>JAWDJE010000002.1:273670173-274270173 GCA_035047345.1 Bradypodion ventrale
ACTCTGTCGCCGCAGCGTAACGCGCTGCCCTGTGCACATAGCTGTGGCCCACCAGCCATACTGTCACCGGTGTAATACGACACCCAGGGTCTGAAAGAAAATTGAGAAAAAGGGAGGTAAGGTGACTGGATTGGTACTCATGGCGGGAGTGGGCGCACATAAAACTGAAAACATTGTGAGCCCCACCTCCCCATGCTGCGTATGTCAGCCCCAGAGTACCCAAAAGCAGCTGCTGTAGAGGCTGCACCAATACGGAACGAATGTGTGCCATAACGGGCACCTGGTAGGCCCACCCTGGTGAGGGCTCTGGCTGTCACCTTCCAAAACTGAAATTTAGTAAGGGGAGACCCATCTTGGTGACAGAAAAACGGGCCGTGGTACATGCCACGCAGTGCCAGGTACTCCTGTAGGGCACCAACCGGACAGATGTCTGCCAAAGAACACCGTAGCAGTCTTACTCCACTGCCTACGCCATGCTGATCTGTTTTAGAGGAGCGTATCCTCAACTGGGCCCAGTCTTTGGCAACATAGACATCTTCGAGTTCCAGTGCCCTACCACTTGCATCCGCCTTAGACAGCATCACGAGTTCGCTGACGCGGAGCGCTCCAAAAAATGCCACCGTTGTGGCTGCATGAAAGAGGGCTGCCTCATAATGATCAAAACAGAGGCCTGGCCAGCCCCGGGCCAACTGGGTAAGAACCCCTGGGGAAATAGGGTGCCGGTCGTCCGGGCAACGCCCGCGCTCGCGCACCCACCCCTCCAAAACGTGTCTCACACGGAAGTCAGAGGTGGTATCCACATGACCCCCTACTTTGGCCATAAAAGCCAACGCCGAGAGCTTGGATGCTATGGTGCGAGGTGCGAGGCCCTGTGCATGCAGGTGAACCATGAACCGCAGAACATGGTCCACCGGGATAGGCCAGGTCTCTGGCAAGTGAAATTGAGTAGCAAAAACCCTGTACGAATTGAATGCTTGTTGATACGCCTTACGCGTGCGTGGCGCTAGTGACAGGCCAATCGCCCGGTTCACCTCTCCTTGCCAATAGTCCACATCTCGTCCGGGAGTGGCGAGGGAAATTCCTCCGCATCCGGGGCCAAGGCGCGGAACCGGGAGATCTGCAGGCGGGACAAAGCGTCAGCAATATCGTTATTAACCCCTGGGACATGCCTGGCCCTGAACAAGACGTTGAGGCGCAGGCAGCGCAGTACAAAATGGCGCACTAGATCCATAACCCTGGGCGATTTAGAAGTCTGTGCATTGACAATGTGTACAACGGCAGCATTGTCGCACCAGAAATGCACCACTGAATTAGCCCACTGTTCGCCCCATAGCATCAAAGCCCCCAGAATGGGAAAAAATTCCAGGTATGTGAGATCCCGCAGGCGACCTGTGCCTGCCCATGCCGGTGGCCACCCACCATAGGCCCACTTCCCGTTGAAGTACATCCCATAACCCAGGGATCCTGAGGCATCAGACTGGATCTGGAAATTAGGGGATGCCAGGAGGTCAGACCTCCAAAATGAGACCCCGTTAAACTCCCTCAGGAATTGCAACCAGACGAACATGTCTGCCTTGATACCCCGGGTAAGCCTGACTCTGTGGTGGGGCCTGGATAACCCTGCCATGACGTCGCATAAGCGCCGGGCAAAAGCCCTGCCCGGTGCGACCACCCTGCACGCAAAATTAAGGTGCCCATGTAGCACCTGCAGTTCCCTCAGGGATGCCTTACGCTTGGCCAGCAATTCAGAGATAAGGGTCACTATCCTGGACACCTTATCACCCGGCAACCTAGAAGCCTGCTCTACTGTGTCAATCTCAACCCCCAGGAATACTAACTTGGTCGATGGGCCCTCGGTCTTTTCGGGCGCTAAAGGGACACCAAGTTCCTGCATTAGCGTCTGAAATGTATTGAGGAGACGTGCGCACGTGTCCCAGCCCCGTTCACCCCCGAATAGAAAATCATCCAGGTAATGGGCTACAGACCGGGACCCTGACCTGCGGACGAAAGCCCACTCTAGGAAGGTACTAAAACGCTCGAAAGCCGAGCATGATATGGAGCAGCCAAAAGGCATGGCCTTATCAAAATAATATTCCCCTTTAAATTTAAAACCCAGCAATTCAAAGTCGCCCGGGTGTACCGGCAAGAGGCGAAAAGCTGACTTAATGTCGCACTTGGCCAGCAGGGCACCCGGGCCACACGAGCGCACCATGCGCAGCGCATGGTCAAACGATGTATACCTGACCGAACAAAGGTCATCAGGTATAGCATCGTTGACCGATCGGCCTGCTGGGTAGGACAAATGATGAATAAGGCGAAACTCCCCTAGGGACTTTTTGGGGACCAACCCCAATGGCGAGACCTTAAGATTGGGAAACGGGGGTGCGGGGAAAGGTCCAGCGACCCTGCCCGCGTCTAACTCCTTTTTAATGCTGGCCGCAGCCACCTCCTCCCTTCCTCTGAGGGATAAAAGGTTGGGGGCATCCTGAGGGGACCTATCACCCATAAAAGGGATACGAAATCCCTGCTTAAAACCTTGAAGGAGATACTCCCCGTCCTCCCCCTTCGGGTACGATGCGAGCCAGCGCTCCAGCATGTCCACCTTAATTGGGGAGGGGGCCTTTTGGAGAACTAGCTCCATCCGTGGCAGCCTTGCCAGCCCACTGTCCACCCCTCCCTCTGCCTCGCGCCCCCCCAGGCTTGGGACAAGCAGAGGCTGCATGGGGACCAGAACATGTGGGACACTCATGCTTATACCTGCAGTTCTTTCGATTGCAGGAACCATTTGACGAGAAAGTCCAGCACAGCAGGCGGGCTGGAACCCCCTGCCCCGCCGGTTGGCGGGTAACCTGCGCTGGAGCCGCTCGCTGGACCGCATGTCCACAATGGTATCTATCCCCCGGGGCAGGGCGTGTGGGTGTCATATACAAGAGCCACAGTCTCTGGCACGGCTCGTCCCATCTCATCTCGGGGTGGAGGGGAATCCTCATACGGAATTCCTCATCATATGCTAGCCATGAGGGGCCCGGAAAATCGACCATCGCCCTATATATGTTGTCCAAATATTGGACCATGGGAATAGCTAAATCCGGCCGCGCCCTCAAATATACCGCCATGTATATTAAATACGCGGGGAGCCAGTTGGCCCAGGTACGCGGCGGCTTACGGCGGCGTGCCTGCTCCTTATCCTTCTCATCCTGACCCTCCCTTTCCTCCTTGGTGGGCTCTCTGTTCAGGAGTGAGAAGATATCTACGTACTCCCCTCGCCATATCTTTTCTCTGGTAGCCTGTGCCAAGTGATCACCCAATGGCAAGGAATACCCTGCCGTTGGTAAAGCCGAAAAGGGGACAGCCGGCCTAATAAAAGGGGCCTGAGCTAACCCTGCCACCCCCAGGACATTCCCAGCAGTGTAAGGACCGAGGCCCACCCCAGTGGGCATGGTGGCAGTCGTTGTCGCCGGGTGGGTCGCCAGCAGTGTGGCCCCCGCACCACCCGCGCGAGGCCAAGGCCACTGAAAGGCCCCCCCTATATTGGGAATGTGTGTAGATGTACTTGCTTGCACCGTATACTCACATGCTGCACCCCCGGGGCCGCCCCCACCGGGGGTTCCGGCCCACTGGGGGCGTCGGAGCTCACGACCGATGTAGAGCTCATCACCGGGGCTTGACCCGCACCAGGTTGCTGGCTGGGGAGCTGCGAGGCAGTGGCCGGAGCCGCGCCACCCGCCTGCAGCAGCTCAACCCTCCCCGCCGGCTGTTGTCCTGCTGCCGACGGCGCCTCAAAAGGTACCCCGAAGGGGGCGCCTGCCTGACTGGCCCGGGCCAAAGACGCCTCCAGGGCCGCAATGCGGGCCAGTAAGGTGTCCACGTTGACCATGGGCAAAGGGCCGGCCGGCCCGCCCGATCCTGGCATGGGGACAGGTCCCTGCGCCCCAGGGCCCATATATGGCCATTGGCCAGCGCCAAAGCCCGGTAGGGCTGGTGAAGAAACCTGCCAAGGCAGGGAGCCGGGCCACCCCCCAAGGCTAGAGGGCCCCGGGAGAGGCTGCGGCCCAAAGGAAATAGGCCCGACGGAGTGGACAGGAGAAGGAGCGGTGTCCACCGTTCGCGGGCCGCGGGCCGGAGCGCCCTCCGCGCCCGCACTCTGATCGGGCCAAGGGGCAATAGACCCCATTCCACCAGCCCCGGCCGGGGGTGGCAAAGGAGGCTGCTGAGGAGGCGGCACCACGGTCCTCCGACCTGGGTTGCGCCTCCTAACAGCCCGAGCTGAACTCGAAGCTGCCTTCTTTTTCGAAGGCATCTCTCCTGAAGCAAAAAAAGGGAAGCCAGCCAAGCAGAAACGCCACCAAAAGGCTTCCCGGTAAGCTAACGAGCGACGGAGACGCAGGGGAAAAAACTTCTCCGCTCCGTCGCTGAGGCAAAATGGCAGCTCGGCTGCCTCGTGGCCACCCCTTTTATAAGGGAGCTGGCCACGCCCCTAACTACCCGGATTCTCTGTCCTGTGGGGGGGGGGCCGCAAAGGGCGCGGCGGCCATTTTGGCGCCGCGCTTGCATTTGAGCTCCTATAAACCTCATTACCTACATGTCTCACTTCCCTACATTCTGGATTATTATTATTATTATTATTATTATTATTATTATTATTATTATTATTATTATTATTATTATTATTATTATAGGTTTATTTATACCCCGCTCTCCTAGAGTTAATGCAAGTAGCAACTATTAGTAAACAACTGTGCAAATCCTATGGACCTAAGAAAGATTAGCTGATGGCTAGGCAGCTGGTTTTATCGTTATTTTTTATTGTTAAGGCATTGTCATATAATCCCACCATGCTGCCTACTTGTCTCTTTAAGACATCCGTTTTCTTAACTTTCTGTCTATGGCTTTTATTTCCACCTGGATTGATGCAACCAACTATTTTGCCTTGATGAATCCTTCTTTCTTTGCCTTTTGAATCATTCCAAAATAAATCACACCTCTGAAAGGAAAGCTCAGCTGTCTATTGAATACTCTTTTCTGAGAGAGAGATCTTGTCTGCTACAAGGCCCTCTTTTAGCACTTGACTTTTTGATTTGGAACGATTGGTTCCCTCCTTACCCTGACTGCTGTTAGTAGATAAATATGGAGCCACTTCAAATGCCCTCTTTCAAAAGGTGTCTATTCCAATATTGATTTGTAAAAGTGAGTCTGTCATTTACTATATGGATCTCATTTCACTCCTCAAAATTGGGGCTTTGCCTTCAAAGGATTTTATTGTAGCTTCAGCGTCCTAAAAAAAGGAAAGGAGAGGAAGTATTGGGGAAGTATAATTATTTTTCCTGTGCTTCCTTGATAATTAAATTGGATTGTACAAGTAATATGACTTTTTTTTTTTTGCAATGGATTGTACAGAATCTGAAATTTCCGGAAGGAAAAAAATCAGGGAAGGCATATATTTGCACAGACCAGGGCACTTTGTCACCAATACATCTAATAAAGTCAAATGCTATCATTATTCAAATGATAATGTACCAGGCACATAGAAGAAACAAGGAAGAAGTTGTAGTCTGAGGGATTTATACTAAATGCAGCAAAAATGTGAAAAACATTAGAAAGAACTGAGCCACACTATGGACAGTGAGGAAAGTACATGTATTTCTTTCAAATTAAATGGCATTTTATCTCCTAAAATAATCCCATAAAGTTATTTAAAGGTAGTGTCATGCATACAGTTAATTGTGAGCTTCAGAACAATTGACAAATTTAAACTTAGACTCCCTACTTTAACCAACTCAAATATTCTAGAGTTGTTGCTAATCTTTTATCCACCAACATATTCTAAATACAGTATTAGCAAAAAAGAGAGAGAGAGTAGAATTACTTTTTCAGGATAATACTAAATATTTTAAGCACTTTTGTACAAACCCATCATTTTCAGTAGCCCATTTCCTCTTCTAGCCTTAGAGGGAAATAAACATTTCATAGGTTTCCACTGAAATACAAGTATAAGACTCATTATGCTATAGCCTTCATTAAAAGTTTCTGGCTTAAAATTAACTGGATTCTTTCCCCCAAAACAATGGAAAGCATTATTCCAAGCTTTCTCATTTTCTGATACCAAATGTTTCTTGTCTATACGAGCACAGAAAAGTTCAGATGTTACTGCCAGTAGTTGATGTTTAAAATTCAAAATGGTGTGTGTGATTGTTTTTTAAGGAAAATATATGCTTTTGGGGCTGCGGTGGTTTAGTGGTTAAGATGCTGAGCTTGATGATTGGAAAATCTGCAGGTCAGTAGTTCAAGACCCGAGTACTGCACAACAGAGTGAACACCCATTGTCTGTCCCAGCTCCTGCCAACCTAACAGTTCGAAATCAAGAAATTGCAAGAAGATAAATAGGTACTGTTTCCATGGGAATGGTAACAGCATTCCATGTGCTCTGGTGTCTAGTCATACTACCACATGACCAAAAAAACTTCTGCAGATTCAGACAGCACTGGCTCTTGGGTGGAAAACTTATATGAGCACTACCCCTTAGAGTAAGACATGACTGACTTTTGAGCAAGGGAGACCTTTACCTTTACAATATGCTTTTACATTTTAGAACTTTGATGTATCAAACTGGATATTCAGTATTTTATGATTTATCAGCTTGGCAGTCAAGCACGTGAAAGTGTTAACCAGGAGAGGTTTAAGTGTGGCCATGTAGCCCTGCGGATACATGTGGTTCCCCAAAGCTCTTTTCATACCTCACCCCATTAGGACTACCAATGAATATCCCAACCACACCCTGAAAAGAAGAGAGTGAATTGCCACTCCAGGAAATTTCCAGGAGCATTGATTCACTTTTTAAAGTGGCTACTGGGAACACCTGCAGTACTTAAGATTCCAAGCACCAGTTTTTCAGAACCAGAACTGCTTTGTATTTTTCTCCTTACTCTCCCAAAAGGTTTTGGAGGCACAGAATGTACCTAAAACAAAGTTGCCAAACCCAGTCTAAATAAAAGTCACACAAAAATGTTTTAAAAATCCCAAACAGTTAACTTGATGATGGTGGTGGTAGTAAGACTTTATTTCTTAGGGATGCCGCATGAGTTGTTTATTTAGTTAGAGTAGGGTTGCCATATGTCCCAGAAAACCGGGATTGTCCCGGATTCAAGGTTGGAAAAATAGCTATCATTATATTATGTTTTTTTAAAAAGGCTATTTTGTACTTCTGTCCCAGTTTTGTGAGAGAGAATTATGGCAACTCTAAGTTAGAGAGTAATGAATTTAAGGATGAATTTAAAAGCTGCATCTGATAAATCAGGCTGATTATCTTGTTATTTATTTCTACTCATAAATGATTTATTCATTAAAATGTTATTATTTTCTGAGCACTATATAATGCAAATACTCATGAAGCAGTGAGTGGCATGTACATTGTTGGAAGAGTGATTCCACCATCTTCTTCAAACAAGAGAGAATTGTTCGTATGGTATGGTGACCTGAATATGCATTATTTAAAATAAATGTATTTTTTCTTCAAAACTATTTCCCCCATTTTTAAAATTTTTATTGAATATATTTCCTTGTTTAAGCAACTCCTTCTAGGAGTATTAATGTAATATCTATGATAATGAAAGGTACACATAGAAATGAAACCTATCAGAAATAAAAATCTGAAACATGCAGAATTTCAAGCAATATGTTTTCTTGATAATTCCTTTGTTTACCTATACTTTCTCCACTGGTCTGAAACTGATAACTGAATTGTTCTATTTATATTCAAACCCATGACGTATTGCAGAGCAATATTAATGGGAAGAGAGAAAATCAGAAGATTGTATATCCTCAACTCTATTGAACTGCTATAGCCAAGAAGAAAGTGGAGTTCTTCACCACCACCTTGTTTCTGGTGGGATTTTAAAAATTGCTTCCTGTTAATTTTAATAGAAAGGACAATACTAACACCAGGCTGTATGTATGGAGCCTAATCTCAAGGGGCTTTATGGGACAATGGAGCAGAGCTGGATTTGGTGAATTCAAAGCCATGTGCAGTTCTCTTTGGAACAATCATCTCATGGCCTATTACTAGCAACAACAACACTAGTGATAGGTTTACACAAACAGAACTTTTCATGGTGTTAACTGGAGAAACACCTGGGGAATACTTCCCACCAATGGAGATCCTTCCTCAGCCTTGGCTCATTCTGGTCAGCATTTCTCAGGTAATGACTATATGCAATTAATTGGTTAATCACACTGAATTGTGCCACATAACAGCAAATGCTTATTCTGACCTCTTTTGACAATTAGCAGTTGAGATGTGTGCCATTTGTGTCACACAGGCATAAAAAATGTAACAGGACTCTGGCCAGGGTCACCTATGTTTGATGTAAAATACTGTATATATTTTAATTTGTGTTTTCGAAACACAGTGTACACATTTCTATGTGTATTTTTATACTCAAAATATATTTGTCTAAAAGCATTTTAATTTAAACAGAATTTTACATGCATTTTTATATGTGGCCTGCATCACACAATGAGAAAATTGTATGATCCAAAGGATAATTGCCTTCCATTTGGCACAATAGCCCAGGAGGTGTAGATCAGTCAAGTCAGTTCATGCCAGATCTCTCAAAGACTGAATTTCTCAAGCATTCCTTGGTTTTTTCAGGGGGAGACCTTCCAGAATCTGTTACATCTGTTTGCATGTGATGTTCTGCTCAGCCTTGATAATCCTAAAACACAAGAGCCTGAGATTCTTCCAATAAACAGTCATATAGAACTAAACCCAAGTAAAACTTGAGAATATGCTGGTTCGCTATAGTGATTTCACTGAAGAAATCAACGAGCAAACCTATGGGGCCTTATGCTGTTGTCATTTGCTGCACAATCTATCAAATGTCATTTTCTTTGAAGAACACAAAATCCATCCAAGATATCTAAAAGGTCTATGTAGATCAAGATGCATATATTCGGTCAGTCTCCATTTTCAGCTAAGTATTTCCCTTGTTACTATCTGTATATCAGTAAGGAAAAATAGAAACCAGTGAAACCATCACATACAAATCCATCTAGTAAACCCAGAAACTGACTAGTGACAATTAGCAATGTGTGTCCCAGTGCAATAGGCAGCCTTGCATTATCTTCAAATATGGTGGTTTGTCACACTTCAGATTTGTTTCTACTATAGTCTTGTCCAGGCAAAGCATTTATTCTCTTATATGTACCGGACTGCGTGCTCATGATGATCAGGTTTTTCTGATCATCCAGACTATTCAAGGTCTCAACTGGTACCAACAGTGATATAAATCCTAGCTTTCTGGGTATTTAAAAACCATCGTGTATAAGCTATCTTGTTTCCTTTGCCTTGTTTAACTTCATACCAGGTTGAGTTAGTGGTAAGATCTTCTCAGGTGAGAAGCTTTCAATTTAGCACTAATATACTAAAACAACAACAACACCCAAAAATTCAGCAGAAAAATAATAATTTCTATAGGGGTTAAATAACATTTTTGAAAGAGTTGTTGGGAATGACAGCTGATTACTGATGTGGAGTGACTCTCTGTTGCAAAGGGCTTAGTTTGGGAGCTTTCAATGACAGCACTAATCTAATTTTAAAAATCCAGCACATAACATAATTTCTAAAGCCTTCCTTCAAGCTTTTGCAAATACTTTTAAACCTTTTGTTAAAGATGTTAAGTTCTTTAAGAGAAGAGAAATGCATTTTTTACAAGTAAGTGTGAAGAGTAACGCTGCACGTTTGACAGTAAGCAGCACTAACCAGCACAAAGGGAGAAGGAAAAATGCTCCACTGGATAAACTCTTAAGTTGAACTGATCCAGCTTTCAAAAACTAAGATATGGGTCTTATTTCTTCTGTTGGTTCCTGCTCCCCTATTTATATTCAGTTTTAATGGAAACCTTGTGTTGCCAGCTAATCTTTCTCACACTAGATCAGGCAAAAGGAACTGCAGAATGAACTCACCAAAAGATGCCTTCATTTTGGCTGTTTCATGTCTGGCCTAGACATGGAAGAAGAAGAAGAAGAACTAAAGTCCTTTTGAATCTTTAGGAACCTGGGATGGCAAGAAGAGCAAGTTAGCCCTGTTCCCTCCATGCTTTGCTTACATAAAGAGAAAGATCTGAAGAAGACAGATCCATTTGTGAAAACTCTTGATGTGAGAAAGAGCATGGGGAATAAGGTTCTGTTTCATATTCTGGCTTGTGTGGAAAACCTTCACAAATTGATGAGTCCTCCCTTTTTGATACCTGTCACTTCTAGCACAGCAATAACAGAATAGATTGGGCTATCATACTGATTTCTCTTGTGCTGTTAGTCCACCTATGTCTTGAACAACTGAATAAGGGTATATTCAATATGAATAACTCAATATGAATGCTTCAACATGAATGACTCAAATGGAGGGTTGTTTCACACACGGTATTATCTGACCCCATGTGATAGCTAGTTCAAGAAATATATGCCCTAATGGTTTTCAGTACTGAGTTAAACCCACAAGCCTAAAACTTCTCAGTTGCTTAACAGCCATTTTGTAGTCAGTTAAGACTGCCCTCACCCCGTACTAGAGGGTGGCCTGTAAGTCCCTACCCAGCCACAAAGAGAGTACCTGGGTTTCGAACTGCTGACCTGCCAGCCTTGCAGCAAACAAGGCGAGCTTCTTAACCACTAAGCCACCACATACAATTATTATTAATGGTTATAACAGATCACATAAGGAGGAAGTCTGTCCCAATTGAAAACAGTACAACCATGAGCCCAGGTTACACAACGGTTGCCAAGCTGATAGCCTGTTTCTGGTAGCAAACAAAGTGGAAGTCAATGCCTTTAACATAAGTGGTTCCTTGTTAAAAATGGGGAATAGCCTTTGTTTATTTGAGGTGTCCTGTTTTTGGAAGGCCGTCAAATTAACATAATCAGCCAAATAGCTTAGCAAAGCTTAGAGCTTCACCACCTAGGTTGGACAAGTTGGCCTCATCTGGAAGTTGCAAATGTGACACAACTGAAAGTCATTATAACAATAAAAAAATGCCTACTGGTCATGATACTTATGAAGTTATGACACCAGGAAGATCAGCTCAAGAAGACTACAGTAAGGAAGCTAAGATATGACATGATCTGCTTGTTTGAACTAGAAAGAACTTCTCAACTCCAACCATTCTGAACAGTCAGATCAGACCATGAGCATAAGCGAATCTCATCAAGAAAGTAATCCTTGGAAAAATTTAATTGGGATCATTGCCATGAACATACAGCAATTGTTCCCAATGCTGCTGCAGGTCCAACCATAAGAAAGCTTTTCCAGCCCATTCTGTGCTCATAGTGAACCATCAGAAAGGAAACTGAAACATTTCC
Organism: Bradypodion ventrale; assembly: GCA_035047345.1. NCBI lineage: Eukaryota > Metazoa > Chordata > Lepidosauria > Squamata > Chamaeleonidae > Bradypodion > Bradypodion ventrale. The sequence continues at coordinate 273,681,523 of JAWDJE010000002.1, forward strand.
ACTTGTGAATTTGAACCACTCAGTATTCAGAGCAGAAGCGCTCGCAGCAGGTGTGATCATAACAGCCTTTACTGAAAAGGTAGAAATTATTCACATAGAAGAGTAAACATGTTCATACCTGAATAGATGGCATTTGTATTATTCATAGCCTGATCTCCATCATAGTTCAATACAGGCAACAGATCATTCTATGGTTTTGATTTGTTTGACAATGTGGCAATTCCAAGTTGCACCATTTAACATACAGAATCTACTTTTCCTAGGAAAAACAAAAGGCAATGAAATAATTCTGCCTCTCCCTTCCAAATATATAAGCTGGCAATCTCTATGAAGTAACTAATGCACACTAGAAATAGACTTGCAATGTGGGAAATGAACAAAGGCTTTGGCTTCAGAAGTTTTTTTCTTTTATCTCATAAGCATTAGAGCTCCAGCTCATAAATCAACATTCCTCAGAATGTTATGCTTCCTAATTCTGTAGCCTATCTTATCCCTTGTGCCAAGTGTTCTGTGGGAGATACTGGCTTACACAAATGACATCAACTTCTGCTCTGGCCTTGTGCCATTACACAGAAAAATTGGGAATTTGTTTCTCAACTCTTGATGCAGTTTGAGTTTTGTCCTGTCATCATAAGAACAGCTCCATTTCTCAGGCTGAGCTAAATGTGAACATTTGACACTTTCCATGCCATGTTCAAGATGCCTGGTTAATCAATTATCAGTTGCAAGAACTGAGATGTGGTGCAAAATTCTCAAGTCACCTCTGGTTGAGGTTTGTCCCCTTATTGCCAATTTCAGTAACAGGTCCCTATTATTAACTTGTTCACAGTACACTTTAGAAACAGCAAACATAGATAACAGAGTTAATTGTGACACACTGGATTACAGAGTTGGAAGGAATCTCAAAGCCCTTCTCACCTGAGACTCCTGTTGATGTAGGAAATCCAATACTAAAACATCCCTGACAGCAAGGCACAAGTCAAATGCTTGTCTTAATATGGTGCACTGCACTAAGATGTACAAAGCAGACCAGGACATAATTAAACCAGGTGACTTTAGTGAAGGAGAAGACATCATGAAAGAAATGGTTTATATTTGCTGCTGCACTAGGGAAGTTGATCCCATGCTTCTGTTTTTATTCATCAGCAATCCACTTGCTTGAATATACCCACATCATTCACAGTTGATTCCTCTTCACGTGTATTATGAAGATCCTTTTTGTTTCAGGGTGTAAGAACCAAATAAAAATTAGCTTTGAAGCTTCCAAGCAAGAAGCAAATATTTACCAGATACCTGCATTTGAAGTTCCTTTCAAATCTTGGGGTGTTATTTCTAATGGTAATGTTGTTCAGTCAACCCCATGGACCATCGCTCTCCAGGCACCCTTGTCCTTGTCCTCCACCATCCTCCTCAGTCCGCACAGCCCTGTGCCCATTGTGTCTACAATACCATCTAGCAATCTCATCTTTGGCCGTCCCCTTCTTTTGCCCTCCACCTTCCCCAGAATCAAGGCTTTCTCAAGTGAATCCTCTCTTCTCATTTGATGTCCAAAATACTTCATCTTCATCTTTGTTATTTGTCCTTCTAAGGAGCAGTCAGGGCTATATGTGCATGTAAATGCACATTTTCAATACTGTGTCATGTGAACCTCACTGCATTTAACTTGCTTGATCTTGCATTTCTGAAATTAGAGATTTCTCCTTGGGAGCTAAGATTGATGAACCAATATAACACACCACACGTGTAGTGGTTTTGTTTTGTTGTTGCTGTTCCATGCTGAATCCATTGTACAAGAGCATGTGGGAATGAGGATTTTAAGGATCAATATTCGGATAGGCTCCAGTCTTTGTATCAATCCATCTGTGAGTCCAGCTGACCAAGGACACTGTTATATATTAGTACAGACTTAAAACTAGAAAATAGACTAAGGATGTGACTACACAATGAAAAAAATGCAAATTAATTCACTGTGAGGTTGCATTTGGAAAGTCGGGTTTACCCTTAAAAAATTCTTATTAACTAGCCACACAGACAGGGAAGAGCCTTGTTTTCAGTTTGTTAATGAAGTTATGTTTTACTGGTCCTGATTTGTAGGAGGGACAGCTATAGGAAAACTACTTTCATAAGCTGTAAACTAGGGCTGAATAGCTATTCCCCCCTCTTGTTTTCTCATTCTTTTTCATTTTCTCTCTTTTCCTCCCTGGTGTTTAGGTGCCCTTTATTTTTAAATGCCATTGTTTCCAAACACACTGTCCTCCTGAAGTTTTGACATTGCCCTTCTCAGCCTCCATCCCATCACATGAACCACCAGCATCCCTTTTCTGCATTGCTCCAAGGGATCATGCTAGTTGAACTGATGCAAATGGATACACTGTAAGAAAAAGTAGAAACCCCAGCAGTGGAGGAGGAAAAAGATAGACGGTGGTGGTGGTGGTGGTGGGAACCCAAGCAGATAAGCATTAGCTTTTGTGTGAATTGGGGAGGGGGAGGCAAGTCAGCATCTACCAATCCTGTAGCATTTCCTGCAATATATGCCAACATAGTTGTAATTTAAGAAGGTGACTTTTTCTAAAGACTACAGACTCTTGGCTGCTTGATTTTGCATTGAGTAAACGTATTGCTACAGCAATGCAAAATATGTTTCATTCGTCCATTCCAGAGGCAAAGATGAAAGGAAATGCTCCTGTCTCAGTCTTTGAAAATATTTGCCACTATGTGTTGTTTATTGTGGCATTTGCAGCAAACATTTGCAGCCCGCCTGCTGGCTATTGTAAGGATTAAGAACTCTCTCTTCTTCTTTGTATGGTGGGTGGGATGGGTGGGCGGGATATGGGTTTTTAAATGGGGTGGGATGTGGGTTTTTTATAGTGTATTTTATGTGTTTTTAGAATTGTTGTAATGCCGCCCTGAGTCGGGTTCTGCCTGAGTGGGCGGCATATACAAATGCGACTATAAATAAATAAATTAAATAAATAAACAGAAAAATCAAGAGGTTCAGGAGTTAAACAATTAGATAACATCATACATGAATGAGATTGTTAATGCCGGGCCTTTTTAGACAACTTTAGGGAAGCTAGACACATTGTTGGCATACAGTGGTCCTCAGTACTCATTATTAGGGTCTCTAAATCTGAGCAACTAATGTGCTCACCAATCCTCCACACCAATCAAAGCTGCTCAGACACTTGTTTCAGTGTACAGTGGCTCACAGAAGGACTTTAGATCTCTGCCTGCTTCAGGAGCCAAGATTCCCCTCTCCTCGGGAAAAGGATGAACCAAAGGAAGCCACTCTGGAGTTTATTTAGATAATATCTTTATAATCCTGACAGATTGGAACACAGAGCTAATTTCACTTCCTCTATAAAACTCAACAGTAGTTCTGTAACTGCTCTTGCCATTCTCATTGTGCATGTCTGTCTGTCGCTAGCTGCTCTTATTTGCAGGGAAATCCATAACAAATGCAACAAACCTGTCAAAAAGGGAGGGCCAAAGCATCTTAGTAAAACTGAATGATGAGTGTTGCTGCAAATAAATAAAAGCATTTCAAAATCTCTTTCTGAGGTCTAGAAATAGGCCCTGGAGGAAAGTCTTCTTCAGCTCCATCACCAATGACAGACTGATGGGAGCGTGAAGCCACAGTGTTTCTGGCAAGGAATAAAGACAGACTGAACAATTATAGGCTTGAAACATAGACACACTCTATAAGGTAGGAATCTGCCCTTCCAAGCCATGATGACCAGCCAGAATCCTTTTGGAGATTTACACTGGTGTAAGTCTAATTGCATACATTATGACTGTAAATTGGCACTAATTAACAAGTTCCTGCCCACATTCCTGATTGCATGCCAGTTGTATGAACTTGTCATGTAATCAGGGACACAAGTGACATCTCATTGGTAAATTGACCCACATAATTTACATAATTACATTGAGGTAAAGGTTGCCCTTGCTTGAAAACCAGTTACATCTGATTCTAGGCTTCAGTGATCATTTCTGTTTATAACCAAAGAGCCAGTGCTGTCCTGTGTTTGCAGACATTTTCCTGGACATGTGGCAGGCATGCCTAGATACTGGAGTACATGGAATGCTTACAGATAAATCCCTGGTAGGAATCTGGCCATCATGCTCTTCAGATGTCTGGAAAAGAATGTGCTTACACTGAACTGGACGAACTAAGTTTGTGGTTTAGTTAGAGAAAAGATGCACATTAGAAACAGAAATGTCCCTCTGTAAGGATTTGTGATCCAGAAAGGCACCAAAAGATAACACTCAGGGTCAATATCTGCCACCTCCAGTATTCCTTCCTTCTCCATCAGTGGCACTGGGCAGTGGGTATACAGTAAAACCCCTACTTATGAAAAAAAAGTCCATTCCGTAGGCTTTTTGCTTAAATTGATTTTTTTATGTAACTCAAAGCAAACCCATAGGAAAAATGAAATTTTTATGTAAATCGAAGCAAACCCATAGGGAAATGAATTTTTATGTAACTCGAAGCAAACTCATAGGAAAAAGAATCTTTATGTAACTTGAAGCAAACCCATAGGAAATCGTGTAAATTGGGACCTGGTTTTAGCACAAAATCATTATGTAAGTCAAATTTTATGTAACTCAAGGCATATGTAAGTCAGGGTTTTACTGTATTTACATTTAAAACACAAGCTGTAACATAATACAGTATTTCACATGCAGAAGGCATAGGAGACAGACTACACCTAAATTTGTGGGCAGGCGTTCCTCCAATGCCAAGGCATTCTGGAACTAAGAGGCAAACAATAGTCCTTCCCCTTTTAGTACAGTTGGAGAATTTGCTGTTTGCATCACTGGGAAATATTTATAACCTCCTCAAGCCCTTTTTAGGGTTCTTTTACCATGAGATGTACCCTCTCTCTGCTTCTCAGGGTGGGTGGGATTCTTTTAATGTGGGTGGGGTTTTTAAATTGCTTTTATTGTATGGGGTTTTAGAGTGTATAAGCCGCCCTGAGTCAGGCGTACCTGATTGGGCGGCGAATAAATTGAAATATTAAATTAAAATTAAATTTTAATTATGCTAGACAAGAGACTGACATTTTTCAAGGTTTATTCATTGTCTAGAGTTGGAGAGATGGTGAATTACATGTTCTTGGCCTCCATGTTTGGCTCCCCCTCCTCCCCCGGAGACTGAAATCAAGAGATCGAGCATTTTCCACCATGCATGTTCCACTGCACCACCTTGGGAGCTGATTAAAACAACCAGCTGGGGAGAAAGCTAGAAAGGTGGGAGACCCAGAGGGCAACTTTTATTTACCTTCCCAAATGAAAGAGGGAAAGGGACTGAGAAGTAGACCAAGATCAGAGCTGAGAGGAAAGTTGCCATAAGCAAGAGTTATGACTCCCTACCAACATGAGTAGACTAAAGATGGAGAGCCCCATTTTGCTTTTCAGCAAGTTCTGATCCACTGGGCTGACTTCTATTATCTGTCTAACTGAGTTAGCCTTTACTCCCTCTCCTGTTTAGTTTGAATTGCTGGATTACGTCAGTTTCTTAGATTTTTATTCAATACTATATTGTCATGTTGTTATGTATTCATTGACTCCTTCATTGTTACTTGTGAATTTATTGCTTTTGAATAGTTTAAACTCATTTGATAAACAGTACTGTGAACCATTTAGGGCACTATTAGTGGAAAGACAAGATTCAAGTAAAATGATCGTGATGAAAGTGTATCTCTAATGCTTTGCCTTTGAGGACACATAGCTCAAGATATGATACAGAAGAAAGGATTAAACCCTCCCCCTCCCTCCCTCGGTGTTACAACTCCTATCTAAAACTAAAAGTAGGAAAGAACTACAGTTTGTTGGCAGAACATTTTCCACAAAATACCCTGGAATCAATCCTTGCCATCTCCAGCTTGGGTTGAGAAAGGCCACTGCCTGACGCTTGCAGCAGTATTGCTGCCAATCACTGCAGACAGTACCTATCTTGATAAACGAATTGTCTGACTCTGAATAAGACAGCCTTCTACTTTTCTGTGATTGAGCACTTTTAAAACAGGAGAGGCTTCAGTCACAGACCCCCCAGGAACACAAGTGCTGTTGTTCTCTCCATAGAACCAGGAGGGCATAGGCATACCTGTCAACCTTCCTGCATTGGCCAGGATTTCCCGATTTTGGGTGCCGATTTGCGCCATTTCCTGCCCGCAGTTGCCAAAACCCCGGAATTGGCAGTGGGGGAAATGAGGTACTGTGCAGCCCTTCTGTGCAGATTGCCTTCTACGCATGCATAGAAGACTTTTCTGCTTGCATAGAAGGGATCTACACAAGCGTAAAAGCCTTCTACACATGCATAGAAGGCGATCTGCGCAGAACCGTTTGTGCAGGACCCGTATTTTCCAGAGCCGCGGTTGACAGGTATGGGCATAGGAGTTTTCCACATTTGCTCCTCCCCCCTCCCTTTGTGAGACCAAATTGTGTGAAGGCCAAGTTTGACCCAAACAGGAACAGAACCCCCTATGCACAACACACAGTAGATACTGAATTTGAGGTATATTTGGGATAGGGGTGGGGATTTCTATTTCAACTAACATCCACCCTGAAGCAGAATCATACCACGTTTACTGTGTTGTTGTTTTTAAAATTATTTATTTCTAATAAATGTATTAGCCTACCAGTGTGCTGACATTTTTAATATTAAAGAACCCGTCCTGCTGTAAACATTTTAAAAATAGCAAATTCATTTTAAAGCTTTATTTTTCTGGTCTTTTCAATGCAAAATCATCACCTTCCCAATATCTATTTCTTTTGTTTGTTATGTTATACGTAATGAACAAAATGCTATGTTATACTTAATGAACAAAATGCTATGTTATACTTAATGAACAAAAATTAAACATTGTTGTCCTATTGCTGAATGCAGAGATGCCCTAGCAACATGGGGTCTGGACAAGGGGTTCCCTTACACCAAACTAGGAGGGAAAGCAGCCTCCCTGTTTGTTTCAGGAACTACACAGGGAAGAAAATCTGTAGGCTTTAAAAAAATAATAATGCTAGTTTGTTTAAATCACAGCTTGGATGTAGCTAATTACAAATAACTGCTTTTTATAAAAAATAACAATCGGTTCCTTTTTCTAGTGATATAGAGATGTTACTTTATGACTTTGTAACTTGAAAGGGAAAACTTAACTCATAATTTTTAAAATTGCTTTTATCATTCTGAAGTCTGGCCTCAAATGGTGGAGGCGAAATATCATAGAGCTTAAGTGCTGCTTTATGCTCTGTTGCATGAATGTATTATATGCCAAAGAATTGCAGAATTCAGATGTGTATGTTCTACTATTTATTTTAGTTACTCGAAAAAAAAGGAAAGCTTTCTTTTTTATATAATGATGACTATAATGGTAACCAGTGTAATTCAGGAAATGGCTCTATAGCTGTATTTGATATTAAAGCTACAACTGGTTTTTTTCTTCTTAAAATAATACTCAACACTCTGGTGTCGAATTCTTTTAGATTCTAACAGCCACTTGCCTAGGTAATGCACATGACAGTTAATTGTAAATGATTTGGAGCTGGTGTTTCTAAAAAATATTTTTTGTGAATCATATTTAATAATATAATTGGTTGTAGTTCATATTCTTCTCAGAAAGTACACCTGAAGGTCCTCTTGCTATGGCCACTGTATCCTTGGGATCAGCGTGGCTGACTGTTGTGGTGCATCATCAGTCCCACATGATGATCCTCCCACCAATGCACAAAGAATTCTGAGAAGAAATATTCAAGAAATAATGGGATGCACTATTAGTTAATCTCTATGTGTCCCACCCAAATATTTGAAGTTCAATGAACCTTAGAAACTGTAATAACATAATAAAGATTATCATAGTGCTTTTATGACTGGGCAACACAGTATACTTCCACTCAAATGTTTTCTTCCATGTAAATAGGAGCAAGTAGCACTCTTAGGGAAATTAATTTGGGGGACATACAACAGTTTTGTCTTTGCCAGCCTTTCTTCAACTATTTTACAACAGCTTGAACTCACCCACTCCTTGTCTTTACTGCTTTGATCCTAAGAAGCATTTGATTAACTCTTTTTTGGCAGTCACTTTTTAAAAACTTGAAAATCACCAAGTTTTCCTTCTTGCTCACACTGAACTAGATAGTTGTACAGTGAACCCCCGGTTAACGACACGTTTGGACAAAGACGTTTTCGGTTAACTACGTGTCTTTTTGTGAAAAGAACATTCGGTTAACAACATCATTATCTGGGAGTGACCATCACCTCTCGGTTAACGACGTCATTAACCGGGGGTGTCCTTTTCACCTCTCGGTTAATGACATCGTTAACTGGGAGGTCTTCATAGGGAGCCATTTTTTGTTGTTAACCGAGAGTTTCTGGTTAATGATGTTTCCCGGTTATCGGCGCGACTTTGGGAACCAAGAAACATTGTTAACCAGGGGTTCACTGTACTTTATTTATCCTTCTTTACCAGTCAGACATTATAAATCCTCCAGCATCTTTGTTGCTGTTTAGAGGGCCCTTTCCAGTTTCAGTGCACCCTGATCAAAATACGGTAATCAAAACTGGACAAAATATTACAGCATTTCCTCTTTTTCTTTTTCAGTCCCAATGTCATAGTATTGATTCTGAACTCAGACTGATGCATTTTAATCTCCAAAGCCTTCTCAGGGATGCCAGAAGCTGGCTAATTTTCCTCATTTTCTGTGAACAGTTACACATTTGGCTTTTTCTCTCCAAGTTTCGTACTTTGCCATTTGTTGTTCTTTAATTGCATTCTGTGCCATACAACCTACTTGCTCCAATGTCATTTTGAATGATAATCCTATCCTCCGTATTGTTTGAAATTCTTAATATCTTCTGAGCATTGAAGGAGAGTAATCTCCACTTCTCCATCCCAGTTATTAATGAAAAGGTTAAGTAGACCTGGATTCTTGACAAACATATGTAGAAAACAACTTTTACAGAAACCCATTTTGGAGCAGAATCACCGTCTCATTAAAGGGATGGAAAAGCAATTGCCACAGGCAGAGTGAAGTGGAAGCCAAACTTGCTTTTCAAAATCTGTCCTTGTCTCTGTCCTCTCAAAACTACCATGACCTCCAGCTCTTCAGAAATAACTGAGAAATGCTTCCCTACTTGTTCTGTTTCCCTTCTTTCTCTCGAAGCTACAATGGAAATGTGTTCTTCATAACAGCAGAGAGTCCTCCATTTGAAGGTATCCTCTGATGAAGGACTGGGTAAAGGTAAAGGTCACCCTTGCTCGAAAGCTGGTCGTATCTGATTCTAGGGTACAGTGCTCATCTCCATTGACAGCCAAAGAGCCAGACATTTCTGTGGTTATGTGGCAGACATGACTAGATGCTGAAGCATACAGAATGCTGTTACCTTTCCTGCTGAAGAAGTACCTGTTTATCTACTTGCAATTCCTTGCTTTCAAACTGCTAGGTTGGCAGGAGCTGGGGCAGATGACAGGCACTCACTCTGTCGTGCAGCACTAGGGTCTCAACTGCTGACCTGCTGATCTTCCAGTCATCAGGTTCAACATCTTAACCACTAAGCCACTGAAGTTCTGATGAAGGACTACCTGCCCCAGATATGATTTTAAAACATAGGAATAATAACAAACAGGGTTCCTGAAGCCAACCATCAACAGATAGCAGCTGGACAAGAGACTAAGCAGACACACAAGCCCCCTTGTCACAGTCTTAATCCTCTGAGAATGCAGGGGAAGAGGCCATTGGACTGACTCAGTATCTGTACCTATAAAATGGTGCGTTAACCGTTGGAATATGACAAAGGATGTTGCACCAGGCCCCACTAGCCCCGTCCGAGCCTCCGTTCACTCACCCGAACGGGGTTCGCAGGTAACTGTCGGGTTGCAAACAAAAAAAGGCAACTTCAATTCACAAAGTTCCTTTCACCACGCCGCGCCAGAGCCAATCAGGCTGAGCGGCACGGCAAAAGGAACGTTTGGAAACGCGCCGCAGCCAATCAAAAAAAAAACCACAAAAGGAAAACCGCTGCAGAAAGAAAGCACGCGCAGCCAAAACTACAAGCCCCAGCGTCCAGCATGCCATGAGCGCGCAGAATGCTGAGGCGGCCGGCGCGCAAAAAATAAAAGTTAAAAAAAGCCCGCCGCCGCTGCCATTCCTCTCCACGGGCGAGCCAGCATGGCCCGTGGGGGAAACCCCCCCCCCCCACCACCGCCACAGCCCTTACGTTCGAAGGGCCAGCCGGCACACGAAAAACACGAGTAAAAAAAAGTAAACCCCCGGCCGCCACTGCCCTTCCAAAAATAAAAGCAACCCACTCACCCACCCACCCCCGCAACTGCCCTTCTTCCCAACGGGCCAGCCAGTATGGCCCGCGGGGGGAAAAAAACACCCCACCGCCGCTGCCCTTCCTTCCCACGGGCCAGCAAGTATGGCCCGTGGTAAAGAAAGCACCACCACCACGCAAATGCCCTTCCTTCCAACGGGCCATCAAGCATGGCCCGTGGGAAAGAAAGCCTCCCCGCAATTGGCCTTCCTTCCCACGGACCAGCCAGAAAGAAAGCCACCGCCCCCACTGAAAAAAACACACAAAAACACAAACGAAAAACATTTAAAAACACACCAAAAACCAAAAATTACACACACACAGCCAAAAATAAACAAGAAAAAAACACACATACACCCCCCAAAAAAAATCCCCACCCCCCACCCCCAAAAACCCAGAAAACTTACCAAAAGACATCTTCCTTCTATGAGAACCGGAACTCAAATGAGAAAGAGGAAACTTACCGGAAGCGACACCCAGAGGACAGAAGAGAACAAATGTAATGAGAGGCACAAAAGCTCACCACCCCCACCCAGTGGCCAAAAGAGAAAAAACATTCAAAAATGTTAAAAATATAAGAATAATTCCAAATTTAATCAAATAAGTTATACAAACATTCAAAAATAAACACACTAATCTCAAAAATTACCAAAAAAGAAAACACTTTTCACTCCAAAATACCAAAACAAAAAAATGAATTAAAAAAAACATTTTAAAAAACAAAATTAAATTTTAAACTGAATAATATTAAATTACATTTTAAAAAATTGCATAAACATAAAAAACAAGTTCAAAAACCAAATTAAGGAGCCCAGCACTGAGGAAGCCAGCACACCAAAAAACAAACAAACAAACAAACCAAAAAGAACCAAAAAAAACACTGGGAGTGCAAGTCCGCCACAGGCGGACGAAGTGCCTCGAAGCCACAAAATCAAAAAAACTTACACCACCATTTAAAACAGCCCATCACCATTAGTTCAAGAAAAAAACGAAACCCTTTAGTATCCAACACAATTATAAAAAGCCCGGGCAAACTATGCTAGTCCTTAATAAAAGCAACCCTGGGTGACAAAATCGAGCTGAAGCCTATGGAATTATTGTCTGAGGCTCCCCCTGGGATCCAATGTGGGACCTTTCCAACTGCCCTGGAGGCAACTGTGCCATGATGTCTCTGGGGCCATAAAGAGACAAGGAGGACTGGTCTGGCAGTTAACAAACCAGCAGAACCACTCTTAGGACACCTTATTTGCCACCCAGAAGCAAAGTCTGGCAACAATGTTGCAGCAGGTAGTAGGGAACCCCACAATTAACTCCCTCCCAGTTGCTGCTCTTACAGGGACCCCCCCCTCGCCATCAATCTGCATCAACAAGATGGGGTTCAATGGAGAACTGGGGAGGGCCCAACATGCTCAGAAGCATCACCATGATACCAGGCAAAAGCTCCATGAGTTTGGGCAGAAGGTACAGCATTGCTACCCACTGTTTTGGCTAAGCTCTTTGCTCAATAGCAGGAGCCCTCTGAGATGGTCCAGCTGGTGAGGCTTGTTGGTTATGAGATTCATATGCCCAAATGTTGTAGGCTCTTCCAAATATTCTATGTGGATTTGTTAACAGAAAGATCAAGAAACCCTTGTTGGAAATGTGAAAGATGTAGCCATTGGCCTCAAGTCTGTTCTAGTAGAATAAGAAGCCTGAAAGGGCCTGCCTTCTGTGTGTTATGTAGAAGAAAAGTTCCACAATGTGCTTTCACCCACTCTGGCAGAGCTTACAATTATCATTGTCTCAAGGGTTATGAAAAGGGTTCTGGGATTGACTTGGCCTAGATATTTGCACCAAGTCATTGAGGAAGAGCATTCTTCACTTGTGGTTATAGACCAGTCTCACAGCCCATGGAGAAGTCAGTTCAGGTCCTGAAATTAGTTGGCTGTGTATGATTCCACATCTGCTTTCATCACATAAATGAGGAGTACAATTTTTATGCTTATTCAGTGCTCCAAGGTGATGAGTTACTCAAGAGGCTGAGAAAGGCACAGTACCTGACTTCCCTCAACCTTATGAAAGGTTATTGGCAGATTCCTCTATGGGACTACCTTCCCAACTTCCAAACCATTATACCACTTTACCCATATAACCTTCAAGTTCCTGAAACAAATAGAGGTCAATGGATCATGTTCTAGAGCAGGGGTGGACAACTTACAGCCAGTGGGCCAGACCCAGCCCACGGCACCATTTCATGTGCCTCACTGCTGCCGTCGCCACTACTGGAAGCAGATGTGTTTATGACAGCCATAAAACACGTCTGTGCCTGCCATAAACACTTCCATAAATTCACCCACAGCTGTAGTAAATGCATTTATGACAGCCACATATGTGTTTTACAGTAGTGTTTTACTCAGCTATCCAGGGGGCATGTTCCGGCCCGCAGCATGAAACCCTTGTTCTAGAGCATGTGAAGAACTTTGATTCAGTACACATTGATGACATTGTCCTTTTTAGCCCTACATGGAGGATCATCTCCAGCACTTAAGACAACTTCCCAGTGAACTTCATTGAGCTGGACTGACAGTCTATCCAAACAACTGCAAAGTGGTGCAAAGAAAAGTACAGCCAAATGAAGCCCCTATCCTTGGGCTTTATTGTGGGGTGGGGAGGTACAGCCTGTCATGGTCAAGGTTGACAAGCTGTCCATCTGGCCCTGACCCCAGGATAAGCAGCAGATTCATCAATTCCTGGGATGGTCTGTCTACTACGAGAAATTCATCCCCCACTTCACAACCATGGCAGCCCAGCTAGCAAGACCTTCCCTGTTTTGAAGGATACTCTATGCCAAGGCCCAATCCTCATGGCCCCCAACTTTCCCCAGCTTTTCATATTAAAAATATGCTCCTGAGAGAAGACTAAGGTTGTCTTGGCCCAAAAGCAGGGTGAGAAAGACCACGCTGCCTTATTCCTTAGGGGCCATTCAACAATTATGTGAATTATGTGATCCATTTTTTTTCGGGGGGGGGGAATTGATCCCCTCCCCCCATGTAATCTGACCGTAATTTTCACTTCACCACCACCACCACCCTTTAAAATTACATAATCCAGAGTTTTTTTATCCAAACTCTAATTTTTTGAGCTTTTCACTATTGGTACCTAATGCAGACTGCACAGGCAATTCCATAATCTCAAATCGGATCAAAATTCCCAGAGATCATTTTTAAACCTTAAAAAGTGCCATGTTTTGAAACCACAACAGCTCCAGATGGATTACATAATCTTTGACCTGACCCCCCCCCCCGCCCCCATGTAAATTTCCGTAATTTAGATGGCAGACACCCCCCCGCTCGAGGATCACGTATTTGTTGAATGGCCCCTTAACCAGAAGCTGGCTCTCTGGGAGCAGAAACATGCAAACAGTGAGAAGGAAGCATTGACTGTCTTATCTCCTAGGATTTCATTTCACCTTAGTGATGTGCAATGCCTCTGTCTAATGCCTGATACAAAACCTCACTTAACCTATCTATCCTGATAGAATCTATCCTGACAGCCTATACGTTTCAAGTGAGTGCCAGAAAGGAAAGGTCCACATTAATGTGGATTATTTATCTTGGCAGGGATCCTGGGTAACCAAAGAGGAGGTGGGCCAGATAGCCCATTTGGCAGGAAGGGCCTGTGAGATGTCACTCTGCACATTCCCAGTGTACCATCTGGCCCCATCCCTCAAGCCCAGGGGAGCCTGGGAAAGGACAAGCTTCCCAAGCCCCTAGCCATGGAGAAGGCATCACTACAAGTGGAGGAAAGGAAGCTAGCTGATGTGTGTCAGTTGGAGGAAGGTGTGGTGGTGGGGATAAGAGGATGGGAACTTAGAGGCTCATGGGTTTATTCACTATTTTGGATGAAGGAGAGTGGGAGAGGTAGCTGAAGCCTGGGATCACATCTTCTTACCTCTGTGGGGGTACATTGAGGGTTAAAGGAGTGGTGGAACTTCCTCTACTCACTAGCCCATTTGGCCATAGAAGGTTTCTGAGACATGAAGCTCTGGCAATGCAGCTACCAGCTGATTCAGCACTGCCTCAGCCTTGGCATTCACATCATCCAACAGGAGACATAATGCCAACCTCCACCCAACAACAGAAAGTACTGCCAGGGAGGCTTCAGGGGGAGCAGCATCTTAAACTCCATTCCCATCACCTGCCTTAACCATCTCTCCCCAAAAGGACTACATCCTGGATCCATACTTCCTGCACACCTCTCTGGATAGGGACTCATGAAGACCCCAGTGAAGTCAATTGGGGCCCTAGTCACTTGGACTGCACCCAAAGGTTTAATGCTGAAAACTGAACCCTCTGGGGATGCAGATAAAGGGTTAATTGGAGCTGAGTATGTGCCTTTAATAAAAGCAGCCCTAGTTGACAAAACCAAGCTGAAACCAATGAAGTTATTGCCTGAGGACTCTGCCACCACCAGACCCCAGGGAGGGAAATCTGGTTGGACTCACACTAAAGTGCTTTTTTTTCTGACCATGCATGTGGATATCATGTTTCTGTGATGTCTACAACCAGCCATTTTACACACTGCTGCTGCAGATAAATAATTTGGACACCTGGCAATAGAGTAAAAGAGTGCTTACATTTTTCTAGCTTATCTTTAACATGAAGATCAAAGATCCTGTTTGCATTAAAATCAATGAAGGTGAAATGGTTGCAGAGTAACTGAATACAGCAGATCAAGCAGTGGCTTCAGGAAAAAAGTGACATGAGCAGAGGGAGGCATTAGGCAGAGATCCTCCACTATGAAAACAGGAATGTTACATGTATTCTTATTTGTTAAATCTTTTAGGATAAAAGTGGTGCTGATGCTGAACTTTTTCCTACCACTGGTGATCCTAGCCTTCACTTCTCTGTACAAACCTTTAGTTTCTGTTCAAAGCTGCTCTTCAACAAACTCCATTTTAGCAGCAAGGGAATTGTTATTTAGTAATGTGAGTATTGTTTCCTTGTTTTTAAAAACTGGTGACCTGTTGTTCCAACAGTAGGCATTGTATTCCATCAATGTAGTTAAGCCCCTGCTCTACCCATAAGTCACTTACAGTGATACCTCATACAACGTCCAAACTTAGTTCCACAAGTTTGGACTTTATACGGATTTGGACTTTGTATGAGGCATGCAAAATCCTAGCCGCGATGCCTCATACAACGTCAAAATCCTTGCTGCGGTTCCTCATACAACGTTGTTTCCATAGAGATACATTGTACTGTAACAGCACACACTTCAGGGCAAAGTCAAGGAAACTGACAGAACTTTAAGAAATCATTGTCTAAAGGCTAAATACATTACAAAAACATGTCAAACAACCCTGATTGTCCAAGAACCTGAAGAATGCTGCAAAAATCCCAGGAATGCTTCTAAAAATTATGATGAAAAATTTAAAAAAATTCCAAAATCACACTCAAAACCACTCCTAAATACTCTTTACCTTGTGCAAAACCCACAAGAGCAATGCACGCATGTGTCCTGTCTTTTATCCTGCCCAGGCACAATGCAACCTGGGAAAAACTGAATGCCTCATACAAAGTTAGAACATAAGAACAGCCTTGCTGGAACAGGCCACAGGAGCCCATCCAGTCCAGCATTCTGTCTCACACAGTGGCTCACCATTGGCTTCAGGGTATTCCCAAGGAGATGCCTTCACCTGTTTAGAATTCCCTGGAAATGGCATTGAGAGATATCCTGCCTATCTCTCCAACCCGGAGGTTGTCTTTAGGTATCCATAATTATAGCCATTGATACTCTTGTCCTTCATGAACTTGTCTAATCCTTTCTTAAAGCTGTCAAGACTGACAGCTGTCACCACTTCTTCTGGCAGGGAGTTCCATAGACCAGTAATCCTCTGGGTGAAAAAGTACTTTCTCTTATTTGTTTGAGAACCAGTACCCAAAAGTTTCATCGAGTGTCCCCTAGTTCTAATGTTGTGCGATAGGGAAAACAGTTTTTCCTTATCTACTTTGTCCACACCGTGCATGATTTTATAAAGTTGAGCGACTTTGTATGAGGTAACTTTTTTCAAGAAATTAGGTGATGTTGTATGAATTCGATGTTGTATGAAGTAATGTATCATTACTTTTAATGTTCATTTGACGTATTTTAAGTACATTTTGATGGGGGGTTTTCTAAGCTTCATGCCATATTTTTTCAATCCTACAAGTTGTGGGGCTTTTTTGAGATTTTTTTTTTTTTACAAAAAACCAAAGAGCAGCCCAACAGTTCAGTTTTAGCTCTGCAAGAAGTAAACTTTATAACATGTAAGAGAAGCAAATGACTGCCATTAAAAACTAAGATTCCAAAGTCTGTTTCTTGGCTATTCTGGAATATGATAGAATATTGAAAAGACTGGAAGGATCAGAGAGGCTTTGAAGAAATGACACTGACCAGCTATGTCATTCATTAGAAGAGAAATATAGTAGGAAAAATATGATTATGAAAACAATGGTAAGTCTTCACTTTCTTCCTCAAGAAGAGATTTTAAAACAGCTAGCCTTCAACTATTATCCTCACTATATAGTTTAGTCCACGTTTTGAAACTTGAATGGAGTATTTCAGACATAGTACATATATATTAATGTTTTAAATCAATGTTATTCATAATATTAATGTATTTACTGCATATAGGTCAGCTGCAGTATATTCAGCATCTTGTAAAAGATACAAGTACCGACAGACTGACAAATTAAAATCCAGGAGAAAGGTGATAGCTTTATTCGATCACTTAAAAAACATTATGCAAGCTTTCATGATTCAGGATCACTTCCTCAGACATGCACCAATTTCTTGTGGGCAGTCCAGGAAAATTATCAACGAGAATGGCAAGATGTTGTGCTAGCCTTTGTTTCTTAGGTGAGTTGGAGAAAACAGCCAGCTGGACCTGATATAACCTCCCATTCCAGAAATTAATTTTCCTGCACTATCCACAAGATATTGGTGCATGCCTGCAGGAGTGATCTTAAATCACAAAAGCTTGCATAATTTGGGGGGGGGGGGGGAATAGTGCTCCAATAAAGGCATCACCTTTCTCCTGCATTTGTATTGTATAAGGATCATAGGCAGTCTTTTTCCTGACAAATTAAAATCATAAATTAAAAAGGGATGGGCAACACATATTTGCTCACTAAAGGGCTAACAAAAGTGAAAGGGTGATTTGGTCTCAGTATTCCTGGAAAAGGCCCAAAAGAGAAGAAATACTAGGATAGGGCTTTCAGGCATGTTTGGCTGGGGGGGGGGGACAAAAAAAATCATACAAATTTATTTCAGAATAAAATGTTGGGATTACAATCTATGTTTGAAAAAGTGGGTTGTAATCTACAAAACTTCATACTGAACATACTGAAATAATTTTTTCAATGGTGTCACCATTTTTTGTTTGGCATATTTTGCAATCCATTTCCCTGAAACCAGACATTCAGTAAAGGAGCAATCAAAGGTAGATATGAGGAACCATGCTGGTGGATTATCAACCGCAATCTAACACAGGGTCAGGCAAGTTTATATTAATTGATTTCCATTAGCACCAGCATTTTCTGAATTGTGGACATTGTATATCTTTGAAGGCAGGGGGATTTGAACATGTTTGAGAAATGGATGAGAGCTTTTAGTTGGTGAAAAGTCAAATTACAAGATGAACATGTTGTTTGAAATACTGTGGAACTAATTATGTTTTACCTAAACATCTCATATCGAGACCAAGGATTTATCTTTTTGTACAACAATTACTGCTAATTCCCCATTCATTTAACTGAATCAGAAAGACTGACAGGCTTTAATACTTGAGCAAGCTGAACTCTGGTATTCTTTAGAAGATAGTACTACACTACAATCCATTTCAATATGTATATAGTAAGTAATAAGTTCTACTGAGTCCAGTGGGACTTGTCTTAGTAATTGTGCATAAATTGCAATTTTGACCTTTTAAAAAAAAATAATTCTGTTTTCTTCCCTGTAATGTAAAGAATATGTATTCGTTTTGCTTCCCCCTCCAAGATAAGGGCCAAATGTACATCATATTTTCAAACATTCTGCATTGCGAAAACAATGTTATAAACTCTTACTAGGCCCCCGTTTATGCCATTTCAGATATCACTTACCGTGGATGAAGTAGGAGTAAATTTTACTTGCTGTGGTCCAGTTTCAGTGTTTCAGGCCAAAGCAGCAATATTGCTGGGGTCTCACGGTTTCCTTTGATGGGAGTAGAGTCCACACCAGAAAGAAAAAAATCTTATCTTGAGAGGCAGATCCTTTGTGGTGAAACAACTGTTAGGTACAGTCATCTTTTTCTGTCCCATCCCAGAGATTCATATGTGTGACACAATAAACATGAATCCCAAATTCTGGCTCTCATTTTTCATAATTGAACTAGGAGGATGTCCTTTAAATGTCACTAGGCTTCAGGACAGGTTCAAGGCCTTGAAATGGAGTTTCTTCTGAGCTCTTGCAGGTCAATGTGTTGCTGTTGTTGTCATTCTTGCCATTTTCAGTGGCCCAAGTCTGAAACATAAATACGTTTTAGTAGAAAAAAATTGTGAGCAGATTCATCAGGGCATGAGCCTTCACTACAGTTGCATGTTGGAAATCAAGTTTCCACCTGGGAAAAAAAACATGGCAGGCCAGGCACCCAATCATTATGTTCCTTCAACTTGGCTTCCTTTAACAGGTTTAGTCACCACAGTTTGATCACCATCAAAACAAGAGAGATGCTTCACCTCTGTGGACAAAATGGCTCCACATGACCGAGAATGGAACTGTACAGGTATATAAGTTGCTTTCGGCCCTCTAGTCTCCTGCTGCAGGCCCAGCCCCTTCCCTAGTGCAGTTGTGGATTCTTGACTTAAGACAGGACACCCAATGGCCCACCTGTTTCTCATCTTACAAAAGAGAAATCCCCACTGTGGTCCTTATTCGATGCCTTCCTTTGTCAGTAGCAACCTGGCTTTCTGGTAGCCAGCGATGAAATGGTGATCAATCACCCATCTGACGGCTTCCACGGCTCCCTCCCCTCCCTTCCTTTGCATCCTTGTTTTGCTGCCTACAGCTCCTTTGTCAGTTCAAGGCTCTCACCAGATAGTTGTTGTTGTTGCTGCTGCAGCAGACGCCGCCGCGGCCGCCACCATCACATCTGCTGCACTCTGATGTCATCCATTTATTGAGCTGCACGCTCCAGTGAGAGATAGTATAGGATCCCAGGTAATTGCCTTCTTCATCTCCTCACTGTGCCTCCAACTACAGGATAGGCAGCTGTGAACAAAAGCAGCTCTGGTGTCACTGAGCAAGGTCCCGGAAGCAACTCACTGTGCTCAGAATTCCACGCATGTCTGTGTGTGTGTCTGGGAAACAATCCTGACAGCCTGTGAGTGATGGGGATGATTATCTCCAGCATATCAGAGCTTCTGGTGCAGGATTTTCTGTGGTGATGCTCTCAGAAAGCACCTCCACCTGTCTCTTTCTCCTTCTCTCTTTCTGTCTCCATGCTGCTGCCTTTCCCAATTGTCTGTGTCACATCAGGCCTGTCGGCATCTGTGCACAGAGCACATTAGATAGACTCATTTAAACAGAAAGGTCACGGGAATGTTAGATTCTCCCTCCTTGCTCCCTTTTTGCTCTCCAAGTAAACCACAGTCGCTTGGCTTCACCAAAATCCTGGAGGCAGGTTTGCATATTTAGGCTCCTCTGTGTTACAAAACAAAGCTTTAACTGAGATGTAAGGAATGTGTGAGAGACAACTGTGTATGTACACCCTGAGTTTGGCTGACTGTTTTCATCCAAACAAACTCTTACTGCCAATGAAAAAAGCCACTTTCCAAACAGATGACAGCAGCAACACAAACCAGTTTGCATCTATTTCTAGATAATCTATTTGCTGAGATTTCCCTGGGAATCTCTTTTTGACATTTTAGTCAGTAATGCATAATCCAAAGTAATCCATTTTGCTGAAATGCATCGCTCAAGGTCAGTCACCAACTAAAGGCATACTGTGCAGGATTACTTTTTCACTGTATTAATTACTTGTTCAATATTTTCCTAAAGAAATAACAGTTAAAATCAGAGAGGTAAATGAAACTACCCCACCCACCCTCATTTGCTAGCTGTCTCATTAAGAAAAAGTAACAAACAATTACCTGAGGAAGAACTTTAAAAATATTGCCATTCAAATTGGCCACTCTTTACAGATAGTAAATGGCAAGAGGGCTGTGAGAAATCGAAGGAATTGTAATGACACTTTTTGATAGCTTAGTTCTACTTGGCTATATGAAAGACTACCATTCACCCTGCTAAAGTTAGTGCAATTCCAGGGCAGCCTACAAAGGTGATGACAGCAACCAAGAGGACATCCTCCACTATCTCATGTTATGATACAACTGAAAAGTGGTCTGAGGATGAAATGCCTTAGAATAACTTTACCTTCAGGTACTAGCACCCATGTGTAGAGCTGTGGTGGCTTAGTGGTTAAGACACTGAGCATGACAACAGGAAGGTCAACAAGTCACCAGTTTGAGACCTGAGTACCGCGCATCCATCATCTGTCCCAGCTCCTGCCAACCTAGCAGTTCAAAAGCAAGAAATTGCAAGTAGATAAACAGGCGCTGCCTTGGCAGGAAAGGTAATAACGTTCGATGCATTTCAGCATCTAGTCATGACCACGGAAACGTTTGGGGATACAAACAGCACTAACTCATTGGCTGTAAACAGATAGGCACTGCTGCCTAGAGTTGGACATGACTGGCTTTTGAGCAAGGGAGACATTTACATTTACTAGTACCCATGTTCTCCCCAGAAGGGCAGTGACTAATTTCTTATCCTCACTTGGCAAAATGAAGTACACATACCTTCTAAGACCCAAGATGGCAATATATCCAGGGGACAGAGCTCCCCACCTCCCCACAAGGGCTCAGAAAAATGAGTATAGGACCACTTTGCGGAGTGGCTGCTTCTCTCCAGCAAAGATATTGTCTGATGGCCATATTTGTCTGATGGCCTATCCCTGCTGTGGACCAAACAGCAGGCTAAACACCCACAAAGTCAGTCTCCTTTCTGTGTGTTCCAACATACCTGAGTTTCTGTTTATGGGCCAACAAGGGCTGCATTTTAAATAATTAGATGTATGAACATTCCCTGCCTCATAGTAGGAACTGGTTGAGTCCTCACACAAAACATTTTGCAGCTGAATCATAGATAAAAGTAGAGGTCCCCTCTCCTGGATCTTTCTGAAACACTAGCAATGGGACAGCAGCCACCACTGCACCTGAAGGCATCAAATTAGCTAAAGCTAAAATTGCCATATTACAGTTTTTCAAACAAGCCAGACTAGATGATGATGTGATGCAGCTAAATTCACAGTCAAAGACTGGTATAAAATTAAGTTGAAGACCTAGCCAAGGATTTAAAAACATGAAGGTTATGCATTGTATAAGTACATAGTTAGTTTCTGGTAAAGTTGTACTATAAATTTAGGATAGTCAAGTCCAAAATATCAAAAAAATTCCAAATATCTAGGGAGTCCTTTAAGTATTGCTCCAAGGGCTTCAATTACTACTACTACTACTACTACTACTACTACTACTACTACTAACAACAACAACAAAAACAACAAAAACAAATGTGGTATGTTCTGTAATACGCAAATTAAGTGTATCAATTGTTGTTATGTTCTTTTACCAGGATGATTTGGCCATGTCATCATTGATATAGCAACTACTAATTTAAGAAGACCAATGTAGTTGGAGAGGTAATTTCAACATTCAAAGCAGCGATGTATGTTGCTTGTACATATAAATAAAAATGACATTTTGCAAAGTCTGTGGCTTCAAATGATGAAGTATGGTTTCGCCACTGATTTCGCCATTAGTTTTATTGGGAGACAAAAGAAAACTCATACTGATCCATAAGAGTATCACAACATACTGTACCTCACAAGTAACACTTTTTCAGTATATCAGGAGAACAGGAGGGCAAATTGCCAAGTTGGAAGGAAACAGAAGGTGTTATATCCTTCAGAAATTCAAAACAAATATTGAATTATAGCTAGAAAATATTGCAGCTTAACTTTTTTTTAGATGTGTTAGTTTTTTTATACACACTATACGCACATGAGCAAGTGCCAATCAAACATGATACCTCCTTTCTATATTCCTACCCCCAATAACTTCTATTTTGTGTCATTTCTATGGCCCAAACTGTAGGAGACAAGAACATAGTAGAGCTTAAAATGTTACCTTTTAGGTCTGCAACAGCCAGAATCCTTTACCCAGAAGAGACACCAAAAATTCTATGAAAGTAACTACCAATTTTATATTGGTACTGTATATCAGTTTTCTATGCACATTTACCAGTGTGCAAGACACATTTAATTTAGTGATATATTTGACTAAGCCATTCAAAATGCCTTACTCCACATAAATACATGTAGAATTAGTTCCACAAAAAGGACATTATAATTTCTTTATTGTTGTTTGAAACCTCTTTCCAGAAGATTTAATATTCACAACAACCATAAGTTCAACTTCAGCAACAACACATAGAAGCTTCTTCTTCTTCTTCTTGTTTTACCGTCTTTTGCCAACCTTTCCTCATGGCAGTTCTGATCCGAACTCCTATATCAGTGTTGCCCAAACTTTTTTTGCGGGCCAGTCCCGCCCCCAACACACAGCTGCGGGGGCCGGAGGCGGGCTGCTCCTGCTGCTGACAGTTTTGACATCAGCAGCGGTGGCAGTGGCGGTGGCAGTGGCGATTGCACCTCTGGGTCGGTCCCATCCCTTCTGCAGCCATTGCCAAAGCCGATCACCGCATTGGGGAAATCTTCGGTGCCTTCTCTGTTTCAAAATCCGCGGTGCTGGAAGGGTAAACCTGGCGTGCTGTGGTGACATCATTCCGGGCATGCCAGGAGCTCTCCTGCTGATGTCAGGTGGGGGGGGGGGTCCACAGTGAGCCCGGGTGCTCACCGCAGGCCACATTAATGATATGCAAGGGCCTAATTGGGCCTGCGGGCCGTAGTTTGGGTGCCCCTGTACTAGGTAAACTCTGAAAAGCCTATGGAAGATAAGATACCACTGACATTTTTGGAAGATCATAGAATCAGATATCCATAGAAAGATAGAATGTAAACCCCAACAGCTATTGAGTCTAACCATCTGCTATAGCAAGCAATACGAGGTGCACGGAAAATGCCTAACTGAAGACCGTGATTAGCAGTCGGGTGTACCTGAATGGCTGAATCGTCCACTACTGAAGCACTATACGGTGCATATATATTGGCATAATGACTTACTCAAAATTGTATTTCTCAATGCCAGTTCTAGTAGTAATCTCTATTAATACTGAAGGCATGTCAGCAGAAAAGAATACACTGCTGTTTGACATTTGTGTCCAACATAATTGCAATATACTGCTTATTCAGGAAACCCACAAAGGACCAAATGATCAACAGCCAAAGGTAAATAGAATGAAACTTGTTTTAGAAAGACCAAATGAACAATACAAGAGTGCAGTTTTTTACTAAACTGAACATCAATGTATTGTTTGCAGATATGACTGATGTAGACAATATTGACATTCTGACAATTGAAGTTCAATCTTGCACGAGCCACCATGTAAAGAATACAATTTTTCAGATACTTGTAACTTCCATTCTTAAGCAGCCAAAGTGGTCTTCAGTGTTTTTAATTACCATAGTACTTCCTAGGGATATAGAGAGACAGAAATAAATGGAGGAGAGCTTAACATTGTGCCAGATATATAGGCTTAACAAGTACTCAAAGGCTCTTCTCAAGAAATATGAATGATTTTTTGAAATATTTCTCTTCTCGAAGGAGACAACCCAAACCATATCAGCATCAAGAATAGAGAGATGTACAGTAAAAACCCTTCTTATCAAAATTTCCGTTCCGTAGGCTTTTGCTTAAATAGAATTTTTATGTCACTCGAAGCAAACCCATAGGCAAATGAAATTTTTATGTAACTCGAAGCAAACTCATAGGAACCTCTTAGGAAATTTAGACATGAAATGGAATAGTTGTCAAGCTTGGAAATCATTTAAAAATCAAGTAAGATCACTCCTGACCAAAAATGCACATCAACTGTTATTAAATGGGAAAACTACAAGAAGACCCAGGGAAACAAAATCCCAACGGTATAAAGACCATCTTACTGCAGTTTTCACATATGAAGAATAGAGAACTGCTATCCAACAGATAAAAAACAATAAGAACAGACTTTTTGTCACCCTTCAAAGTTAAAAGAACTGTTGGAGAGTTCAGGATTATGGCCTTTCCCAAAGAAGTATATTGGCCCCTATCTTTACCTATAATCAGGGCCATTAACCATTAATGTCCGGCATGCATGCCCACACCCGGCCCAACCATCCCGAACCGAACCGCCTACACTTACCTGACCACCCTTGGAGCATTGCCGCAATGGTCTGCCAGCCACAAGTGGGGCAACTGCCCTACGAATGCAGCCAGAAAAAAAACTACAAGGCCAAGCGTCCTCTGTGCCACGCCACCCCTCACCCAATGAGGCGGAAGGATGCAAGCATGGAGGAGATGAGGCCGTAAAAAAAGCCACCATCATGCCGACAACTTCTCTCCAGGAGACAATTCATTTCCCGAAGGGAAGCCATCCCCACCCTCTCCCCCCGCGCTGCTTCAGCGAGGTAGCGGGGAGAGCCTTGATGCCATCAAGGACTGAGGACATACCAGTGAGCAGTGCAACAAAGAAGGCCGCGCCGGAGAGGCCAGGCAATGAAAGGCCCAGACAGCAACAAGTAAGTGGGGCGGGGGAGAGGAACTGGGGGGAACGGGCCCAGGAACCATGCCGCCCCCCTTGCCCCCCCAGTCTCTGTCCCCTGCCCCACTTACCTGTTGCTGACTGAGCCTTTCATTGCCTGGCCCCCACGGCGCGGCCTTCAGAGTTGCGCAGCTCACCGACCTCTCCTCAGTCCCTGCCAGTGCCAAGGCCAGCGCCGCCTGCCCGGAGGGGTGTGTCCTTGCCTAGGCTTGGGGGGAGGAGGAATAGCCCCTCCTCCCCCACACACAGCTTCGGTGTTTGTGTGTGTGTGTTTGTCTCCTCGACAAAGCTTCGGGGGGAGGGGTAGCCCCTCCTCTCCCCACGCAGCTTCAGCATGTGTGCATATGTGTGTGTGTGGTTGTGTTGTGTGTGTTTGTGTTGAGTGTGTGTGTGGCTGTGCTGTATGTGCAGAGTGTGTGTGTACTGTCTGTCTGTGTGTGTTTGTTTGTCTGTGTGATTGTGTTGTGTGTGTGTTGAGTGTGTGTATGTAGTTGTGTGGTTGTGTGTGTGGTTGTGTGTGTGGTTGTGTTGTGTGTGTGATTGTGTAGTTGTGTATGTGTGGTTGTGTGTGTGTGGTTGTGTTGTGTGTGTGTGGTTGTGCTGTGTGTGAGGTTGTGCTGTGTGGGGTGTGTGTGTGTGTGTGTAGTTGTGTTGTGTGTGTATTGTGTGTGTGGTTGTGTTGTGTGTGTGTTTGTGCTGAGTGTGGTGTGTATCCCAAAAAAAAAAAAACCTACCACCAAAACACACAAAAAAACTGCCTGGCAGGGCCGGGCAAAAAATGCTAGTGTTATATAATATCTACACCAATGACCAGCTGATCAATACCAGAAGCAGGGCCTATATTTATGCAGATGACAGAGTATTTGCTGCTCAGGGAGTATAGACTAAGTTAGCGACTACTCTTGAAGAATTGTCTTTTATGACAATAGTCACATGAAACCTAATCCAAAAAAACACAAATACTGTACTGTATGTGCATTTCACTTATGGAATGGGGAGTTAGAAAGAAGCTGAACATAACCTGGAGAGACCACAAATTAAACCACTGTGACAATCCAAAATACGTGGGAGTAAAACTGGACTGTACTTTAACCTATAAACCTCACTGTCAGGTTTTAAGCAGAAGGTATGCATCAGGAACAATCTCATCCACAAACTTACAAATATCACATGGGGAGTGCAGCCTAATGTTCTCTGTACATCTGTCTTTGACTTGTTTCTTTCTGCTGCAGAGTATGCTGCCCCAGTCTGGAGAAACTCTGCCCATATTAGTCAAGTTAACTGGACCTTTATGAAACAGGCCATATAATTACAAGCTATTTATAACCAACACTTGTTAATAAAATTGCTTCAGACATGGGCATAGCAACTTCCAGATCTTAGAAGACAAGTAGCAACAGAAGCTGAGAAGACAAAGCAGGAAACAGACCCAAGGCATCCAACGTTTGGACTTCAACATCATCCATCAAAGTTGAAGAGCTTCCTAAAAACAATGGCACCGATTCCATCTACAGCTGAGACTTGTCAAACTGAACTATGAAAAAGAATATCATCTGGAGGGTTATGGGTGATGAAGGAGAAACCAGAAGCAGGCTACCATCTCCAATATGGGACATGGAAGGCTGAGAACTGGGTGCTGTGATGCAAAACAAACCTAAAGAGATGGGGCCACATAGATGATGGTGAACAATGTGAATATGGCAAGAGACAACACTTTGAGCTAATCTGTGGCAATTTGCTTGAAGAGTGTGATATTGAGGATGTGCGTGAGGCAAATGACAGGGCTATTCAAACTGTTGAATATTGGAAAAGTAGAGTGTGAATATGTAAACATGTAGTTGATGTATACATACGTTTTTAGATGATTAGTTTTCTAAATTATTTTGTTTTTTAATTTTAGTGCTTTGTACTTGGATAAATAAATAAAAAACAAGAAATACAGTAAGATATACAATATGAGAACTTGGGAAGGTTCCTTTTATTTTATTTTAGTACAGCTGCTGTAATCCCCTGGTCAACATGTGTTGCAATGGGCTACCTGTTTTCAATGCACTATTAGTAGGATGTTAGTAGAGAGCCGGAGTCGGCTTTGGCTGAGTGGGCGGTATAGAAATTTAACAATAAATAAATAAATAAATGTTTTGAAAGGATCAAGTATTCCAACAACTGGAACATTCACCCAGAATCTTTGATTTGTACGTCTATGAGTACCTTTTAAGTGGATGGCTTCACCCATTGGCTAATCAATGGAAGGGTTTGTTTTTTCTCACACAATAATTAACTGAAACAGTAATAGCACATTTTATCTCAAATATATCCAGTTCTACAGGGTTTGAGACATATTTTTTTCTTTATAAACAAAAATTTAGAATCTAGGGCAGTTGATGTGCTAAATGGGCATCAAATAGCACATCCAAAATTTGGTCAAAACCCAGCTAAACAGAGCATAAAGAGGCAGTCCTAGTTTAGGGGATACAGAACTGGCTATGTAGCACACAACTCACTATTTTAACCTAATACCTTTTTGTTGTTTCCTAACATCTGCTGCTTAAGAGAGCTGCCTCAGCTTGCCAAAAGGCCAAAAATTCTATCATTTTTAAAATACTGTTTTAATAAACAACAGATTTACTGTTATTTTAATTCATGTATTTGCATTTAGCTACCCTGGGGCTGGTCAGGCAACATACTGAACTAAATTAATACTTACATAAATATAACAGTTACTTATAAAAGGAAGAGACCCACCCCATCCCTTTTATGGGCTTTAAAGGCATTATAAACATTGAAATCACTTCAGAATGAAGTAAAACTAATCTTCCTCCTGCTGCTAAGGGAGTAGGGTTATTATTATTCTTGAGCAAGTGCACAAAAGTTTGCAAAATACAGAGGAGTACTTGATACACTTCCTTGCTATTAGACACTGCAGCTCACTGTCTGCCCTCCCACTCTATCTTTATATTCCAAAGCAAATGGAAAACCAGCTGAATTTGCTTCAGAGTTATTAGCAGACTTTCAGGGGTCCCAGGTGCTATCATTTGTCTTTGCTGACTCATTCTCTCTGAACAGAAACTGGTCAGAAATAGCTCGGTGGACTGCCAGGAAAAGGATCTTCAATTAATGCTTCATATTAATGGGGAATGCAGCATACACATACACTGCCTAAAGCAGGAGTTCTCAACCTTTTAAAGCCAGGAGCCGGGTCATGCTCCCTCAGACAGCCTGGGGGGGGGGGCAAATGGCCATTTTGCCCTTCCTTCACCACATGGCACTTCCTGGTATGGTAGATGTGGTGGGGGGGCACATGAAATGGTGCCACGGGCTGTAGATTGAGAATAAACCTTAGGGGAAAAGGACAGTTTGGCCTGTACAACAGAAATTCATCTCAACCTGCCACAGACTATTGTCATTCTGCTAGTCAGAAATGCTCATTTTAATTTTTTTTAAGTGGACTTTGAGATGGTGGCAGTTCCTGGCAAATGTCTCCAAGGTGCTCCAAGCTGAGGAGAGCGGGCTAGGCTGCTGTAGTGAGAGATGATTATTTGATAAAGAGCATAAGTGCAAGAGAAGGACTCCCACTCTAGAGACAACCAAGGTGCCAACAGCGAAAGACAAGGGGATAAGGGGAGGGGAGAAAGTATAACGTTCAGATGAGTGGCATTATGGAGGGAGCTAAATCAGAATATTTTCCAAACATCTCACAGGCTTACATTAAGAACAGAGAGCAAGCACATTGGCTTTACAACAACTAGTCAGTGTAATTGCCTAACATATCTAGACACTTTCTAGAGTGACTACAAATCTTTCCCCACCCCAGATTTTCCTACTCTGGCCAGCAGTTATTAAGCCCCCATTAAGATGAGCATGTTAAACTGAGTGAGCATGTTAAACTGAGTCCAGAGTAATACTAGCAATACACAAATACAAACATATTTCATTTCAGCCATGGAGAAAGTATTTCAGGGAATTCTTTGCTGAGGCCAGATTCAAGCATAGCTTAAAGAAAACAGGGAAAACAACTAGATCACACAGGTCTGACCTAGACAACATCCCTAAAGAATACACCGTGGAGGTGTGGAACAGATTTAATGGTTTAGACTCGATAGACAGAGGAGCAGAAGAATTATGGACAGAGGTTTGGGACATCATATAGGAGACAGCAAGTAAAACTATACCAAAAGAAAAGAAGTGTAAGAAAGCAAAGTGGCTGTCTGATGAGGCTCTTAAAGTAGTGGAGGAAAGGAGGAACGCAAAAGGAAAAGGCGAAAGAGAAAAAGTTAATCAATTAAACACAGCTTTTCAGAGAAAAGCAAGGAGAGATAAGGAAACCTTCTTAAATAAACAGTGCAAAGAAGTAGAGGAAAACAACAGAAGGGGAAAACATCAACAATTTGAGATATGGAGATGACACTACCCTAATGGCAGAAAGTGAGGAAGACCTAAAGAACCTCTTGATTGGATTGAAGGAGGAGAGTGCAAAAGCTGGCCTGAGACTTAATGTCAAGAAAACCAAGATAATGGCAACATGCTCTATCACTCCCTGGAAAATAGATGGGGGGAAAGTAGATGCAGTGACAGACTTTACATTCTTAGGATACAAGATCACTGCCAATGGAGATTGGAACCATGAAATAAAAAGACGACTAATTCTTGGGAAGCAAGCTATGAGAAATTTGGGCAACATAGTTAAAAGTAGAGATACTGTATCACCTTGCAAACAAAAGTCTGCATAGTCAGAGCAATGGTATTTCTGGTAGTGATGTACAGTATGGTTATGAGAGCTGGACCATAAGGAAGGCTGAGCGCAGAAGAATAGATTGAGATGTGGTGTTGGAGGAGAGTCCTGAGAGTACACTGGACAGCAAAGAGAGCAAATAGGTTGATCTTAAAAGAAATCAACCCTGACTGCTCCTTGGAAGGTCAAATATTAAAGATGAAGTTAAAGTACTTTGGGCATCAAATGAGAAGAGAGGATTCACTTGAGAAAGCCTTGATGCTGGGAAAGGTCAAGGGCAAAAGAAGAAGGCGCGGCAGAGAATGAGATGGCTAGATGGCATTGTTGATGCAATGGGCACAAAGCTGGGCGGGCTGAGGAGGATGGTGGACTAGGATAGGGATGCCTGGCGTGCGGTGGTCCATGGGGTTGTGAAAGGTCAGAATTGACTGTGTGACTGAACAACAACAAAAGCCAAGCAAGTTCAGGAAGAGGTGCTTGCTCTTGTGAAGAAGTAAACCAACCTTTGTTATGAGGCACACATGCAGTCTCTGAGTTAAACCTCCAGGACAGCTGGCCAAACTAATAAATAGTTGGCTTCTCAATGTAGTCTCTGCTTTCCTTGGCAGATTTGGCTTGCCTACAACTTCAGTGTATCAGATATACAGTATGGGAAACAGGTGGAGAGCTTCACTGAGTTGGGTCTTGCTGGATTATTTTAGACATGTATTATTTCCTCAGCACTGGGAAGTCTCATTCAGTCAAGGCTGTAGAATTTCCCAGACTTATCAGACTCTTTGGGGGATTGAACAGCTCAGTTGAGATTGGGAAATTTATCTCAGTTTGGGTGTGCCTGGGAATGTAGCAGCAGTAAGACTGGAAGTTACTCTTTTCTAGACAGTTTCAAGATTTAATTCATAGATTGCTTGTATATAAGAACAGTATTTTTATACTGGGATGTTCTCCTTGGGTGAGAGACTAACTTTTATGGTAAAAATTAGAATGGATAAATATTCAGCTGAGCCATTAGATTTTACTGTTAAACAGTATTGTTTACTTTGTTTACTGTTGAGCAGTATTGTTTGCACTTTGTGTGATTTTTAAAAAAAGAAACACATTCATTTCCCAAATACAGTACTCTGAAATTTTCTAAGAAACCCAGGCTGGATGGCACAAAGTGGGAAAGCGGGAAGTTGCTAAGGCTTTGAATAATAGGATTAATGTAATCAGGCATCTAATCACTCATGAAAGAATACGATTAGTTAAAGCACAAACCTTTATAATCAGGAGAAATGCCTGTTAACAGAAAGCATACCTGGATTTATTAACTTTTGCCAATGGGGATGTAGATGCTTATAGGCTGGACCCCTTTATCCTGTGTCCTGAAAACTGCTGATAGTCCTGGGGCAGAAAGAGAGAAATGCCAAGCAAAATGGAATTGTAGGCAGCCTTACTGTGTTGCCAAAAGAAAAGAAAAGAGGATATTCTAGCTTCACAGTGACTGATACAGAATGAAAAGTCTCCAATTGCTGGTGAGCAGATTTAGACACAGGAAACATGCAGCCTTTTGTTGTCTGTCTGTCTGTCTGTCTATCTATCTATTTATTTATTTAATTTCTATACTGCCCATCTGCCATCCCTCATGATTGACTATAGGGGTTTCAGTAGATGGAAAGTACAGTCCAAGGACATTTGGATGTTGTACCATTTTGGAGTGGGTTGATGCCACCTACTGTCCTGTTCCCTTTACAGGGAAGCTGTAGGTTTGTCAAATACGTAATTGTCAGCTTTTTCCCTACTACTCAATTTTTCCCTAAACTGGTACTCTCCAGATGTGCTAACCATGCAATTTGGCTTAGTGGATGTTACAGCCCTGCAAATCTGGAGAACATCAGTTTAAGGAAGAATACACTACACTCATTATCTATAACATAAAGCAAAATGTGAACCAGTTGCAGTACATTGGAAAGTCTGTGCAGAGTAGCAGATGCTCATAAAATCAGAAAACTGACAACAGTTTAATTGTAATCTTTTGTGTCTAACACAATCCTGCTGTTATATTCACTGAAAATAAGTGATGAAGGAATATATATTGTTTTTCATTGAAAAGGAATTGCTGATCTCAAGTATGTTCAGCAACTATCTGGAGCTTTCATTTTCTGATTTGAGTTTTCCATTCAACCTTGGCAGGCGAAATGTTTCTTATTCTCTCAATCCACCCTTTCCCCCACATCCAACTCACTAAAGATTTATTTTCAGTGGAGTGACCTCTATTAATAAATGATCTATTTAACCTGGATTTGCTTGACATATTTTAATCCCACATTCTCTCCCCCCCCCAAAAAAAGCTCAAAGTTGCATATATCTAGCTTCTACTACTTACTCAACTCTTGCTGCTGCCACTGTTCTATTAGTTCAGTAGCTCTGCAAGATAGATCCAGCTGACTAGATGACTACTCAAGTTACTCAATGGACTTCATCGCTGAGTGGGGACTCCGTTATTATTTTTCAGAGGCCTTGGACCATATTTTTGGCAATTGGTGCTAGTAGATAAATTGCAGAAACTGGAAAAGATTATGTTACTTTTTTCATTATTAATACCCCAAAAGCTTTTCAGTCTCATGACTTGTTATCAGAGATGTAAGCAATTTATTTGCTTAGTTTTAAATACAGATCTTGGGATATTCCACCTTTTCATATTTCTAATTGTTTACCTAGAGAATCAAGAAAGTTGTTCTGAAGGGTCATTGTTTGGTTTGTCTCATTGCTCATTTACAATATGGAGCAATCTACTGGTCAGTACCACTGTACATTTGCATTTGAAAATGGTTAGATAGCTCAGTGGGTTGGATAAGTAATTGTGGAGATGCAGGTCAGGAGTTCAATTCCCTACTGATGGCAATAATAATAATTTTGTTAGATTCAAGGCAGAGAATGCTGTGTTGTTGTTATTGTTGTTGTTTGGGGGGAGGTCCCACAGACAGTAACCTTTGGTAAATAGAGTGAGGATGAGCTAGCCCTCAGGATCTGGTGATCCTTCTGTGATCACCAGATCAGTGCAAATACATGGCAACTCATATGTTCTGACTACAAAAAACAAAACAAAAATCTATGAACAGAATCCTATTACTTATGTGATTCCGTAAGAAGAGGTGCTCACGTGCTGGCTGTATGTCAAATGACTGGTTTTCCTTTGGTTGTGCAACTGAACACATGGTTGACAGCCAGCAAAGTACAACAATTGCTTTCATAGCTGCCACTATGTCTGTGGTTTTCAAGAATAGGATTCGAAACTGTTTTAAAAACTAATTGTGAAAAAGAACACGAAAGTGCAGAATTTTCTCTTAAAGAAAACATAATGGAAAACTCTGGACCTAAGCAAAAATACAGGTTTTAAGCATTTGTATACCTTGTGTTTCAAATATGTTACCTGATCTCTAGCTTTTCTCTCCCAGTGCTCTGTTTAGTGGTTCTAGCCAAAACCCATTTTGGCACTATAAAGGAGCAATGCTCTCCAACTTCTTTACCAGATTTTTACACAAACCAAGCCTAATCGTTGTTGTACACAATGCCCTGTCCCCCTTAATTAAGTTGTTTTAGGGAGATATTGTAATGGCCCTGGACCCTGAGTTCAGGGAGGAAGATTTTCTTCCAGCTCCTCAGCCTGCTGTCAGCTTGGAACTGCCTGTTCATGACCAAGCTGATCAAATTGAACAGGAATTGACAGTAGCTCAGCCAGCTCACACTGAGTGTCAGTGAGGAGGAGGAGGAGGAGGAGCAGTGTACTATGCTGAGAAACTAGCTGCACATGAGAAGGAAAGAAGCAAGGGCTAGTTGGCAAAGACCACCTCCAGCTGAGAGTCTGGAGCTTGATGACTCTTAAGGAACCACCCATACCAGCCAAGACTTTTGTCAAAACAAAACTTGCTCGCCTGATGCTGTGTTTCTCTGCTCCATGTATTCTGCCTGTTTGACATACTTGGACTCTGGACCCTTAGCCTGCATTCTGATGACACCTTTGGATTCTTCTTTTGGACTCTTGTTTGGTAACTTAGGACATTGGACCTTTAGCCTGCAAACTACCTATGCTCCTGGATCTCCCTTAGGACCTTGTTGAACCAATGACTGGTAATTGAACTTGGCTTTCATCTAACCTACACCTGCTTCTCCCTCCCTTGCTCGTTCTGTGCAGTAAGGCTGCTCTGTCTTGGCAATAGTGGAGGAGCTTTACATATGTTAAGTATTGAATATTGTGCAGCACCAAGGATCTGTCACTGACACCTCAGTTCTTTAGGAAAGATTTTGCGCATTTCCTGCCATCATGTTTCACACTGTAAGAACTTCCCCATAGGCTGCAGCCTTTCTAGGCTAGGTAGGGCCTTCGTTTAAAAAGCCTACCATTTACCTGGGCCCCTGGCAGACTTAACTATAGACCAAACCTCTCTCTTCTGTTTAATAGAGCCTAGTGGACCTTGTCACCATTGTTAGGGCAAGTTCCACTATAGGTGTTTCGCCTCATTATGTTGGTGATTTATTACTAGCTGCAGCAGGCTAAAGGTTTGCACTAAAATGAGTGTTGAATGGATGGATTTGTTGAAACAACTCTGTGACTAGTGGAATGAATGATGGACATGAACTCTGGGATGTGAACAGCAGCCAGAGCTCTTGCTGGCATTGTCTGTCTCTTCCTCTCCATGAGACTTTGCCCTAATTGGCACGAACAGAAGCTGGAGATGACATTAACATTTCCTGCAGATAGATTGCAAAGACTGTCCTTTATTATAGATTTTCCCCTCTAGCTCAATGACTGGTAAGCAGGTGACACCATCACATAAGAGAGATCTTGGTAGCTTGGCACAGAAGGATCTCTCTTCTGGCAGAGTCTTTACACGATGGACACAAAGTTAATGCACATGGCAATATTGTGAGTGCTTACCACAAAAGAAGGTAATAGGGATTTAACAGCATTAGAGGGAAAGGGAGCAAATCAGCATAGATGTGAATAGCAGACATACCTAGTTCAGGCACTAGTAGACCCTGAATATTTGGGGGGGGGGGCTTGCATGTGCAGCAACACACACAGCTCAACATCATCATCATAATAATAAGTTTTATTTCTATCCCGCTTTCCTGGCACAGGTGCCACTCAAAGCGGCTTACAACATATATAAATACAGTATCACAGATATAATTACACCGTTACAGAAAATAGATTGAAAATTAACACGTTGCAACTAAAAAGTCCCATACAAATAATTTCAAAGAAATACATGCCCCATACTGCCCCCCCTCCAGCGGTACCACCCAGAAGCTCCCACTTCCCCGCGGCCAATGCCGGGCCGGGGAAGAGGCTCGGGTGATGGCTGCTTCCTTCTCCCACATTACTTAGCCTCCCCAATTAGTGTTCTTCAGATGGGAAGTTTACACAGGCACAATTGTTAGGTCTTCGTATGATGTTGAGACCTGGTATTTGGGATACCAGATCATCAGGATTCCTATGCGTGTGCACTTGTTATTTTTTTGAATCTCTCATCTTCAGACATTAGTCCTTTTTTGATGAAGGCTGGGAGTTAGGAGAAGGGATATGGTGTCAGAAGTAGGATTATACTGGACAGCCTTGCTCACATATTCAGTAAAATAGATACATCAGTGCACATATGGAGAAGAGCATCAACAGCAACATCTTTGTTGAATTTGCAACCTTCAAAGACTCACTTGCTCTCACAATGCTTGATTTGAAGTATGTAACTTTACAACGATCATTTCCTAATCTATTGTTATAAATAGGTTTAGACAGTATTTTCCCAGTATTTAGTACTAGTAGTTGTAACATAGTCTTCACCTTTCTCTTAAATTATGAAGAATAAGGTGCCAATTGAGCTCCTGCCAATTGAGCTGCGTCTCCAGACGAAGTTGCTGCCCTTCAGGAAAGGGTTAAAAACCTGGCTGGCAGGGCAGGTGTGGGGCACCAGCAACATGGTAACCCCGGGCTGCTGGTTAATTTAGCAGAACACTCTTTGCAGGCGCACCCCCCAATAAAGGACTCAGACACTGATGAAAGTGGATAACGGCATTGGGCCACATTTATTGATTCATGCCCTAGTCCGAATTATAAATTTCTATTGGTATTCAACCAATTATAATTCTTAAGGCAAGCAGGCCGAAGTAACACTGGTAAGGTACCACCCAAAATTGCCAATGGCAATTGGTTACAATGTATCCATTTGTATCAATTTGTTTGTTGACAACAAACAGATTGTTGACCGTAGTCAATACCTAACTATTGACCCCACCCTCTGACGCGTATCCGTAAAATAACGGGGTGATGCATGCTGCCTAGCTCTTGCCATCACCCCATCGCCTGGTTCATCGTTGACCGGACAACGTTTAATCAACTTGTGCCTGTCTAGTGTTGTCCAGTCAATTGCGAACCTGCCGGATACCTGTGGGTCATAAATGTTTACCTTACCAGTGCTACCCGCCACACGGAGAGGCTCAATAAAGGCTTGACGCCCCCCCCCCAGACCGTCAGCTCGGTCAACAGGCCTGCTCGCCAATCTCCTAACAGGAGGTCCATACCTCCCTGCGACAGATGGACCCCATCCCCTGAATAAAGCTCACAATTTTGTAGGCTGATTGCGGGGTGCCTAATGACGCGCCCCCAACCCTTGTCAAGAAGGAACCGGGCAATAGCCCTGTTCAACGACCGACGAGCTCGATCAAGGGCCCGGAGGTCGAACCCTCCCCTGTAAGCATGCCGCGGTACCATGTCTGACCAAATGAGGGTTGTGGCAGGCCACACATAATGTAAGTAAGCCAGGTCACCACAAATCACATGCTTCAGCGATAGTCCAGTGACCTGTCCCAAATCATTGCCCCCAAGGTGTATGATCAGAATATCTGGCGGGTCAGCATTCCTGCTGGATAAAAGGAATGGCAACAGTTCCCGCCATAACATGCCGCGCTTACCATACCATCTGAGACTTGCGGATGCACCCAGTCCCAGTCGGGGTCCCCACTCTGTCGCCGCAGCGTACGACGCTGCCCTATGCACGTAGCTGTGGCCCACCAGCCATACTGCCACCGGTGTAATACGACACCCAGGGTCTGTCAAGGAAAAAGAGGGGGAGAACAATACAGTGACTAAACTGGTACTCACGGTTGAAGAGGGCGAACATAAAACTGAAAACATTGTGATCCCCATCTTCCCATGCGGCGTATTTCCGCCGTGGAGTACCCAAAAGCAGCCGCAGTAGAGGCCGCCCCTATCCTAAATGAATGGGTGCCGTAACGAGCCCCAGGGAGGCCAACACTGGCTAGTGCCTTACCGGTCACCTTCCAAAATTGAAATTTAGT
Organism: Bradypodion ventrale; assembly: GCA_035047345.1. Taxonomy (NCBI): domain Eukaryota; kingdom Metazoa; phylum Chordata; class Lepidosauria; order Squamata; family Chamaeleonidae; genus Bradypodion; species Bradypodion ventrale. Next base: position 273,718,719 of record JAWDJE010000002.1, read on the forward strand.
AAGGGGAGACCCATCTTGGTGACAGAAAAACGGGCCATGGTGCGTGCCACGCAGTGCAAGAAACTCCTGTAGGGCACCAACCGGACAGATGTCTGCCAATGAACATCGTAGCAGTTGTACTCCACTGCCTACGCCGTGCTGATCAACTTTAGAGGAGCGTATCCTCAACTGAGCCCAATCATTGCAAACATAGACATCGTCGAGTTCCAGTGCCCTACGACTTGCATCCGCCTTAGACAGCATCACAAGCTCGCTGATGCGGAGCGCTCCAAAAAAGGCCACCGTAGTAGCCGCATGAAACAGGGCGGCCTCATACCTGTCAAAACAGAGGTCATGCCAGCCCCGTGCTAGGTGGGTAAGTACCCCTGGGGAAATTGGGTGGCGGTCATCCGGGCTACGCCCACGCTCCCGCACCCATCCCTCCAAAACATGTCGAATGCAGAAATCAGTGGTACTGTCAGCGTAACCCCCCACTTTGGCCATGAATGCCAACGCTGACAGCCTGGATGCTATGGTGCGGGGTGCTAGGCCCTGGGCATGTAGGTAAACCATGAATTGTAGAATGTGGGCGACTGGGATAGGCCAAGCCTCAGGTAGTCGAAACTGGGCACAAAAAGCCTGGAAAGTGATGAACGCGTGGTGATACGCCTTACGCGTGCGGGGCGCCAGCGACATGCCGATCGCCCGGTTCACCTCTCCTTGCCAAGTGTCCATATCTCGTCCGGGAGCAGCGAGGGAAATTCCTCTGCATCCGGGGCCAAGGCACGGAACCGGGAGATCTGCAGGCGGGACAAAGCGTCAGCAATATCGTTATTAACACCAGGCACATGCCTAGCCCTGAACAGCACATTGAGGCGTAGGCTACGCAACACAAACTGGCGCACCAGCTCCATGACCCTGGGAGATGTGGACGTCTGTGAGTTGACAATGTGGACAACTGCCGCTTTGTCACACCAGAAATGTACTACCGAATTGGCCCACTCCTCACCCCATAGCATCAAGGCTCCCAGAATGGGGAAAAATTCCAGATACGTGAGGTCGCGCAAGCGACCCGTGCCCGACCAGGCGGTTGGCCATCTGCCGTAGGCCCACTTCCCCTTGAAGTACATCCCATAACCCAGGGACCCCGATGCATCAGACTGGACCTGGAAACGAGGGGAAGCCAGAAGGTCGGACCTCCAGAAGGACACCCCGTTGAACTCCCTCAGGAACTGGAGCCAGATGAGCATATCCGCCTTAAGGCCCCTGCTAAGACGTACCCTGTGGTGGGGCTTGGTTAAGCCTATCATGGCGTCGCACAAGCGTCGAGCAAAGGCTCAGCCAGGTGCGATCACCCTGCAAGCAAAATTGAGGTGACCATGCAGCACCTGTAGCTCACGAAGGGACGCCTTGCGTTTAGCCACCAAGCCGGATATGAGTGCAACGATCCGTGTCACCTTATCAGCCGGTAACCTGGATGCTTGCACTACCGTGTCAATCTCCACCCCCAGGAATGTGAGCTTGGTAGGTGGGCCCTCGGTCTTTTCGGGCGCTAAAGGGACACCAAGTTCCTTCATTAGCGTCTGAAATGTATTGAGGAGACGCGCACACGTGTCCCAGCCCCGTTCACCCCTGAAAAAGAAATCATCCAGGTAATGGGCTACAGACCGAGACCCCGACCTGCGGACGAACGCCCACTGCAGGAAGGTGCTGAAACGCTCGAAAACCGAGCAGGAGATGGAACAACCGAAAGGCATGGCCTTATCGAAGTAATATTCACTCTGGAACTTGAAACCCAGCAACTCAAAGTCACCCAGGTGCACCGGCAGAAGACGGAAGGCCGACTTGATGTCGCACTTAGCCAACAGTGCACCCGGGCCACATGAGCGCACCATGCGCAGAGCCTGGTCAAAAGATGTATACCGGACCGAACAAAGGTCATCCGGGATAGCATCATTGACCGATCGGCCGGCTGGGTAGGACAAGTGATGTATTAAGCGGAACTCGCCCGGTGACTTTTTGGGCACGAGCCCCAAGGGGGAAACTTTTAAATTAGGAAACGGGGGGGCAGGGAAAGGGCCGGCAACCCTGCCCGCATCCACCTCCTTAATAATGCTCAAGGCAGCCACCTCCTCCCTTCCCCTAAGTGACAAAAGGTTGGGTGCATCTTGGGGAGCCCTAACCCCCGTGAAAGGAATGCGAAACCCCTGCTGGAAACCCTCAAGCAGGTAAGCTGCGTCTGCCCTCCTCGGGTACATCGTGAGCCAACGCTCTAACATGTCCACATCAATTGGTGAGGGGGCCTTTCACCTGACCAGCTCCCTCTGCGGCAGTCTTGCCCGCCCCCCGTCCACCTCTACCCCTGCCCCGCGCTCCTCCCGGCCTAGGACAGGCAGAGGCAGCGTGGGGGCCAGCACAAGAGGGACACTCATGCCTATATCGGCAAGTTCTCCTGCTGCAGGTACCATTGGCCGAGAAGGTCCAACACAGCAGGCGGGCTGGAACCCCCTGCCCCGCCACCTGGCGGGGTGTCTGTGCCGGAGCAGCTCGCTGGACCGCATGTCCACAATGGTACCTCTCCCCAGGCGCCGGGCGCGTGGGGGTCATATACAGAAGCCACAGCTTCTGGCAGGGCTCATCCCACCTCATCTCCAGGTGTAGGGGCACTCTCATGCGAAATTCTTCGTCGTAAGCCAACCACGACGGGCCCGGGAAGTCAACCATCGCCCGGTATATGTTGTCCAAGTACTGGACCATCGGAATGGCCAGATCCGGCCGGGCCCTGAGGTACACAGCCATGTATATGAGGTACGCTGGCAGCCAGTTGGCCCACGTGCGTGGCGGCTTACGACGACGTGCCTGTTCCTTATCTTTCTCATCCTGCCCCTCCCTCTCCTCCTTGGTGGGTTCTCTATTCAGGAGGGAGAAAATGTCTACATACTCCCCCCGCCAGATTTTCTCCTTGGTGGCTTGGGGAAGATGATCCCCGAGGGGCAGAGAATACCCCGCCGTAGGCAATGCCGACAACGGGACAGAGGCCGCATTAGGCACGGTGAAAGGAGCCTGGACCAAGCCCGCCACCCCGAGTAAGTTCCCAATGGGACAGAGGGCGCCACCCCCAGTGGGCCCCTGGATTGATGGTGCCGCACCCGTATGGCCCGGCGGCGGCTGAACCGCCGCGCCAGCCATACGGGGCCACGGCCACTGGACGCCCCCCCCCCAGTGTAGGTAGTGGTGTGGGTGCACTAGTTTGAACCGCATACTCACACGCTGCACCCCCATGGGCCGCCCCTACCAGGGGTTCCGGCCCACTGTGGGCGTCGGAGCTCGCGACCGCAACCGAGCTCGTGGACGAGGCCTGTTCAGTACCTGAGGGCAGCAACTGTTGCACGGGGAGCTGCGAGGCCGCGGCTGACGCTGACCCACGGGCCTCAAGCAGCTCTACCCGTCCGGCCGCCTGCTGATGACCGGCAGCCGATGCGTCGACCTGTGGTCCCAAAGGGGCCCCGGGTGGGTTAACCACCCCCAAAGAAGCCTCAAGGGCCGCTACGCGGGCCAGAAGGGCGTCCACATTAACATAGCCCCCAACACTGATGGGGGGCATAGGGCCGGCTGGCCCACTGATAAGAGGCGCCGGGTCAGGTCTCTGGACCCCGGGTCCCGAATACGGCCATGAACCCAGTACCGGCCCTTGAGGGGCCGGAGGTATGCCCTGCCAGGGAAGGGAACCCAACCACCCCCTGTGGTTAAAGCCCACCGCAGGTAGCAAGGGCAGAAGGCCCCGAGGTATAAACCGGGCCAGAGCCGGGAGCCACCGGTTGAGAGCCGGAGGCCGCGGCCCCTGCCGGGACGGTCTGCGGGCGCCCAGTCCCGGGCCATGGGGCAACCGACCCCATCCCACTGGTCCCGGTGGGCGCCGGCAAAGGGGGCTGTTGGGGGGGCGCAGTCGCGGTCCTCCGACCCGGCTGGTGCTTCCTCGAAGTGCGAACCGCGTTCGCCAACGCCTTCTTTTTGGAAGGCATTCTTGAAAGTGCTGAGAAGCCGAAGAAAAGGAACGGAAAGGACCGCTGCCCGCAGTAGCTTCCCGGCGAAGGTAAGAGCGACGGAGCAATGGGGGAAAACTTCTCCTCTCCGTCGCTTCGCAAAATGGCAGCTCGGCTGCCTCGTGGCCGCCCCTTTTATAAGGGTGCTGGCCATGCCCCCTAACTACCCGGATGCTCTTCGTCCGGTAGTGGGGGGCCCGCAAAGAGCGTGGCGGCCATTTTGGCGCCACGCTTGCATTCTCTCTTTTAAGCTCTTTCAAGCTCTTTTAAGCTTTTAAGCTTTTTAATATTATTAGTAGTTTTTTAATGGGTTTTTATTGCTTTTAAACTGCTGTTGGTTTTATTTGCTGTGAGCTGCCCAGAGTCTTCGAAGTTGGGCGGCAATACAAATTAGAATAAATAAATAAATACCAAATAAGTCCTGATATATTTTTTATTATACACACAACAAAGAAAATAGCAAAGAAGGAAGTTCCTAAAATCAAAGTCATTGGGTTGTAAAATATGCTACTGCTTCCTCTACTGAAAATTAAACAACCAAAATTTTTGTTGCATTTACTGGATTTTTATCCATTTTAGACAATTTCACGACTAAAATTAAAGGTTTTTCTCTCAATTTTGGTTGCTGTCAAATTAGAAAACTAAAGAAGAACAAGGTACATCTAGTGACTGTTCATTATGATGGGTTTTCTTAACTCTAGGGTACTACACATTTGATACCATTTCTTAGTGGTATAAGCATATTTAATTTGTTCTCAGCAAAATATATAAAAGTAATTACCGTAAATAACTCCTTTCTATTTATTTTGATGATACAAAGCAGTGGTAGAAACCTGTGGCCACAAATATTCAAAACATAGTTTTTAGAGATTGTTATGCATTGAAAAAGAGCTTTTTGAAATGTAAATGGTTTATTTTTGCTTTATATTTTGGAGGTTCTGTATGGGGAAACTGGTATCATTCTGAGTTCTGATTTTCAGGTTAGCTGGTTCAAATGTTCTGCTCAGGGAAGAAGTTTGCATCAGCAAGAAACCTCACAAATCACTGCCTTTAAGGGCCACTTTCTATGATTTGGTTGTCAGGCAGAGAGATTTCTTGAAACTGCCTCCTTATGGTAACTGCTCCACATTAGCAAGACATTTCTTGTGTACAGGCTGATTATGCAGATTGGCTTCTAGAAATGTTTGGTCAGCATTGTCTGTATACAGATTAGAGAAGCTTCAACGTAGAGACAATTTCAAACAGCTTCCATTTTATGGGTTTGTCTAGTGAAAGGGCCTCCCCCTTGATCCATTTTCCCAATGAACTCTCACAGCCTATACTATTTATAGTCAGAAAAATCATAAATGCCCACCCTACACTACCCTGTTTTCCCGAATATAGGACCTCCTCCCATAATAGGACACACACACCCCTTTTCCCCCCCTGCCTTTGAAATATAAGGCCCCATCCAAAAATAAGACCTCCTTACCTCTTGGCTGTAAGGCGGCCGGCGTGGCCCATAAGAAAGCCTGCCGCAACGCAGTCTCGATTGCCTCCCCGCTCACAACCAAGGGAAGTTTCCCCTGGTGAGAGCGGGAACGAGACTCCGACGCAGCGGGCCTTCTTATGGGTCACGCCGGCCGCCTCACAGCTGAGGCCAGTCTCGATCGCGATTCCCCACTCGCAACCAAGGGACGCTTCCCTTGGTTGTGACTGGGGGAAGCGCGATCGAGACTGGTATTCTTCTTCATGGAAAAATAAGACATCCCCTGAAAATAAGACCTTGTGCTAATTTTGGAGTTTTTAAAAATATAAGACAGTGTCTTATATTCGGGGAAACACGGTATTTATACAGTTAGAAAAGTGTACATGCATACTTAGCTAAAGCTCATTCAAGCATTCTTCCCAAAGATGGAAGGCTAGAAGGATTCCCATCTACATTTTTAAAAATCACATTTTATTCTGACTGTGCAGAACTCCTTCCTATTTACCTGCTTGTTTGGAAGGTGGCAAAAGGGTTTCCCTTATCTCTTGAAAGCTATAAAATCCGAGCCTTGGGAATAGGTGCGCTCTTTCCCAAATACAGTAGAACCTCGGATAAAGTCCAAACTCCGTTCCACAAGTTTGGACTTTATCCGGTTTTGCACTTTAGCTGAATAAAATGGGTGATGCATTGGATAATGTTCAAAAAATGGACTTTATCCAAGGTTCCTATACCAAATACCTTGGATAACGTCCATTCTTTAGCGGTTTTGGACTTTATGCAATGCATCACATGTGCATTAAAACTGTGGCTTTATCCAAATCGGACTTTTTCTGTACAGTGGAACCCTGCATAATGAACGCTCCATTTAATGAAAAATTCATACATCAAAGCGTTCATTATGCAAAGGCAATACCCTGCATAACAATTTTTTTCGTTATACAGGGATTCTGCTAAGTGGGGCATACCCTAGTTAACAAAACCCCCATATAGCAAACATTTTTTTGTTATGCAGGGGATCTCCTATTGGATCTGCATAGTGGAAAGAACCGCATAGCGAAGAGCTCCGTGAAACGGAGCTGTTTCACTATGCGGAGTTCTACTATATTCATATTTCTGTCATTTCACCTTGCCCTCTTACCTCAGTATTCCCTCCTCCAAGTGCTTCTTAACTCCCATCCACTTGTACTTCCAAATACCTCTTAATACCATGGATATGTACAACCAGTTTGCAAGATCAAGCAAGATTACTTCTTTGGATGATCTCTTGAGACATTTTGCCTGACATTTTGCTGCCCTTCAGGAAAGGAGTAAAGACCTGGCTGGCAGGGCAGGTGTGGGGCCCGAACGGGACTATGGCCCCCACCGGCTGGCTTTTATAAGACTCTCTCTCTTTCCCTCTGTGTGGTAGGTGGGACGGGTGAGTGGGATATGGGTTTTAAATGGGGGTGGATGTCGGATTTTTTATTGGGTGGGTTTTTTATTGGGTGGGTTTTATAAGGTTTTACAATGTTTTTATGTATTTTTTGGAGTTGTTGTAATGCCGCCCTGAGTCGGGTTCTGCCTGAGTGGGCGGCATTTACAAATGTGAATGATAAATAAATAAATAAAAATAAATATTGCTTAGCTTATCATTACGTGTCTAGTTGCTCAGCTGTGGGGGCTGGAGGCTGGAGGCGTGGCTGCACCCACAACTTATGTTTGGGGCATCATTGGTTTCATCAGCGTTGGGAATCACGTGGTTTTCCCAGGGTTTTGCACAGCCTCCACCGCTTCCCAGGGCAGCAGGAGGCTTTTCAGAGCATGTTTGCTGCACTTTGGCAGCTGGAGAGCGGCAGTGGACAACTTCCTGATTCCGCGCTGGGATCCAAGGCACTGTCGTAAGCTCTGCCCAGCATCCTTCCTGTTGTTTTTGTTTGCCATCAAGTATTTTCCAATTTATGGCAATATTATAAATGAGATATCTCAAAAATATCCTGTTTTCAGCAACCCCGCTCCTGCAAACCCAAGCCCATGGATTCTCTCATGGAATCAGTCCATCTCATGTTTCTTGCGGGTTTCCACCTTTTCCCAAGAGGGCTTCTCATTATGTGTCCAAAGTTGGAGAACCTCAGCTTCTTCATTTTTGTCTCCACACTCAATCCAGGCTTGATTTGCTCCAGTAACCATTGCCTGTCTTTGTGGTAGTCTGGGTTATCTGCAGAGTGCGCTTTCAGCATCATATTTCAAACAAATCATTTTCCCCGCTGTCAACTTTCTTTACTGTCCAGCTTTCACATCCATACTTGGTGATGGGAACACAATAGTGTGAAGTATCTTGGTCTTGGTCTCCAGTAAAACATTCTTACACTTGATAATCTTTTCTAATTCCTTTGTTGCTGCTACCCTTCTAAGTCTCAGAGCCCAATTGTTTGTGCCAGAGATTATTGCTCTACAAATTCATTTCCTCTCAAATATTGAGAAGTGACATGGAGCAGGGCAGCTAACATTGATTAGATGTGGAGCAGTAATTACTATATTAGGAAGTCATGCATAAATATTTATTACCCAAATGTTCAGTGTAATTAACTGATTGGCATCTTTCAGAAATATTATTTTAGGTATGATATTGTGCATAACTTGTGATATGGTATGAATGCATGCATCCACAATTCATATTCAGGTAAAATGGGCTTAGAATGCAATCCTCTATGTGTCTACTAAGAAGAGAGCCACACTGAGTACCAGGGATATGCACAGGAAAACATATGGGTTTCATTCATTCATTTCTGGCTCTTCATTCATTTTTAGTTATTTGGTACTGATCATTATAGCAAACACAAAAGGGATGAGTTCTTTGAGTGTCTTGTGTTTCTAGCGCTAAACCAAATAAAGTCCCCAAGAACCCTCAAAACTGCTTCATAAAAGCAGGGACAAAACAATAGACTACATCTACTAGAGAAGATGACAAGAACAGCATTTGAGATAGAAAATCAGTTCCCATCAGATCTATACACAACCACTAAAATACTTTCAAGTTCACATTGATCATCCTCTGTCTACAGCAAGAGTTTCCAACCTCCGGCCTGTGGGCCAGACCCGGCCTGCAATGCCAGTTCAACTGATCCGTCACTGTCTCCCCTGCACCCAGAAGTAGAAGTGGGCACATTTACGTCATCTGTAAAACATGCTCACACATGTGCAAATGTGTCTGCGGCTAACGTAAACTCAGAAGTGGGTGCATTTACATCAGCCAGGATCATGGTCTGCTTCTGCTTCCATGGGTGTGGTCTAGCCTGGCTCATGGCACAAAAAGGTAGGCCACCCCTGGTCTACAGCTACAGTAGGGAACAGTATGGAGAAAAAAGAGAAATCATCAGGTCTGTGTAGGGTGGCGCTACTTTTCAGCAGCAGTAACAACAGCAGCAATTCATCATCATTATCAATGATCATCATCATGATGGTTCTGCCACGAGCTCTTCTTAGAAATGCATGTAGAAAAAACAGCAGGCTTTTATGGTACCATCGCCACCCCCATTTCTAAGAATAGTACCTGGCAGAACCATCATGCCATGAATTTTCATTGATAATTTTCCTGATGCTTGCCTGCCTGGTAAAGAGATCTTAAATCTCAAAAACTCACACAATGATTTGTTTTTTGAGTGATCCAATAAAGGTATCTCCTTCTTCCTTCATTTGTTTTGTGTATGGATCACATGGCTGTCTTTGTTTGCTAAACCAACAAGTTACTCTCAGGCTAAATGTGTTCACTTTGGGGTGCAATAGAGGATGCTGACTGGCCTCAGAAATGATTTTACATACAAAGGTCAAATTAAGGTAATAATCCAAATGAAGAAATGTGAATGAATTCTGAAATTTCAAGTTCTTCTCATTCACTAAACCAAACGATTTAGATTTTAGAAGCTTTCTTTTGGAAATGAAGCAAAACATCTGAAAAGGAAAAAAAACCCACCCTATTTTGTGTTGTTTTCCATTGATTACAATCCCAAATCCAATCCTTACTACATAAGTAGTATAGCCCAGATGCAATTTCGCACATACACCCTAATGCCTAGTTTGGTCCTCAAATACTACTCTCAGAGAACTAAGTCACTGGAGGTTTAAAAACATTACAAACTCAACCAAAGGAGCCAGTGTGTTGTACTGATTAGAGGACTGGCCCAGTCTGTGTCTCCAGTTATCCTCTTGCATCCTGCCCCCTATATGTTTAATCTCCTTTTGTGTATAAACCCACCCTGATATGCCACTGTATTTATTGTATTATTATATTGTATTGTATGTTGTGGACGTGTTGTAATTGCCGCCTTGAGTCAGCTTCAGCCGAGAAAGTGTGGGATATAAATTAATTTATTATTATTATTATTATTATTATTATTATTATTATTATTATTATTATTATTATTATTATTATTATTATTATTGTTGTTGTTGTTGTTGTTGTTGTTGTTGTTGTTGTTGTTGTTGTTGTTGTTGTTGTTGTTGTTGTTGTTGTTGTTATTTAAAGTCATTTCCATATACAAAATGCAGTGTGTTGGTTTTTTGAGAGTGGTATTTGATGTATTTGATTTACTAGGTATTAGGATGTATGTGTGAAATTGCATTTGGGCTATATAATTTCAGATTGCATGAAAACTCAGCAACTGAACAGTTCCCCATATGAAAATTGCTTTGTACGGTAGAAAGTTGACTGGTACCTGACATTGGTTGGTTGGTTGTACACACAAACCATCTTTTACATGCTGAAATCTTAAGTCATGTTAGCCACTAAGCAATAGGAGTTAGTACAACAGGTTTATCATTGTTGTGTGAAATGTGATCTAGATCCAATCAAGAGGCAAACTATCCATAATACCAGGGGATCCATCCTGGATATAATTTTTAAAACAATCAATTGTAGCCACTGGCTACCGATGTCAATTTGGGAAGAAGGCATTTAATCTTATCATCCCTGCCTCTCCATTCCATTGTAAATCTAAATCTCCCTTCCAGTTGCTACTTGCTCCATGTTGTGTTCTAATGGAGTAACCTTGCCAACGGGTAACAATGTAACCTTCAGCTGTATCACATAAACCCTGTAATCGGACGCGAGCTAATGACCACCAGCTGGCAGCAGCGAGCGTCCAAGCTCTCTTGGTCCAAATTCATCAAAGGCAACAGCGCGGGAAGTTTTCCCGCCACCACCTACACCTGGACAAGAAGGGCGTGACCAGCAATGACGTCACGCAGACAGTAGCCAATGGGCTATCATGGAACCACATTCAAATGTGTTACTACCGTATATAAAGAGCTATTGATCCGCCATTACCTCATGTTCCCTCTGTCCACCATGCAATAAACCTGAGTTAACCCAGCCCGAGGCTGTGTCCTGTGTCTTGGTTCTCATACACCAAATTGGGCGACAGGCAAGGACAGAACGCTAGAGAAAGTTAGTTCATGGCTACAGAAGGGGTGGCCGGCGTCATCCCCAGGTACGGAATTCGACCCATTTTTTCGAAAAAAAATAGAGTTGTCCCTAGAGAGGGGGTGCCTTTTGTGGGGTCAACGTGTGGTGGTCCCTACGTCCCTGCGATCGAGGGTACTCGAACTGCTGCACGTAAGCCACCCGGGCATCGTCCGTTCCAAGGCGCTGGCCCGGAGTTACTTCTGGTGGCCACAGCTGGACGCGGACATTGAGCACATGGTCGGCACTTGTGAGGCATGCCAGGGCTCCCGACCGGAGGAGGCCCGTCTCCCGCATAGGGAATGGGACGCAGCAAGGGGGCCATTGTCCAGGGTGCACGTAGACTTCGCTGGCCCGTTCCGAGGAACCATGTTTCTCTTGGTAGTGGATGCGTTCTCCAAGTGGCTGGAGGTTATCCCAGTAAAGAGCACGTCCTCCGCCACTACAATTAGCCAGCTAAGGAGAGTCTTTTCCACGTTCGGTCTACCCGACACTTTGGTCAGCGATAACGCTAGTTGTTTCACCTCCGCTGAGTTCAGGGCATTCATGGAGGCAAACGCCATTCGGCATGTCACATCCGCGCCGTTTCACCCGGCCACGAATGGCCAAGTGGAACGGCTGGTGCGTACAACAAAGGATGCGCTGCGGCGCATGGGCCCAGGGGACCTAAATCACCAAGTATGTCAGTTTTTATTAGCGTATAGGGTGACCCCCCTAGCGTCAGGTTACTCGCCGGCAGAGCTGCTGATGCGGCGAAAACTGACCACGATCCTGTCCAGGCTAGACCCGACGAGAGTCGAGGACAAAGGGAAAAACATAGGGTTGGCAGTCTCGAAAGGTTTCGCCGTCGGCGACCCTGTGCATTGCAGGAACTACGCCAGCGCAGGTCCAGCCTGGGTACCAGGGACGGTTGTGGAACAGACGGGGCCAGTGTCGTACCGGGTCGAGACTAGCACCGGTCTCCTCTGGAGGAGGCACGCGGACCAACTTAGGCACCGAGTGAGTGGGGGGCCGGTCAGTGGGGCTCAGCAACAGGATTCAGCGCTAGGGTTCTCCCCCACCCATTTAGCCCAAGGGGGAGACAGCAACGGACAACAGTCCCAAACAAGGGGGGAAAGCAGCGGCCCCGACTCATACCCTTTTGATTCGTCAGCTCTATCAGGGGCCGGGGAAGGGAGAGAGGAGTTCGCGACCGCTGCCCCCGAATTTAATTCTGATTTTGATTTTGCGAGCCGGGGGGGGTTTCGGGAGTGTTCCCCCACCCATCCAAGCGAGAAGAGGGGTTTTTCGTTAGCCCCCAGTGCCCCCGGTTCTTCCCTAATAAAGCACACACCTCCCAACAACGCCGCGGAGCCGCGGCAAGTCACTAACGAGTCTCCCTCTCCAATTACAGGACAGGAAAACAGGGGACAAAGAGAAGGTAGCAAACCCGGGGAAAGGCAGCCCGCATCGAGACCCCAGCGTGTTCGAAATAAGCCATCTTGGCTGAGAGACTTCGTCTCATCCTAGGGGGGGGGGGAGTGTTGAGTTCGAGACTTCGTCTCATCCTAGGGGGGAGGAGTGTTGTGTTCTAATGGAGTAACCTTGCCAACGGGTAACAATGTAACCTTCAGCTGTATCACATAAACCCTGTAATCGGACGCGAGCTAATGACCACCAGCTGGCAGCAGCGAGCGTCCAAGCTCTCTTGGTCCAAATTCATCAAAGGCAACAGCGCGGGAAGTTTTCCCGCCACCACCTACACCTGGACAAGAAGGGCGTGACCAGCAATGACGTCACGCAGACAGTAGCCAATGGGCTATCATGGAACCACATTCAAATGTGTTACTACCGTATATAAAGAGCTATTGATCCGCCATTACCTCATGTTCCCTCTGTCCACCATGCAATAAACCTGAGTTAACCCAGCCCGAGGCTGTGTCCTGTGTCTTGGTTCTCATACACCAAACTCCATGAGAAAAAAAAATACAGGTAAATACACCTGTATATTTTTCCATGTCAGGAAAAAAACTTAGGAGATATTATTTAGAAGCAACATGACAGATATTAAAATGATGTTTCCCAACCCAGTAACTTCTGACCCCCTCCCAGCCACATTTGCATAAAAAAGCATTTTAACGGGATAAGAAAATACATTTAAATAGATTATTCAAACTACAATTTTAACTTAATATATAATATTTACATTATTTCTCTATGGGTATACATTTCTAAAAATATAAATAACAATTCATTCTTTTTCTTCTCTTTCCAAGCCCTGCAGCCAACAGCCAGGTTGCCCAATCCTCCTTCATGTCCCCACAAAGTGACACCCCCTCCTTCTCTGTGGACCTGTGATCTACCCCAGTGTGCCTGCCTTTTCATACAATCCACCTCTCAAAGTTGTGACATCTCTCTAAGCTCCCTTCTCTTCAGTGTAGTCAGAGTGTCCATCCATTTTCCTCTTCCTCAGTAAAAACATATCAGTGCATATATTTTTCACTAACAACCTAGAGCAGTGGTGCCCAAACTGGCTGTGGGGGCCAGAGGTGGGCTGCTCCCGCTGCTGACAGTTTTGATGTCAGCAGCGATGGCGGTGGCAATCACGTTTTTTTCTGGCCTGCTCTGAGCATCTTCTGGGTTGGTCCCATCCCCTCTGCAGCCTTTGCCAAAACTGATCGCTGCATTGGGGAAATCTTCGGAGCCTCCTTTTTTTCAAAATCTGCGGCGCTGGAAGAGTAAACCTGGCGCACTGTGATGACATCCTCCAGGGCATGCCAGTGGGCTCTCCTCGCACCACGGATTTTGAAACAGGAGGCTCCGAAGAATTCCCCAACGCAGCAATCGGCTTTGGCAAAGGCTGCAGAGGGGATGGGACAGAGCAAGAGGCTGCTCGGACAATGCGCGATCTCCGCCGCCACCACTGATGTCAGGCGGGGGCGGTCTGCGGTGAGCCCGGGTGCTCACTGTGAGCCACATTAATTATATGCAGTGGCCTAATTGGGCCCACGGGCCATAGTTTGGGTGCCCCTGATCTAGGATATGTCATTGCCTCCCTCTATGAACATTCCCAAACAGAATTCTTTTCAATATTGCAGTGTAGCATAGCTTCAGCACACACAGACACCCCAGAAAACTCTTGGAAGTCATGACCCACAAGTTGGGAATGTTTGAGTTAACCACTGCACCTAACCACATTCCTATCAAATGAGAACATAACCATTGATGTAACTATATTTAGTTTTGGAAGAGGTAGGGAATAAGTCAGAAGATCAGTCACATCTCTGGATGGCCCAGAATTTGTTGAGTATATTGTTGGAAAGATATTTTATTCTCCTTAAGTGAAGCAAGTTTGGGAGCTGTGAACCAAATATCTTTTCCCCGAAGGTAATATAGTTTACAAGACAGTTATTCCACAGTGACTACTATTATGACATGCTTTATGAAACAGAAAGAAAGGGCACATCCCAGGGGAGGAAAGAGGTGCTATTGTAGCTTTGGTTATCAATACCATGCTAATGCTTGAAAGCCCCCCAGAGTATGCTTTTTGCCATCATCATTTCCACTCAGGAGTAATACTTGCAGAAATGACTACTTTATCACAAACTTCCAATTTAGAACATGAAAGTAAATAAATCTATATTCAGTTGGTATGGACAAGGAGAAAGCTGTTGATTCCTTATAAACAATGCAACTGGAAAGCACTAAGTACAATTGAAGTAAGAAAACAAGGATAAAGTTAGGTGTAGTTATAAAATGCTTTTGAAGGGCCAAACTAAGCATTTAAGCAAAAAAAAGAAGCACAGTTAACCCTGTCATTAATGAAATCATTAAAGATTTTAAAGCACACAATATTGGGTGGCTTTTAACTGTTTATTAGTTTAAAACATAATGGGAGCGAATTGTGAGGCTGGGGCCAAACAAGGCATGTTTTTAGAAAAGGTGTTCCTTTAAGTGGTGACAGATGTCTGTTTGTCATAATATGTGATTTTTTTTGTCTGTTTATCTTGCATATTTCATGCTTTGTGATAGAGCATTAGAATGTAAACATAGGCTCAATTTGTAAGTCTCCTTGCTAAGGAAATTCTATTAAGGTGCTATAAAGCTTCAGTCCCACAAATATTACTAACTATGATGTATCACTGAAATCACTAATACTTAGTTTTAGTGAAACATGCACTGGATGAGAGTGAATGACTGACTAAGAGAATAAGCATCAGTGAAGTCATTGGCTGAAATCTAGTCATGTTGTAGCTAGAATAGGTCCACTAGCTCAGAAGACTCACCAAATCCCCACTGATTCAGTGTGCCTACTCTAGTAACTTATTACTGGGGTTCAGCTGTGGAAATGGCTTTGAATCAGGCTGCTTGGATGTTTACATGTTTTCTATTTGCATCATAGAAAAAATAACTAGTTTGGGAATTATAGTTTCCACAAGGCACACATCTCTTAGAATAGAAATATTTCAGGTGTCTCATTCTATTGATTGTGTCTTCTGTAATCATCAATGTTTATTAACTCCTTTCACGGAGAAGATAAATGTTTAATAATCAAACCTGCAAATAAAATCTGGATATAGTGACTATGTGAATCAGACAAAATAGACATAAACTTGTTTGATAATAAATATATTGTCTTGAATGGCTTTCTCTCTCTCTTTCTCGTTTGTTAATAAAACTGTAATCTTCTTCATCAGCTTCTTGAATCCAGAGAAAATAAAATGCATATAAGACTCACAGATCCAAATAGGAAATATTCAATGACATCTCCAACTGTTCTTAAATTGGTATGACCAAAGACTGTATTTAACATTATTCTTGGATTCAATTCAATATTGGATTGGTTAAATAGAGAAATCAATTCAAAGAATGAAAAGAATTAAAATGGTAAAGCTTTTTGCCATAAGTAATAGCTAGAGTTACAATGAGGACTATCCAGTAGTTGCTATGATGTCAAAGATCAAAAGGTTAGCTATGTGATATTTATTTTTTACTCTCTTAATTGTGACCCTTTCTCTCATAGCACATGTTCTGCAAATCATGCTTTTACTTGCCATTTTGATGACTGCTGATTTCCACATGGATATGTGTGTGTGCAGAAGACATGCCCTTGCCTCATACTGTGGAAGGACACTCCTTTGTGTCATACACGTGTCATGCCTTCTCCAAAGGAATGGTCATGCCATGCTCTTTTTTGTTTCCCAAGGTTATCACAATGGGCTACATTTTAATATGCTGCCAAATAAAACTTGGCTGATGCTTTCTCCACTCTCCTCCTCCTTAATTTGTCCTAAGTGCCTAAGTAAAAATGCCTGTGATGCTGCAAGGGTGTCATGCAGCTTCAGTTTTATTTGCTATTATTGTTGCTTTCAAGTGGAAAATTGATATAATCACAGCCTTGTCTTCAGCACACAGCACTCTGTGCATTTGTACAATGCAGTTTGAGGGTGATCAGCATCCACTGGCCTGAAGGGAGGGGGAGAGTGAAGTGACAGATGCTGCTTCCAAATAATGAGCTGATCCAATTTCCTTTGGAAAGGAAATCTCTTGAGCTTGGCCAATCATGCTGCCGTCCAGTGCTGCCTGTCTGTGTATATGTTTATTGCAGTGGATAGTCTTCTAGTTCGTTATGTGTACATATTCAAGGATCTATAGAAATCCAAGAGAAGAGATGAGCTACAGAAAAAAAAGGCTGCCAAAGGAGAAATGTGCAGAAGATCCACATAATGCACATATGCACAAGAGCATTCGTACATATAATGGCTATCAGCACCTCTAAATGTATCCTTTGGCTTCAGATACTGTATCTCACGGTCCTGGCAATATCTCTCTCGGGAGAAGGCATAAGAAAACAAAAGGAGCTCAACACTGCAAAAACACAAAAATGTAGGTGGGAAAATAGATACAGTAAAAACCCAGGTTACAATTGCCCTGGGTTATGTTTGCCTCAGTTCATGGCGGCAAATTTAATTAAAATAATTTTCCATTTTATGAGCTTTTTTTCTGTTTATGATCGAAAATTGCTCTATTTTAAATTCTAAAATGTCTGCTGCTGCCATTTTAGAGTTTAAAATGGCACCGGCCCCCTCCTCCCGAAGTCGCAGTGCAGTGCTTACCATTGTGGAGGTGCTGCCATCGTCGTTATTATCATTTCTTCCGCTATTTCCAGACTGTCCACCGCCCCTGCCAACACCGGGAGAGTCTGGGGACTTTATCCACTCAGTTTCCACCTTCCTCCGAACTCCCTGGGCAGCACTACAGCAAGAAAATGCACCTCCCCCAAGCATGTGCCTGGGGAAGGTGTGCATTTTCGGCTGTAGCACTGACCAGGGAGCTCGGTGGAAGGTGGGAACCAAGCGGATAAGGTCCCCAGACTCTCCTGGTGCCAGTAGGGGCGGAAAATGGGCTCAACACACACCTCCCCCAGATTGGAACCGAGTGGATAAGGTGTCCAAATGGTGTAGGAAAAGTAGGGAGATCGTTTTGTTACTTTTGTGGGGGTGGGGGACAATCATCTTTGGCATTTTTATGGGGTTTTGGTGGTGTTTTTGTTGTTGTTTTTTATTATTTTCTTTTGGTCTGGTCAGGACTGTTTCCTTTTTGGGGTGGGATGAACGTGTCTGACAAATTTTGAATGTTTCTGTGGGTTTTTTGTGTTTATTTATTGATTATTTTTGGTCCAGTCAGGACCTTTTTTTTTCATTTTCAATGTATTCATATGGGGAAATATGCTTCGGTTTACAATTTTTTCACATTACGACAAAGGCTGTTGGAACAGACCTCCGTCAAAACCCGAGGTTTTACTTGTACATGCTTATTTTGAGGATTCATTAGCTAACTATAGTGAAGCCACTGTATCCAAAGCCATTCCTTTTAGAAAAGGTTTTGAATAATCATACAGGGTTAAAGTACATTTTATTTATCATTGTTATGTGTTGTCAAGTCAATTCCAACCTATGGTGACACTTTCTAAGATTTTCCAGGTAGAGTGCTCAGAAATGGTTTACCAATTCCTTTTTCTGAGGCACTCTGGGACTGTGCAGCTTATCCAAGTCCACACAGGCTGGCTCTTCTCCCAGGTGCAGCATGGAAAATTGAACTTCCAACTCTGGCTCCATGGCCAGTTACCAACTCACGGAAATTTCCTGCCAGCTTAAGATATACCAATACTCTTGTGTGAGCAGAAAAGTGTGCTTATATTTCATTAGGATGGATGCAGCTATCTTACTCTGTGCCTTCATTTTATCTGAACACACCATTTTTTTAGTAAATTAAGGCTATTACCCTTTGAACTCTTGGGACTTAAATCTTACTAAACACATGTAGAATTACACTGCAACCTGCATGAGTCTACTGTGTGATAAATGTTCTTTAAAATATTTAGCAATAGTTAAGTTGCAGTCTATGCTTTGATCAAACAAACATCTGTCTGGTTCCTTAGCAGGTATGTGTGATGAAGCCCAATTTAGGTTTTAAAGTTCTCCACTAGATTCTGCCAAAAGGAAAAATAGCTATGCCTCTCTCCCACCCCACCCCTACATCATATAATCGCTCAGTTGGAAGGGGGTGTTTAGGCCATCAGGTCCAACCCCCTGCTCAAAGTAGGAATCCGAATCAAAGCAGATATGACAGATGGTTGTCCAATTCTCTCTTGCCCAAATGTGCAGCACAATTTAATGCATGTTTATTCAGAAGTGTATTCAGGAGGATTTTATTACAGCTTTAATATATTGCTCATGTGAGTCTCCAAGCAAAATATATTACCATTAAACTCATTTTACACAAGAATTATGAGGACAACCTTATAACACTATCAGCTACATTTTCATTCAAATGGCAGGCTCTAAAGCCACTTATTTTGTATTCTGTTGTGTGTAACCAAGGAACATTGATTTAGCTTGGTATTGTGATTATTCTGACCCCGAAATTCTGTGTTTCACTCTTCAATAGAATTGTAACATTTGCAGGTTTCATACCACAGACCTGGAAAAAATTAGGTGGAAAGATTCATCAACATATAGCATTAATCAGGGTACACTGTCATAAAATTTAACCCCGGAGGGGCTCTCTAATTGTTTCATCTGCCAGAGGGGCTCGCCTCTCTGGTACACAAAGAAGGGCCTTTTCCGTTTCCGCACCGGCCTTGTGGAACCTCCTGCCAGTAGAGTTGCGGGAGCAGATGGAGCTGCTGCCTTTCAGAAAAGAATTAAAAACCTGGTTGGTGGAGCAGGTGTGGGGCCTAGATGGAAGAGTGGCCCCCGCCTGTTGGCTTATAAAATGAAGCCTCCCCATCTTTTTAATGCGGGCAGTTTTAATGTGGTTAGTTTTTAATAGGTGGGTGGGTATGTTGGGGTTTTAATTGTTTTTAATATGTATGTTTTAATCCTGTTGTGAGCCGCCCTGAGTCGGGTTCGCCTGATTGGGCAGCATAGAAATTTGAATTATAAATAAATTATATAAATAAATAAATAAAACTATGAATTAAAAAAAGAAGAAGAAAGGCAAACCATTTTAAGAAAACCCACGATTTGTAAATCCAAAAAACTGGCAGGCAACTGAGATTTTGCATAAATTCAAAAGTTTAGGCCGCATAGATCTCTTCTAATTCACCCAGGTAAAGATCCTCATCCTAGCTCAAGCCAGTGTTGAAGATTTATATAGTTGCATGTAGTAGTTACTGCTTGAGCCATTAAAGTTTTACAGCATCTTAGCTAAAAGAAGGGTTTGTTTTCTGTTCACACACTGGGCCCAGCATATCTGCAAAAAATTGGGGACAGTTCTCAAAATAATATTTTCTTTTCCCAGGCTAAAGGATCCCACACTGGTGAAAATTACAGTACTGAGGGTACTTTTTCTTGTCCTTACTTGATAATAATGAAATCAGAAAATCTATATTTTGAACATATGCTTCAGTCAAGAGCAGATGTTTGCCTCCTGATATGAAATTCAGGTTGGCTAGTTTTACTCCCTTCTGTGTATTCTCCCTAGTACATCAAGGTAAATGCTCTGTTACTATCTCTACTACAGTAGTTGAGGTTGTAATGCAATAACTACATGTGCAGGGATAGGCTTCACAAAGCATAATGGGACTGGCCTCTTAGTAAGCATGTACAGTATAAGAATGCATTCTTAGACTTGCATTGTACATTAATATAGATATTTCAGTCTATTTGACTAATTACCATTTATTTTTCCTAAATGGATTGGTTGCACAGCAATAAATTTTCACAAAGATTCAAATACAAAGACAACCATATGGGGTTGAAATTGGGGCACAGCAAGGGTTTGCAAGAGTATGACAAACAATGTAGGTAAGTAATTCATTCTGCTTTGGAAGGCGAGCCTCAGGCTCATAGCAAACAGGCTTGGCTTCTACCGCAGTCACATCTGAGTTCTTAAATTTCCGCCCACTGTTCCTGGAGCACCAGTTGCTTCTTCTGGCCATGTTTATGTCCAGGAGAAGTAACGTGAGATGCAATCCTTACCTTATATGACATGAGAAACTGCCAGAAACGTGGACCGATGAGGACTTAAGTTTGGCCAGCAACAAAGTCAAGAAAGTGACTTCATTTTGGCAATCCAGGGTTTAATTGGGACACGAAAGAAAAAGAATACCATGAGAAAGAGAGTATGTGTGAAGGAAGGTGATAAAGGTGTCTGTTTAGTCATGAGCAAGCTGCACAGTCCCAAGACACCCCCAGAAGAAGTGAGTTAACCACCTCCTGTATTCTCTTGAAATGTACTTGAATTGAATTTGCTTTGATATGTAATCATTGTGAACATTTGCACTTAAAAAAAGGCTTTCTGTCCTATTACAAAGGCAACATAAAATGAAGGGATAAATAAATGAGTCTTAGTGTAAGAGGGATGCCTTGTATGTGGGAGAGCCCAGGAGAGGGGGCTATACCTGAATCTCTAGCTAGTGGGAATGTGCTACCACAGGTTGAGGAGGGATTGTTGCCTGATACATGACAGCTGGAGGAGGGCATGACTGCAAGAATAAGAGGGCAGGAGTTACAGGACTCAGAGGCATCATCACCCCCATTGGATAAAGGAGAGCCCAGAGAGAGGCCGCTGAAGACTGGGATCTCATCTTCTTTGCCTCTGTGTGGGTGCAAAGAGGGTTAGAGGAGAGGAGGAACCTCCTCCACACACCAGCCCATTTGGCCATAGAAGGTCTCTGGGACCTGAAGTGCTGCCTCAGCCTTGGCATTCACGTCATCCAACAGGATGCATAATGCCAACCTCCACCCAGCAGCAAAACGCACTGGCATGGAGGCTCCAGAGAGGAGCAGCATCCTAAAGTTCAGTCCCCATCATCTGCCTTAGACAGCTGTCCCTAAAAGGACTACATTCTGGATCCATATTTCCTGCACATCTCTCTGGATCTGGACTCTTGAAGACCCCAGTGAATTCAACTGGGGCCTCAGTCAGGTGGACCACACCAAAAAGGTTAGTACTGGAAACTCAGCCTTCTGGGAATGCAGAGGAAAGGATAATTGGAGCTGAGTCTGTGCCTTTAATAATAGCTGCCCTAACTGACCAAAGCTAGCTGGAGCCCATAGAGTTATTGCCATGATACTACCCTGCCACTCACCCCCCTGGACTGGGTCCACGGCAATCCACACTTTATTTGTTTATTAATCAATTTTGTATTGCCACCCACTCGATAAGCAACTCTGGGCAGTGCACAATACAGATCATAAATCATCTACCCTAAAACTCTAAAAGACCCTAAAACTCTTAAAACACTAAAAAAAATTACCCTCACCCCACCAATTAAAATTCTAATTAAAAGTGTGAGCAACCCTCCTTATATAAGCCAGCAGGGGGCAGTGGTTACCCTATCACCACTACCCCACACCTGCTTTTCCAGCCAGGTTTTTAACTCTTTCCTGAAGGGCAACAGCTCTGTCTGGAGACACAGCTCAGTCAGCAGAAGGTTCCACAAGGCTGGAGTAGATGTCGAAAAGGCCCTCATTCTAGTGCTAGAGAGACAAGCCTCTCTAGCTGATGGGACTTTTAAGGAGCCCCTCCGGTCTGCTCTAGTGGGATGGACAGATGACCTTGGGGTGACATGGTCTCTTAAGTATCTTGGACCACTACCATGTAGGGCTTTAAAGGTCATCACCAGCACCTTGAATTGAACTCGGAGGCACAATGGCAACCAATGCAGCTCCCGTAGTAGGGATGAGGTGCAGGCATAATATCCACACCCCATCACCTCACAAGCAGCCACATTTTGAACCAGCTGCAGCCTCCGAATGGTCATCAATAGCAACCCTATGTAGAGCGCATTACAATAATCTATTCTGGAGGTGACCAGAGCATGTGTGACTATAAGCAAGGTGTCCCGGTCCAGGAGTGGGCATAATGCCTGCATTTACGACAGCCATAAAAGTGGGGGGACTACCAGTAGCCCCTTCAGCTGTCCGAGGGAGCATGACCCGGGCCCCGGCTGGAAAAGGTTTGCAACCCTTGCTGTGGATGGTATCGAGACTGATGAATCACACGTCAGAGGATTCTGTATATAAGAACTTTTGAGGACAAGGCCAGAATCATAGAATCATAGAGTTGGGAGGGGGCCTTTTGGCCATTGGGTCCAACCTCCTGCTCAATTGTAGGAATCTGAATCAAAGCAGATATGACAGATGGCTGTCCAATGCTTCCGGTGTTGGAGTGCTCAGCACCTCTCGAGGCAACTGGCAGCATAGGAACTGCAATCTCTAATACAGAGTTGTCTATGTTAGACTGCACTAAGGAGATACCAAAAACCTCTACTGGTGCTTTTCTGCCTCCACTTACAGGGGAGTTGAATGCAATAGAGAAATTTGCTTAAAACCAATTGAGGGATCATAGTGTTTTACACAAATAGCTAAGGTACAAAGCGATCAGAAAATGCTGCTCAGCCATTGTAAACTTAAAAAGGGAGAAGTCATCAAATACCAGTGAATAAATCTGAGAGTAAGTGAAAATATGAATTTGATGGTTGCATTGTCATGGATAAATGTCTGAGAAAGCCTGAGATTACTTCCCAATTAGCAGGAGAGTTATATGTGTATGTTAAATTATTTTCCCTCTTTACTGCAAACCATTTCTACTTGTCCCAGCAATGTCCTACATTATATGATGCATTAATAATTGTGTAACAGATGCAGAACAATGGAACTGTTAAGAGGGAGTTGAAAAACTCCCATATTCATTTGTAAGTACCCTGGGACTATCTCTGCTCACAATGGATTTTTCATTCCTGTGAAACCAAATGGAGACCAGTGTTCCTGCCTCTGAGATCTGTGTTAGTTTGGAACAGCCATGCCTTCAACCTAGAGAGCTGAGGTTAAAGCCAGACAGCAATGGGTTGCAGACATGGCCCACATTCATCTAGCAGCAATTAGCACTTCAGGGCCCCAGCCAACTCCCATTAAAGTCAAGCTGATTATTTTAATTAGCTTTGTTTCCATTCAAACCCCTGACTTTTCTTGCTTATTATGGCAGCTGATTTCAAAGTTAAATCATTAACTCAAATCACAGCCCAATTAAAAAAAATCCAACATTAAACTTATATTTTTAACATCTTGCTGGGATACACATCAAGAGCCTCCTCGAAGAGTGTGGTATTTTTGAACCACACTCGGGCGTACCCTGGTAATGGCAACCTTGTGTTGCCGACTAATCTTTCTCAATATACTTTTAAGTAATATTTTGTAGTCCAGGGGACATCTCACTCCAAAGTGATAGTGGTACGTGGTCTTTTCTCTCTGTCCATGAGCCACTTAGGCAGTTAAAGCATTTGTACAATATATCCCCCCCCCCCCAATGAATGTACCACTCACCCTCAAACCAAAGGAAGATGAAACAGAATTGTAGAGCACCTTAAAGATTAATATGTTTATTTTATTTATTTATTTTATTCATTCACATTTATACCCTACCCTTTTGATGCAAGCACCACTCTGGGTGGCTTACAACATATAAAAATAAAACATAAAATACAACATCATAATACAGGGATTCTCAACCTGCGGCCCGTGGGCTAGATGCGGCCTGCAGCACCATTTCATGTGGCTCCCCACTGTCTCCACCACACCAGGAAGTGGCATGTGGCCCCAGAAGCTGTCTGAGAGAGCGTGACCCAGCCCCTGGCTTAAAAAGATTGAGAACTCCTGTCATAATCGGTATATAGAAAATCAGAATAAGAAACAACCATAAATAACCAAAAAACACAAAACATAGTGTCAGATAATCTTAAAACCATAACGATATTCATAGTAAACACTATCAGCAGCAGTAAGTAAAGGTAATAACAGTAAGGAAAAAATGCAAGGTGAATACTATGCAGTTCTAATGATCTTATAGGCCTTGAAAGGATTGTTGACACAGGTAAGTCTTTAGCGACTTACGGAATGTTAATAAAGTAGGAGAAGTTCTAATCTCCACTGGCGGTTCATTCCAGAGGGAGGGGGCGAGGGCAGAGCAAGCTCTCAATGTGGTTGTTCTTTTATTTTATTTTTTGCCTTGCTAGGTGTAACGACTCAGAGCTTACATACATGTTCTATTTAACATGTTTTACTTTCTTGGATGGCAGCCCATTTCTTTGTAAGGAATCTTTATTTGTTTATTTGCACGTATACCCTGCTTTTTCTCCAGTGATCTGAAAAAGACCTAAGTGGCTCTCCTTTTCCTACTTAATTCTTATGTCAATTCTGCAAAGGTAAGTACGTATAACTGAAAGATTGCTGGCCCAAGGTTACCCAGTGAGTTTCATAACAGAGTGGAGATTTGAACACAGATCTCCATTTCATAGTCCAACGCTCTTAACCACTACATCACGCTGACTGTCTAGAACAAGAATAACCCACATTCATGACTCTTCTGCTTGTGACAGGTCAAACCAGTACCTACTTTGAACCCTTAGTTCATTTCCCTAGCTGAATATATTTGGCTGAAATCTCAGAATTAACCAGAAAGCCAGAACTGTCCTAGAAAAGAAAACATTCCTGTAAGAAAAATCAAAGAATTCATTCTCCTTCTTATGCATTTCCAACACATAAATATTCAGATAAAGATATATAGTATGGACAGTGAAAAAGCTGGAGTCAGCAGAATTTCTGGATCTGGCCCATGGCACCATTTCATGTAGCCCACCACCCCTCCAAAGGCATTTGATAAACAAATCAAATGAAGTTGTTGGGACAAAATGGCTGCCCCCATCGTGCAGGCAGGTCAAAATGGCCATCTGACCCTCAAAGCTCACTGAGAGAGTGTGACCTGGCTTGGAAAGGTTGGGAACCCCTGTTATAGATCCCTTTAGTGGCCAACGATCTCTATCCCCTGGTTTCCTGTTGACTGTTGAAGGGTATGACCACACGTAGATTTTTAGCTTTCTGCTAGTGTTTCATGCTATTCTATTTGTTCTTGTTATGTGCCATCAAATTCCTTCTGACATATGTTGATACTATCAGAATTTTGGAGGTATGTGAGAAAAATGAATTGCCATTTCCCCCACGCAGCGGTTTCCACAGAGTTGAATCGAGGTCTTCTGAGTCTTGGTGCAACCTTGTATTTTAATTACCAGCTATTAAATTATACTCTCCTATAAACTGGGGGAATTGTGGAAAAGCAAAACAACTCAGTATGCTAGGTGTGAAAAGCTATTTGGTTCTTCCTGGCACAGACACAGCACCTTCATCCCTCGGAAACAGCACCACTAGAGATTACGTAAAAAGTAATTAATTGGTCATGGCAGCAGCCTAGCAGAACAGTCAGGGAGATGCTAGCTGTTGTCTCAAATGAATTGAGAATTTATAATGGAACAAATCACTTTGGGTACTTTGTTTTGATTTCAGTTTTACAGTACACAAATCAGCTTGCCAAAGAAGTTGATTAATGGGACGAAGTGAAGAAGCACACAAGACAATCCTTTAGCCAATCTCTTCCATCTATCTTATCTTCCTATTCAGCAACAAGCTATAAGGAATGCCAGAAGAAGTAGAAATAAGGTTGAAAACTAGCATTTTTGGATTTCCAACAGCTCGGTGATGTCATTTTCTGGACATATCTGTTCCCCACCCTCTATGCAAGGACAAGGTAAAAGACTTACAGGACTGATGGAATTAATGCATCATCATCAGACCCATGCTATAAATACATATACTGTGCCTTGTGAACAGAATTATGTCTGTATCTGAGTGACTGAAAGGGTCATGTACATGTAGGTGTGGGTGATGATGTCAAAGGTATTGGGTTAAGAAAAATGCATGGAATGTTTTGATTTTTGTACTTTGTAGCAGCAGTCAACCAGTAGACAGCAAAACAAGGCATCTATGCAAGGCACAGATATCATGATAGGTCTCCATGTATCAACAAAAGCAAGAGAAAAAAGTATTTCTCAATACACTTTGGAAAATATTGTTTCTTTCCTTGGGGCTTTTGCATGGCGTTGGCCTTTGAGATAACCAAGGCCTTCTATGGTCCATATATTGTGAATTCTGAGTTTACATTCACTAGTTTTTGTACTTTAGTTTCCCTATTAAGGTTCTCCATTTCCGAATTCCTATGCCTTTATACATTTTAGCTAACTTTCAAAACAAAACTCATTTTTTAGGAAGTAAATAGTATCACCCAAAGTATTTATTTATTTATTTAATAACTTTGTTTATACCCTGCCCTCCTGGTGCAAGCACCACTGAGGACGGCTTACAATATAGAGAACAATTTTTTTTAACAATGTGTAATACACAATATACGATAAATTCAAAAGAATACAGTAAACACAGTTACAATAAGATACAATAGCATGTTGGAATACAGCAAATCAACCTGACAGCGACAATAAATAACAAATAATCCTCCATAACTCACATCCCCATATCCCCTACAGAGCCAGTTCTCAATGTCCTTATGGGGCCCCAGGGCTCAACATCCTTGCAGAGCCCAGGGCTCAACGCCTTTACAGAGCCCAGGCTCAGGTGCTCCCACTTCTCCGCCATCCGGCCAAGCCAGGGGGGGAAGGAGCATGGGACCTCAGCAGTGAAGGTGGCGGTGGTTCTTCAAGCCACGGGGGTCGCCCACAGCTTTTCGCACTTTCCCACAGCCGGCGAGGAGGAGCCAAAGATGGTGGTGGTGCCACCAGCGGTGGCTCTTATAGCCATGCCACTGGTCAAACAGCACTGGTCTTCGGTGGTGGGGGGAGCAGCTTTTGAAGCCACCAGGGTGACCCCAGGTGCCGCTCGTCTTCCTCCAGCCGGCTGCTGGTCGAACGGCACTGGCCTTCGGCAGCAGGGGGAGCGGCTCCCGGAGCAGTGGTGAGGCACAAGCATAATGCCCGCACCCCATCACTACCTGGGCAGCCACATTCTGGACCAGTTGAAGCCTCCGAATGGTCGCCAAGGGCAGCACCATGTAGAGCGCATTATAATAATCCAATCTGGAGGTGACCAGAGCATGAGTGACCATGAGCAAGGAGTCCTGGTCCAGGAGCGGGCGCAATTGGTTAATTACACAGAGCTGTGCAAATGCCCTCCTAGCCACGGCTGCGACCTGTTCTTCGAGCAGCATTGCCATACAGTTAAAGTTACATTTCCATTACATGTCAATTCAGCACACAATATTGCCCAACTCAGTGCCCCTGATAAATTATTTTATTTATTTATTTATTTCAATTTTTATGCTGCCCACTCAGATAAAAACCCAACTCAAGGCAGCATACAACAATTAAAAACATATAAAAACAAGTTAAAAAACCCGTCATGCACCCATCTATCCACCCTCCTACTCCCACCCCATTTAAAACTAAAAGCTAAAAGGGAAGGGAGGAATATAGAAACACAGAAGGAGGGCACTTTAGTGTCTTGCACGGAAGACAAAGAAGGAGTCGCAATAAGGACTAACACAGGTTTATTGGTTGATGATCAGAACGAACATGTGGTAATGGCGGAGATACATCACATTATATACAGTAATGAAACAATGAAACACATTTGAATCTGGCTGCACGGTGGCTCATTGGCTGCCACCGTTGGGGGCGTCGTCTTGAGGCACGCCCCCCTCTTCTGTAGTTCTTCATGCGGAGAAGTTTCCCGCGGCTGTCCGTGATTTGGGGATTGAACCATGTGAGTATGAACGCTCGCACCCGCCCTTGGTGGGCGGCTCGCTCGCGTTCCTTTAGCAGCTGTGATACATTGTGATATGGGGCTGGTTACATTCATTTACTTAAAACAACAGTGTTCTTGCATACACAACATCCCTCCCCCCTAGGATGGGACGAAGTCCCTTAACCATTGTGGCTTCCCGCACGTGCGTCTGGGGCGCGTGTCAGCTTGCCCTAACACAGGGGAGCCCGTGGCTCCTGGTTCCGCGCGGTCTTGTCCTGCAATGTAAGGTGGGGACTCGTTAGTGGTTCTGTGATGAGGCTGCGGTGACCTTGCCTGTGGGGACGGGAACGGAATGAACAGTTGGGAAGTGAACCCTTGTCTACCGCCTGTAGGACCCGGGGACCCCCCTAGTACGAAACTCGGGACTGACGATGAGACCCTTGTGGCCCCGCTGTCTCCCGCTGCCTGTTTGGGGGTCTGGGGATTTGCGGCTGGCGAGATTCCACTGGCTGCCTGTCTCTGTGGCGCTTGTCTCTTGGGGGCCGGGGCTATGGTGTACTCTAGCAAGCTCGTGCTGCGAGGACTGGAGGTACCAGGGGCTGAACTGAAACCCCTCTTCTCGCTAGGACGGGTGGGGGACCACTCCGCTAACTCCCCCTGGTACGGAAAATTATAGTCAAACTCTCGATCCTGGTCATAGTCGGGGGCAAACTGATTCCTCTCTTTAACTTCGCCCTCGTGCGCCTCCGTGTCTCCCCCTTGGGTAATGCGGGTGGGGGAGGACCCTAACGCTGATTCCCCCTCACTAGTGACTCGCCTTCGGAGCTGATCGGCGTGCCGTCTCCATGTTAGCCCTGAGTTCGTCTCGACCCTGTAGGAGACTGGCCCCGTTTGCTCGATGATTGTCCCCGGCACCCACGCTGGCCCCGAGGCCGCGTAGTTCCTGCAATGAACCGGGTCCCCTGTGGAAAAGTTCTTGGAGCTCCCCCCCCCTAAATTTATATTTCTCCCCTCATCCTCCACCCTGGACGGATCCATCCGGTCAAACAGCGTTGCCGGGCGCCTCTTCATAAGCAGCTCGGCCGGGGAGAACCCTGAAGCTAGGGGGGTGGTCCTGTATGTGATTAGGAACTGGCACAGGTGTAGGTTCAGGTCGCCGGGACCCATGCGCCGCAGTGCGTCTTTCGTAGTGCGCACTTGGCGCTCTACCTGACCGTTTGTGGCGGGGTGGAATGGGGCAGCAGTAATGTGTCTGATTGCGTTCCTCTCCATGAAGGTTTGGAACTCGGTCGACGTGAAGCAACTTGCGTTGTCGCTCACGAGGACGTCTGGCAGGCCGAAGCAAGCAAAGAGTTTGCGCAACTGCTTTATGGTTGTCGCGGAGGAGGTGCTGCTCACGGGGATTACCTCCAACCACTTGGAGTAGGAGTCGACAACCAGTAGGAACGTGGCCCCGCGGAAGGGCCCCGCGAAGTCGACATGGATACGAGACCACGGCCCGCGGGCTGTGTCCCACTCTCTATGGGGTAATCGGGACTCCTCGGGCCGGGAGCTCTGGCAGCTCTCGCACGTGCCCACTAGACGCTCTATGTCAGCGTCTATCTGTGGCCACCAAAAGAAACTTCTGGCTAGGGCTTTGGACCGCACGATCCCCGGGTGACTGGTGTGTAGTAACTTCAGTACCCTTGCCCTTAATTTCTCTGGGATAATCACCCGCTGGCCCCAGAGTAGACAGCCCCTTTCCAGGGAAAGTTCCACCCTGCGCCTACAGAACGGTTTGAACGGTTCCTCTGGGGGAGTAGTGGGCCACCCCTTTTTCACCCATGAGCTAACCTGGGCTAGGATCTTGTCGGCCGCCGTGGCTTTGGCGAGGTCGGCCGGGACAATTGGGGGTGAGTCGAGGGACTCGATTAGCATGACCTGGTGGTCCTGCTCTACCTCGCATGCGGAATCCCCCAAGTTAGGGAGGGGAGATCGGGACAGGGCGTCTGCATGGGAGATCTCCTTCCCTGGGCGGTAGACTAGCTCGTATTGGTAGGCGTTGAGGAATATGGCCCAACGCAACATCCTGGGGGAGAGAATTTGGGGGGTAGGTTTGCCGGTAGTGAAGATCCCCAGAAGCGGCTTGTGATCAGTCACTACCGTAAACTCGCGGCCGTATAGAAAATCATGAAACTTTTTGGTCCCTGCGATTATGGCCAGTGCCTCCCTGTCTGTCTGCGCGTAATTGCGCTCAGCCTTCGAAAGGGACCTGGAGTAGTAAGCCACCGGGCCCTCCCGCCCGCTCTCTAACACGTGGCACAGGACCGCCCCCACCCCCACCGGGGACGCATCACATACCAGAACCACTGGCTTCCTAGGGTCAAAATGTGTCAGGACCGCATCTGAGGAGAGGAGTGATTTTAGTTCTCGGAAGGCTCTCTCTTGTTTGTCCCCCCACCGCCAAACCGCGTCCTTTTTTAACAAGGCGTGCAGTGGCTCCGCAACCGATGCCTTCCTAGGCAGGAACGAGTGATAGAAGTTGAGGAGCCCCAGAAACGACTGCAGCTCCGGTTTTGCGGTGGGGCGAGGGGCATTCTGTACGGCTGCAACCTTGGACTCTGAGGGCCTGATCCCCTCTGGGGTTACTTTGAAACCGAGGAACTCAACCTCCCTCGCAAAAAATACACACTTGTCCTTCCTTAGTCGGAGCCCCGCTTTCTCGAAAACTGAGAGGACCCCATCTAGTCTTTTGGCTAGTTCTACCTCGCTCCCCGCTGTTATCAGCACATCGTCGAAGTATGGTAGAACTCCTGGAAGCCCCTTTAACAGGCGTTCCACGAGGGATTGGAAGATCCCGGGGGCCGAGTTCACGCCGAACTGAAGGCGCGTTACCTTAAATGCCCCCTTATGCGTTACTATGGTCTGCGCAGCGGCAGCGGCTGGGGTCACTGAAAGTTGCTGATAGGCCTGGGCTAGGTCTAACTTGGCGAAACACCTCCCCCCATGGAGTGTGGCCAGCAGGTGGCTGACCACGGGCACTGGGTATGCATTTGGCCGAATGGCCTTGTTGATCGTACATTTATAGTCCGCACAAATCCTGACCTCCCCGTTTGATTTAAGGGCCGTAACAATCGGCGTCTCCCACTCTGCCGAATCAACTGGAACCAAAATCCCCTGCCCCACTAATTTGTCCAGTTCCGCCTCGATCTTGTCCTTGAGTGCGAAGGGCACCCTCCTCGGCTTAAGGCGGATGGGCCGGATTTCTGGGTCCAACTCGAATGAAACTGGGGGCCCCCTGTAAGTCCCGAGCCCCTTTTTAAAAACGTCCGGGTGCGCATTGCAAACGTCCTGCATTGGGTCAGTCTCTATGGCATGGATGCCGGACAGTTCTATTCCCAGGGGAGCAAACCACTGCGTCCCTAGGAGACAACACTTCCCCCCCTTGAGGACCACTAGGGGCAACCTTTCGGAGAAATTCTTGAACTTCACCTTGAATTTCCCCACCCCCAACACTGGGATCCCGTTTCCCTGTACGTCCCGCAGATGGGACCGCATGGCCCGCAACTTGGGCCGTGCCTCTGGGGGGATGCGCAAGTACTCCCTCTGGGACAGTATGGAGTATGACGACCCTGAGTCTATCTCCATTTTCACGGGGCACCCCTGCAACTGTACCTCCACGTAGAATCGCCGGTGCTTCAGGGCCACGCGGTGCACGCCGTCCTCGCCGCGAATGGTGGACACCTTCCTGGAACCGGCCGCCTTCCGCTGGTGGTGCTGGGGGTGGCTGGAACTGCCTTTGCCCTCGGGTCGCCCGCGCCTGCAAACTCGGGCGATGTGCCCCTTTCGACCGCAATTGTGGCACTCGGCCTTGCGGAAGGGACACCTCGTGCGGTCGTGGGCCGCGCCACAGCCGTCGCAGCGGCGGTCCTGCCGCTCTCGGTCTTGCCGCCGCTCCCCGCGCTTCCTTACTCTCTGGACGCCGTCGTCCTCGCTGGTGTAGGAGTCCGCCGTTACGGACGAGTCGTCGGAGGTCTCTGGAGTGCCGGCGGGCGACCTAGGTGCCCGCCAGGCTGCCTTTGCTGGAGTCCGTCGTGCCGCTTGAACGGGGGACTTGGCCCGCTCGGACGCTGTGCTGCGGGCCTTGAACACCTTGACCCCGCTCCTGGCCGCCTCAGCCGCTTGTGCCTCTCGCAACACCTCATTGAACGAGAGGTGCTCGTCGCGGGTCATGAGCTTCCTTTGTAGCTCTTCGTCCCGCAGGCCGCACAGCAGACGGTCACGCAGAGCCTGGTTCAGGTCGTCCCACTTGCAGTGCACGGCCGCCAGTCGGAGGGCCGCTGCGTAGTCGGACACGGACTCGCCTGAACGCTGGTCCCGCCGGTGGAACGCGACCCGGGCCGGAAAAATCGACACGGGCGGCTGGAAATGTGCCCTCAGCAGCTCCAGGAGTTGGTCGATAGGCACTGCTTCAACCTTCTTTGGCGCCACCAAGTTCATGAGAATGCGCAGCGTGGCGGGTCCCACCTGGGCCAGGAAATGGGAGCGTATCAACGCGTCGTCGTCGACGCCGGCTGCTTCCATCGCGTGCCGAAACTGGCACTCGTAGAGCTCCCACTGGTCAGGCTCGCTGACGTCGAAATGGTACGTCTTGACTCTGGGATTCGCCATAATCCCACCTTCGTCGCCAATTTAGTGTCTTGCACGGAAGACAAAGAAGGAGTCGCAATAAGGACTAACACAGGTTTATTGGTTGATGATCAGAACGAACATGTGGTAATGGCGGAGATACATCACATTATATACAGTAATGAAACAATGAAACACATTTGAATCTGGCTGCACGGTGGCTCATTGGCTGCCACCGTTGGGGGCGTCGTCTTGAGGCACGCCCCCCTCTTCTGTAGTTCTTCATGCGGAGAAGTTTCCCGCGGCTGTCCGTGATTTGGGGATTGAACCATGTGAGTATGAACGCTCGCACCCGCCCTTGGTGGGCGGCTCGCTCGCGTTCCTTTAGCAGCTGTGATACATTGTGATATGGGGCTGGTTACATTCATTTACTTAAAACAACAGTGTTCTTGCATACACAACAGGCACCAAATGGACTCTAGCTGGAGATGAGCTAACAGGCTGGGCCTGTATTCCCATTAGGGACCCACACCTGCCTTGCCAGCCAGGTCTTCAAACCTTTCCTGAAAAGCAGCAATTCTGTCTGTAGCCTCAATTCTGTTGGCAGGAGGTTCCAGAGGGCTGGTGCGGACATGGAGAAGGCCCTTCTTTGTGTGCCAGAGAGGCGAGCCCCTCTAGCAGTAGGCACAACTAGGGAGCCCCTCAAGTCCACTCTGGTTGGACGGGCAGACACTCTTGAGGTAACCTGGCCCACTGCCATATAGGGCTTTAAAGGTCAAAACCAGCACCTTGAATTGCACCCAGAGACAAACTGGTAACCAGTGCAGCTCCTGGAGTAGTGGGGAGGCACAGGCATAACACCCACACCCCATCACCACCCGGGCAGCTGCATTCTGCACCAGTTGTAGCCTCCGAATGGTCGTCAAGGGCAGCCCCATGTAGAGTGCATTGAAGTAATCTAGTCTGGAGGCGACCAGAGCATGAATGACCATGAGTAAGAAGTCCCGGTCCAGGAGCGGGCACAACTGGCGGGTTACTCTAAGTTGATCAAAAGCCCTCCTGGCCACGGCTGCCACCTGCTCTTCCAGCAGCAGCCGTGAGTCCAAGAGGACCCCCAAGTTGCAGAACTGCCCCATCCAAGACCAGAGGTGGTAACTCTCTGGATAACCCCAGACTCCCAACCTATAGCCACTCAGTCTTGCTAGGGTTCAGCTGAAGCCCCTTGCCCCCCCCCCATCCAGACCCCAACGGCCTCCAGGCATTCAGACAGGACTTTGACTGCATCACTGTGGTCCCCATGGGCCGAGATGCACACCTGGGTGTCATCCGCGTACTGATGGTACCATACCCTGTGGGAACGGATGATCTCGCCCAGCGGCTTCATGTAGATGTTAAATAGGAGATGCAACATGAACAGAAATAAGGTAGATAAAAAACACATAGAACAGTAACCCTGAGAGTAGCAACCTGGTGGTCACACATGGCATATGCCATTCTTACCCGAGATTTGGGTCATGACTGCAAAGTGAAGCATATACATTGACAATTACAGTCCAAGCCATTGGACAGCCCAAGCCATATCTGCAATCATATTTTTAGTTCTGCTAAACTAGCCTTTGTTTTTGAAACCTTGCACTTACTTCTGAGCTGCTGGAGGCCTGCCCCGAGCAACTTTTGGAAATAAAGAGATGGCAGATTCTGTTCTCAGCATGAAGAATGTGGTGGGTATTTGCCCTACAGGAATGCCAAAGTAATTAGTTCAATAAATAGATAATATGAGTTGTCCCTGCTGAGTGACTAACTTAGGATGAAAGTGCATGAGGGAGGCCGAAATCAGATATTGCCTCTCCAACATAAAATTAAAACAATTGATCAGTTGGCCCTCTTGCAATTAAAAGGAAGGAAACATAAAAGCTAACATCTAAACCTGGCCAAGTTGGGGGGAAACTAAGGTCTTCTTGCACATTTTTATCCTGCCATGCACATTACACAAAGTAAGATTGTGAAAAGGAATAAACATTTCAAAGTTATTGCTGTTCACTTCAGTTTAGGGCCATGGTGGTGAACCTATGGCACACGTGCCAGAAGTGGCATTCAGATTCCTTTCTGCTGCCACATGCTTCATTGAGGGGAAGCCTTAGCTAGCCCAACTAGTACCACTTCCTCATCCCTCCTCTCCCTCCACAAAGGGGAGGCAAAAGGGGAGACTGAAATCCTAACCATGAGGCTATGGATGGGTGTGGTAAGATAGGGGGCACCCATGGGGGTGGGGAGCTCCTATGGTGCTGAGGAGCTCCCCTGAGAGGTTGGGGAGTTCCCACAGGGGGTGGGGAGCTCCTGTGGTGGGGTGGGTACACACATGTTTCCAGTGCATTCACCTGGCACATGACATGTACCCACGTGACTTCACCAGAGGTGCACCGGCAATGTCACATGAATGTGTGGGCACTTGTGGTGCCTGTCTGCATGCTACCTCCTCCTCCTTTGGCACTCAATCTCTAAAGGGTCCACCATCTCTGGTTTAGGGTCCTAAATGATAGTGATGCATTTCTTGAAGCTATTTGGGTAAGGGTGTTTTGTTTGTTTGTTTTGGTAAGGAAATGAGGAAAGTGACCTGCAGCATTTCAA
Organism: Bradypodion ventrale; assembly: GCA_035047345.1. NCBI lineage: Eukaryota > Metazoa > Chordata > Lepidosauria > Squamata > Chamaeleonidae > Bradypodion > Bradypodion ventrale. Next base: position 273,753,954 of record JAWDJE010000002.1, read on the forward strand.
AAGATATGAATATGTAGCCAATCATTGGTATCAGTCAGGAAGTAAGCAAATGGACAAGCTAACAAAATGAACTCCTATCAACTATCAGTCTAATACCTGTGCACAGGAGGAGTTAGGTTTCAAAGGCACAGGTGACAAAGCTCTTCACAGTTGAGAAGGAAAAGAGCAAAAGCTTTTCTCTGCTTCCTTTTCACTGCAGTCAGTTTGTATTACAGATTTGTAATGTCACAGCGTTTACTTCCCCATGTGTCTTTTGGCATGCATCTCCCACCTCAAGAGGAGCTCTCTAGAGACAGACGGAAGATCATTTCTGTCTTGTAACTTTCTGGTATAACAGCACGGATTGATGAAAGCCCTTGGTTAATAGATGGTTCTGAGATACAAAACACTGAAGGACTGTGCCCTGTATTAAATCATTAGGGCATTATGGGGCCTGCTTCATGGAAGATAATGCCTTCCCAAGGTGAGATACCATACTGAAAGAGGAGAGGGCTTCTGCCAATGTCTTATGCCAGGGTTTCTCAACCTTGGGCCCCCAGGGATTCTTGGACTTCAATTACCAGAAGCCCAAGTCAGCACACCTGCTGATCAGGGCTTCTGGGAATTGAAGTCCAAGAACATCTGGGGGCCCAAGGTTTAGAAACCCTGTATTATGCTATACCAATGCACTCCTTTTCAAATACCAACTCAATTGCAGGCATTAAAAATCTGAAAATGAACCATGTAAGAGCTGGAGCTGGCTCCTCACCAAATAAAGTCATGCCTCACACTGAAGAACACTACCATTTTCTGGAAATAGGTAATTTTTAAGCCAGAGGTGTAGAGTTACTTCAGAGCTTTAGGACGAGAGGCCACAATTTATAGAAAATAACAAAATTGATACAAGCCTGGTGGCTATAGGTGAAGTACAATAAGATTGGTTCATTCATTATCTCAAGTACAATATGAGATAAAGTCATATGTTGCCTAGAATATAATCCAGTAAGAACTATAATAATTTAGTTTATTTTTCATTGAGGACCTTGATCTTTTTGATCCTAGTGTCAAACTGTGTTTTAGGTATAACTATGCCCTTTTGCTCATAAGTTTTATATATATATATATATATATATATATATATATATATATATATATATATATATATATATATATATATATATATATATATATATATATATATATATATATATATATATATATATATAATTTGTATTTTTTGTTATAATGTGTCTTGCATATCTATTGCTATATTGTAACCTTGTAACTTTTGATATTGTACTTTTGACATTAACTTTGTGATTATGACTGAGTATATGTGTATTGAATTATGGAACTTTGTACCGTATATGGTATTTTTGCTTTGTTGTTCATTCCTTATGTAAACCGCCTTGAGTCGTCCATTGGCCTGAGTAAGGCGGTATATAAGTATTAAAATGAAATGAAATGAAATTTCACATTGGCATGGTTGTAAATTAAATATTTTGCATCTAAGATCTTAGAAGCAAAAGTGCATTGTGTTAAAATATATTAGTAATTTTTATTGCAGCACTTTGTTGTAGAAAGACGTGGTTTTGTATTGTGCAAAAATCTTATATTTTGCACAAAAACCTTTTGTGGGAAATATAAGTATTTTAAACATAAAATCCAAGGTTTTTGCACAACACACTTTTTGCTAATGCCAATGCTGCTGATGAAAGGGTGCTGATCTTTGTGTTCTCAGGCAGGAGCCAGAAATCTTTTGGTGGCTGATCATTATTTTTTTTGCCACAGGGTGTCTTAATGTGAAGAGGCAACATTTTTCATCAAAGATAACGAAAATATTGAACATTCATTACATCCTTATTTATATGGCATTCTCAGTTTCAGTCCTCCCAGGCTGGACAATATAGCTCATACATCATCCCAATACAGCGGTGATATGGAATGGATTCCTTTGCTTGTACTTCAATTATACTGTATTCAGTGCTTATAGAACCATGTTCTTGGTTCACATGCAGCTGCAGTCCTTCGTTCATATTCAGTGGGCCCTCTAATCGTACATCATGGGGAGGAAAGCAATTTCAATACTATTTCTCAGTCTATATTATTATTATTCTTTCATGTCTAGGTCAGTCTTCAAACTCCCAAAATGAAGCCACCTTTTGGTGAATTCATTCCATAATTCCTTTTGCAGGCAGAACAAGGTTGTTGTTGCCCGTGGTGTGCCTAATTGTGGGTCAAAAATACGACAATCTTCGAAGAGGCTTTTTTTAAAAATAAATTTTATTAATTACTTTACAATACATACATCCAACAAAGTAACATTACATACAATACATACAACATAAGAGGCTTTTTTGTATACCCCAGTCTATATTATGAAATGTGGTATGGACAACTGTTCTATGCCCTTGAAGCATTAATTGGTCAGGTAATCCACTCAGTTTATCAGAAGAACACAAAGTAGATGGAAAGCAAATAACAAAAAGTATCTGACCAAACTGGTCATCAAAATTGTCCCTAACTCACCTTGAACCCATGATCTGTACATGTGATATGGATGCATAGCTTCCCAGTGGTAACCTTATTTGTATCCTATGTTGATAAAAAATGTGGACTGCACCAGTACAATTCTGCCCGCAAATTGTCTTTGAAGTTGCAAATGGGAAGATATTCCCTCCCCCATTTTTCCTGTTGACCCCACATCCAGCCTTCAGAGATACAGTAGATCATTGTGTTTATATCTCTGTCATCAATCAATGTCCTTTTCAATTTCCGGACTAAATTTCAGTCTATAAAAGGCATCCAGAGTCTGTGAGGAAGGCACTAAACAATTGCACAGCCAGTTGGTGACATTTCCCTTGCTTTCCCTGGATTACTGTAGTTTGTGAGTCACAGATTCAGATCCCTTCATATCAGTGTTGGTAAAGATCAACATTTCTTAAGCATCTTTCATCACAAAGGTGCTCTCACCTTGCAATATGTGGAGTTCTCACACAGTGTTTATCTGAAATGCATATCACAGCCAAATGGGAAGTTGTGCTTTGAATTTCCCATTTTTTGGTTGACGAATCCAGTTCAGGATTATACAGTCCTGCTGGTGTGTGATTGATGTAATGTTTATATTAAACTGACATGGCTATGGCTTGGGAGGATGCTACTTGTCAACCAAAGCACTTTTCCTATTGACTGAAGTGGCCAGTCCTGCAGAGAACATCTCTCTTATTCTCATCAGAATACTATCCTAAAGAGAGGAAGTTATTAGTCTAAAAGAGAAAAGTAACCTTGCTTGCAAAGGGCAGATGCTGTGAAAATGGTAATGACTATATTTGGTGGGGACACAGCAGAAGCAAGTTACCACAGATCTCCTCAAGAGCAAGGAAGGCACATGGCTTCATCTCAGTGCTCTTTCCATGCCAGCACCTCATAACACACAGCATGTTAAACTTAGCCTTATACAACCCTTTCGGCACATCTGCATCCAAAAATGACTCACTCTGCATCACACCTTTTGCCAACAGTGACGGGATTGTCTCAGAGTTTCACTGTGAGCTCAAATTATAAGTGAATATGTATAGTGTGAAGACATTTGGGCACTGTTTTATGTAAGATTATCTGCACTCATCTTGGTAGATTTTTCCCCATTGTTGTCAGATACAGATTGTCACTATAATATGTTTATCTCTGCAGTGCTATTCAGACCATACCTGTCAAGTTTTGGATTTGGAAATAAGGGAAATTTCCCAGCAAATAGGGATACTTGACAGCTATGCTTATCCTGTGCTGCCCTCCAATGGCGGCAATAGGGCATTGCAGTCTAATTAATAAGGGATGACGGCGGGAAAGAGGGTAAAATAAGGGGTTTTCCCGGCCAATAAGGGATACTTGACAGCTATGATTCAGACGTTCTATGAAATGTACCTTCTCCTTGCATATATGAAAATCTTAGATGCAGCATAGAAATGAAAGCCTAGTCTTCAGTATCTACACCAGTTGGTGTTAACTGCTTCTCCTTGTGTTACCACGTTGTTTAGGGCATGTCAGAGCATCTGATCTAGTATTTTAAGTGATTGCCTCTGGCACAGGGACACCATGGTAGAACAATGGCTGGCTAAAAGCTGTATACCACCGTGGTTTTAATATCATTCTCATTTATACAGGGCACTCCCGGTAACATATCCCTAAGAAATGCCATGTTTGGAAAGAATGAAAAATAAAAAAACCCTGTCTTTGGTCTAAGCCGGGGTTCCCAACCTAAGGCCCATGGGCCGGAACCTGCCTGTGGTGGCTTTCATGTGCCCCCCCACCCCTCCAAGGGCATCTAAGAAACAAAATGTCTGCCCCTTTGAAGCTGTTGGGACAAAATGGCCATCCCCATCATGCAGGCACAGCAAAATGGTCATCTGGCCCTCAAAGCTGACTGAGAGAACGTGACCCAGCCCCCAGCTTGAAAAGATTGGGAATCCCTGGTCTAAACCTTTAGTTCAGTATATGGGATAAAGAATTTCTGTGATTATTGTCTCCTGTTATTTTATTCTTTCACTATCTCCCAGTCAGTTTGATTACTGAAAATATTTTCCCTCTTATGTTTCTTCTTTCCTTCCACTCTTTTCTGTTTAAATTTTAATTTAATTTAATTTAATAGTCATATTTATATATGCCACCCACTCAGGTAGAACCCGACTCAGGGCAGCATTACAACAAGTTCTAAAAACACATAAAACACTTTAAAAGACCCATATCCCACACACTTTAAAAGACCCATATCCCACACACTTTAAAAGACCCATATCCCACCCACTATAAAAAAGAAGAGAGAGTTCTTACATAAGCCAGCAGGTGGGGACCGTGTTCTCATTAGGGCCCCACACTGCCAGCCAGGTCTTCAATTCTTTCCTGAAAGGCAGCAATTCTCTTTGAAGTCTTAGATCTGTTGGCAGGAGGTTCCAGAGGGTTGGTGCGGACATGGAGAAGGCCCTCCTTTGGGTGCTGGATAGATGTGCTCCCCTATTTGATGGCACTATTGGAGAGCCCCTCTGGTCCGCTCTGATTGGACAGGCAGAAACCCTTGGGATGATGCGGTCTCTAAGGTATTCTGGCCCACTGCCATATAGGGCTTTAAAGGTCAAAACCAGCACCTTGAATTGTACCTGGAGACAAACTGGTAACCAATGCAGCTCCCGAAGTAGCGGTGAGGAACGGGCATATCGTCCACACCCCATCACCACCCGGGCCGCCGCATTGTGGACCAGCTGCAGCCTCCGAATGGTTGTCAAGGGCACCCCCATGTAGAGTGCATTACAGTAATCTAGTCAGGAAGTGACCAGAGCGTGAGTGACCATAACCAAGTAGTCCCGGTCCAGGAGTGTGCGAAACTGGCGAATCACCCAAAGTTGGGCAAAAGCCCTCCTGGTCACAGCCGCTACCTGTTCTTCTAGCAGCAGCAGCGAGTCCAGAAGGACCCCCAGGTTGCGCACCGGGTCTGTCTGTGGCAAAACAGTTCCTAGTCCTGCTGCCTATTTGAGCTTCTCCCTGTATCATGTTTTGCACCTGTATCTTCTTTGTTAACCTCCCCTTCCTCTCTTCTGTTTTCATAAGGATCCAGTTTTAAGTAGCTACTTAAGGTTTTTGTCTCCCTTTCTTCTTCCTCTGTGTTTGCCTTCTTTTTATCTCTCTACTACACTGTTGACAAGCTGCTTGGCCATATCTTGGATTGCTTTTCTTTGCTATCACTGTTCTGTCCACTCTCTGGATTTCCCTATTTTCCCACATTCATACACTTCTCCTTCCTTGCACAAAGAGCAGCTGGACTTGTTATCTTTCCATTCCAAGCTGTTAATCATTGGGTTGCCTTCCTTTGCCTTCTCCCATTGGATACCTTTTCCTCTTTCCTAACCCTCTTTCCTTTCTTGTAACCCTTTAAGGTTTCCCTTTTCTCAACAGTTCAGCTATTGTAAAGTATATGCCAAGTGTGAATCAGTGTGGCGTGTGTGGGGGAGAGAGAGGTGTGTGTATCAGTGTGGTGCAGGGGGGCGGTGGCAGAGCCCCCCGGGCATTAGGAGCAGGGCATGGGCTACAAGCCGAGGATCTGGGCCCAGCCACCTGGAAGGCCAGTGGCAGTGGCCTGACCAGTGTCGATGTTGGGCTATGGGCCGCAGAGCTGACCCCAGCCATCAGAGGGCCTGTGGCAGAGGGCCGAATGATGGACAGTCAGTGCCAGTGATGGGACACTGGCCACGGGGCTGGCAGAGCTCAAGTGTTTTCACATCAGAGACGGCAGCCGAGCGGTGGCAGAGTGATCTGAAATTACAACAACTAGACATAACACCTGTGCCATGGTCAGATCACTACTGGTGACTCTGGATTTTCTGGGGTGATGTCCCATTGTAGGGAGGCAGGGCCAGTTAAATTGGCCCACCTCCAGCGACTGATGGATCCTGAAGGATTCCAAAGGGAACTGGGGTGTTTTCCTCTGGATCGGCTACACGATTCGCCTGAGGCTCTCGTCGACCTCTGGCATGAGGGTGCGACAGCAGCCTTGGATGCAATCACGCCACTATGGCCTCTCCGTGCACGTGGGGCCCGCTAATCCCCATGGTTTACAGAGGATTTGAAGGAGCTTAAATGGGCCAAGAGCACCTCTGCATTAAGACTCAGAGTGATTCCGACCAAACACTAGCTAGAGCCGCTATCAGAGCCTACCTGGTGGTGATAGAGGTGGTGAAACAGCAATACTTCACCACCCTTATTGCCTCTGCAGATAATCACCCAGCGGCTCTGTTTAGGGTGACTAGGTCCCTCCTCGGTAGAAGGGGGCCTGGCCTTGGTTGGCAGGGGTCAGCTGAGGACTTTGCTGATTATCTCGTGGAGAAAATCACTCAGATTTGCTCTAAATTTGAACCCGGTGTGGACACTATGGGTCTGGAATTGACCGGATCGCAGTCTTGCCATGTTATCTGGGATCAGTTTGAACCAGTTGTCCCTGAGGAAGTGTACAGGCTCCTTGGATCTGTTCATGCCACTGCTTGTCTATTAAACCCATGTCCCGCCTGGTTGGTCAAGGTGTTCAAGGCGGTGACAGGTAGCTGGGTCGGAGCAATAGTCAATGCATCCTTGCAGGAGGGGGTGTTTCCTGCACCATTAAAACATGCTTTGATGTGCGCCCTCTTGACCCAACAATAATGGCCAACTATCGACCTGTATCCAACCTCCCCTTTTTAGAGAAGGTTTTGGAAAAGGCAGTGGTGTGGCAGTTACAGGGATTCTGGATGAAGTGGATTATCTGGACCCCTTTCAGTCAGGATTCAGGACTGGATATGGTATTGAGACTGCATTGGTTGCACTCTTCTTGACCTCTCAGCGGCCTTCGATACCATCAACCACGGTATCCTTCTGGAATGGCTCCGAGGAGTGGGGATTCTAGGGCCTGGTTTGCCTCATTTCTGAAGGGCCGGACCCAGTCGGTGTGGTTGGAAGATGGGATGTCCAGCCCTAGGCCTCTCCAGTAAGGGGTGCCTCAGGGCCCGGTGCTCTCACCTCTCCTATTTAACATCTACCTGAAACCCCTGGGAGAGATCATCCATTCCCACGGGGTGAGATATCATCAGTATGCTGATGATACTCAGCTATACATCTCAGCCCGTGGTGATCCAAGTGATGCAGTCCGAGTCCTATCCAGGTGTCTGGAGGCTGTTGGGGTCTGGATGGGGCTACAACCGGATCCCAGCAAGACTGAGTGGCTATGGGTTGGGGCCCCTGTGTTATCCCAGAAGCTACCATTTTGTTCTGGATGGGACTATTTTGCCCCAAACAGACCCAGTGCATAATCTGGGGGTCCTCCTTGACTCACAACTCCTGCTTGATGAGCAGGTGGCAGTCATGGCCAGGAGGGCTTTTGCACAACTTCGTGCTATATGCCAGTTACGCCCGCTCCTAGATCGGGACTTCTTGCTCACGGTCACACACACACACACTGGTCACCTCCAGAATTTACTACTGTATTGCAATGCGCTCTATATGGAGCTGCCCTTGATGACCATCCGGAGGCTGCAACTGGTCCAGAATACGGCTGCCCAGGTGGTGCTGGGGTGCAGGCGGTATGCTCATGCCTCGCTACTGCTTCAGGAGCTGCACTGGTTGTCAGTGTGCCTCCAGGTGCAATTCAAGGTGCTGGTAATTACCTTTAAAGCCCTACATGGTAGTGGGCCAGGATACTTAAGAAACCGCATCACCCTGAGAACATCTGTCTGTCCCACCAGAGCAGACCAGAGAGGCTCTCTCATTGTGCCATCTGCTAGGGAGGCTCGTCTCTCTAGCACCAGAAGGAGGGCCTTCTCAGTGTCTGCTCCGGCCCTATGGAACCTCCTGCCAATTGAGTTGCATCTCCAGATGGAGTTGCTGTCCTTCAGGAAAGGGCTAAAAACCTGGCTGGTAAAGCAAGTGGGTGACCCCTGCCTGCTGTCTGATTTAGTAAGAACACTCCCTCTTTTAATCTCTTTTAATCTGTTGGGGTCTAAGTAATTTTTGGTAGCAGTTTTAATGGGGCTTTTATTGGTTTTTAAAATGTGATTGGTTTTATTTTCTGTTTGCCGCCCAGAGTCTTCAGCGTTGGGCGGCAATAGAAATCAGAAAAATAAATAAATAATATTGAGATTATATGAAGACAGTAAGAATTTCAGCACAGGACCACAAAACGTTCTTAAGCGGAAACTGAATTTTTTTGGTCTACACCATTCTCAAAAAAGGTGAAATCTAGTGTGGTTTTTCCCAATTAGATAGTTTCTCAAACTGGAAGATGCATGTATTGGACTTGTTTTCTGGGTTGGTGTTATCTGACATGTTTATTTATTGTCCGCACTTTAAAAGGAAGGTCTCTGATCACTCACCCTCATGAACTTCCCATACAATGAGCTGGCAATTAAGATGTTCCCAGTCCAGAAGGTTAATTGCCCTGGTTACTTGACACTGCCTGTCAATTTGATTGACATTAATTACCTATGTCAATAGAGAGTTCAATGATACCTCACAACAGTCAGGTAGCTATACATTGTATAGAAACCTCCATTATCCCTAGCCTATCCTCCAGCTTCTATTAACCCACAGAAAGGGGGAGGGGATATTAACTGAAAGTGTAGCAGCCAGCTACTCAAGCATAGCAACAACAAAAAGGAAAGCCAGCAGATGCAGAAGAACATAATATGAAGCAGATATCTTCTGATACAGTTCCACCATCCAGTTTGTTGCTGGAAACAAAACCAATGAACAATGGGCTCCTTCAGACAGGCATTTGCCCTGCTGTTCGGTGTGCTGCAAAGTTGGGTTGGTCTGTGCTCCCCCCACCCCCCTGCCCCCGGTGATCTCACGATGTACTCACAGGAGTGGACCAATCTGCCCTCAGAGAGCTCCTGTTGTTATGTATCATCAAGTCACCCTCAGTTTATGAAGACCCTAGGAATGAGTGATATCCAAAAGAGATCCACTACATGCACATTTTTGAGCCCCTGTTGTGGGGGGCGGGATCTATATTTTTGGTGTGGGTACATGCCCTCTATGTAAAGAATTAAGAACTCTCTCTTCTTCTTTTTATAGTGGGTGGGATGGGTGGGTGGGATATGTGGTTTTTTAAAGTGGGTGGGATATGGGGCTTTTAAAGTGTTTTTATGTGTTTTTAGAACTTGTTGTAATGCTGCCCTGAGTCGGGTTCTGCCTGAGTGGGCGGCATATACAAATATGACTATTAAATTAAATTAAATTAAATTAAATTAGTCCATTCCTAGCTTATGCAGTCACTGAGAATGGGCAAAACAGCCTTACAGCCATCAAAGGCTCCTTCCAGTGTTAATTCCCAGGACTATGAAGTGGCTTAATAAGCAAGCCACTAGATAATAGTGGCAGATTGAACACTTCCCCTGCTCCTCTGCGGAGGGACAGATAAAGTGAAATTAATTTTCCAGTGTACTAGACTATTGCTAATGTGCTGAATCACTTAGAGCAGGGGTCCCCAACCTTTCCTGCACCATGGACAAGCTTAATGTTTTGTGTTGACCTTATGAACTGACTTGCTAAGTAAAAGCTATTTTGTTTTCATCATTACTCTGCATGTTATTGTCTCGGTGAAAGTGAAAACACTACACGGGCACCACCGCTGCTGCCACAAGCTAACTGCTTAGCTCTGCAGGATTCACACTCAGACCCCAATACCTAACAAAAGGATTATGGTCCCAGGCTGTGCATAGTGCCATGCCTGGCAACTCCAAGGGTCACCCAGGGCCACGCCTAGAGCTATGACGAAAGTCCAAGCCAAGACCAAGCTGCACGGAGGAGCTACAAGTGACCAGCCACACCCTGCTGAGCAAACAAACACTTGCCACTAGAGGAAAGCACCGTCCTTCACCGGACCATGGAGCAGCATCACGGAGGAGTGATAAGCTGTGTTCTGAGCTGTTTGATTGCCTTGCTCCACTAATATGGCTTCATCAAGTATCTCCTTAGTCCCACAGCTGGATGGGAAAAACTACCGCACTTGGGCTCAGAAATGTTCTCTCTTGCTCCGAAAGGAAGGTCTATGGAGTATAGTGAGTAACCCTCCAAGCCCAGATGACTTTGATGTCACAAAGGAGGAAGAAGAAAGAGAGCTGGCCAAGTTTTACGCCGATAATGAGAAAGCCCTCGGCATAATTGGCCTTTTTTTAGCTGACTCTCAAATCCCACATATACGGGCATAACTGAAGCCTCAAAGTGTTGGGAGCAGTTGAAATCACTGTATGAAACTCAGTCTGTAAGTTCACAGGCATATTTGACTAGAGCATTGTTTAGGAAGTAAATGTGCAAAGGGGATGATTTGCATGTGCATTTACGTACTATGACTGATTTACTGCGGCAAGTTGCTGAAACCAGTTTAGAATTTACAGAGTTGCAAAAGGCATATCTAATATTATCTTCTTTAGATGATTCATTTGATCTTTTTGCTACAACTCTAGAGTGTATACCTAAGCTAGATTTGACCTCTACCCTAGTAACTGCACACTTGTTAGACTACTACAAGCAAAGGGAGGAGAAAAAGCCGCTGAATCAAGTTAACTCCCCAGGTGTTATCAATTTGCCTATTGAGCTGAATGCAAGCAACGAAATAGCGTTTGTTGCAAGGAGATGTTTTCTCTGTAATCGAGTAGGTCATCTAGCTAAGGCTTGCTCTGTTAAGAAAAAAGCCTCAAAGAAAGGAAAGGTTAAAGCTAGTTTGGCCATTTCTACAGAAAGTATTGAAAGCTTTGAGCTGAATGAAAATACTTGGTTGCTAGACTCTGGAGGTAAATAATAATAAAAGTCTGTTTATAAGTTGCAGGAAGAGCAACAGAAAGCTCACGCTAGCAAACGGGTGGAATATGAAAGTAGTTGAGGAAGGTATGGCACGCTGCCCAGTTTTAGAGTTGAAATGGAGATGTTGTACATACCAAATGCAAAGTTTAATTTGTTATCTGTTTCTAAGTTGTTGACCTTGGGGTATGAACTACCATTCAAGGGAAAGGAATGTGTTCTGAGGAAAGGACTTTGCGAAGTTAAGGTTCCTGTGTCTAATAACCTGTTTGTGTTAAAGGACAAGCCTAACAAGAATGAAACTGCCACCCCATGTTATACAAACAAACCCCCTCACAATAATTGCATTCACCTGATGCATAGGAGGTTTGGCCACCTAAATTTTAGAGATGTTGCAAGAACAATTAAACTGAGTAAGGGCATAGCACTACAGTATTGTTCAAAATACATGTCCTGTAATTATGTGGACAGGAGAAAAGTAAAGCAGCACCAGCAAACAGAAGGGACAGTTTTAAAACTACAAAGCCACTAGAACTAGTCAGTGCAGACCTCATTGGACCCAAGCAACCATCACTGGGAGGGGCCAAATATGTTCTAAATATAGTGGACAACTATTCAAGGTATGGGTTTGCCTATCTACTCAAGAATAAAACCGAGACCTTGCAAGCATTTAAGAAATGGGCCAGGTTTGCCCAACGCAAGGCTGGGACCAAGATAGTGACCCTAATTACAGACCATGGGACAGAATTCACAAATAAAGCATTTGTTGACTTTCTAGCCAGTGAGGGCATTTCCCACAGGAGAAGCGTGCCCTACAAGCCACAGCAGAATGCTAACTGCTTAGCTCTGCAGGATTCACACCCAGACCCCAATACCTAACACATGTTGAATATGCTGAAGGCCAGGATAGCTTATATGATCCATCTTGACTCTCATTTAGTAGAGTCTAGAATGGTGGTGTGTTACACTCTGGAGTTAGAATCATAAAGTGAGTTGAAAGTCAAGTAAAAGCAGAGTGCTATCAGGTCCATTTTATTGGATGTACTGTACAGTATTTCAGTTAATAGGGCTCAACAGTTTGGACAAGAAACCTGGACAGATTTGGGCAACCCTTTGTAGTTGCTAATTGAGGCAGGAAGAAGACATAAGCATTTTTATGAGAAGGAGTGGTCCCAGCCTGCCTAAAGGAGATAGCTGTAAGACTGTTTTTTTCTCCCAGGAGGCTCTCCCTGGATTGTGAAGGTACTGATAATTTTAGACCAATTGCAAAGGTGATTTTTCTAGAGAAGATGGAGAGAAGGGGGAGGTCACTAAACAAATCAGAGCACTGATTAGGATTACAATGATTTTATGAGCCCATATCAGCTGAGGTTTAGACCTAGTTTTATTTATTTATTATTTAAATTTGTATCCCGCTCAACTCAGCACAGGCTAACTCAGAGCGGCTAACAACAAGTTAATAAGTACAATGTAACAGTGTGATAATGCAAAAATAATCAATACACTTACAATACAATTACAATAAATTCCACAATACAATATATCAGTACAACAAGTCAAAATATCAACAATCAGTATATCAAAAGGACATATCCAAAAAACATAGCAATAAGCATATCAACAAAACAGTGAAGCCACAGGACATATCAAAAACAATCTAACCAGTAATAGAAAAAGAGACTTGGAAAATCCAGCTGCAGATGAGGAAGTGGCAGTAGTTTTAAACTAAGGTTGTTTTTCTTACCCTATTAGAGATGCAATTGGGAAGAGAGTGACTTTGTTGATACTCCTTGATCTCTGAATAACATTAAGTACTTCTGATTGTGCTATCTTTCTACAGTAGCAGCTGGAGTTGTGGGACACTGCAACTGCAAATGTGATGAGCATTTTGCCTGTTGTGGGTGCTTTCTATGTTGTTCATTTTAGATGTGAGGTATGTGCTTTTATGTATTGCGGATATATAGTTTCAGGGTGACATTGATCCTATTTTAATAGCTTGCATTTTTGTTTATTGTGATGATCACATATAGAGTTGCTCTATATATATGTATAAGTATGCATGTCAGTCATTTCAGGACATTTACATTTAAGTAATACTAGTAATAATTATGATATCTAAATTTGCATTTGTATATTGTATATAAACTCTTTTTTATTTAAAATAAAATGTTTTCTCAAACACAAAAATTACATATGTAATAAACATAAATTACAACCATCCTTATAAACACATTCAATGAAGCAAATTATTAACCCCCCCCTTTAAAAAAAAAATTAAGCTGCGCACGAGTAGCTGCCTTAAGTGGGTCCCACATGAGAACTACTTTAAAATCTGTCCTGGGAATTGTACAATCAATTGTTGTGTTCTACTCAGTACAGTACTAGCATTTTACTTCTAGAATCAGCATCTTAGTTATATCGAAGAATAGCAGCAGATATTGGGTTTGATATAGCAGGAGCAATAGCAATAGTAATTACACTTACTATTGTGTTTAGTGCTCTCTCTGAGCGGTTCACAAATTAATTAGCATTTTTGCCCCCAGCATACTGGGTCTTCATTTCACTCACCCTGGAAGGATGGAAGGATGAGTCAACCTTGCTCCCTGTAAGGATCGAACTCACAATGTTTTAGTTGCAGTACAGCAGTTTAACCACTGCACCCCTAGGGCTCTTTTCAGCAGGAACCAGAAGGTGACTAGTTCTTCTAAATTGCCTGATTTTAGAAGCTAAAATGGTGTTGTTGACCACAGTAAATGGCTTAGATTTTTCTCTGAACACTTGGGGATCCCAGTTTATGCCCTGTAGCACCTGCCACTGTCTAAATTGTTCAAGAATTTGTTCATCCTTTGGTGCCACCTGGCCTTTCAGCTTATCACTACCAATTTGTATCACTGCCAGTCCTCTTGTCATAGAATAATAGAACTATAGAGTTGGGAAGGATCGAGGTGTCATCAGGGCTCACCCCCTGCCAATGCTGTTGTATTATGTTTCAAATCATTCTGAAGTAACACTTGACTATACCTGGCTCTTTGACTGAGAGATCACATGAAGTGTTGCTGGAGGAGTAAGCACCTTAGGAATCATTTAGCCCGAGTCAGAGGTTAGGTCAGGATACTCTGCTTCCTTTTGCAGTTTTGTACTTTAGAGAGGTCTCTTTTATGATGCTGCCACCTAGGTGGTGGATCGATAAGGAGAAGGCCAGATCCAGTAGGTGACTATCCGCAGATCTTTGTGAGCTATTGGCTGCAATTTTCATAACAAGATTGAATGTACCAGGCTAAATGCATTATTTACTACTTATTGTACACACATTTTAGCTCCCATGTCATATTGTCTGCTTTCTGAATTGGCAGGTAGTTGGAAATAGCTGGCATCCCAATGAGTTGAACAGTCAATCATTGCGACATTATGCCAAACTCATTAAATTGTGTTTTTTTGCAACTAATGGTGACAGGTTGGGCTATTCTAAACAGGCCTTGCTTTCCGTTTGGTCACTCAGATAATCCCCTTATTAGCAAGTCTTTGTTTTTATAACTACTTCCCGTTTTGGACAGCATGTGCCCATTGGCAGTTCTACATAGTGTCTACTCCATCATTTCATGGCCCCATGTTCTACCACTCCATTGTAGAAGTAACAGCTATTTTTCACAGATATCCTAAAATGGAGTATATATTTCATGATACTGTATTTTCTGGCGTATAAGACTACTTTTTAACCACGAAAAATCTGTGCCAAAGTCGGGGGTTGTCTTATAGGACAGGTACTTAACTGCAGCTTGTTTCCCCTTGCTTCATATGTCCAGTGCATATGGTGGGGGGTGCCGCGGCCGAGTCCCTGCTCTGTGCGGGGAGTATGAAGCAAGGGGAAGCAAGCTGCACACATCTTCCTGTACCTCAAGGAGGAGAACGTGAGCATGGATTGGCTCTCCACCAGAACCTGCCCATTCGACTTGGAGGGCTGCGCGTCTTCGGGTTGAGTGTGGGTTAATTTTTATTTGGTGTGCATTGGAAGAGAGGTAGTCTTATACGGCAAGTATATTCCAAACTCTATATTTTAACTGGAAAAGTTGGGGGTCGTCTTATACGCCCAGTCATCTGATACGCCGGAAAATACGGTAATTATCTCTAGTAGAGAACATTTTTCAGACCACAATATAAAGAGCAACTTCTGCTGTATTTTCCTTGAAATACATGGCAGCTGCAGCCACTGATGAGGTGACTCTTTGAAGAGTGTCCTTCAATCTGTCACACTTGCAAACTGTGTGATCTACGTTAAGTGGCAAGATATCATACTGTTTATTTCCTAATACGAATCTGTATGAATAAGAAAGAAGGAAATATTTCACTCTCCCCCCCCCATCACTAAGAAATTGTAAAGGGGGAATTGGTGCACCTACATTTCCAATCTCATTCCAATAGGATAAATACCATATTTTTCGCCCTATAAGACGCTCCGGCATATAAGACGCACCCAATTTTAAAGGAGGAAAATCTAGAAAAAAAAGATTCTGAACCAAATACTGTACTAAAAGGGAAGAAAAAAAACCACATCTTTTCAGAAACCCCACATGTCCAGGTACAATAAAGCCACCACAAAAATACTCAAAGTCAAAAACTACCGTACCTGCCCTAGTCAACCTCCAAGAGGAACAAAGGGCCGGGAGGGCACGATGCTTCGCAGCAGCGGCGTCTTCGGAGCCTCCCGGGCCACGGAAGGCTCCCTTTATCTCCCCGCCGATGGTGGGGGCGGGGAGAGCGCAGCTGCGGCAGCGTCTTCGGAGCCTCCCGGGCCACGGAAGGCTCCCTTTATCTCCCCGCCGATGGTGGGGGCGTCCCTCCCCGCCCCCTGCCACCGGGCGGGGAGGTTAAAAGGGCTCCCTGGCCGAGGGAGCCGAAGATGTGTGTAAACTGCACATCCATAACTGGAAAACTTTCTTTAAAAGAAGAGTCCAGTTTGCATCAATGTCTTCAAAGTACAGTAAAACCCCTACTTACAAAAAAAATCAGTTCCGTAGGCTTTTGCTTAAATCGGTTTTTTTATGTAACTCGAAGCAAACCCATAGGAATTTTTTTACATAACTCAAAGCAAACCCATAGGAAAAATGAAATTTTTATGTACATTGAAGCAAAGCCATGGGGAAATGAATTTTTACGTAACTCTAAACAAACCCATAGGAAAAAGAATCTTTATGTAACTCGAAGGAAACCCATAGGAAATTGTGTAAATCGGGACATGGTTTTAGCACAAAATCATTATGTAAGTTGAATTTTATATAACTCGAGGCATATGTAAGTCGGGGTTTTCCTGTAACTGTTTCTTGCAGTGAGACTGTTTTGAATAAATGAGAACAGTTATGTTTCAGCTTTCAGCTAGGTAAAGGTCTCCCTTGCTCAAAAAACAGCTGTATCTAACTCTAAGGGGCCGTGGTCATCTTCATTTTCATCCAAAGAGCCAGCACTGTCTGCGTTTGCAGACATCTCCATCATCATGTGGCAGGCATGACTAGATGCACAAAACACTGTTACCTTTCCTGCCTAAGTGGGCCTATTTATCTACTTGTAATTTCTTGCTTTCAAACTATTGGGGTGGCAGGAGCTGAGTCAGAGACAGGAGCTCACTCTATCATGCAGCACTCAGGTCTCGAACTGCTGACCTGTCATCAAGCTCGGTGTCTTAACCACTAAGCCACTGTGGCCCCTAGCTTCCAGCTAGAAAGATATAAATACAGTACTAGCAAATATAGTTAATGTAGAAAGGAAATGTGTTTGCTCTGAATAAAAGGGTTAGCCATTCTGACGCCTCGTTGTTGCTCATCTGGAAGTGTGCATGGAAGCAAGTGAAGTACACACCTTAACTAGTTAGATGTGTGTACTCCCCTGCTAATTGTTTCAAGGATACATCTTTACATAAAAGTGTATTTATTGTCTCCTCATACTCTACCTTTTCAATCAGATTGATACAAGCCTGCAGATCCAGGCCAAAGTCAATGAAGACCCATTCAATTCCTTCTTTCTTGTACTCTTCTTGTTCCAGGACAAACATATGATGGTTGAAAAATTGTTGCAACTTTTCATTGGTGAAGTTGATGCACAATTGTTCAAAGCTGTTATACTGCAAACAGAAAATGAAACAAGATCCTAAATGTTTGAGAGTTCATAATTCACCACAACCTGCAGTCTCAAAAGAATCTCATGGTATCTCAGAGATTCCATCTCTCGGCGTCTTCGGGACGGCTTTGCGTGGCGCGGCGCGGCGGCGGCGGCGGCGGCGGCGGCGGCGGCGGCGGCGGCGGCGGCGGCGGCGTCTTCGGCTCCCTCGGCCAGGGAGCCCTTTTAACCTCCCCGCCCGGTGGCAGGGGGCGGGGAGGGACGGCTTCGCGCGGCGGCGGCGGCGGCGGCGGCGGCGGCGGCGGCGGCGGCAGCGGCGGCGGCTCCCTCGGCCAGGGAGCCCTTTTAACCTCCCCGCCCGGTGGCAGGGGGCGGGGAGGGACGGCTTCGTGCGGCGCGGCGGCGGCGGCGGCGGCGGCGGCGGCGGCGGCAGCGGCAGCGGTGGCGGCGGCGTCTTCGGCTCCCTCGGCCAGGGAGCCCTTTTAACCTCCCCGCCCGGTGGCAGGGGGTGGGGAGGGACAGTTTCGCGCGGCGCGGCGGCGGCGGTGGCGGTGGCGGTGGCGGCTCCCTCGGCCAGGGAGCCCTTTTAACCTCCCCGCCCGGTGGCAGGGGGCAGGGAGGGACGGCTTCGCGCGGCACGGGGCGGCGGCGGCGGCGGCGGATCCCTCGGCCAGGGAGCCCTTTTAACCTCCCCACCCGGTGGCAGGGGGTGGGGAGGGACGGCTTCGCGCGGCACAGCACGGCGGCAACGGCGGCGGCGGCGGCGGCGGCGGCGGCGGCGGCGGCGGCGGCGGCGGCGGCGGCGGATCCCTCGGCCAGGGAGCCCTTTTAACCTCCCCGCCCGGTGGCAGGGGGCGGGGAGGGACGGCTTCGCGCGGCGCGGCGGCGGCGGCGGCGGCGGCTCCCTCGGCCAGGGAGCCCTTTTAACCTCCCCGCCCGGTGGCAGGGGGCGGGGAGGGACGGCTTCGCGCGGCGCGGCGCGGCGCGGCTCCCTTTATCTCCCCGCCGATGGTGGGGGCGGGGAGAGCGCGGCTGCCGTATATTTGCCATATAAGACGCACCAACTTTCCCCCCCCAGTTTTGGGGAAGAAAAAGTGCGTCTTATACGGCGAAAAATACGGTAATGCGGCAAGGACAGCCAATACCAGAAGTACCTGTCTCAGTCACAATGAATGGTGCAGGGATATTAGTTCATTTCTTAAGCTGCAAACTTAAAATGGTTATTTGGCCAGTGGAGCATTCTGAAATTGGTACTTCTGTAACACTGGATCCTGTGTCTATTTGCTTACCAGTAAGTGTCCTGTTATTTTATCTATAATTTGAGACCATTAACTTGGTCTCAAATTGTCCCCCTTAAAAATCAAATTGTTCCCCTGTGGGGTGTGTGCCCCATTTTGGGAATCACAACTTTAGACAGACCAAAAATGAACAAACCTAGAAGCAGAGGAGGAGATGGAGCAAGACACTATAGTGTTACCAGTGACTTCCCTTTCCTTTTCCTAAGCCTGACAGAGAAAAGGTGTTTACTTACACAGAAATCCAATGGCTGAATGCAAATGGTGTTACTTACAAGTAAGTGTGCCTCAAGATTATTGTATATGGACAAGAAAATAAAAACAAAAAACAAAAATGTTGTGGCACCTTAAAGACTTAGTGCTATATTTTAATGACAGCTTTTGTGGATCAAAATACAGCTGGTATGTCTTTAAGGTGATGCTACTTCTTTGTCTTTTTTATTTTTGTTTTGTTTCTTGTCTGATAGGTTTGCATAGCTACCACTTTGGAAACTAGGATTATTGTGATATCTTCATGTGATGCAAACACTTCCACATATTGAAGCATGGAAACAAAGGGGGAAATGTTTCAAGTAGTGTAATGTTCAGTGGTGAATTGCAGTATGGTGAGGACTCGGAGAAGACGTTGCCTGTTGCTTGCCAAAATTGTGTGGTAGGAAATAGAATTAGCAACCCAGTAACTTGTGGCAATTTACTACTGAAAGTTGAGCCACTGACTGTATACAAAAGGCACAAATTACAGAATCCCAGCCTTTGGCTGTGGAATTGGGACAGTTCCCATTTTGGTACTCATGCATAAACTTCCTGTCTTCACTGGCTATTTTGCCTGTAAGAAATGTCCACTGGAACAGCAGGCAGCCACATAACAGAAGCTGGTGGAGGCAAAGCAGGATTACAGCATACTTTGTCTCTCTCTAAGGAGCCCATAATTAAGAGAAATAGAGCTATGGATTATGTTTTAAACATGTATTCTGCGTCTTAGATGCCAGGTTCAGATGTATTTATAGTCTAAACCATTTTAATAAGTTAAGATTTTATGCACTGATAACTCATTTTTTACTCTGCAATTTGACTGCCTTATTATTTTGTTATTTAATTGATTTTTAATTGTTACATTGTAGATTTTACTGTGACAGATTTTGATTTTAAGGCATGATATAAACGCCTTAAATTAAATATATACTTCATTACACTTATAACGTATTTTTCCTAAGGGTAGTTCAGAGCAACTGAAATTTGAAATAGAGGGTTCAGAAATTTCTTCTCTTTTTTTAAAAAAAAATTATTAATTTTTTTAACAATAATACAACTTTAAAAAAATGACTATGAATAAAAATACAGACATCATACTTACAAATACAATATATATGACAAAAAATAAGAAAATAAAAGAAACATGGGAATACAATTAAACAACGACTTAGTAATATACTACCTCCCCCTTTCTTCCATACATCTTTAATTATATTTCCAAAATTTTTAATACATTATAATACTCTTGCAGTTATCCTAATATACATATTCAAACTCTGTTCTTAAACTCATCAGTTTAATACAACTACTAACTCAAAGTAAAAATACAATAATTAAAATTCACTAAACACTTTTCACATAATACACCCAGTGTTATTTACAATGCCCTGGAGAAAACGGAGTATCACAGTCGTTTTCTAACCCCAAAAACTCATTTGATCAGGGACTGGTCTATTCCCCTTATCCCCCTTCAATGAGTAATCCACAAATAATTGCCATATTTTCCAAAATCTATTTTCTTTAACTATACCTTTTTTCTTATTCATTTCCCATGTTATTTTATCATTCAACGCAAAATCCCACATCCCCTTATACCATTCTTCTATTTTCAAAATTGCTTCATTTTTCCAATTCCTGGCAATGCAGTGTCTGCCCGTTGTCAACATTATCGACAATAGTTCTTTTTATCCTTATTTAAATCCATATTTTCCTCATCTGCCAACAAAACAGTACTTGGCCCCAATTTGAGTCTCATACCCATAACAGCACAAATCTCTTTCTCATTTCCCCCCCAAAAATCCTTTACCACATTACAACCCCACCACATGTGTTCATATATTCCCAGTGTGTCCTTACATCTCCAACACATTTTATCCTTATTTTTATCTATTTGATGTAACCTCACTGGGGTCAAGTACCATTTCCACAACATTTTATAATTATGTTCTTTCACTCTAACAGACATTGTTCTCATAATCCTTTTCTTCCATTAATTTTTCCAAACCTCTACAAACTTTATTTTCAATTCTTGTTTCCAATTTATTTTCAACACTTCTTGTGGATTACCATCTTTATTTAACATTATATATATTTTACTTACTAAGCCCTTAATACCCCTTTCTCCCTTTCTTATCTTTGATATAAATTCTTCAAACTCGGTCATACCTCTTTCCAAACTGACTTCCGTCAAATATTTGCTAGTCCACTTATTTACCAATACTATCTGAAGCCAGTTCAACCTCAGTTGTGCAAACATATCTGCTTTTCTCTCTCCATCTTTACAAACCCATATCCAGTCTTTCAACAGGAAAACATCATTTCTAAAAAAAAACTTCTTTCACCCTTTTGTCAGTTTGTATTGGAAATTTTTTGATATCCTTTATTTCTATTATAGGAGATGTATCTGGAGCCAATTCCATCTTCAACTTTTTCCATACTCCTAATAATGTCTTCATCATTTTATTTTTTGTAATAATTTTCCCCAAATTACTATCTAAAAAGACCATTTTCCCCATTTGATTTAGATCCCTCATCTCAATTTCTTCCCATATTGCCTTTTCCCTCGCTAAAATTTTCACAATATTTTTAATTTGAAAAGCTCTGTAATAATTCATCAAATTTGGCAATCCTAGTCCGCCTCCTTTCTGAGATAAGTACCACAGTTTTTTTACAATTCTAGGTTTCCTTCCACCATTACAAAAATTATTTAACAAATTTTGAAATTCCTTAATTTCCTTATCATTTAATTGGATCTGCAGGGCATCAAACAAAAAATTAATTCTCGGTAACAACGTCATTTTACATAGTGCAATCCTGCCAAACTAAGACAACTTCAACTTTTGATATTGCTGTATTTTATCTTTAATTTCCATTTTCTGTTTTCCATAATTCAATTTCTTAAGATCCTCAAATTTATTTTAAATATTTATTCCCAGATACTTCAAATTATCTTTAACCTGTAATTTAAATTTACCCTTTATTTTCTGTTGTTCCTCCTTATCAATATTACACAGTATCATTTCCGAGTTATCCCAGTTTATTCTCAAACCTGTCATCTCTTCAAAATCTTTTAACTGCTCTTGTATTCTTTCTAGTGCCTTCCTAGGATGCTTCATTGTTATCAAAGTATCATCAGCATACAAACTTATCTTATTTCCTAGTATTCCTTCAATATCCTTATCTTCTCTTATAGCCTTTGCCAACAACTCCATTGCTATGATAAACAAAATTGGTGATAATGGACAACCCTGCCTTGTTCCAGCTTCTAATTTTACTTCTTCTGTAACATCATCATTTACCCTAACAATGGCAGTACCATATTGATATAATTGTTCAATCGTCCTTCTGAATTTATCTCCAAATCCATAACATTTAATTATCTTGTTAATTGTTACCCACTGTAATTAATCAAATGCCTTAAAAATATCTAGTGATAATAATCCATCTTTCTCTTTTGTTTGTCCTACAATATCTATTAAATCTAAAACTCTCCTTGTCAAATCCGCCATATGTCTTCCTTTCAAAAAACCCATTTGATCTTCATTTATGTAATTACCCATAAAACTATTCAGTCTATTTTCCAATATCGCTGTAAAAATCTTAGCATCTTGATTTATCAGAGAAATAGGCCTATATGATTCCACTTTTTCTAAATCTTTTCCAGGTTTTGATAATAAAACAATTGTAGTTCTATACCATGAGGTTGGAATTTGCCCTCCTTCCAAAATATAATTATATAATTTCATCAATTTTGGAACCACAATGTCTTTAAATTCCTTATAAAATTCCGCTGATAACCTATCTTCCCCCGGGGCTTTTTCTGACTTCAAGTTGGCTGTTACTTCTTTTATTTATTTCTCCGTTATTCGCTCTTCCATTCTATTTCTATGCTCCTGTTTTATCTTATTTTTTTATTTATTTCCCCAATTGATCCTTTAATTTCCCCAAATCTATATTCTTTTTATCATTTAAATCCTGATAGAAATCTTTGACAAATTTACAATTATCCCTAATCCTATTACAATTTCCCTTATATTTCTCTTTTCTTCCGCAGCTCTTGCTAATAATTTTGAATTCTTATCACTGTATTCAAAATATTCCCTTTTTAAATATACCAAGTCCCTTTTTACCTTTTCAATGTCCTTTCCTACCAATTCCGTCTTTAATCTTTGTATCCTGTCAGAAACCTTCTTATCATTTGTCTTTATATGCTCTTCTTGTAACTGCTTTATCTCTTTTCCAACTTTGTCTTGTGTTTCCTTAAATTGTTTATTTCTAATACTGGCCAACTTAATACTCTCCCCTCTAAAAACCAACTTCATGGCATATTATAACTCACCTCATCCATATCATTCCAATACCAACTTTCTTTCCATTTTTCAATTATTTGTTCTTTACATTTATGGTCTTTAAAAATTTTAGCATCATATCTCCAATTCCTTCTAATTTTCTTTACTCCTTCTATCCTTTTTTCCCCAGTTTTTTTATTTTATAACATATAACATGCAACATATAACATATAACCCTCCACCCACCAACACGCAACACTCAAAAATCTCATCCTCCCGCCAGGTTAATTATTGCCTAGCCATTCCCATTTAGGGAATGGGGGGAGGAGGAGGGAGAGCCTATCCCTTCAATTCTAAATTCCTTCTTTCACTATTCCCCATCTCCTTCTCTTATTTTTCCTCTATTTTAATTCTTTTGGTCCATATTATATTCATATTCCTAAATTGTTAACACTTTCTTGCCTGTGCCTATTTATATTTATATATTATTTTTAGTTTTTGGCTTTTGGCTTTATCTTTACACCAGACAATTTTGCATCCTTTTCTTCTCTTATTTCCCCTCCACTTCCATAACCCAAAGTTTCTCCCTTTGTTTCTCCCTTGAATGGTCACTCCGCTTTGCTTGATACTCCTCTTTCCCTTTGATCCTTCTGAACCTTCTCCATTGAGATTTCCCCCCAGTTTTTCCCAGTTTGGGTCTCCCATTACTATAATTTTTAGTGATTCAAGTTGTCTCATTGCTCCCTTTGGGTCCTCTGCTCTAACCACCTTCCCATCATGAAATATCTTTAAGAAGATAGGGAAACCCCATTGATATCTTATATTGCAATTAAACAAAATTTCAGTTATCGGCTTCATCTGTCTTCTCCATTGAATAGTGTCATTACTTAAATCATTATATACTTGTACTTTTACTTCTCCTATCTTTAATGCAGAGTCACCTTGCTTCCTTAAATAGTCCATTACTTGATCTTTTTTATAACCTGATACAAAAGTAATTAGCATATCTCTGGGGCGTTGACCTCTCGTGAAACCGGCCTTAAAAATTGCTTCGATCTCTTCTTCTTTAATTGGGCCAGAGTCCAAAGCAAAGGTTTGTAGCCATTTAACCACTTCAATTTTTAAATTGTCTTTATCCATGTCAGAGGAAAACTTAATCCTGATGTTTTTCTTTTTCAATTGATCCTGTAGCTTCACCAATTGCTTAAATCTTTTGTCCATAGTATTTTCATGCTTTACTGCAATCTCCACCAAGTCCTTAACCTGACTCTAAAGTATTGGTTCTCATGTTTAATCCAGAAATTGATTTTTCCAGAGATTGCACTTCCTCTCTGGCCACGTCTTTAGTAAAGTGTTTAATTTCTTTTTTATCTTCATTAGATTTTGTAGTTATAAAGTCTTTTAATTCCAACAGAGTCAGATCTCCACTCGGTTTTTCCTTAGAGGGTAGTCTTGCATCCATATTTTCAGATTCTTCTTTGTTTATTGGGCTGTCTTTGATCCACCACCGCTATAGTAACTCTTGTAAAAAAAAAAGTCTCTTACTGTTGTCTCTCTTACAGTACCTGATATTATTTGCTCAGCAACTTACAGCTATCAATAGTCCACAAATATTTTTCCACCAGCTACTAAGAGACTGTAGTTTTATTTTAATTTACAACCACAAAGCTTTATCTTATCACAAAAAGCACCTGGCTTCATGACAGCTCTGTTGGCTCAGCCCAATATGGCGGTTCCTCCCTCTGAAATTAGGACGGCAACAAAAAGAAACAGCTTTAGTGGATAAACTGTAAACTGTAAACTTTTCCAAACCAATCTTATATGAAGCCTTTCCCTCCAAAATTGTATCAGAGGCAAAGAGGTGAAAAAGAAAGTCCTCACAGCAACAAAAGGTAGATGGCAGGTCTATTGCTTTAAAAAGCCTTGCAGCCAAAGGCATCTGCTTCTTAGCACTTTTCTCTCTGGTATTTTTCAACAGAAGATTTATCAGCAAATCGTTTTTCAACAGGACCTTCAACACCTCCCATGGTACCTTATCATCCAAAGGACTGCAGTAGCTATCTTTTAGCAAGTTCCATGGTACTTTTAACCCAAATAGGACCTTTTTTCTTTGTCTGGAGAAGGAGACGACAGAAATCACTCCAACCAGGTACCTTAGGCTCCTCCCTCCTCCCTCTATCCTTAATTCCACCAACACTTTTGCATGATCTGATTCTTTAAAAGTTCCCACTTCCACCTCATCGATATTCCTGATCATACTCTCTGTTACAAATATATAATCTATTCTGGAGTATTATTATGCACCTGTGAAAAAAATGTATAAGCCCTTTCCAACCCTTTAAACTCCCTCGATGTATCTTTCAAGCCTAGAGGTTTCATCCATTTATCAAGAATCTGCATTTTAAATCCTCTTCCACTCCTTGCTATATTTGTACAATCTAAATTCGACCTTATTAAATTAAAATCTCCAGCTACAATCATTTTTGTTGCTTTTTCTTTTTCCAGCATACCATACATTTTATTTAAGAACTCCCATTGATGATCATTTGGTACATATATATTCACTAAGATTATTTCCTCATCATCAATCTTCCCTTTTATTAGTAAATATCTACCTTCTGGGTCAGAAATACTATTTATCATCTTGAAACCTAGTCTTCTCGAGATCAGAACCGCATCCCCTCTTGCTTTTGAAGTACCATAGGACTTTTCATAAATTTGCATCCATCCAAAAAAAATCTTGTTTGTATCCCCCAATTTTTGATGAGTTTCCTGTAAAAAGACTATATCTGGCTTATCTTTCCTCAGGGCTGATTCTATTCTCCTCTTCTCTTAAGAGCCAGTACCTTTCACATTCCATGATAACATCTTAATATTTCTCATATCTTAATCTTAAAAACCATCTTCAATGCCCTACGCTTCCTCCTACGGGTGTGTTTCCCTCCACCACACATAAACAATAACAGCTAAAACAATAAACATTCATACCTACCCTCCCCACTTCTTTCTACAAAAAGTAGCCCTTGACTATCAAAGAGAGGAGGGGGAGAATGTGCAAGATGTGCCTACTATCTAACACTCCAGCACACAATCTTATTTTTGAAAACATACATTTATAAAAGTTATTTCTCTCCCCATCCTGATTCACCCTTCGTCAACCACCATCAATGCTTTAGAATCCACATCTGTTCCTCCTGTAGCACCCCACTCTTCAAAGTTCCCATAGTCTCTTTTTATTCCCCCTGATTCTATTAAAGCTTTCCTTAAGCCAAGCCATTCTTGTGAAGCCACCTTAACCAAACCAATTAAACATAAATATTCCAAAGCATCCATCCCTGCATCAATTGTATGCATTTTCTTATCATAAAAATATCTCAATTGTTGTGGAAATCTCCAATTATATTTTATCCCACATTCCATCAAAATTTTTGTTGCTGGTTTCATTCTTTATCACCAACCACGCTCTTCCACTGATATATCGTTGTCAACCTCAACATCATTCCCATCAATTTTTAAAATGTTTTATAAAGGCCATCACCTTTAATTTATCCCCCCAATTTGCAAACTTAACCAAAACATTTCTTTGAACGCTTTTCCCTTTCCTTGCACCCAATCTATAAACATTTGCAATATCTTCTTTCTCAAAATCTTTCCCCATTTTCAAACTGTTTAGCCAATTAACTAGTCTTTCCTTCAGCTGGTCTGGTGTTTTTTCCACAAGATTATGAATTACTATGTTCAGTTTTCTCATCATCTCTTCCATCATGTCTATCCTTTTCTCCTCTGCTTCTACTTTCATTTTAGTATCATTTTCTTCCTTATGTAACCCTTTCATGTCATCCTGCATCAATTTCATATCTTTTTGCATTGACGTAACACTTATATCCATCCTCTGAAAATTAAAATCAACCTTCTTAGAAAAATCAGTAAACATTGCAACCAGCTTATCCTGTTTTTTTTCATAATTTCATCTTTGTTTTTTACCCTTGTTTCCTTAATTTCACGAAAACCCTTCAC
Organism: Bradypodion ventrale; assembly: GCA_035047345.1. Taxonomy (NCBI): domain Eukaryota; kingdom Metazoa; phylum Chordata; class Lepidosauria; order Squamata; family Chamaeleonidae; genus Bradypodion; species Bradypodion ventrale. Next base: position 273,781,207 of record JAWDJE010000002.1, read on the forward strand.
ATTTGCCTCCTCCATCCTCTCAAATTTCTTAAACAATTTACCCAACTCAACCATAATTTGTGTTTGGTCCATTGGTGCAGGTTCTGGTGCTGCTGTTGATGGGGGTGCTTCTTCAGTTGCTGATTTATCTTTCTTCTCATCCTTCTTCACATCCATCTTCTTAGGCTTCACCACCTCTTCATCCTTTCCCTTTCCTTTTCTAAGTTTTTCCATTGTAACTTCAAATAATAGTCTCAATGCAGCCCCTTTATTTCCTCCAAATCCGTCTTCCTGGTCAAATTCCAGATTCAATTAAATGTAGTAAACTTATAGAGTTGTGACTTCTATTAATTCTTCAAGATCCAAAGTAAAAATTTAGCTGAACGCAGCTGCACACTTTCAATAATTATAATCCACGTGTTATTATCCAACTAAGTAAGAAAGCTTCTTTTTTATCCTTATTATAATCCAATTGTAATATTGCTTCAAAATGTCCTCAACTCAGTTAAATGTTCCCAGCAACTATATATCCAGAATCTCAATTTAAAAAACTCCCCTTCCAAACCAAAAAAAGCAAATTAATCTCCTCAGGCTCTCTCCTCCATCCACTCCACGACCCCTTGTCCACCATCATTTCGTTTGATTTATTATAGAGCGCTTCACTCACCGCCCAATCTCCAAACTCCAACCTCGATTTCACCCAAAAGCTTGATCAAAAGCATCCAGGACTTCAGGGCAGCTCTTTTCTTGAAAGTTTGTCTCCAAATTGTTTCTAATTACCACATTAAAATCACATTAATAGTGCGAGCTGATCAGAATACATGTTACCCCGGCAGCATTTTAGCCACGCCACAGAAATTTCTTCTCTGAAACCTGAGGGAGGAAAATCTTTTTTTCCCCAATTACAAATGAGTATGTGTAGAAAATATGAGATATGCAATTGTATCCATTGCATACGTTATATTTTAATTTCAGTAAAATAATATAAGTATACTGGGTATTGAGCCAGAAATTCCCACTATTGTGTACTCAGAATGAATTATTCCTTGAAAAGGGTAATTTGGGGTTTTTTTTATTTCTTTAACAGCAACTATTCCTTAAATTGCATTCATTACTTTTTTAGGGTTAGATTCAGATGCCTTGACATGTCTTCCCAATAAGAGTGGCAGGGTTTGCACATTAAATAGTTTAGAAGTCTTGGATGTTGGTTGTAGTTGTGTATAAACACAGGTTGTTATTTTAGTAGTTTGACCATTATTCTAAATGTGATTTCTTTTTACTTATGAGTGTCATAACTTTGCCACATACTTCAAAGTTTCTAGAGTTTGCCAAGATGGTTGTCCTTGCATCTCCCTCCTCATCACTTACACTTTGGCTAAGACAATGTGTACATTATGCTGGGATGTTCTTTTCCTCTTTTCTCTCCTGACTGGCAGTGCTGAGAAAGCAAAGTGGCTGTCAGGATTTGCTGTTGCTCCTCTAAGCATACCTGTCAACCCGCAGCTCAGGAAAAACGGGACCTGCACACATTGCTTGTGCGCAGGTCGCGTTCCACACATGCGTGGAAAGGTTTTACCCCTTCCACGCATGCGCAGAAGCGCTACGCTGCTTGCACAGCCCTTACGCAAGCAGCGTAGCGCTTCCGCGCATGCGTGGAAGGGGTAAAACCCTTCTGCGCATGCGCAGAAAGCGTTTCCCCCACTGCCAAATTACAGGGTTTTGGCAGCGGGGGGTGGGTTATGATGTCAATTGACGTCAATTTATGGGGTAATCCCGGCCAAATCGGGAAAGTTGACAGGTATGCCTCTAAGTCCTGCAGGACTGAAGCCTCCTCCTGCTGCAGCTGCTAAGTCCCTACCTAAGAGCCCTCTGGAAGGTTCTGGATCTTCATAGGCATCTCCTGGACACCCTGGGTGGCATAGCTATATAAGAACCAGATCTTCCTCCCACTGGGAGGAAGGAGGCAGGGAGACAGGCTGGTTCTTTCATTTCTTTTATCAACAATGAAAGTCAGCAGATTTGCAGTTACTTGGCTCCTGGATTGCTTGCCTTGTGCCTGGTTTTTCCTGCATTACACCGAAGATCTCCTGCCTTGTTCCTGAAGACTCCCTGCCCTGTTCCTGTGGACTGTTGTTTTGCCTTTCCTGGATCCTTGCTCCTGGAACTCCGTCCTCATCTACCTCCATCTCCTGAAGATACTCTGCTGTGTCTGTTCTCCTGGTTGCCTTCTGACTCGTTTGGACTATGTTTTCATTGCCTAGACTAATCCTTCATCTCGGATTACACCTGGACTGAGAAATGGTTACTATTTGGCCTGTTACCTGGTTGTCTTGGATCCCAGCATTTGTGTTGCCTGGACCCTGATAGAGGCTCCTCCCCCTGCAAAAAAAGTCTATGCTTCTTCTTCAAACTTCTATGCCAGCAGCAGAGTGAGAAAGTGGACAGCTGAAGGGGGAGAAGGAGAAGAAAGGAAGAAATGATTTTATTTTTAGCAGGAGGAAGAGAAACGGCATGGATAAAGAACAGGAGGATGAAGAAGAGGCATGGATTTCAAGCGTCAGTGTAATGGTACAGAAGGGAGGAGGGTGAGAAGGCATTGTTGAGCAAGACACACAGCCTCAGTTGTGTGGAAGGTGCAGAGAAGAGACAGACATTCTTTTTGGAAGAAGGAAACTGGGCACTGCTGCCATCATGTTGCCAGTCTAAACCATCTCAAGGCTAGATCCAAAGAGGACAGGTTTGGTCTAAATCTGGGCGTTTGTGAAGTATTATCCATTAATGCCAAGGATTGTGAGGACATGTAAAATATCAGTGCCCTTTAGTTTAGTGGATTTGGCTGTCAGCTCACAGCAGTATATCCTTTATAAATGTTATACTGGTGTGTGTGTGTGTGTGTGTGTGTGTGTGTGTGTGTGTGTGTGTGTGTGTGTGTGTGTGTGTGTGTGTGTGATTGATTTGCTTTCTTAGGAGCTCAGGAGGAATTCAAGATCTGCACAGGGGATATGTCCCATCCCAGAACACTAGCATGATTTTCTTCTCCAGACCACAGACCCCAAAGTTCCTTCAGTCTCTAGTCAAAGTGGATAATTTAGGAGGTTTCATTTCTTTCCCAAGAAACACATTTTATGGTGTCTCCTTCCCACCCAGCTTAGTACACCGAACAAAGGAGAACATGTTACCTGCTGCTTCACAATAACTACAGGTCCTCTCACAGACATACTCTAGACTACAGCTTGGAAAAAGTGATTTTTAGACTACAACCCAACCCAGCACACTAAGAGGTTCTGAGAGTGGCAATCTAACAAAGTATTTATTCCAAAAGGAAAGCATAGACTTTGCTGATTTTCAGTGTTGTTTTCTTGTAGTGATAATGAATGGGAAACCTCACTCATTGTGGGATGTTATACCATATAATTGCCAGATTTTCTTGAGATAATTCAGAATTTTCAAACCATCTAAGTACCTTGCTGATTTCTTTTCATTTCATTGCCTCGCTATTATATTTTCTTCTCAAAAAGAGCATCAAGATGCTTGCAGAGAATTTTAGACATCTTTGCAATAGCACAGATCTGTAAGTGAAGTGTGCATCCAATTAGTCCTGTACAAGGCATTGTCATCACTGTCTTCATCTGTTTTCACCATCTCATTAAGGACTGTGAGGCATCTCAAAGCTGGCGTTCACATCTGTTTCTTCCTGGGATGGGTTTTTATGGCAATTACTTTTGTAGCAGAATCTTGGGCCCATCTTTCCTCATGGGGCAAAGGCAAAGGAAGGTGCAAAATACTGTATGCAAAAAGTACAGCCCAATGAACTGGAATGGGTTCTCAGGGTTTTTTCCCCAGGCTGAGTGGATTTCTAAAGCTGAAGACCTTACCAGTTGTTCTTTCTTTTTTCAATTGTATCTCATTTTGCTTTCAGCTGTAGGGAGGCCAGCCCACGCCATCCCATACTGTCTGCTACTGTGCTTCAGAATTGCCTTCTTAGGAAGTAGCCAAAAGGGAGGCTTCCTCACCAACAGAGGGTCACACTACATTTTGGGTTACTATTGACAAACCCTAGACCAGGAAGATAGGGAGCAGGGACTGCGACATTGGATTTCTCCTTCTAAATCTTAATTGGCACTGGGAAGGAGGCAGGGAGACAGGCTGGTTCTTTCATTTCTTTTATCAAGCTTTTGTTTTCTTTCTCCATTTCCATCAATCTGCTGAGCACTTGCAGAAAGTTTACGAATGTTTCTCTAATGCTCTTCCCAATACTGTTTCATTGGTTCCATTCTTTCTGGTATGCTAGGGGTTTTCTTATTCGTAAGGAGAGCAAATTATTCATTCATTATGTAAAATAATTTCTAGGCCCCCAATGACCTTTCCTCATCCATATATCAGTGATCCAGTCTGTTGACTAAAGTTGTTCTTAACCCTTACACTTTGCCCAATCTCATCCTTGAGTGGCCCAGTTTCTTAGGCAGTTTGTGCAACTTCCCTCTGATAATGGAAACATTTACAGACTTGAACACCACATCCCTCCAGAGATAGTCAAGATGGGGGGGGGGGGGGAGTGCAGCCTTCCAGATGCTGGTTAGTTGCACTTCTGATCACCTACACCAGGGGTTCTCAATGTTGTCCTGCCATGGGCTGGACCACGCTCCATCAGACAGTTGAGCAGGCCAGACACATGGTTTCCCTTGCCATAAACACTGTAGTAAAACACATCCACAGCTGTCGTAAACATTTTTTATGACATCTGCGGGTACATTTATAGTGTGTTTTTTGCTGTTTCCACTACTTCTGGCAGCGTTGATGAAGGCAGTGGGCCACATGAAATGGCGCTGTGGGCTGGGGCCGACCCATGTGCTGTAGGTTGCAAACCCCAAAGCTACACCAACGAGCATGGAATCATTGTTGGAAATGGTGGGGATTTCAGGCCAAGGGTATCTGGCGTTGATTTTGGCCACCTTTGCTTTGAAGAGTCTTGACTTTCTGTTGTCTAAAGATCTTCTCATCTTTATGAGCAACTCAGCAGATGCCGGGGCCTCCCTCTCCCTCTGGTGGCCTCCACCAAGGCAGTAGCTGGTTGGAAGGAGTTGCTTCTCAGCTGAAGGCTGCAGAAGGAGGGAGATCTCCAGCCTAACACATTTCTCATTAAGCAGTCTGGCTAAGTAAGCGGGCCCATCCTCTTGAGGGTCTTCCCCCACAAAATATCCTCTCTGGCAAATATTCTAATGTTTAAATGAGGCAGTTACTCATCAGACCAAACAGCCTTTAGGTCTCTGCTTTTCACAGTGTGCATATTAACCAATCCATGCAATTTCACTCTCGGCTTTAGCCTGACTGCGAGTAATGTGTGTTTGTGCACCAGACAGAAAAGAGGTTATGGGCTTCTCTCTCTTCTGAGCTCATGATTTAGGCCTCCTCTCCTCTTTGCTTGTCTCCCCTAGCATCATCCTAACTACATTGCAGGGCACAAGATAGAGCCAGCTCTAGGCAGCAGGATTTGCTCTCCTGAGAGACAAGCATTTGAGTATTTCCAGAAGAGCAAGCAATGGAAAAAATTTCCTCCTGGGGGAGATGGAGCGTCTGTGACGTATCTATCTCACCCATGGTATGAGAAGGGAATGGAATCATGTTATCTCAGTGAGCTGAAAAGCTGAAACATTAACACCAAGAGAACAGACAGAAAGCTTCACATAGCAGGGAGTGTTTCAACATGCAGGCTCTGGAAATCTCAGTGTCTCTAAGGCTAGCGTGTGTGGGGCTGGGCAGAAAGCAAAGATATATAAAACCTGAGTTTAAAATAATTTCAAATTGGGCATTTGATTTAATGCTGTTTGACATTTGATCTTACTTGGTGTTTTAATTGTATTCTTTTATTTCATGTAACTGTGAGCCACCCTGAATCTAATCTTTGGAGGGCGGTTGGAGGCAGAATACAAACTATATATTGTTTGTATCCTGCCTATAGATAATGCTGGTTGTATATCCTAGGAGGTAGAAAACTGCCTTACACTGAGTTTGACCTGGGGTCCATCCAGCTCAGTGTTCTTGACTCTGATAGGCAGCAGCTCTCCAGGGCTTTAGACAGGACTTTTCTATTTCTGTACATGAGATCCATAATATTGCCTTGTGGTGACTCACTGAAATACTAACCAACCTGGGTGTGGTTAGATTCCACAGCTGGACGAGATCAGATACTTTGCATGTGGTGGAAAGGCTTTCTTTTAAACAAGGTTGATGTGACAACGATGGACCCGGTTTTAAAGGTAGGCCATAGTAGCAAAGGGTTCGCTAAGAGGGCTTCAAAGGATTGAGCTGCTACCCTGTCCATATCAGCAACCTAGTTGTACAGCATTCATTGCCTTTCAATACAAAAAATTTCTTTATTTTCTTTTTTGAGAAGTATGCAGTTAGCTACTATGGACTTTTTAAAATAGCAGTTAATTGAATAATCAGATGTAACTGTAAGTAGTTACTTCAGAGTTAGATTAAGCAGAAGCCAGGACTGCCGCCCGAGCCATTCCCGGAGCCCTTGTCACTGGCTCTGGGATGAGAAACAGCTACGCCCAGCGTCCCTCCCCTTGGCTGTCAAGCGGGGAGTTTAAAAGGCGCTGGAGGCGCCGGAGCTGCTGCTGCTGCTGCCACCTCAGCAGTTTTTGACAGGCGGAGCCCGCAGTGAAGACGCCGAACATCGCCACCGCTGCACCTCGGGCTCGCCTTCCATCGCCGCCTCCGGCCCGGACTTTAAAAAGGCTGTGTGAGGCACTAGAACTTTTGTTTTTGTATTTTTATCTGCTGGGGGGGGGTAGGACTGAGTGAGTGTGAGAGTTGGTGTTGTTAGTGTGGCTGTATTGCAGTCACGCTTTATATTGCCTATATTGTGTTTTTGTATTATTGTATTTTGTAATCGAGAATTTGCAACTTTGTGGAAATTTCTATTGTATCTGTAATTTATTTGTGTTTCTGAGTTATATTGTATCCTTACCATTTGTTTCATGGCTGTGAGTCTCCCATTGGGATGAGAATAGTGGTATAGAAATCTAAATAAATAAATAAAATAAAATAAATATTCAAAAGAAGACACTGTGTATTAATTAGCAATGTGATTTAGACTTATATGCTTTAGTTAAAAAAATGCAGACATAAAGTGAAATGTAACTTCCATGGTAGTTTAACTGTTTGACTTGTTGTTGTTGTTGTTGTTGTTCAGTCGCACAGACGATTCCGACCCTTTGCGACCCCATGGACCATTTTCCTCCAGGCACCTCTATCCTCCACCATTCTCCTCAGCCCACCAAGCTCTGTGCCTATTGTGTCCACAATACTATCTATCCATCTCATCTTTGGATGCCCCCTTCTTCTCTTTCCCTCCACCTTTCCCAGCATCAAGGCCTTCTCAAGTGAGTCCTCCCTTCTCATTTGATGTCGAAAGTACTTTAGCTTCATCTTCACTATTTGTCCCTCCAATGAACAGTCAGAATTGATTTCTTCCAGTATTGACCTATTTGTTTTCTTTGCTGTCCAAGGGCTCTCCTCCAACACCACATCTCAAAGGCATCTATTCTTCTGCGCTCAGCCTTCCTAATGGTCCAGCTCTCACACCCATACATTACCACTGGGAATACCATTGCTTTGACTATGCGAATATTTGTTTTCAAGGTGATGTCTCTGCTTTTCACTATATTCCCCAGGTTTCTCATGGCTTGTCTCCCCAGAATCAGTCGTCTTTTTATTCCATGGCTACAGTCGCCATCTGCAGTGATCTTAGATCCCAGGAAAGTAAAATCTGTCACTGCTTCTACTTCTTCCCCATCTATTTTCCAGGGACTGATGGGACCTGTTGCCATTATCTTGGTTTTCTTGATATTGAGTCTCAAGCCAGCTTTTGCAATCTCTTCCTTCAATCCAATCAAGAGGTTCTTTAGGGGGATTGGAACGTACACTGATCTTTTCCAATCCTGTGGCCACTGTTTTGTTTTCCAAATTTGCTGGCATATTGAATGCAGTAGTTTGATTCCATCATCTTTTAGGGCTTTGAAAAATTCAACTGGGATACCATCATTTACACTATCTTTATTGTTTGCAGTGCTTTTTAGGGCCTTTCTGACTTCACTCTCCAGAATGTCTGGTTCAAGTTCAAATTTCTTATTATTGTTATTATCAGGAGTGTTGAGGTCCTTTTTGTAGAGTTCCTCTGTGTACTCTTGCCATCTTTTTTTGATCTCTTCTGCTTCAGCTAACTCTTTTCCATCTTTGTCCCTTATCATGTTCATTTTTGCTTTAAATGTTCCCTTGATTTCCCCAATTTTTTTTGAAAAGATCTCTAGTCCTGCCTCTTTTGTTGTTTTCCTCCATTTCTTTGCAATGTTCGTTCAGGTATTTTTCCTTATCTCTCCTTGCTTTTCTTTGAAATTCTGTATTCAGGTGGTTGTATTTTTTCCTTTCTCCTTGGACTTTTGCATTCCTTCTTTCCTCTGCTATTTTTAGAGCCTCATCAGACAACCACTTTGCTTTCTTATGCTTCTTTTCTTTTGGTATGGTTTCTCTTGCTGCCTCCTGCATGATGTCTCGCGTCTCTGTCCATAATTCTTCTGGTACTCTGTCTATCAGGTACAGGACATTAAATCTGTTCATGACCTCCACCGTGTATTCTTTAGGGATGTTGTGTAGGTCATATCTGTCTGGTATAATTGTTTTCCCCATTTTCTTTAGTCTAAGCCTGAATTTTGCGATCAGTAGGTTGTGATCTGAGCCACAGTCTGCTCCAGGTCTTGTTTTTGCTGACTGAATGGAGGTTCTCCATCTTCGATTGCAGAGTATGTAATCAATCTGATTTCGATACTGGCCATCTGGTGATGTCCATGTGTAAAGTCGCCTCTTGTGTTGCTGGAAGAGGGTGTTTGCTATAACTAGTGCATTGTCATGGCAGAACTCTATCAATCTTTGCCCTGCTTCATTCTGTGTTCCAAGACCAAACTTGCCTGTTATTCCATTTACTTTTTGATTTCCTACTTTGGCATTCCAATCTCCTAAGATGATGTGGACATCATTTCTTGGTGTCTGTTCTATGAGGTGTTGAAGGTCCTCATAGAACTGGTCAACTGTGGCTTCATCTGCACTAGTGGTTGGTGCATAGACTTGGATTACAGTGATATTGAAAGGTTTGCCTTGGATTCTGACTGACATCATTCTATCATTTTTGATGTTTTTTCTGAGGTTTTCTTGCCCACAGTAGTAGATATGATGGTTTCCAGAGCTGAATTCACCCATCCCTGTCCATTTTAATTCACTGATGCCCAGGATGTCAATGCTTATTCTTTCCATCTCATTTTTAACCACTTCCAGTTTTCCTTGATTCATAGACCTCACATTCCATGTCCCTATGCAATATTGTTCCCTGCAACACTGTATTTCTCCTCCCCCTTTCGTATCCTTCCCCCTTTTCAGATCTGCTGTGCTGAGCATCCCCTTGTTTTGCCTTTTGTTTTGGTCCATAGGGTTCTCTTCGCAATCTTTGTGGCGTGCCTTGCCGGTCTCTACGCCAGTCTTTTCCCATCACACATGTTATCACAGTTTAAACAGTTTTAAAACAAAGTATTATCATGCACAATATCACAGTTTATCACATAGTATCAAAGTAAAAGTTGAACTAGTTAAAGAAAGGGAAAGAAAGGAAGAAAGCAAGAAAGAAAAAGTCCACTATATCAAGTCTCTATGTAAGTCAGTTTCTTGTACAGTCACTATGTCAGTTGCCATAAGCCATCTATGTTTAGTCAACTATATTATTTCAGTTCGATTACTTATCCTTTGCATGCATGCAGCAGCTCTTGCCTCCCTTCGGCCGCATGGAGTTGGTCAAAGGCGCTGGCTCGGGCCTCGCTGTGTTGGTGGTTGTGGATGGTATCTCCTGGGGGTGGTCGGGGGTCTCCTGAGGTGTCATTCTCTCTGGTCCCAGGTCTTTGGATGGGGAGGGAGGGGCAAGATCCTTTACTCACCTCCCCCCTGGGCCTCTCTGAATGGCAAATGGACAGTAGAGCTGGGCCTTCCTGAAGCCTTTTCTTCCTCTCCAGGCTCAGGTCTTTGGATGGGGAGTGAGGGGCAAGATCCTTTACTCACCTCCCCTGTGGGCCTCTCTGGATGGCAAATGAGCAGTAGAGCTGGTCCTTCCGGAAGCCTTTTCTTCCTCTCCAGGCCCAGGTCTTTGGATGGGAAGGGAGGGGCAAGATCCTTTACTCACCTCCCCCCTAGGCCTCTCTGGATGGCAAATGGGCAGTAGAGCTGGTCCTTCCTGAAGCCTTTTCTTCCTCTCCAGGCCCAGGTCTTTGGATGGGGAGGGAGGGGCAAGATCCTTTACTCACCTCCCCTGTGGGTCTCTCTGGATGGAATGGGCAGTAGAACTGGTCCTTCCTGAAGCCTTTTCTTCCTCTCCAGGCCCAGGTCTTTGGATGGGGACTACATGACTACATGAAATTAAATGTATTTTAGTTTTATGCAAACTAATTTAATACTTATATGCAATTAAATGTAACATGGTAATTTAACAACAATAAGGCACTTAAAATAGTCAAAAAGTATAGTCAAAAGACTTATCACATGTATAATAGAGTAAATACAAACGAGACACTCAATAGACAATCAGGATAGAAATACAATAATATCACCAACACATATGGCACATGGGTGAGTTTGAATGATCTTCTGGTGTCTTTGTACTGTATAATAGCAAACAGGGGCCAAACGGTAAAAAATCCAAGTGCACGCAAAACCGTCCGAGGCACAAAATATGTATAATCCAAAATTTAATGAGTGAAATAACCATTGATTAAATAAACAAAAATTTCTTGTTAAATTTACAAGTTAGGTTTAACATTCAGGAATTTTTCTTCAATTATCATACACAGTTGATGTAGGTGTTTTAAAAAATGTTCAAAATCTGACTCCCATGTAATTTAAACCAAAAGTCTCTTGTTAATATCACAAATGAGTTCAAACATTAAAGAAATTCACTTTCAATATTGATGCAAAATCCATGTCAGTAACTTGTAACAAAAATGTTCAGCATTTTACTCCTGTGTAATATAAATAACTCAAAATATGTTCCGGTAGACAATTTTTTGATGAATTCTTCCTCAGGAGCAATTTTTAAATCTAAAATAAAAAGTATAATTCATTATACTATCAATACTCATCATTAACAGACATGCATCATCCCGCTGTTACATAAACATTCTAAACCATAGGTGGTAAAGGTAAAGGTTTCCCTTGCTCGAAAGCCAGTCGTATCCAACTCTAGGGTGCAGTGCTCATCTCTGTTTCTAAGCCGAAGAGCCAGCACTGTCTGCTTCTGCAGACGTTTCCATGGTCATGTGGCAGGCATGACTAGACACCGGAGCGCGCGGAGCGCTGTTTCCTTCCCACCGAAGTGGTTCCTATTTATCTACTTGCAATTTCTTGCTTTCACACTGCTAGGGTTGGCAGGAGCTGGGACGAAGATGGGAGCTCATTTCCATCCTGCAGTACTCGGGAATCGAACTGCTGACCTTCCGCTTCCCAGTCAGCGTCTTAGCCACTTGAGCCACTGCAGTAGCTTACCCTTTTTACCGCATCCCTACGGCCTTTTCCGCAAACTCTTTGAGTGCCTGTGGACGTTACTAACTAACGGAGGACCCACGTTCAAATACATAACCTAATTACTGAAGCGTAAATCAGCTGTTGCTGCTTTTCACATCATACCTGTCAAGTTTCGGGAAATTCCTGTCAAATAAGGGAAATTTCCCATCCAAAATGGGAAAATGGACATCTATGCTTATCCTGTGCTGGCCTCCAGTCTAACTCCAGTCTAACTGCAGTCTAACTAATACGGGATGATGGCAGGAAAGAGTGTAAAATACGGGGGTTTGACAGAAATTTCCCAAAACTTGACAGGTTTGACCATACTATCAGCACGTGACTTTTCACTAAATCCACACACTGACATGCATTTTGAACTATCGTTCATTCCATCCGATTAACTTGAGGAATAATATTCCCTTCAGCCTCATGGCAAGAGCTAAGAGAAACTCAACTTCTCAGATGGATTTTTTAATTCAGCAAAGGAAGTACAGGAGAAGTTGGCGGTTAGAGGATATCCCTATGATGTAGTACAGAGTGCATATAAGAAAGTTCAACACACACCTAGATCGGACCTCTTTATCAAGAAAAATAAAACAGATTTTATATAAAACCATTTTTGGTCAATAGATTATTCACCTCTCTCTGGCCAGATTATGACTATAATAAGGCAACATTGGCATATTCTATCTGACATTCCCCACTGTGAGCAACGTCCAAAGATAGGTTTGAGGCGTACTAGAACAATTGGTAATATCGTGTCTCGCAGCGATGCTTTGATACCACGTCCAAGGCTTCAATTACTGACAGGACACTTTAAGTGTCAAAGATGTGAATTTTGCAAATATTCTTGGGAGACCAAGGAGGTTAATTTCCCAGCCTTGGGTTTTTCATGCAAGCTCCTTAATTTCAGTAATTGTAACACTGCCTCATGTGTATATCTATGGATATGTAAATGTGGTTTGATTTATGTCGGGAAAACCAGGCGCTCGATAAAACACCGTTTAGCTGAACACATGTCCAGGATTAGACATCATAATACGTTGGCTCCTCTTGTACAGCACTATATAGCAAAAAATCATTCAGCCAGGGATTTTAAATTTGTAATTATAGAAGTGATCAAACCGATAGAATATACCAGATTGGCCCTGGATAAGGTTTTATTAAAAAGAGAGGCATACTATATACATGCTTTGAACACCATGGTACCTTCGGGTCTTAATCAAGAGTTCGATCTAGGATGTTTTCTGTAGGGTTTTCAGTCAACAGGGTACAGTGTATATTCTATGCAGGATCAGGTCTATGTGAAAAGCAGCAACAGCTGATTTACGCTACAGTAATTAGGTTATGTATTTGAGCGTGGGTCCTCAGTTAGTAATGTCCACAGGCACTCAAAGAGTTTGCGGAAGAGGCCGTAGGGACGCGGTAAAAAAGGGTAAGCTATGGTTTAGAATGTTTATGTAACAGCGGGATGATGCATGTCTGTTAATGATAAGTATTGATAGTATAATGAATTATACTTTTTATTTTAGATTTAAAAATTGCTCCTGAGAAAGAATTCATCAAAAAGTTGTCTACCGGAACATATTTTGAGTTATTTATATTACACGGGAGTAAAATGCTGAACATTTCTGTTACAAGTTACTGACATGGATTTTGCATCAATATTGAAAGTGAATTTCTTTAATGTTTGAACTCATTTGTGATATTAACAAGAGACTTTTGGTTTAAATTAAATGGGAGTCAGATTTTGAACATTTTTGTAATAAGTTACCTACTTCAACTGTGTATGAGAATTGAAGAAAAAATCTTGAACGTTAAACCTAACTTGTAAATTTAACAAGAAATTTTTGTTTATTTAATCAATGGTTATTTCACTCATTAAATTTTGGATTATACATATTTTGTGCCTCGGACGGTTTTGCTTGCACTTGTGTCTTTATACTGTAGTCATTCGTCTCATCGTTTGTAAGAACAAACAGGGCTTTGTTTTTATCTGAACATAAACAGACAAAAGTTATAACACATACAATAGAATACAAACTGTTGGTAGAAACTCCTTTATCAGGACTTGACCTTGGCAGCCAGTTCTATGCTAGCCAGTAGGGAAAGAAAACGCTGGTTTCTGTTTAAAATAAATCTCTTATTTCAGTTAAAGAGAAAGAGAGGAACAATTTCTAGCTTGCTCTGGATATAACAGAATTAAACAGTTCTTTAGGAATAAGGCAAGCAATTGTATCAAAACATCATAGCTTATCAAAGCTACTGTATGTCTTACCAAGCAGGCAGAACGGCTCATGGGGCAAGCAGTCTTCGGAGCGACTACACCAGCCAAAGCTGGGAGTGCTCAAAATCATGATGGCCTGAAATTGTTTCTAAAACAATTAGGTCATAACACCTGGGTTATGATAAACAAAGTGCACTCCATTGCTGTGCATTTTGTACTCTTCTCATTTAAAAAAAAAACAAGAAGAGAGAAAACCCAGTGAGAGGCTTATCTTTCATGTAGGCCTTGGGAGCCATGAAAAAGAGGCTTGTCAACAGGCAGAAGACCCTTATTTTGGGCTGAATCTTTTACTTTTTGAACTGAGGGCTTTTTAGAACATTTATGAAAATCTGTCATCTGACAATATGAATAATACATATATTTTCCCCTTTTGAAAACCAACAAGCAAGCAAAACACTTGTAAAGGTATTCCCTATGTTCTCTGCCACCTTCCCAGCAGCTGTGCCAAGCAGAAGTGCACACCAAGTGTAACAGGCATACTGATTGAACCCTGCACAGTGGGAATGCAAACAGGAAATGACAACAGTATTGGGTAAGCAGAGGACAGGTCACACGGAGAAATACCCTTGACAGCACTGGTTGGCAGATTGGAGCAGGAGATAGCCTGTGGTGGGTGGGAAGTGTGCCAACGACTTTCTCAAGGAAAGCACTCAAGAATGCCTGAGAAATGGATTTCACTTTCATCTCTTCCTCTAGCAACAAAAATCTAGCCTTTTGCTTTCTAGTTTATTGGAGTCAATTGGGACTCCACATGTTAAGAATGACTATTACAGATATTCAATATTATCAAATTTGGACTGTCTAGATAGGGCATTATTCAGTGAATTCTGCATATTTCCAAACCCAAATTCACATCCCTAATTCAAATACATAATATACATTTAACATATCCATTAATTCAGTTAAATCAGTTAAATCAGTTCTTATACATAGTACATACCATTAATTCATACCCACACTCATACACGAACAGTATGAGAGCCAGTGTAGTGCAGTAAGCAAAAATAAGCCGTGTGATCCACCATGAAATCAAACAAATGTAGAAAGAAGGCAATACTTTTTATTGGATCACTTTAAAAAAAAACATTGCAAGCTTTCATGATTCAAAGGTCACTTCTTCAGGCAAACTTCATGGCATGTTCTTCAAGCCAGGCTGTTGCTTGGATGTTCCATGGGAAAATAAACAGCAGACCATATGTTTTTGTGTTTTTACAATTCAAAGACAGGAAGCCAGGGATTTGCATATTACCTTCCCCAAAAGGCCCTTTTTGAAGCTAGAAGCTTTTTTTGTGGTGGGGGATGGGGGTGGGGTGCAATTCAAACCCAGTGTCCTCCAGAATTTAGCAACAAATTTATTTTATCCAAATTAGTTCAAATCAGAGTCATTTAGGAATATTACCTAGTGAAAGTTCATCAAATCAGTGGTCCTGCCATGCTGGTTTTCAAAGTCCCTATAGAATTCATTGTTGTGGCTTTTTGTGGTATCCTCGGTAGTTCAGTAAGCAAAAATAAGCTGTTGTGACCCATCCGTAAAATCAAACAAATGCAAAAGAAAGGTGATACTATTTATGGTGGTGCAGTTGTTAAAGTGCTGAACCTAGTTCAGGAGACTCCGGGAGACTCAGGTTCTGGTCTCCATTGATTGATAGACTCCACTAGGTGAAGTTGTGACTCACTCACAACTTGACCTACCTCACAAGTTTGTTATGAAGATAAAAGAGGTGAAAAGAATTTCTTTACTTACTTACTTACTTACTTACATCTCACCTTTCTCCCAGAGAAGGGACTCAAGTCAGGAGACAACAGCTGAAAAACCACATGCTTAAAAAGTACACTAAATTAAAATATTAACAGTAAAATATGATAAAAACTAAAAAGTGTTTAAAAGAATGTCAATTAAAACAAGATTAAAACACTTGATTAAAAATATCTCATAAACACTGCAATCTCACAAGTGCATTCAGAGGTCAAAGGCCAGCTTTAAAAAAAGGTTTCCTTCAGTTGGTAGACAGACTGGAAAGGGGACATGTCTATCTTTGTGAGGCAGAAAATACCATAAAATTATGTGTGCCACCGTGAGCACATTGGAGGAAAAAAGTACTCTATATAAATTTAACAAATAATGCACGCACATATTTCCTCGATACCATTCAAATTGAGAGAGGAAGTGAAGGTGGGTGGGAGGGGGGAAGATATTCCAATCTGTAGGAGTTTATTTTAGCTCCAGCTTTATATACACAGAGGAGAAAGAGAGTGACACCATACACTTGCCATTACAAATGCATTCAACACATACCTGTCCTGTTGTTGGACATGAAAATAAGGGAAAGTTTGGTCCACACCCCTCTCCCCACCAGGCCATGCCCCCACCATCCAGGCCATGCCCCCTCCTCCCCAAAATCCAGGCACATCCAAGAGCCTAGAAGAGGAGGAGCCACCAGAGCCAGGGAGGAGTGTTGGGCTCCCCCTGGGTGGAGGAAGAACCGCCCCCTAGGCACTCCCCCACACTCCTTAGCACCACTGCTGTCCCTCGCAGGGAATAAGGCAGCAGGCCATCCCCTACAGGCCAGCCTTACTGTAATAATTCTATTTTAAATCTCTTTTCATATTATCTGCTGTGACAGCATTTCATATTATCGTGATTTTTCATGGAACTGTTTTTTACACTTAGATAACTTAATTGTCTACTGTCTTAGCCTTGTGTACCTCAATTTCATTTTCTAAAACTCTGTGTTTAAGGCAGGACCATCAAAATAACCTCTTTATGTTGTATGCAAATATACTTGAAGCCAATTGGCTCATTGTCTCTTCCCTTTAACACCCTCTTTCCCAGGAGAGAGAAGAGACAATGAGCCAATCGGCTTCAAGTATATTTGCATACAACATAAAGAGGATATTTCCATGGTCCTGCCTTAAATCACCATAATATGAAATGCTGTTGCAGCAGAGAATAAGGAAAGAGATTTAAAATAGAATTATTACAGTAAGGCTGGCCTGCTGCCTTGTTCCCTGTGAGGGGAAGCATTCATGCTAAGGGGAGTGTCTAGTGGGCAGTTCTTCCTCCACCAGGGGGAGCCCAACACTCCTTTTCTCTGTCTCTGGTATGAGGCACATACCTCATGAATAAAGATATAATAATAATGCAATAATATACGGGAGATTTACACCCCCCTGGATTTTTTTAAAAAATATGGGAGATTATTTTAAAAATATGTGACGGTGGGAAGAGGGGCTAATACTTGACAGCTATGATTCTACAGCCCTTGCTCATAGAGGAATGGAGAGTTTTGTTTAACTGCCTGTCCTTTGAGTTAAACCCCAAACTACTACAAGCTTGGATTGTATAACAATGATGACTCCTCTATCCAGTGTCAGATGTTGCAGGAGTAAAACCTCCCAAATTCTTTCATGTTCTCAAATATCTCATTTAATGAATGAATTTTGCATGAATGAATTTTGAAATCTGGCTGGCTTTGAAATCTATGACATTCTGGCTTGTCCATTTCTACCCAGACATCCTACCTCTGTTGCTTATTTGTCCCTAGATATTAATAACCCTTGCCACAGCCCAAGAACTGCTCCAGAATTCTAGATAACAATGCTACCCTCTTTTAATACTTTCCTCAGTAACCTGTGCATTTTAAAGTGTCCTCAGCTGATTGATGGATATAAATATGCTGTTAGATTAATGGCAATGGAAAGGGTTTTCTTTTTTCTTTTCAAAACTAACTGCAGCTCAGTAAAAAAATGCTGAAATTAGAATGTAAACAAGTCTCCTGTTTTGTATCATCATCATCAATCTTTATTACAGTCATAGACCAGGAAAGAAGGAACGCAAAAGTCAAAGGAGAAAGGAAAAAATACAATCATTTGAACACAGAATTTCAAAGAAAAGCAAGGAGAGATAAGGAAAACTACCTAAAAGAACAGTGCAGAGAAATGGAGGAAAACAACAAAAGAGGCAGAACCAGAGATCTTTTCAAAAAAATCGGGGAAATTAAGGGAACATTTAAAGCAAAAATGACCATGATAAGGGACAAAGAAGGAAAGGAGCTAGCTGATGCAGAAGAGATTAAGAAAAGATGGAAAGAGTACACAGAGGAACTCTACAAAAAGGACCTCAACACTCCTGACAATCACAATGATGAAGAAGTAGAACCTGAGCCAGACATCCTGGAGAGCGAAATCATAAAGGCCCTAAAAAGCACTGCAAACAACAAAGCTAGTGGAGATGATGGTATCCCAGTTGAATTCTTCAAAGCGCTAAAAGATGATGGCGTCAAACTACTGCATTCAATATGCCAGCAGATTTGGAAAACAAAACAGTGGCCACAGGATTGGAAAAGATCAGTATACGTCCCAATCCCAAAAAAGGGCAATGCCAAAGAATGTTCAAATTATCGAACAATCGCGCTCATCCCACATGCCAGCAAGGTGATGCTCAAGATAATACAGGATAGACTTCAGCAACATGTGGAGAGAGAATTACCAGAGGTGCAGGCTGGTTTCAGAAGAGGCAGGGGGACTAGAGACCACATTGCCAACATACGCTGGATCATGGAGAAAACAAAGGAATACCAGAAACAAGTTTACTTTTGTTTTATTGATTACACTAAGGCATTTGACTGTGTGGACCACAACAAGATGTGGCAAGTAATTAAAGAGATGGGAATACCAGAGCACCTCATATGCCTCCTGAGAAATCTGTACATGAACCAAGAAGCAACAGTTAGGACAGAACACGGAATGACAGAATGGTTTGGAATAGGAAAAGGAGTAAGACAAGGCTGCATTTTGTCACCATGCTTATTCAACCTATACACAGAGCACATAATGCGCAGTGCAGGGATGGAGGAATCACAATATGGGATTAAAATCGCTGGGAGAAACATCAACAATCTGAGATATGCAGACGATACCACCCTAATGGCAGAAAGTGAGGAAGACCTAAAGAATCTCTTGATTGGGTTGAAGGAGGAGAGTGCAAAAGCTGGCTTGAGACTCAATATCAAGAAAACCAAGATAATGGCAACAGGCCCCATCAGTTCCTGGAAAATAGACGGGGAAGAAGTAGAAGCAGTGACAGATTTTACATTCTTAGGATCAAAGATCACTGCAGATGGGGATTGTAGCCATGAAATAAAAAGGCGACTGATCCTTGGGAGACAAGCGATGAGAAACCTGGGGAACATAGTGAAAAGCAGAGACATCACATTGCAAACAAAAATTAGAATAGTCAAAGCAATGGTTTTCCCAGTAGTGATGTACGGATGTGAGAGCTGGACAATTAGGAAGGCTGAACGTAGAAGAATAGATGCCTTTGAAATGTGGTGTTGGAGGAGGGTTTTGAGAGTCCCCTGGACAGCGAGGAGAACAAATAGGACAATCTTAGAAGAAATTAACCCTGACTGCTCATTGGAAGGTCAAATAGTAAAGATGAAGCTAAAATACTTTGGACATCAAATGAGAAGGGAGGATTCACTTGAGAAGGCATTGATGTTGGGAAAGGTGGAGGGCAAAAGAAGAAGGGGGAGGCCAAGGATGAGATGGCTAGATGGTATTGTAGACACAATGGGTACAGAGCTGGGAGGGCTGAGGGGGATGGTGGAGGACAGAGGCGCCTGGAGAACAATGGTCCATAGGGTCGCAAAGGGTCGGAGTCGACTGTGCGACTGAACAACAACAACAAAGACCAGTGCAAAATAAATTACATAAAGGAATTAAGTCTAAAACATAAGGGTTTTCTATTTAGGAATGCAGGAAGCTGCCTCATATTAAGGCGCATTTAGCCCAGTATTGTCACTTCAGAATGGCAGCAGTTTTCTAGGCAGAATTGTCTCTAACGTCTACCTGGAGATGCTTAGTATTCCCATCCAAATACTAACCAATAGGAATGTGCACAGTTCTTTTGTAAGTACCACCTTCATTTTAAATGGTTTTCTGTGTAATGAGTCTTTAGTTTAACATAAAAGGGAAAGGCCTTTTAGCATTCTTTCATTTTGGGTTTCCGATTTGTGTTTTTTGACACTGTAAAAGCTCAACTGGACCCTTAGAAACTGTTATGAAAAACAGAGAGGCAAAGCAACAGAGAATCAATCTACTACAAAAGCAGGCAACAGTACATTAGAAAAATCATCATCAGACCTAAGCAGACATGGAATATAGCAATGAAGGATAAGCTGACATGTGAACTAAAAGTAAAAAAGGGGGTTAATAAAGAATAATGAAATATCTTTAATATGGAGAGACTTTATTGACTTCTTTTTTAAAAAATCTAAAGGTTTCCTGATCAAGACAGTATTAGTTTTTGGAAATAGAGATAAGTATATTAAATTCCAAGTGAAAAACTGAGAATTATGGAATAGAAAAAGGTCCTGAAGGTAGAGGGTGTACGTATCAATGGTTAGTGTAGTTATTATTTAATTGTTATTATTACAAACAATGATGAACATTAATATAGATTTTGTATTAAGTAAATTTAGATAATTTTATATGTTTATTTTTATGTTTATTATCCTTTTGTATATGTGTATTGGTTTTGTTTTTTTAAATGATAAAATCAAAAAAATGAAGAAGAAAAAAGACCTAAGCAACCACTGGTCTAGAAAGAAAGCTTGTGGCAATGCCTCCTTCTCTAACTCTATATAACCATGAGAGGCCACACAAAGTTGTTTTCCCAGCCTAGATACCTCTCCACCACCAGTCCTAAACACAAAGCAAAAAATAAATTAAAATGCATTATTCATCCACCAACCATTTAAAAACATACCCAACAATTTAAAAAGAAGATAACAGTATGAGTTCAGTGCCTCCTACTCAACTCAATTGAACCCCTCTGGTCTTGAGCACCACAACAGAAGAAAAACAAAGAGGCACCCAGCCAAGAAGTGGTTGCTTGGCACACACCAAAGCAACCAACAATAATAGGAAACAGTCCAAACCATAACCTCCAAAATACTGTATATAAATACATACAGATGAAACTCAGAAAATTAGAATATCGTGCAAATGTTCATTCATTTCACTTAAAAGGTGAAACAAATATATGAGATAGACTCACTACATGCAAAACGAGAGATGTCATGCCTTAATTCATTATAATTGTGATGATCATGGCGTACATGAGATTATGTGATGATTATGGGGTACATGAGATTAGGGGGTTGGGGTATTCATAAACTGCAAGCTTTTCCATCTGTGCCGCCCTCCCCCCATCCCCGGGACTCTCGCCCACCCAAGGCCTGGGTGGGCAGAAGAGGAGCTGTTGGGGGAAAAGATGTGGCTTTTCCATCTGCGCCGCCCACCGCCCTGGGAGCCTCACCCACCCAAGGCCTGTGTGGGCAGAAAAGGAGCCATGGGGGGGAGGCGGCTTTTCCATCCATGCCACCCCCCATCCCCAGGACTCTCGCCCACCCAAGGCCTGGGTGGGCAGAAGAGGAGCCGTTGGGAGGGGGGAAGAGGCAGCTTTTCCATCTGTGCCGCCGCCCCGGGACTCTTGCCCACCCAAGGCATGGATGGGCAGAAGAGGAGCCATTGGGACCCTATGTATATCTTATGAAATGTAAACCACCTTGAGTCGCCCCAGGGTGAGGAAGGCAGTATATAAATAATTTAATAAATAAATAAATAAGCATCAATATTATAACAAAGTAAGGCTTGAACTATCTCGTTTTGCATGTAATGAGTCTATCTCATATATTTATTTCACCTTTTAAGTTGCATTACTGAACTGAATGAACATTTGCATGATATTCTAATTTTCTGAGTTTCACCTATACATACATACACAAACAGCCCCTCCTCCAAAATCACTTATAATATGGGCGGTTTTTCCCCACCACCTCCACATCACTTGATGCCTTCTCATCTCCTTTTCTGTGAGTCCCTCAGGCAGATCAGGCAAACAGTATTTTAAAAATCCAAAGCTCAACCATCCCCAACTGAGCCCTCTGCACTTACCATAACCCCTGCCTTCCCAACACCGCGGGGTTCGGGTGGTCACCAGTGGGGCAGCAGCCCCAAGAATGTGACCAAAAGGAAAAAAAGTTAGCCCCAACATCCTTTGCGCCGCACCACCCTTCAGCCAATCAGGCTGAGGGACGCGACCACGAAGGAAGGCCGGGAAAGACCAGCAGCGATGGCCAGCGCCAGCCCTGCTGCAACTTTGGCGGGTTTGCGGAGAGAAGAGGGAGACCCTATTCTCTCCACAAACCCGGCAAAAAGCTTCCCAAGGCAGCAGGGAAAAACAATTTTTCCCCCGCAGCCTCGGAGGCCCGCACAAGCCGGCCCATAGCTTGGGGGAGAGAGGATACCCCCCTCTTCCCCCCCCGACCCAGGCTACGGCAAGGCATCGGCTGACCCCCCTGTACAAACAAAGAAAAAATAATAAATCTCCCCCTCCCCAATGCAAGGATTTATCGCGGACTGGCCAGCAAGGCCAGGCCGCGTTAAACCCTCCCAACCCCCCCCCCCCACACACACACACACACACTAACACTCACACTCACACAAACATAAAACCCTCCCACCCACAACAACGAAAAACTCACCTACAGGGAACAACAGAAAAAGACATCCTACCTCCACGAACGCCTAATCCACACTGAACATTATTGAATGTAGTCCACCAGAGGGTGCTATTTTTAGTTAACTAAAAATATTAACTAAAAATAGCACCCTCTGGTGGATTACATTCACACACATACAGAGACAGAGACATACACACAGACACACACACACACACACACCACTCCTGCCATAATAATTTTTTTAATGTGTGTGTTGGTGGTTGGAGTGGTTTTTTACGTAGGAGTGGTGGTTGTGCAGAACCAAAGCCACCCCAAACCACCAACACACACATTAAAAATGCCCGGCAGTTGAGGATCTAAGGTGGAGGCACAGAGGCAGGCAGGTAGCAACTAATGGATATGAAGGTACCACAAACTTCAACACTCAAAAAGAATGACAGAGTACTCTTTATTGGCTTGAGGCCACATTACAGATTCAAAATTTCTGAATTTTTGGATTTGCTGATATTGGATAAAAAAAATTCTGTGCAATTTAACAGACAAAGAGTGAGAGAGATATTACACAAATAAGAGAAACATGAAAAAAATTATGAGACATTCTTTGTTTCAGCAGTCAATAAAAGTACTAGAATTAAAGGGGGGGAGAGAAAAAGAGAGACTTTTTTGGTCTTTTATTAGAACACAAAAGGCCCATTACTACTAACCAAGCCTGATTCTGCTTAGATTTCAAAGTCAGATGAGATTAAATAAATTCAGGGCCATATGGTGGTGGGATGGCTTGTTGGATATCTCTCTCTTTATGAAGTCTCATGGGAAACAGTGTTTCTATTGCAACAGTGAGTCTTTTCCTTAAAGACCGCCCACAGTACCAAGGGATACTGATGCAGATAAGGGCTTATCACTCCTGTTAGCTTTGAAAACAAGACACGATCAGATATACTGTGGGTAGTATGATGGGCTCTTCTATCTTAATTGCTCAGGTGGGGTAGGATATGGGGGCAAGGGATTTTGCCCAGCACTGATTTAAAGGGGCCTGTTTCCACCTGATACAGTGTGTAATTCAATGCAGTTTCAGCATGCAGATTTGCCCATAGAAAAGCATGTGAAGGAACCTCAGACATAGGCAATCTTTCTATCCTGTGTAGAAATGACCCAGTTAGAGTTGCCATAATTCTCTCTCACAAAACCGGGACAGAAGTACAAAATAGCCTTTTTTTAAAAACAAACATAATATAATGATAGCTATTTTTCCAACCTTGAATCGGGGACAATCCCGATTTTCCAGGACATATGGCAACCCTAGACCCAGTGAATCTCTCTCCCTCTCCCTCTCTCTCACACTTATGCATTCACAAAAAGTACTGTTGATTCATTTGGGCAATTGTACAAATCAAGAGAAAGTAGAACAAAAACAACCACACAGCAAAACCACCTAGTGATTGCAATTGTGACTGCTTCTTTTTATTTTTAAAGTAACTGATTATAATGATGGATTACAGCTGAATTTTGACACCATTTAATTACTGAGATGAAGCCACCAACAAAGAGAGCTCTGAATTATTTCACAGAATTCCTGTCCAAGGCATGTTGGCTGTACATGTACACCATGTGCCAAGAATAGGCATAGGCACGTCCAGGGGGTCCTGCAAGTTGCAGATCCACTAGTTGCAACATGTTAAGCAGAGAGACTATGCAAGATGCTTGCTGAGGGAGGTTCAATTAGTATGGCTATGCAACATAATTAACTTTACTACCATCCATAGACAGTGGTAGCTGGCTGGATAGGTATGTGGCTGTGAAGCTAGAAGTTGGGAACTGGATTCCCCAACTGTGCCTCTCAGGAGAGGAGCCAACCTGTGTAGCTATGGACAAGCTGCACAGTTCCAGGCAGCACCTATAGAAGACAGGAATTGTAAACCACTTCTGTGTATTATCCACCTAGAAAACCTTGGAAAGGGTTGCCATAAGTCAGAATTGACTTGATAACACATGATTATTCACTATTAAATAGTTAACAGCAGAGAGAGAGAGAGAGAAGTGCATATCATTCTAAGGGCTAGGAAGAGACCACAGTAGAAAAGGGAAAGATCATTGTATAAAAGCCCCAGAGATAAATGAAGCAGACAGACAGTCTCTGGGAAACCCACACTCACTGGACAGAAGAAAGGACACCCTCAGGAAGTGGGAGATTCAGGAGCAGGTCACAGAAGTGTTTACACCCCCAAAAAAATGAGACTCTGGAGCTGTTCTTTCTCTATTAGCGGATAACCTTCTAGGAAGACATCAAGAAATTGAAAGAATCGGCAGCGGCATCTGTTGCTGTTGTTGCCATCACCCACACACAAGAGCTGAGTTTTTGATTGCCTGTCTCGTGCTTAGCAACAGAAGAGGATTTGCCCAGAAGAAGTCTCCAGGACAGGGCTGAGGGGAGAACAGTTGCTGCCACATTTTAAGAACAGCCCACACTCAACCTAGAACTCAAAGCAACATACTACTTATATGGTGACTTTGTGTGATGCACCACCACCTCTGCACAGGGTGGTTGGGTGGTCTCATCCACCATAGGCTCCATGAACTCCATTCATTGTTGCTGGAAAAATCACCTTTATTCAGGTAGGAGAATGGGGCACCTCCCACTCCAACAGTTCACAGGGGGTGTAGTTGCCTTCACTAGCCACTGCTCATTATTCTCAGCTGGGCCCCAGTTCCTTTCACTGGCATACCAGTTTCTAGTCTTGACTTAGTGTTAAATTTGCAGCATTGACCTCATCCAGCTAATGCCCTTTTAGGGAGTGGAGGTCTCCAAGCCCTAAGCAGCAGCATGCTCCCAAGGTATGTGCCGCAACTACTGATTGTGCTTCTTTTTCTGACAGCACTACTAAGTCAGGGATCAGGCTGGTGCCAGGGCCACTACTTTAGAGGCCCTGTTGGGGAGATAACAAGTGCTTCAGCTCTTCATACTTGGCTGAAGATGAGTGAACAAGATGGTCTCCAAACAGAGCAGGGCTGACTTACTACAAGAAAGTGGGGAACCCAGAGTTAACTCGAGCCAACTCTAGGGTTCAGTGCTCGTCTTTGTCAGCATCTTAGCCATTCATGCCACTGATGTCTTATAACTACTAGAGACTGTGACATCCCAAGAGACAGGTCTCCCACCACATGATTTCTTCAGTGTCTTTTAAAATGGCCTCTTCTGTCCATTCCTGTCTTCACCTGAGCTGGGGGCTGTAAAATACCAGTGATGCAATCACATTTTCAGTGAATTTTACATGAACTGCATGAGAAATGTTTAATTCATCTTCAGAATTCCTGTTGTTAAACTCCCTTGATTCATTCAGAGAGATAATAATGTTCTCCTTTGTAAAGGGAAGCCGGTATCTGGTTGTGTCTTTATCATTCTTTTAATTGTGACTTTTGTTCTTAAACAAAGGAGGAAGATGAAAGGAAGCAGAGAAAATATATATTTACATAAAAGTAATTCCAATAGATGAATGAAATCAAACAAACCAATTTACAAGGCAGGAAAGGTTACTTCTGATTAAATGCCCTGTAATCTTGAAAATCTCTCTGGAAATCAGCTTGTTCTGTTCAGCAGTTACTGTAACAGAAACAGCTTCACGGTTTAGATCCCCACATTTTTTAGAGCTATTAAAATAGCTGTGCTGATTTTTGCTTAAAGTTGTGACTTGATGCATGAGCACTTATTCTATTTTAATTGTGCAGAACCATTATATTCTTTAACTTGGTTACTGACAATAATCAGCATCAGGTCAATTATAATAGTGGATACCTAGTGTGATAGAGTAAAAGGCTAAGGCGACATGAGTTTGAATCCCCACTCACCCTTGGAAACTGACTGGGAGTGTGTGTGGAACTGGTAACATCATTGCTTAAATATCTCATTTTGAAAGCTCTTATTAGGGTCACCGTAAGTCAGTTCTGACTTGATAGTACATGGCTTGTTTGGAGGATAACCATACAGGCACTTAAATGTGTGTGTAAATGTACACTTTTTCTGTCCCCAAGCGAAAACCTCTATCTTTGTCCATACATGGATAAGGGTGAGTAAATTGCAATGTTCATTGTTTTTCTTCTATGGGAAAGCTTCTTATGGTTGGTGAGAGTTGTAGTTAAACAGCATATGGAGAGTTGCATTTTGCCCATTCATTAATGATGATGACGGTGGTGGCGGCGGCTACAACTGCAACAGTTCTAGAACTGCAGGATGGAAGGGACCTTATGGATCAAACCTAAGACTTACAGCAGAAAGTAAGTCTAATTTCTCGAAGCCAGTTTTCTTTGGATCTCTACAGAAACAAGACCCACTTACAAAGGTGAGAGACTTACTATTTAAGTCTGTTCCTTAAAGAGAAAATTCTGCATACTCCATTTAGTATGCTGCATAAGGTCCTCCTCCCCTGAGAGATAAGTGTGTTCCTCCAAAATATGGTCCTACCCAAGGAACAGCAGGATGCAGGAAACATTATTTTCACCCTGTAATTTGCACTGTACATTATCAATTTTGTAAAAGACACAAGTAAAGATGTCAAAGTTTCAGAATATGGTGGGGTTGAAAGGAAAAAACTATGCCATCAGTGACTAACGGATGTAATTTAAAAGGTTGTCAAAAGAAAGGAGAGAAAAGCAGCATGTTCACCATTCATTTCTGCAGGGGAGATAACATGGAAACCAGTCATCAACTATAACAACATGTTATTTATTTAGTACAACCAGACCTTCTATTGAGCTTGAGCACATGCCCACATATTAAGTTAAAAGGTCACACAACCTAGTCTCTAACTCAGCAGTTAATAACCAATGTTCGAAGTTTGTTTCTCCATATTGCTCAATTTGCTTTTGACGATAATGGCACCCATCACCGCTGTGTCTGTGAGTGGATGGAGGGAAGGTGTAGTGGCATCCCCCATTCCCTCGTCCTTGAGACGTGTCTACATTCTTATTGTCACTGCTCTAAGAACCCCTCCTTTAGGGTTCTGCCTTTGATGTATCACCACGATCTATATTGAGGAGGTCTGTTTGCACTCTGTGTGTCACTGACATGGACAGAAAAGTCATTAAGCAGTGCAAAAACTAATCCATGCTCTTTTTGAAATGTCATCCTTCTAGATGAATTGCTTAGATGTGCTGTTCAACCTTATGAGAGTGGATGTAATACAGGCAGAACAATAACCGATCTTCCAGGGGAAGGGAGGGTAGGAACTATGACTCGCTATTGTCATATATAGAAAGGACATCTTAGTGTCTCCTGGTCCAATGCCAGGTGGCACTGCTGGGTTTTGGAGTTTGCCAGATAAAAGAGATTTATGCAGAAATGTAAAGATGAGTGCTGGACTCCTGCTGAAGCCCTACAAGCTAGCTCTCTCTGGCTTCCTCTTCTAAAATAAGGCTTAGGAAGGAAGGATCAGTATCGGGGGAAGTGTGCTCAACATAAAGCAAGCTATTATGAGATGGATCTGGATTTGGGGAGAGTTTAGGCCCAGCCTAAAATGGCTCATTGATTTACTGAGGCCTTCCAATTCCAGTTTTCAGTGCAATCATGATTGATAGGTCAAATATATGTTTTCTTCCTACTGTACAGATCATACTGAATCATTATTTACTATTTGAGTTTACCTCCCATGTGTAGCGCACCAAAAACTATTTTATTTGCAGATGGGTCATCCTTGCATTTTTGTTCCATGCAATATTTGCACTTCCTTAATTTTTTATATTTATTAGCCAAAAACGTCCAATTTATTTATATAGATCCATGGGATTTTCTATAAATGTACAGTTTAAAAACAATAAGCCCATCAGCTCCACTGACTAAAGGAGCACCTATTTGAATAAAAACAATTAAGAACCTCATCAACTGGTGGTACTTCATTAAGGAAGATGCCTTACAATGCAGATATCAAACAAAATCTACCTTTGGTTTAAAGGCTTAATTAAAGGGTTTGTACCTGAAACATCTTACAGGCTCACTGTGTACACATCAAAGACAAATATACTTACTGATGGGTACATTTAGCCAGAGTGGTATTGAAAGTAAATGTGTTTTGTCAGGAATCTGCTCAGAATGTATTCTCCAAGAGAGAAGCCAGCCTTTCTTTTGAGACATTCAGTTAATGAGAAAACCAATGTAGTAGAGTGAGTGCAATGCTGGATGATACTTATGAGGCTGAGGTCCTGTCCTCACTGAGACATAAAATTCACAAGACTAGCCTGGGCCCGGTCTACCTACCCTACAGGGTTGTTTGGATTTGGAGGATTAAATGCTGATGAGGATTGCTGTGCAAAATCAACTGAGATCACTGGCAGAAAGAGATAAAAGTAACAAGGTGACAATGGAGTGGTCTGCATTTTGTCAGCTGCATGTTACACTAAATGCATTGTTGCTTTCAGGCTTCAGCCTGGGATGCTGAGTGATTGGGATTGACAACCTTTAATACTGGCCAGGAATGCAGGTTTACGTATACAACATGTGCACCACTGGGATCACAAGGGCATTCAGAGAGATGGCCTAGATGGCTTTTCTTACGCTTTGACTCCCACTTTTCCCAGAATATCAATCAAAATACAGGCCTGGAAGTGTTCAAGTCACTGAGGTTTTCTGTATTATTAGCTATTCTAGACATTTGCAAAAAATTCTAATAAATAAATACGGTAGTTTGAAAAGTAAGAATTGAGTGATCTCGATCCATTTTCCTGAAAGGAAAATTAAGAATGAACTGGGAAGCAAATGGTGAGTGCCACTTCGTAGCTGAGCAAGGTTTAAACATAGCTTTTAAAAGTGGAAGCAAAACCTCTGCTGAAAAAGCCCTCTCTGTTCCAAACTGTTTCAGTTCAATCATCACTGTCCCATTTTTGTGCCAGTTGCTAGAATTAGCAGTGGCAACTCAGCTCCAGGGATTTTTCCGGACAAAATAGATTATCTAGATTAGGGGTCAGCAAACATGGCTCTCCAGATGTTTTTGGACTTCAATTCCCAGAAGCCCTAGTCAGCAGGTATACTGACTTGGGCTTCTGGTAATTGAGGTTAAAGAACATCTGGAGAGCCATGTTTGCTGACCCCTGATCTAGACCAATGTCAATTTTTTTGTTTTTATTTTGTTTTTTTGGAACTGAATATGGGACAGAGAAATTGTTGGTCATCTTGCTGCATGGTCTATACTAGGAACTGGCCAGGGGTCTATTTTGCTATTGGTTATGCTCGGTCATGATGATATCCAGTGGTGGGCATCAGCAGGTTCGCACCAGTTCGCCAGAACCAGTAGCAGAAATTCTGGCTGGCCCTGCCCATCATACCTGTCAACCCGCGGCTCCGGAAAAACGGGACCTGCGCACATCGCTTGTGCGCAGGTCGGTTTCCATGCATGTGTGGAAAGGTTTTACCCCTTCCACGCATGCGCGGAAGCGCTACACTGCTTGTGCAGCCCCTACGCAAGCGGCGTAGCACTTCGGCGCATGTGTGGAAGGGGGAAAACCCTTCCACGCATGCGCGGAAGCGCTATGCCACTTGCGTAGGGGCTGCGCAAGCAGCGTAGTGCTTCCACGCATGCGCGGAAAGTGTTTCCCCCGCTGCCAAATTACGGGGTTTTGGCAGCGGGGGCCGGGTTATGACGTCAATCAACACCAATTTACGGGGTAATCCCGGCCAAATCGGGAAGGTTGACAGGTATGCTGCCCATCCAAGTATTGAAATAAAGTAGTCCTAATTTGGGTGCAACATAGGGCTTTCCCCCTGGCCATGCCCACCATACCACGCCCACAGTGTGGTAGTAAAAAATTTGTAGCCCACCACTGATGATATCCCACTGGTGGTACATTTGTAAATGGCTTTTGATACCATCAAGTGTGGTTAGGCCAACGTTCCAGGATGGGACTTGCAAGTCGGCATATTTCATGACTTTCCATTCCTTCCTAGAGATGTGAGTTCACATGGTATTGTTAGGGATTCATCTTTTGTGTATGATATGTCAAGAGTATACCCAGTAGCATGTTAGCAATGTGTTTGTTTCTAGGTATTTTATTACAAAGTAATTAAATCAGCACTGCAAAAATCTTCTTTTGAGAAATTCATTTGGGGGCACTTTTGTGTTCTTCTTCATGTCCGGATCAAACCCTGGACTGCCAAAATGAAGTGTGTGTGTGTGTGTGTGTGTGTGTGTGTGTGTGTGTGTGTGTGTGTGTGTGTGTGTGTGTGTGTGTGTGAGTGAAAACACAAAAGTGCCCCAAAATTTTCCAAAATGATTTCTCAAAAAAAGCTTTTTACAGTGATGAGAAAATATTGCCCATCATATTGTAACACAATAGCCCATCTTTGTGTTGTTTTAAAATAGCTTGCTATTGTATTCTCATAACTCCAAAACATAACCTGTCATGATTGACATCATTATTTTTAATGCATGACTTCCAAGCTTGGGGTCTGAGGGACAAACAGCCTGACCTGTTCCAAGGCAGCATTTCCTGTGCTTTAATGTTTACCTCAGGGTTATTCATGCTGAGCCTCCCTGTGAGCATTTTTCACAAGTTAAAATGTCAGTGAAGCAGGAAGAGAGGCCTGCTGAGGATCACTGGATGGGAAAATGATTCACAAAAGAGGTGTTAAAGTGCTGTAGGTCCTAGAGACACTTCTGGGGACAGGCAGCCATGTTTTGTGCCAGAAATGCATTGTTAATTTGAACCTACAGGAATGTAGTGATTTTTACACCCCAACTTTCTGGGGCTCAGCCATCTGTCCCAGCTATTATCAGGAGCAGACCCCGAAATGATGGAAAATGAAGTGCCAATAACAGGCCAAGTGGAAGATTCAGACGGAAGTCTGACATGAAAGTATTCTTCTTGTTTATCTCGACTTTCAGAAGGCTTTTGACAAGGTCCCACACCAAAGGCTCTTGAATAAACTTACCAGTCATGGAATAAAGGGACAGGTCTTGTCCTGGATCAGCAACTGGCTAAGGGACAGGAAACAGAGGGTAGCACTAAATGGACACTTCTCCAAGTGGAGGGAAGTAAAGAGTGGGGTCCCCCAAGGTTCAGTACTGGGACCCCTGCTTTTCAACCTCTTCATAAATGATTTAGAGGTAGGAGTAAAAAGCAAGGTAGCCAAATTTGCTGACGACACTAAATTATACAGGGTAGTGAAAACTGTGAGAGATTGTGAGGCGCTCCAGAGGGATCTCTTGACACTGGGGGAGTGGGCAAAGCAGTGGCAAATGAGCTTCAACATTAGTAAGTGCAGAGTGATGCATGTTGGGGCAAATAAAAAGCCAATTACATTTATAAACTGATGGGGTCTGAACTCTCTGCAACAAACCAGGAAAGGGACCTTGGTGTCCTGGTGGACAACTCAATGAAGGTGTCAACCCAGTGTGCCTCAGCAGTGAAAAAAGCAAACTCAATGCTAGGGATCATTAGGAAGGGTATAGAAAATAAGTCAGCAA
The DNA here is from genome assembly GCA_035047345.1 of Bradypodion ventrale. Classification (NCBI taxonomy): domain Eukaryota; kingdom Metazoa; phylum Chordata; class Lepidosauria; order Squamata; family Chamaeleonidae; genus Bradypodion; species Bradypodion ventrale. The sequence goes on from JAWDJE010000002.1 coordinate 273,813,048, forward strand.
GTGTCATTTTGCCTCTTTATAAATCTATGGTGAGGCCCCACCTGGAATACTGTGTACAGTTCTGGTCGCCATACCTCCAGAAGGATATTATGGAGCTGGAAAAAGTGCAGAGGAGGGCAACCAGAATGATTAGGGGACTGGAACACCTTCCTTACCATCTGAGGCTGCAACGGTTGGGCCTCTTCACTCTTGAACGACGGCGTGTAAGAGGTGACCTGATTGAAGTTTATAAAATCATGCACGGTGTAGACAAAGTAGATAAGGAAAAACTGTTTTCCCTATTGCACAACACTAGAACTAGGGGACACTCGATGAAACTTTTGGGTACTAGTTCTCAAACAAATAAGAGAAAGTACTTTTTCACCCAGAGGATTACTGGTCTATGGAACTCCCTGCCAGAAGAAGTGGTGACAGCTGTCAGTCTTGACAGCTTTAAGAAAGGATTAGACAAGTTCATGGAGGACAAGGGTATCAATGGCTATAATTATGGACACCTAAGGACAACCTCGGGGTTGGAGAGATAAGCAGGATATCTCTCAATGCCATTTCCAGGGAATCCTAAGCAGGTGAAGGCATCTGCTTGGGAATACCCTGAAGCAAATGGTGAGCCACTGTGTGAGACAGAATGCTGGACTGGATGGGCTGTGGCCTGTTCTAGCAAGGCTCTTCTTATGTTCTTATGTTCACTGGCAAAACATTCTGCTGTCAAGAGAAGACACATTTTAAGATCTGGGATGCAGCACGGAAGGGTCTCATAAATGGTGGCTGTATCATGGTTGCGAACATACTGGGGCACTTGAAGAATTAGGAAAGTATTATACTATCAACTATTTGAAGCCTAACCCAAGTAAGACTCAAGTGTGCACTTTCCATCTTTGAAACCAAAAGGCAGGGTTGAACTGGATTTTACATGGCTTGGGAATCAATTACAGCATTGTTCAGCACTAAAATACCTCAGCGTGACATTTGCCAGGACACTCTCTTTTAAGCAGCACTGCCTGAATACCAAAGCTACAGTTAGTAAGAGGAACAACATCATCAGGAAACTTACAAACTATAAATGGGGAACTCAACCATCCACATTGTGTACATCAGCTTTGGCCCTGAGAGAACTAAGCAAGAGAATGACCCTCGACATCCTCTGAATGATTATGTGCCTGAAGTCTGCCAGCACCGATCCAGGAAGAGCATAATGGCAAGAGCAAACATTCTTGGGGGTACGCAAAAGCAAAACCAAACTAGAAGATGAAGGAAGGAGCTCACTGGACAAGGAATAACATTAAAGGAGGATATCACTGAGGAATTCAACCTCCCCTACATCACTTGGAGGACCCTGAATAGGCTGAGGGATGGAGTCCCTAAATGCAAGACCAACATGCTCAAGTGGGGGCTACTGGCAGACAACAATATGCTGTGTGAATGTGGGGAAATACAGAATCTGGCTCATTTACTGGTATGCCAATTACTACCAGAAACATGTACTGATGATTTAATTTTGGCCAATGGCAAAGCCAAGAAAGTGGCTTCATTTTTGGCAGTCCAAAGTTTGATCTGGACATGAAAGAAGAAGAATGGTTGTGTTGGCTGTGACTCCTCACAACTGGAACACCACATGTGTACATATAGCCTCTCTACAACCTTTCTGCACTACTGTCTACACATTTCTCCTCGGGTATCACCAGCAAAACCCATATGTGAAAAGGGCCATTTTTAAAAATTTGCTCTGACTAATTAGTCTCTTTACAGTGTCCTGTTCCCTATGGAGTGCCTGAAGTGCTGAGAACCTTCTAATCAAGTTGTTCCAAATTCTGTTTTCAGTCTCATTAGAGCACGCCAGGTTTTTTCATCCTTGTGTTTCTTGTTAATTTTCTAATGCTCTTAAACAGGACAGAAGTGTGATGGGGAAAGGTGGACTAATATGTAACCGGCAGGTGGCTTGGTCATGAAAGTGACGGAGAAGAATAGGAAACAAAGATGTTAATTTAGCAGCTTTTATTGTTATGAAGAAGGAAAATGCCCAGTAGCCACTTTTACAAAGGAGTTTGTTACATGTGCTGCTCAGTTGGTGATCCATTCTTCACACATATTTATATTTGGCCCCAAGGAGGTTTGGAGGAGAAGAGAGGCTAGAAGAAGAATTTGACTCAGTGGGCAGGATCTTCAAAAGCAGCTCAATAACTTGAGAGTCTAAATTTCATTAATTATCAACAGATAAATGTTCTATTATTATAGACGTTTGCTCCTCAATTAGCCAGCTCTGGATGTGATCTCTCAGGAAGCAAACTCAACACATACAGTACTTCCTTGGCATCTCAGCATCATATAATGGTTTTCCTTACACTGGCTAAGAATAGGAGAGAGTCTCACAAGGCACATAATTGGAAGAATATAGCAAGGCACTGTGGGTGGAATTTTAGCACAAGCAAATACATGCTTTCACAATGGTTCTTTGCAGGCGCACCCCCCAATAAAGGACTCAGACACTGATGAAAGTGGATAACGGCATTGGGCCACATTTATTGATTCATGCCCTAGTCCGAATTATAAATTTATATTGGTAATTGACCAATCATAATTCTTAAGGCAAGCAGGCCGAAGTAACACTGGTAAGGTACCACCCAAAATTGCCAACGGCAATTGTTACAATGTATCTATTTGTATCTATTTGTTTGTTCACAACAAACAAATTGTTGACCGTAGTCAATATCTAACTAATGACCCCACCCTCTGACGCGTATCCGTAAAATCACGGGGTGATGCATGCTGTCTAGCTGTAGCGATCACCCCATCGCCTAGTTCGTCGTTGACCGGACAACGTTTAACCAACTTATGCCTGTCTAGTGTTGTCCAGTCAATTGCGAACCTGCCGGATACCTGTGGGTCATAAATGTTTACCTTACCAGTGCTACCCGCCCATGTGACCAAAGTCAACAGTAGCAACAGAAACCCCTATATCAAACCATAGCAACAGTGTGGGATGGGCAAAAAAGCCAGGACCGAGAACCAATTGTGGGTCCCCGCCAAAAATTCCCACCCGGCCCCGAAGCGACCAAAATATCACACTGTTAACTAGGGAGGGGGTGGAGGGGAAAAACTTCTCCGCTCCGTCGCTTCGCAAAATGGCAGCTCGGCTGCCTCATGGCCGCCCCTTATATAAGGGTGCTGGCCACGCCCCCTAACTACCCGGATGCCTTCGGCCGATGGGGGGGCCCGCAAAGGGCGCGGCGGCCATTTTGGCGCCGCGCTCGCATTGCAGGCGCACCCCCCAATAAAGGACTCAGACACTGATGAAAGTGGATAACGGCATTGGGCCACATTTATTGATTCATGCCCTAGTCCGAATTATAAATTTCTATTGGTAATTGACCAATCATAATTCTTAAGGCAAGCAGGCCGAAGTAACACTGGTAAGGTACCACCCAAAATTGCCAACGGCAATTGTTACAATGTATCTATTTGTATCAATTTGTTTGTTGACAACAAACAAATTATTGACCATAGTCAATATCTAACTAATGACCCCACCCTCTGACGCGTATCCGTAAAATCACGGGGTGATGCATGCTGTCTAGCTGTAGCAATCACCCCATCGCCTAGTTCGTCGTTGACCGGACAACGTTTAACCAACTTATGCCTGTCTAGTGTTGTCCAGTCAATTGCGAACCTGCCGAATACCTGTGGGTCATAAATGTTTACCTTACCAGTGCTACCCGCCACACGGAGGGGCTTCAAAGAAGGCTCGACGCCCCCCCCCCCCAGACCGTCAGCTCGGTCAACAGGCCTGCTCGCCAGTTCACTAACCAGAGGTCCATACCTCCCTGCGACAGATGGGCCCCATCCCCTGAGTAAAGCTCGTAATTTTGCAGACTGATGGCGGGGAGGCTAATGACGCGTCCCCCACCCTTCTCGAAAAGGAACCGGGCAATAGCCCCGTTCACGGAGCGTCGGCTCAGTCAAGAGCCCCTAGGCCGAACGCTCCCCTGTAAGCGTACCGCGGTATCGTGTCCGACCAATTGAGGGTTGTCGCAGGCCACACATAATGTGAGTAGGGCAGGTCACTGCAAATCGCAAGATTCCGCGATAGGCCAGTGACATGTCCCAAGCCATCGCCCCCAAGGTACATAACCAGGACATAGGCGAGTCAGCATCCCTGATGTAGAAAAGGAATGGCAACAGTTCCCGCCATAACATGCCGCGCTTACCATGCCACCTGAGACGTGCGGATGCACCCAGTCCCAGTCGGGGTCCCCACTCTGTCGCCGCAGCGTAACGCGCTGCCCTGTGCAGCGTAACGCGCTGCCCTGTGCAGCGTAACGCGCTGCCCTGTGCAGCGTAACGCGCTGCCCCATGCAGCGTAACGCGCTGCCCTGTGCACGTGGCCATGGCCCACCAGCCATACTGTCACCGGTGTAATACGACACCCAGGGTCTGTCAAGGAAAAAAAGGGGGGAGAAACAATGCAGTGACTAAACTGGTACTCACGGTTGAAGAGGGCGAACACAAAACTGAAAACATTGTGATCCCCACCCTCCCATGTGGCGTTTGCCAGCCCGGAGTACCCAAAAACAGCTGCAGTAGAAGCCCCCCTATCCTGAACGAATGGGTGCCGCAACGAGCCCCAGAGAGGCCAACACTGTCTAGTGCCTTCCCGGCACCCTCCAAAATTGAAATTTAGTAAGGGGAGACCCATCTTGGTGACAGAAAAACGGGCCATGGTGGAGCCACGCAGTGCAAGGAAATCCTGTAGGGCACCAACCGGACAGATGTCTGCCAAAGAACACCGTAGCAGTCTTACACCACTGCCTACGCCATGCTGATCTGTCTTAGAGGAGCGTATCCTCAACTGAGCCCAGTCTTTGGCAACATAGACATCCTCGAGTTCCAGTGCCCTACGACTTGCTTCCGCCTTAGTCAGCATCACAAGCTCGCTGATGCGGAGCGCTCCAAAAAGGCCACCGTCGTAGCCGCATGAATTGGGCTGCCTCGTACTTATCAAAACAGAGGCCATGCCAGCCCCGGGCCAGTTGGGTAAGAACCCCTGGGGAAATCGGGTGGCGTTCGTCCGGGCAACGCCCACGCTCCCACACCCACCCCTCCAAAACATGTCTCACACGGAAGTCAGCGGTACTACCCACATGACCGCCCACCTTGGCCATAAAAGCCAACGCTGACAGCCCAGATGCTATGGTGCGAGGTGCAAGGCCCTGGGCATGCAGGTAAACCATGAACCGAAGTACATGGGTCGCTGGGATCGGCCAGGTCTCTGGCAGCCGGAATTGGGTACAGAAATCTCCGAAAGAATTGAATGCGTGGTGATACGCCTTACGCGTGCGTGGCGCTAGTGACAAGCCAATCGCCAGGTTCACCTCTCCTTGCCAATGGTATATCTCATCCGGGAGTGGCGAGGGAAATTCCTCCACATCCGGGGCCAAGGCACGGAACCGGGAGATCTGCAGGCGGGACAAAGCGTCAACGATATCATTATTGACCCCCGGGACATGCCTGGCCCTGAAGAGGACATTGAGGCACAGGCTGCGCAACACAAACTGGCGCACTGGGTCCATGACCCTGGGCGATTTGGAAGTCTGTGAGTTGACCATGTGTACAACGGCCGCATTGTGACACCAGAAATGGACAACCTAGTTGGCCCACTCCTCGCCCCATAGCATCAAAGCCCCCAGGATAGGGAAAAATTCCAGGTACGTGAGATCACGCAGGCGACCCGTGCCTGCCCAGGCTGGTGGCCACCCACCATAGGCCCACTTCCCATTGAAGTACATCCCATAACCCAGGGATCCCGAAGCATCGGACTGTATCTGAAAGCGAGGGAAGCCAGGAGGTCAGACCTCCAAAATGATACTCCATTGAACTCCCTCAGGAACTGGAGCCAGATAAGCATATCTGCCCTGATACCCTGGGTGAGTCTAACCCTATGGTGGGGCCTAATTAAGCCTGTCCTGGCGTCGCACAAGCGTCGAGGAGATGCCCTGCCCGGTGCGACGACCCAGCAAGCGAAATTGAGGTGACCATGTAGCACCTGCAGTCCCCTCAGTGATGCCTTGCGTTGAGCAAGCAAGTCCGATATAAGGGCCACTATCCTCGACACCTTATCCCCGGTAACCTAGAAGCCTGCGCTACCATGTCAATCTCCACCCCCAGGAATACTAGCTTAGAAGATGGGCCCTCGGTCTTTTCGGGCGCTAAAGGGACACCGAGTTCCTCCATTAGCGTCTGAAATGTGTTGAGGAGACGTGTGCACGTGTCCCAGCCCCGTTCACCCCCGAATAAAAATCATCCAGGTAATGGGCTACAGACCGGGACCCTGACCAGCGGACGAAAGCCCACTGTAGGAATGCACTGAAACGCTCGAAGGCCGAGCATGATATGGAACAGCCAAAAGGCATGGCCTTATCAAAGTAATATTCACCCCGGAACTTAAAAAACCCAGCAACTCAAAGTCACCCGGGTGCACTGGCAGGAGGCGAAACACCGACTTGATGTCGCACTGAGCCAACAGCGCACCCGGGCCACATGAGCGCACCATGCGCAGCGCTCGGCCAAAAGATGCATACCCGACTGAGCAAAGGTCATCAGGGATAGCATCACTGACCGATCGGCCGGCTGGGTGGGACAAGTGATGAATCAGGCGAAACTCGCCCGGTGACTTCATGGGCACTAAGCCCAAGGGTGATACCTTAAGATTAGGGAACGGGGGTGTCGGGAAAGGGCCAGTGACCCTGCCCGCATCGACCTCCTTAGTAATGCTGGCAGCAGCTACCTCTTCCCTCCCCCTAAGGGACAAAAGGTTGGGGGCATCCTGGGGGGACCTATCACCCACGAAAGGAATACTGAACCCCCGTCTAAAACCCTGAAGGAGGTAAACCGCATCCTCCCCCCTCGGGTACAATGTGAGCCAACGCTCCAACATGTTCACATTAATTGGGGAGGGGGCCTTTTGGTGAACCAGCTCCCTCTGCGGCAGTTTTGCCAGTCCCGTGTCCACCCCTTCCTCTGCCCCGCATCCCTCCAGGCCTGGGACAGGCGGAGGCCACCTGGGGGCCAGCACAGGAGGGACACTCATGCCTGTACTTGCAACTCTTCCTGTTGCAGGAACCATTGGACGAGAAAGTCCAGCACAGCAGGCGGGCTGGAACCCCCTGCCCCGCCACCTGGTGGGGTGCCTGTGCTGGGGCCGCTCGCTGGACCGCATGTCCACAATGGTATCATTCCCAGGGCACAGGGCGCGTGGGAGTCATGTACAGGAGCCACAGCCTCTGGCAGGGCTCATCCCACCTCATCTCGGGGTGCAGGTGAATCCGCGTACGGAATTCCTCGTCATTAGCCAACCACAACAGGCCCGGGAAGTCAACCATCGCCCGGTAATGTTGTCCAAATACTGGACCATCGGAATCGCCAAATCAGGCCGAGCCGTGAGGCAGACCGCCATGTATACGAGGCAGGCCCGCCACCAGTTGGCCCACGTACGTGGTGGCATGCGACGACGCGCCTGCTCCTTATCCTTCTCATCTTGCCCCTCCCTCTCATCCTTGGTGGGCTCTCTGTTAAGGAGGGAGAAGATGTCCACATACTCCCCCCGCCAGATCTTCTCTTTGGGGGTCTGGGCCAAATGGCCCCCCAGTGGCAAGGAATACCCTGCTGTCGGCAAAGCCGACACAGGTACAGTGGAAACTGCGAGCATCTGTAAAGGAGCCTGGACTAACCCGGTCACCCCTAGAAGATTCCCGACTGGGTAAGAAGCACCCCCCACCACGGGGCCCTGGGTGATGGTTGAAGTCACCGAGTGGGGCGTCGGCGACTGAACCGCCGCACCACCCGTGCGAGGCCAAGGCCATTGAAAAGCCCCCCCAAACGTGGCCATGTGTGTAGGTGCACTAGTTTGGACCGCATACTCACATGCTGCACCCCCATGGGCCGCCCCCACCGGGGGTTCCGACCCACTGGGGGCGTCGGAGCTCACGACCACCATAGAGCTCGCCGACGGGGCTTGATCAGCACCGGCCTGTGGATTGGGGAGCTGCGAGGCAGTGGCCGAAGCCGGGCCACGCGCCTCAGGCAGCTCGACCCGTCCCGTCACCTGCCGCTGCCCAGCAGACGATGCATCGACCTGCACCCCAAAAGGGGCCCCAGGGTGACCAACCCGGGCCAGGGATGCCTCAAGGGCCGCAACGTGGGCCAGGAGGGCCTCCACGCTGACATAGCCACCTAAACCAAGGGGGGGCAAAGGGGAGCGGTGGCCACCGCTTGCGGGCCGAGGGCCACGGCCCCTACTGGGCCCGTACGCGGACCCCCAGCCTCCGGCCAAAGGGGGAAGTAGCCCCATCCCACCGGTCCCGGTGGGCTCGGGCATAGGAGGCTGCTGGGGAGGCGCAGCCGCGGTCCTCCGACCCGGATTGCGCCTCCGCGCAGAACGAGCCACGTTCGCAGTCGCCCTCTTCTTTGAGGGCATTGCAGCTAGCCGATGGGAAGCCGAAAAAGGAGAAAATCAGCAGCCAAGAGGCTCCCCGGTGAAGGTAAGAGGGAAAAACTTCTCCGCTCCGTCGCTTCGCAAAATGGCAGCTCGGCTGCCTCATGGCCGCCCCTTATATAAGGGTGCTGGCCACGCCCCCTAACTACCCGGATGCCTTCGTCCGATGGGGGGGCCCGCAAAGGGCGCGGCGGCCATTTTGGCGCCGCGCTCGCATTCTTCCTGCAGTGCTTTGCACATCCCAGAAGTCTGCTCTGTAGGGTCTCCCACTTTTCCATGGAAGATTTTGGAAGCACACAGATCGACGAAGAACTGTTGTTTCCAGTTTCACCAACAAATTTATTTATTTATTATTTATTTAAATTCAAATTTTTATGCCGCCCAATCAAGTAAATCCGACTCTGGGCGGCTCACAACAAGTTAAAACATACATAAAAAACAGTTGAGCCATTAAAAACCAACATACCCACCCACCTATCCCATTTATCATTAAAAGACTACCCATGTTAAAAACTGCCTGCATTGGAATTAAAAGAAATGGGGGCTTATTTAATAAGCCAACAGGCAGGGACCATCCTTCCATCTGAGCCCCACACCTGTCCCGCCAACCAGGTTTCTCTGTCTGCTCCCGCAGCTCTACTGGTAGGAGGTTCCACAAGGCTAGTGTGGACACGGAAAAGGCCCTCCTTCGTGTACCAGAGAGACGAGCCCCTCTGGCAGATGGAACAATTAGGGAGCCCCTCCGGTCCACTCTGGTTGAACGGGCGGACACTCTTGGGATGACGCAGTCTCTAGGGTAACCTGGCCCACTACCATGAAGGGCTTTAAAGGTCCCGAAGTAATGGTGAGGCACAGGCATAACGCCCGCACCCCATCACCACCTGGGCCACTGCATTTTGGACCAACTGCAACCTCCGAATGGTTGTCAAGGGCAGCCCCATGTAGAGCACATTGCAGTAATCTAGCCTGGAGGTGACCAGAGCATGTGTGACCCTGAGCAGGGAGTCCCGGTCCAGGAGCGGACGCAACTGACGGATGACGCGAAGCTGTGCGAAAGCCCTCCTGGCCACGGCCGCCACCTGATCTACAAGTAGCAGCCCCGAATCCAGGAGGACCCCTAAGTACACTTAATATACACTTAACTAGATTGCACTCTGTCTTGAAAACTTTGGTGTTTATCTTTCATCCTTGGGGTGATTGTAAATAGCCTTTTCTGTTTTAAAGAAACACTAACACAGTTTATCACGCCTCTTTTTGCATACATGTACTGTATGTCTCCTTCCATTCCATTCCCCTACCCTTCTAATAGGGAAATTTTCAATGAAGTCATATTCAATGGCTGTTTTGGAATCCACATTGTTTGGCTTCCCTGAAGATGACTGGAGAATGTCCAAATGTTGATATTAGAGAGAGGGGGAGAGGAAGAGAGAGAGATTTATTTATTAGGACAGGTGGAAATCTTCAAAAGACACTGTGGAGCCCTTGCTTCACAGTATGTGGGATTTTTACCCACTGAAACCACCTCCCATTATGCCCCGCCACTCTGCGGAACCGCCGTTAGGCATTACTTTGTGGGGGGCAGACTGGCTGTTAAAAACCCTCCTCCAATTTGGCTACTCATCCTCCTCCTCTATGCCTCTGGCTGCCCTCTTCTCAGTTTCTCCACATGTCTAAGTTCCAAGATGACCCCAGCCACATAATTGGACATAATGACCCAGGTAGTCTCCCTACTCAACATCTCGCCAATAATGACTTCCGGAGACAACTCTCATCAAAAATGCCTCTGTAAAATTTCCCGTTCTGCATCAAAGCGTGGACAGTGAAAAAACACATGCTCCACGTCTTCCTGCACGGGCTGGCAGAGGGGGCATGAAGCATCATCATCCAGCCTAAAGCAGTGTTGGTAGGCTTTGAAGCAGCCATGCCCCCATCAACAGCTGTGTGAGGTAGTAATCCACCTCTCCATGCTGTCTTGTTGACCACGCATTAATGTCTGGGATGAGGCGATGAGTCCACCGTCCCTTGGTCGATGTATCCCAGATCTGATGCCATCTATCTGGACACCCAGATATCATAATGACGGCTGCAAGAGTATACTGCAGCCTCCAACAGTAAGGGTGATGGTCTCCCTGGCTTTCCTACTGGCCACAAGAACTGCCTCAGTCTTATGATCTGCTAGGTGCAAGCCAGCTAATGAGAACCACTGACGAATTTTGGCAACACTCTTGTTTGCAGTTTGGACAACTTCCTCCAGATGTTTGGCGACAACCACTACTGCCACATCGTCTGCAAACCCAACTATCCTTGTCCCTTGGGTATTATTCCACAATAAGGGACTGAGCACCGAACCTTGTGGAACACCTCCAGTGATGTTGTAGGTTCAAAGTCCAGCATCGGTGTTATACATCAAGGTTCAATCTGTGAAATAACTCATGATTATGCATCTGATGTACTCTGGAACCTCCATCAATCTAAGCGCATCCAGGATACAATTTATTTTATTTATTTATTTTCTTAAATTTATATCCCGCTTCTCTCGAACCAATGGAACGATTCTAAGCGGCTTACAGAAGATTCAAAAACACAATATCAAAGGCACACAATTCAAAAAACACAGTATAACAATAATATAATCAAAAATACAATATTAAAGATGCAATTAATAACAAAAAATCAAAAGAAATATCCAAGACCACCCACGAAATCCCCTGCCTTTAAAGTCCTCCAAGTCCAATCCTGTTCCTCATCCAAGGTGATGATAGCGCAGTACTTTTTGGCATCTCTCTTCCAACGTTTGCATTCTATGGCCTTGCGGGCAATATCTACGACTATGTTGATGGCATCCACATACCTTCAACTTTTGGATTTGAAAATAAGGAAAATTTTGGCCACACCCATCTGTGGGTGTGGCCAACTCTGTGGGTGTTGGCCACATATAGCCATGTGACTTGCTGGGCTCTAGTCATGCCTGCCACATGGCCATGAAAATGTCTGCAAACACAGACAGCACTGGCTCTTTGGCTGTAAATGGAGATGAGCACTGCACCCTAGAGTTGGATACGACTGACATATTTTACTTTCTTAGGATCAAAGATCGCTGCAGATGGTGATTGCAGCATGAAATAAAAAGGCGACTGATGTTTGGGAAACAAGCTATGAGAAACCTGGGGAACATAGTTAAAAGTAGAGGCATCACCTTGCAAACAAAAAATTGCATAGTCAAAGCAATGGTATTCCCGGGGGTAATGAGAGCTAGACCATTAGGAAAGCTGAGCGCAGAAAAATAGATGCCTTTGAAATGTGGTGTTAGAAATAGGTCGATCCTAGAAGAAATCAACCCTGACTGCTCATTAAAGGTCAAATCGTAAAGATGACGCTGAAGTACTTTGGACATCAAATGAGAAGGGAGGACTCACTTGAGTGGACGAAAGAAGGGGGTGGCCAAAAATAAGATGGCTAGATGGTATTGTAGATGCAATGGGCTCAGAGCTGTGGGGGCCAAAGAACCCTTTCCCCATTTTCTTGGGGGACTTTTGTTTTGTTTTCTTTCTTGTTTACTCAGTGGCTTAAGTGACTAAGATGCTGACTGGGAGGCAGAAGGTCAGCAGTTCGATTCCCGAGTACTGCAGGACGGAATGAGCTCCCGTCTTTGTCCCAGCTCCTGCCATTCTAGCAGTTTGAAAGCAAGAAATTGCAAGTAGATAAATAGGGACCACTTTGGTGGGAAGGTAACAGCATTCCGTGTGCTCTGGTGTCTAGTCATGCCTGCCACATGACCACGGAAATGTCTGCAGACACAGACAACGCTGGCTCTTCGGCTTTGAAACAGAGAAGAACACTGAATCCTAGAGTCGGATACGATTGGAACTCTCCCCTCTCTCTCTCATATAATGTAGGAATCTATGACTGTGATGGCGAACCTTGGCACTCTATAGATATGACTGGCTTTCGAGCAAGGGAAACCTTTTCCTTGAGCATATAGTGAGCAAGCACCATCCCCCACGCCCCCCACCCCTCCCAAGTTAACTCTAGAAATGGAATCCTCCAGCCAGGACAGAGGCAGGGGGCAGAAACAGCTCAACAAAGCATGAGAGTGAGAGAGAAGTCTCTGCCCCCAGACCAAGAGCTGATTTGCCCCTGCATATATGAAATATTGCTCACCTCTAGAGTAGACTCCCGTCCCTCCCAGTATGAAACGAAGCCACCATATTGGCCATTTGGCTGGCAGGAAAATGAAAAGGAAACTAACTACAGAACGCCCCACCACCACCTTCTCTCTCTCCCCTTCCACAAGTGAAAAGCCACACAGCGACCTCTGGTGGCTGGAAAAAATACTGCAGCTTCGCCTGTGAGGGCTCCGGTCAGGATATTTCTTTTTTTAAAATAAGGGAAAATATGGGGAAATTAATAAAACGGGAGGGGCGGGAAGAGGGGTAAAAATAAGGCGTTTTTCCGGGTAAAACGGGATGGTTGACAGGTATGCATCCATGGTAGAATCTCGCCTTCCTGAATCCATGTTGGCTTTCGGACAATCCACTAGCTCCTTTGCTCTCTCTCTCTCTCTCTCTGTGTGTGTTATGCATACATAATATATTTATGTCTAAGGCAGCACAGGTAGATTTAAATCCAATGTCCAATTTGTTTTCCAATCCTTATTTCATTTTTGGTTGTGAGGCTTAGTTTCTCCCTGCAAATTCATGCACCTTTTCATGTATTCTTTCTAATGTGTGTATTTATTTACAAATTTTCCCTAATATCTGTATTTATTTATGCATGTTATTAAACTGAAAGATTTTCCCCACTGACTAACGTGTGTCTGTATTTCTCCAATTTTCCCTTCTTCTTTTTTAGCAGTTTGCATTTGAAAAGGTTTGCATAGTTTATTGTTTCCACGTTCTCTTTATTTTCACCAGGTCAGATAATATCAGATGAATACTTTTAAGTGTGACGAAGTTAGGTGTGATGATAATGACAACTCCATAGAGACAATTGGTATGTAACAGAATTGCCTGAAGCGCATCACATCTCAAACACCAAAACTTTGTAAAAGGACTTTGATTGGTTGGAACCACCATATTTGATCTGAATTTCAATTCTTTGCAAGTTTTGTTAAATAAAATTGCTGAACTAAAGGTCCATCCATTGGCTTGCCTTTTAGGTAAAGGTCACTCTCGCTCAATCGCCAGTTGTATCCAACTCTAGGGTTCAGTGCTCATCTCCATTTATAGCCAAAGAGCCAGTGCTGTCTGTGTCTGCAGACATTTCCATGAACATGTGGCTTGTCTTTTAGGAACTTCTAAAAAGGAAGAGGGACATATAATATTTTATCAGAACTTTGCAAAGTTTGTACATGAAAAAAGTACAGCAAATATACAGTGTCTAATTGGGTTTTGAGAAAGCTCAGCACGTAATTTATATTCTTTATAACTGCTGAAGGAGAATGTGTAAAGAAGAGTATATCTTCTCTCATTATAACCTGGAGACAGTGAAGCATCCTGTACTCACATTGACATGCTCACAATCCCATTGTTCTCTCACAAGCACATCATCAGTGGCTTCACGCTTCCTATACCACATCACTCCCATTCTTCAGCTTTTCGGCAGCCATCTTTCATTGTTTCATGTCACAGTCAGAGGAAAAAGCAAGTTCATTAGGATGTGTTCAATCCAGAGGGCCTTCAGTTTCCCCAGATTTTTCTAGCACTTTCACAGAGATAACAGCAAAGCTTTTAACTGCTCAACAATACATGTGTAGACTGAAGAAAATAAGAAGTCTTTTGCAGTTAATACTATGTTTAAATGCCAGTGGAAAGCACCAACAGCTAAGCTACAGCTGTGGACTTTAATAGACCACCCTTTCACAAAATAAAATAGATAAGACATTGATCTTATGGACAGGTTCCCCAGTGAATGTGTGGAGTTTCTTATTTTGCTCTTATCTATGGAAAGACAGGGCATGGGGGAAGGGATGGCCTTCTAAGTGTCTTCTCATTTCTGACTATCTTCCCAAACTTAGAATGTGCATTAGTTTTTGACGGAAGCAAATTACATGTGCCTTTCAAAATAGTAATTAAGTGCAACCATTATTTGTTATATTCAAAGGGGGGAATATATAAAACTACATATCTTTTTATGAGTTCAGACTAAGTCTTTAGCATATAACTCTGATTAAATCACACTTCCCAGCTAACTTGTGCTGTCCTTGATCCTTCAGTCTGGCCACTGCCCAAACATCTAACCGATTCAATTTATTTTAATGATCTTGCTGCTAAAAGTTATCTGTATGATCCCATGGCTTGGGATAACAAACATGTCACTCAGGGAGATGGGTAGAGCCATGCTTTGGGTACAAATAACTAATTATTTCTCACTCCTTTTTTTGCTTACATGGCTGCACAAATCAGGTGTGTGTGTGTGTGTGTGTGTGTGTGTGTGTGTGTGTGTGTGTGTGTGTGTGCAGTTCAAAAGCAAGAAATTGCAAGTAGATAAATAGGAACCACTTTGGAGGGAAGGTAAACAGTGTTCAGTGCACTCCGGTGCCTAATCATGCCTGCCACATGACAACAGAAAACAGCACTGGCTCTTTGGCTATAAACAGAGATGAGCACAGAACCCTAGAGTTGGCTATGACTGGCTTTCGAGCAAGGGCAACCTTTACCTTTACCTAATAACAGAAAATCCCTGAATGGTATTCAAATTTGCTGTGAAGTTTGGCCCTGTTTATGCAAGTGCTTAGTAAAGGTCTTCCTTGCTCAAAAGCCAGTCGGATCCGACTCCAGGGTGCAGTGCTCATCTCCATTTACAGCCAAAGAGCCAGTGCTGTCTGTTTGCAGACGTTGTCATGGTCATGTGGCAGGCATGACTAGAGCCCAGCAAGTCACATGGTCAGATTTGGTCACACCCACAGATTTGGCCACACCCACCGAGGTAACCGTGCCCACAGTGTTTCCCTTATTTTCAAATCCAAAACTTGATAGGTATGTGCTACAGTCCTGATTACCACATAAAGAACTCCTACAGTTTCCAATGCCCTTTAATTTCATGTCATTTTTAAATGACAGTAGGAAGAGAGAGTATATTGCTATGGATGCACAAGAACAGCAATAGTATTAGTAATGGGGATGAGTGATATAATGTACTCAATAATATCATACTCTGACTAAAAACAACTTGACTAGCACAAATGTACAAGCAGGAGGACATCAGCAATTAATGTTAATAAAAATATCAGTGGACTATCAAAATTCTTTCAAAATCAAGCAATTATATAAAAGGATTATTAGACCTAAATGCTATGAAGTAATAAGACAAACCTGGTTGTTAAGCACCATCAAGCCATCTCTTATTTATAGTGACACTAAGCATGAGAGATTTCCAAAATGTCGTCTCCTCAACAGCCATGCTCAGCTCTTATAAACAAAAGTCTGTGGCTTCCTTTAGTGCAGGGATCCTCAACCTACAGCCTCTGGGCCGGATCCAGCCTATAGCATCATTCCATCTGGCCTTTGCTCCAGATGCCACCTTGGCCGCCGTCTCAATCCTTGCCCCTTCTGTTTGGCTTGGCGTGTCCCTAACTGTGCTATGTAGCAAGGCGGATGTTGTAAGAAGGCTTACAACATCCACCCTGCTACAGAGCGCCGTTAGGGACACGCAAGCAGAGGGGACAAGGATTGAGATGGTGGAAGCGGAAGCAGCGGATGTACACAGACACCTGCATCTTTCCCATGGGCTGAGAGTGGCTTTTCCGGAAGGCGCCCACAGATGCCCATGTCTTTCCCGTGGACTACTCTGGCCGAGCGCAGACAAGAAGGACAGTCAGGACCCCTCCTTCACCCCCACCATGCAACTCCTCCAGGCTGGGAAGCAGGGAAGTGGTGTGTGTGGGAGTGTTGTGGGCTCAGGGGGCTCCCGCCGCTACTGGCAGTGGGACCACCAGTCCAGCCCCCGCAAATAGTCTGAGAGGTTGTGAACCAGGCCCCGGCTTTAAAAGGTTGAGGATCCCTGCTTTAGGCAGTCTGTCCAACCCATCTCCTACTGCCTTCAACCTTTCTTGCTGAGGACAGCCTCAGTTTCATCATTTTTGGCTTGATTACCTCTAGGAAGACTGGCTCATCTTTCTGGCAGTCCAAGGTATCTATAAAGCTCTCATCCAGCACTATATTTCAAACAAGCCAATTTTTTCCTGTCGGCTTTCTTTACTATCCATCTTTCATTACCATATATGGTGATCATTACTGCCCTTCCAGTTTCAGTCTTCTGATTTCTTGGCTGCAGTCTCCGCTTAGATTGTTGGCTGAACTAAGGCATAGAAGTTCTTTCATTATTTTAATTGCTTCATTGTCATTAAAGTTGCGTAGTTCTTCTGTAGTCATGATTTTTATCTTCTTGATGTTCCAAATACTTTGGCACTTTTTTCTTTCAGTTTCATTAAAGAATGATTAAAAATCATTCAAATTCATTGTCATTGTCTTCTGCATACCTTTGTTTCTTCCACAAGTTTTCTCTTCCGCCTTCATTGGAATCTAGTCTGGTTTCCCTTATGATATATTTTGCACACAGGTTCAACAGACACAGGGGCAAAATACCGTATTTTTCGGACCATAAGATGCACTCCCCCCCGGGGGGAATGAGGGTGTGTCTTATAGTCCGAATGCTGTCCAGCAAGGCTGTTGTAAAAGGATGTTTTTACAACAGCCGCGGTGGCTGAAGACCTCCACCGCTGCCCACAGTTGTTCCGTGGCCTGAGAAAGAAGGGCTGGGGAAAGAAAAACATATGTTTGGAAGGCCATTACCACAGGTGGCCACAAGAGGGCACAAATCACAATTTCCCATTTAAATGCATTGGAAATCAATTTCTTGTACAGTATTCTAAAGCTTTTCTGTTTGTATTTTCCCAATGCATTTCAGTGGGAAACCAAACCTGTGCATAAAAAGGGTTTCATTTACCTTTCTTGCCTTTGTCCCTGCTTAATGTGGTCAAAATAGAGGGGGACGCCATGCTTCCTGGTTGCAGGGAGAGCGGGAGGCTAGGCTAAAGCATCGCTTCCTGCCTCAGTGCAATTGGCTTGCCTGCCCATTTCCCCTGCAGCGCCACCACTGGTTTGTGGTGCAAATACAGTACTATTTGGTTCAGAATATCTTTTTCTTGTTTTCTTGCTTTAAAAACTGGATGTGTCTTATAGTCAGGTGTGTCTTATGGTCCAAAAAATACAGTACACATATACATGTATTGTGTATATGAAACCATTTTGACTCTCCAAATTCTGCATTGTGGGTTGTGACCCTATTTCTGTCACCTTTTGCTTTTGCTTCTTGCTTGTTCTTTTCAATATTAAGCGCCTTCTGTGTAATCTAGCTTTTCTTTATGATCATCATGCTGGTATAAGGTCTCTTTTTTTACTTCTGCTAGGGAGACAATGATGAGTGTGAAGGATTCAAACAAAAACTTGGAGAAGCTCGCTGTTTTGTGAATAGAATGAAAGGATCTCCCCGCCCCCATGCTAAACCAATGACATTTCCTTTGGTATTTTGTATAAAAAAAACAAAGGATGATGGTGTGTTTATGCCTCACAGACTATAGCTGCCAGAGACTTAATTCCTTGTTCCCCAACAACTATAAGAACATTAACTCAGAAACCTACATTGCTGTTTCTTTGGGGAAATCAATTAGAAATTAAATGTACAAAAGCAAAAGAATTTCATGCTAACTCCCAAGATTTCTTGGAGAATTGAAATGGAAGGGTTACAAAATAGTCATGAAGTTATGCTCCTTGACAATCAGAAATAAATGAGAGAAGGGAGGACAGAGCTGCTAAGGAAGGTCCTGTAGGAAGGAAGAGAATGTTAGAGGAAGGTGGACTGCAGTCATAACTAGAGATGAGAAGGGAGAAAATTCCCCCAATGTCCTTTGGATTTTTCCAAGGAAAATGTTTTTGAAGAGGCATTTCCTATAGAAAAATATAAACTTTGGGGAACCTAGAAAAACATTGTCATGAAGATTTTCTTCTTTTTGACTTCATGAGCTTTGTGTCCCTACTGGTTTAGCTTGGTTCATATGAAATTGTCTCACGTGGGGAGAGGG
The DNA here is from genome assembly GCA_035047345.1 of Bradypodion ventrale. NCBI lineage: Eukaryota > Metazoa > Chordata > Lepidosauria > Squamata > Chamaeleonidae > Bradypodion > Bradypodion ventrale. The sequence goes on from JAWDJE010000002.1 coordinate 273,831,614, forward strand.
CAAAAAACTGGAGGGGAACGCAAAGGGCTGAGCATACAATAGCTACACAGGTTTTGGGCAGAGCCTCCTTTTTTACTTTCTTTCTACTGGGATTGGCACTTTGCCCCCCACAAAAACCAGTTGGCAGTTTGGTGCCCAGCAGTATATTTTTGCACTTCCAAATATTGGTCCCCTAGGTCAAGACCTGGGTGCCCACTCCCATTCCAACCTTCTTGAGATGACCATTATCTGCAAAGGCCTAGCTCAGGGGTTCCCAATCTAAGGCATAGCTCAGGGGTTCCCAACCTAAGGCCCATGGGCCAGATGTGGCCATGGTGCCATTTCATGTACCCCCCCACCCACCCATTTGACAAAATGGCCACCCCATCATGCAGGCAGGGCTAAAGGTCCTTGAAAAGGTTGGGAACACCTGGCCTAGCTGATGGGTGTGGACTTTCTCCTGTACTGTTCCGAAACTGCAGAGAGCATTCAATTCAGAAACAGTATTAGTTCTTATTCTTCCTAATTTTACACACATATGTGTAAGTTGTCCTTTTTATTTGTTTTAAGAGCTGTGTCAAGCTAGTACACCTAGATATCTAACTCTGTGACACAGGACAAATTGCAAGATACCGTTTGCGCATTTCCTCTCAAAGTATTGTCACCACGTTTGTTTGTTTTCTAGAACTCTTGTGTCTGAGAGTCCAAACTTAAACACTCACATGGATTCTTTCCAGAGTTTCCTTCAAAAGACATAATAATAAGACCTGTGTGTTCCTACCAAGTCCAGTGCATAGGTGAATCTAACTCTGCAGCAAAGCAAGAAAACAAGATTGGAAAATTCCAATTTTCAGTTAATTAAGTTTGTTAGGGAGCCAAAGAAGAGGAAATTTTACAAGCAGCTACTTTTTTAAAAAAATCACACAGAAGTGCTTAACTAACTAATGGGAACCTAAAAATAATTCAACAAAATATTATATGGAGGAGGGGAAGAGATGCCCCTGTGGGCTTAATTCCAGACTTAACTTCATCTTTCACTATGTACTAGCCTGCCAGACAGAGGGGGAAATCCCAAAGAGCAAAAGGATTTATGTTAGGGCTAAATTACTCCCAGAGAAAGAAAATCAAGCAAATCAGTCTTGTGGGAATTTGCTATATGTGACTCACCTTGTCTTTCCTCCCATTTCAAGAAAGGCCCAGGGGAGATATTAGCTTTGAGTGTGTAGTGACTGACATTTTGACGTTTCCCAGAATCTGGCATGCCTGCCTAGGCCATATTCTTTGACAGATTTTGTGTTGCCATTGTTAATATTTTTATAATGTTTTCATGAAATGTAATGAATAAATAAGTCTAAGCAAAGTTATTTGTCAGGATTGTCTCAGTGACTGGCAGCAGCTCTTCATGGTCACAAGCAGAGATGAGCCATTCCTGTTACCTGCTTCCAGATCCTACATTTAAATAAAAAAAAAACAACCATTGTTTTGGAGGAACAGTGAGGTGACAGGAGAGTTGTAGGTCCTGGCTCATGCACACTGGATTCAGTCATTAGGAGATACTGTACATATGAATCCATTTGATTAGTTGGTTTTCTGCCCTGTGACATTGCATGTGAATGCCATGATATTGAACTCAAATGTTGTTTTAGGAATGTTGGAAACAGATTGCTCAGACATAAACTCATAGAGGCATGATAAGATGGCAAAGAAATGCGGGGGATAATGAGCTTAACATGACATGTAGTGAGCTTAACAGACCCTATATTTCAGAGTATTGTCAGTATCCAAAATAAGAGGTCATGTTCCATCCATGTCAATATTTGCTGCATCCTGAGTGACACTTTAGACCAGGGGCTCCTGCCACAGGCCAAACCCACCCCCGACACTCAGCTATGGGGGCCAGAGGCATGGTTGCTCCCACTACTTAAGTTTGCGGTGGCGGTGGTGATCATGCTGTTTTTTGCGTCTTCTTGCACAGCCTCTACCACTTCCCAGGGTGACGTGGGGCTTTTTGGAGCATTTTTGCTCCATTTTGGGTATTTTCCGCCGCTTTTCCACTGCATTTTGGCAGCTAAACTGCAGTGGTTGGGCACTTCCTGTTTCCATGGTATAAACGCAGGCACTGATGTAAGCTCCACCTGGCACCAGAAGTCCCTAACCATTGTGGTTTAGCTGCCGAAACATAAAAAACTCCCAAAACATAGTGAAAATGCTCCAAAAAGCCTCCCATCACCCTGGGAAGCAGTGGAGGCTGTGCAAGAAGCTGCAAAAACACCATGATTGCCACCGTCGCCACAGTAAGTGACCACAGTAAGTGACTTTTTGGGACTTCCAGTGGTGGACTTACATAGAGACTTGATATAGTGGACTTTTTCTTTCTTTCTTTCTTTCTTTCCCTTTCATTAATTAGTTCAACTTTTACTTTGATACTATGTGATAAACTGTGATATTGTGCATGATAATACTTTGTTTTAAAACTGTTTAAACTGTGATAACATGTGTGATGGGAAAAGACTGGCGTAGAGACCGGCAAGGCATGCCACAAAGTTTGCCAAGAGAACCCTATGGACCAAAACAAAAGGCAAAACAAGGGGATGCTCAGCACAGCAGATCTGAAAAGGGGGAAGGATACGAAAGGGGGAGAAGAAATACAGTGTTGCAGGGAACAATACTGCATAGGGACATGGAATGTGAGGTCTATGAATCAAGGAAAACTGGAAGTAGTTAAAAATGAGATGCAAAGAATAAGCATTGACATCCTGGGCATCAGTGAATTAAAATGGACAGGGATGGGTGAATTCAGCTCTGGAACCCATCATATCTACTACTTTGGGCAAGAAAACCTCAGAAAAAATGGAGTAGCCATAATTGTCAACAAAAGAGTGAGGAAAGCAGTAATGGGATACAACATCAAAAATGATAGAATGATGTCAGTCAGAATCCAAGGCAAACCTTTCAATATCACTGTAATCCAAGTCTATGCACCAACCACTAGTGCAGATGAAGCCACAGTTGACCAGTTCTATGAGGACCTACAACACCTCATAGAACAGACACCAAGAAATGATGTCCACATTATCTTAGGAGATTGGAATGCCAAAGTAGGAAATCAAAAAGTAAATGGAATAACAGGCAAGTTCGGTCTTGGAACACAGAATGAAGCAGGTCAAAGATTGATAGAGTTCTGCCAAGAGAATGCACTAGTCATAGCAAACACCCTCTTCCAGCAACACAAGAGGCGACTTTACACATGGACATCACCAGATGGCCAGCATCGAAATCAGATTGATTACATACTCTGCAGTCAAAGATGGAGAACCTCCATTCAGTCAGCAAAAACAAGACCTGGAGCAGATTGTGGCTCAGATCACAACCTACTGATCGCAAAATTCAGGCTTAGATTAAAGAAAATGGGGAAAACAATTAGACCAGACAGATATGACCTACACAACATCCCTAAAGAATACACGGTGGAGGTCATGAACAGATTTAATGTCCTGTACCTGATAGACAGAGTACCAGAAGAATTATGGACAGAGACACGGGACATCATGCAGGAGGCAGCAAGAGAAACCATACCAAAAGAAAAGAAGCGTAAGAAAGCAAAGTGGTTGTCTGATGAGGCTCTAAAAATAGCAGAGGAAAGAAGGAATGCAGAAGTCAAAGGAGAAAGGAAAAAATACAACCACCTGAATACAGAATTTCAAAGAAAAGCAAGGAGAGATAAGGAAAAATACCTGAACGAACAGTGCAAAGAAATGGAGGAAAACAACAAAGGAGGCAGCACTAGAGATCTTTTCAAAAAAAATTGGGGAAATCAAGGGAACATTTAAAGCAAAAATGAACATGATAAGGGACAAAGATGGAAAAGAGTTAGCTGAAGCAGAAGAGATCAAAAAAAGATGACAAGAGTACACAGAGGAACTCTGCAAAAAGGACCTCAACACTCCTGATAATAACAATAATGAGAAATTTGAACTTGAACCAGACATTCTGGAGAGTGAAGTCAGAAAGGCCCTAAAAAGCACTGCAAACAATAAAGCTAGTGGAAATATTGGCATCCCAGTTGAATTTTTCAAAGCCCTAGAAGATGATGGAATCAAACTACTGCATTCAATATGCCAGCAAATTTGGAAAACAAAACAGTGGCCACAGGATTGGAAAAGATCAGTGTACGTTCCAATCCCCAAAAAAGGCAATGCCAAAGAATGCTCAAATTACTGAACAATTACGCTCATCTCACATGCCAGCAAGGTGATGCTCAAGATAATACAGGATAGACTTCAACAACATGTGGAGAGAGAACTACCAGAGGTGCAGGCCGGTTTCAGAAGAGGCAGGGGGAGACCACATTGCCAACATACGTTGGAGCATGGAGAAAACAAAAGAATACCAGAATCAAGTCTACTTTTGTTTTATTGACTACACCAAGGCTTTTGACTGTGTGGACCACAACAAAATGTGGCAAGTAATTAAAGAGATGGGAATACCAGAACACCTCATATGCCTCATGAGAAATCTGTACACGAACCAAGAAGCAACAGTTAGGACAGAACACGGAATGGCAGAGTGGTTTGGAATAGGAAAAGGAGTAAGACAAGGCTGCATTTTATCACCCTGCTTATTCAACTTATACACAGAGCACATAATGCGCAATGCAGGGATGGAGGAATCACAATATGGGATCAAAATTGCTGGGAGAAACATCAACAATTTGAGATATGCAGACGATGCCACCCTAATGGCAGAAAATGAGGAAGACCTAAAGAACCTCTTGATTGGATTGAAGGAGGAGAGTGCAAAAGCTGGCTTGAGACTCAATATCAAGAAAACAAAGATAATGGCAACAGGTCCCATCAGTCCCTGGAAAATAGATGGGGAAGAAGTAGAAGTAGTGACAGATTTTACTTTCCTGGGATCTAAGATCACTGCAGATGGCGACTGTAGCCATGAAATAAAAAGACGACTGATTATGGGGAGACAAGCAATGAGAAACCTGGGGAATATAGTGAAAAGCAGAGACATCACCTTGAAAACAAAAATTCGCATAGTCAAAGCAATGGTATTCCCAGTGGTAATGTATGGGTGTGATAGCTGGACCATTAGGAAGGCTGAGCGCAGAAGAATAGATGCCTTTGAGATGTGGTGTTGGAGGAGAGTCCTGAGAGTCCCCTGGACAGCAAAGAGAACAAATAGGTCAATACTGGAAGAAATCAGCCCTGACTGTTCATTGGAGGGACAAATAGTGAAGATGAAGCTAAAGTATTTTGGACATCAAATGAGAAGGGAGGACTCACTTGGGAAGCCTTTGATGCTGGGAAAGGTGGAGGGCAAGAGAAGAAGGGGGCGTCCAAAGATGAGATGGATAGATGGTATTGTGGACACAATGGGCACAGAGCTTGGTGAGCTGAGGAGAATGGTGCAGGATAGAGTTACCTGGAGGAAAATGGTCCATGGGGTCGCAAAGGGTTGGAATTGACTGTGCGACTGAACAACAACAACAATGTGGTGGAAGCTTCTGGAGGTGCCAGGGTGGGCACCACGGGTTGCATTAATGAGCTCCGCAGGCCAGATTAGGCCCATGGGCCATAGGTTGAGAACCCCTGCTCTAGACATTAGCACAATTTTAGGATCCTGGTGGTGAGAATAGACTCGGTCCCCCATGTTATCCTACTTTGTCCATTACCACTATTTCAGTGCCTCCTGCTTCTAATTTCAATTAATGAGAATTTAAACTGTGGTCTTGGTCCTGAATTGTGGCTAATTGTAACTAGTATTAGTACAAACAAGACAGCTTTATGAATTATGTTTTCTTTCTGGTTTGTTTCTCCTGATCATAAAGAGGGTTAACCTGGTCCAGATTGTTAAGTTTTTTATATACACAGCAGTAGGCAGGGCAGCTTTACACATAGTTTGCAAGTTCTCCAAGCATTATACTCCCCTCTGTGGCCCAGCAATTAAGCTCTCTACGCTTGTTTTGAAATATAAGATGATAGTTCTTTACTTACATTTGCTTTAGAAAGATTAGTGAACAGTAAGTTTCACAGTAGACAAACATGCTTTGCTTGTAAGGCAATCATTTCAATTAAAGGCGAGAAAGAGCAGAACAGAACAGCAGAATTAGAACTGGAACACAACACTGACAAATCCCAATCAACAAGGCAGCTTAATCATGTCAGGTGACCCTAGAGACGGGAAACTAGAAGACTTTTCTGATTGGTTGGTTAGAAATAATGTACTTAATAACCCATTGCATGGTGGGGTTGCTCTAATATACTTAACACAGACAATATGCCAAGCTGTGGTTTTTGTTGTTCAGTTGCACAGTCGAGTCCGACCCTTTGTGACTTCATGGACCACCGCATGCCAGGCTCCCCTATCCTCTGCCTGTCCTCTTTAGACCAGGGGTTCCCGCCACGGGCCAGACCTGTCTCTGACGCTCAGCTGTCCTCTGCCATTTCCCACAGCCCTCACACAGGTCTACACCCATCGCATCAACGATGCCATCCAACCACCTCATCCTCTGCCATCTCCTTCTCCTTTTGATCTTTCCCAGCGTCAAGGCCTTCTCAAGTGAGTCCTCTCTTCTCATTTGGTGGGTGTTGTGTCCTAATGGTTTAACCTTCCTCATGGATAACAATGTATCTGAACCAATGCAACCTTACCTATGGGCAACAATGTAACCTTCAGCTGTATCACATAAACCCTGTAATAGGACGCGAGCTAATGACCACCAGCTGGCAGCAGCGAGCGTCCAAGCTCTCTTGGTCCAAACTCATCAAAGGCAACAGCGCGGGAAGTTTTCCCGCCACCACCTACACCTGGACAAGAAGGGCGTGACCAGCAATGACGTCACGCAGACAGTAGCCAATGGGCTATCATGGAACCACGTTCAAATGTGTTACTACTGTATATAAAGAGCTATTGATCCGCCATTACCTCATGTTCCCTCTGACCACCATGCAATAAACCTGAGTTAACCCAGCCCGAGGCTGTGTCCTGTGTTTTGGTTTTCGTACACCAAATTGCCGACGAAGGTGGGATAATGGATCCCCAAGGAGCAGCCAGGGCACAGAGCGGGTTCAACATCACCAAACCGCAAGACTGGGAGCTTTTTGAGATGGATTTCCAGGCGGCGCTGGTGGAACTCAAAGTCAAAGAAGACGAGGAGGAGAGGAAGAGGGCCATCCTCACCAGAATGCTTGGGATAGAAACCAAGCGAACGCTGGTGGGCATCATTGCACCGAAGAAGGTGAGCGAATTCAAAGCAGATGACATCATGAAGCTGCTGCGTGAGCGTTTCCGACCCTCGAGGGCAATGTTTCCCGCTCGGAGCGCGTTTTGGAGGTGAGTCCAAGCGCCGGACGAGTCGGTTGAGGCATTCGTAACAGCCATGAGAATAGCCGCCGCCCCCTGCAGATGGGACAACCTAGAGATGGCCCTCAGGGACGGAGTTCTGTGTGGCCTGAAGGACAAGGAGGTGCAGCGCAGCTTGATGAACAAGGAGCCACCACCCACGCTAGCAGAGGTTGTAGAGGCCGCGGAAGCCGCGGAGTCCACGAATGCTGGAGTGGACGAAATGCACCAGTGGCGGGAGTGGCGTCCTAGAGCCGGCAAAGCGGAAAATTCGGTGCACGGAAAGTCCGGACAGTCGGTGCACGCAACCCGACGGGCCTCAAAGTCGTCTACGGAAGGCAGCGACGGCGAGGAGGTCCAGAAGGTCCGAAAAGGAGGGCGCCGCTGCGACGGGTGCGGAGCGGCCCATGAGCGCGCGAGGTGCCCATTCAGAAAAACCGAGTGTTACTCCTGCGGCCGTCGGGGGCACATCGCCAAGGCGTGCAGAAAACGGAAGGAGGGCCGGAGGCAGTCACAAGACCGTTCGACCAGACCGGACCGTCCAGCAAGGTCCAAAGATGGCGCCCAGACCACGAAGAAGCAGGACGGCGTGGGCCGCATCTCGGACGACAGCGAGGACGACGCTCCAGTGTTCAGCGTGTCCGCGGGACAGTCCCATTACTTCGTTGAGGTACTAGTACAAGGGGCCCCTATCAGGATGGAAATTGACTCGGGGTCCTCCTATTCTATAATTCCCCAGAAAGAGTTCTTGAAAATCGACCCCCACGTGCGACCCAAACTTAAAACGTTGAGGTCCACGCTACGAGATGTACAGGGGAACAGCATTCCAGTGTTGGGGGTCGGGAAATTTCGGGTCAGTTTTAAGAGACATTCTGCGGAACTGCCCCTAGTTGTCCTGAAGGGGGGAAGTTGTAGCCTCCTAGGGACGCAGTGGTTTCAGCCCTTAGGTTTGTTCATAGGGGGAGTGCATACCGTGGGGGTGGATCCAATACAAGCGGTGTGCGACGCGCATCCCGCCGTTTTTAAAAAAGGACTTGGAAAGTTCAAGGGACCCCCTGTAGCCTTCGACCTAGACCCGGAGGTCCGCCCGATAAGACTCAAACCGCGCAGGGTGCCGTTCGCACTAAAGGACAAAATAGAGGCGGAACTGGACAAACTGGTGGGTCAGGGGATTCTTATTCCTGTTGATTCCGCGGAGTGGGAAACTCCAATTGTAACAGCGCTGAAGGCTAACGGGGAGGTGCGCATTTGCGCTGATTATAAGTGTACAATTAACAAGGCGATCCGCCCTAATGCATACCCGGTGCCGGTGGTCAGCCACCTTCTGGCCAGGCTGAATGGGGGAAAGTGTTTCGCTAAACTCGATTTGGCTCAAGCTTATCAGCAACTCCCTGTGACTCCCGCCACGGCCGCGGCACAAACGATAGTCACACATAAAGGGGCGTTCCAGGTGTCGCGTTTACAGTTCGGCGTGAACTCGGCACCCGGCCTTTTTCAGTCGCTTGTGGAACGCCTCCTGAAGGGGCTGGAGGGGGTGTTGCCTTATTTTGATGACGTGTTGATAACAGGGGGGAGTGAGGCCGAACTGGCAAAGAGATTGGATAAAGTTCTGACTGTCTTCGAGAAAGCGGGGCTACGACTGAGAAAAGACAAATGTGTCTTTTTCGAAACTGAGGTTGAGTTTCTAGGGTTTCGGGTCACACCAGAGGGTATTAAGCCGTCCAAATCCAAAGTAGCCGCCATCAAGAATGCCCCTCGCCCCACATCCAAAACCGAGCTACAGTCATTTCTGGGGCTCCTCAATTTTTACCATACCTTCCTTCCACGGAAGGCGTCCGTGGCCGAGCCACTCCATCGGTTGCTAAAAAAGGAGGAAACATGGATGTGGGGCGACGAGCAAGAGAGGGCGTTTAAAGAGTTGAAGCAACTCCTAACATCTGAGGCAATCCTGACGCACTTCGACCCCAAACGGCCAGTGGTCCTAGTCTGTGACGCATCCCCGGTGGGGGTGGGGGCGGTGCTTTGCCACGTGTTGGGCGACGGAAGGGAAGCCCCGATAGCGTTCTATTCAAGGTCCCTGTCCCAAGCAGAGCGTAATTACGCACAGACCGACAGGGAGGCATTAGCGATAGTAGCGGGAACCAAAAAATTTCACGATTTTTTGTACGGTCGGCCGTTCAAAATCGTGACTGATCACAAGCCCCTATTAGGAATTTTCACTGCAAATAAGCCCACGCCACAGATCCTGTCCCCAAGAATGCTGCGGTGGGCTATTTTTCTCAACGCATACCAGCATGAGGTGGAATACCGGCCCGGGAAGGAGATCAGCCATGCCGACGCACTCTCGAGGTCTCCTTTGCCCTTGTCGAGCGCCCAAAAGGAAAGGGTAGAGAGAGATCACCAGGTTTTGTTAATAGAGGTTTTAGACTCACCCCCAATAGTACCAGCCGACATTGCCAGGGCCACCGGCAAGGACAGAACGCTAGAGAAAGTTAGCTCATGGGTACAGAAGGGGTGGCCGGCGTCGTCCCCAGGTACGGAATTTGACCCATTTTTTCGAAAAAAAATAGAGTTGTCCCTCGAGAGGGGCTGCCTTTTGTGGGGCCAACGAGTGGTGGTTCCTACGTCCCTGCGATCGAGGGTACTCGAACTGCTGCACGTCAGCCACCCGGGCATCGTCCGGTCCAAGGCGCTGGCCCGGAGTTACTTCTGGTGGCCACAGCTGGACACGGACATTGAGCACATGGTCGGCACTTGTGAGGCATGCCAGGGCTCCCGACCAGAGGCGGCCCGTCTCCCGCATAGGGAATGGGACACAGCAAGGGGGCCATGGTCCAGGGTGCACGTAGACTTCGCTGGCCCATTCCGAGGAACCATTTTTCTCCTGGCGGTGGATGCGTTCTCCAAGTGGTTGGAGGTTATCCCAGTAAAGAGTACGTCTTCCGCCACTACAATTAGCCAGCTAAGGAGAGTCTTTTCCACGTTCGGTTTACCCGACACTTTAGTCAGCGATAACGCGAGTTGTTTCACCTCCGCTGAATTCAGGGCATTCATGGAGGCAAACGCCATTCGGCATGTCACATCCGCGCCGTTTCACCCGGCCACGAATGGCCAAGTGGAACGGCTGGTGCGTACAACAAAGGATGCGCTGCGGCGCATGGGCCCGGGGGACCTAAATCACCAAGTATGTCAGTTTTTGTTAGCGTATAGGGTGACCCCCTTAGCGTCAGGTTACTCGCCGGCAGAGCTGTTGATGCGGCGAAAACTAACCACGATCCTGTCCAGGCTAGACCCGACGAGAGTCGAGGACAAAGGAAAAAACGTAGGGTTGGCAGTCTCGAAAGGTTTCGCCGCCGGCGATCCTGTTCACTGCAGGAACTACGCCAGCGCAGGTCCAGCCTGGGTACCAGGGACGGTTGTGGAACAGACGGGGCCGGTGTCGTACCGGGTCGAGACTAGCACGGGTCTCCTCTGGAGGAGGCACGCGGACCAACTTAGGCACCGAGTTAGTGGGGGGCCGGTCAGTGGAGCTCAGCAACAGGATTCAGCGTTAGGGTTCTCCCCCACCCGTTTAGCCCAAGGGGGAGACAGCAATGGACAACGGTCCCAAGCAAGGGGGGAAAGCAGCAGCCCCGACTCATACCCTTTTGATACGCCAGCTCTATCAGAGGCTGGGGAAGGGGGAGAGGAGTTCGCGACCGCTGCCCCCGAATTTAATTCTGATTTTGAATTTGCGAGCCGGGGGGGTTTTCGGGAGTGTTCCCCCACCCGTCCAAGCGAGAAGAGGGGTTTTTCGTTAGCCCCCAGTGCCCCCGGTTCTTCCCCAATAAAGCACACACCTCCCAACAACGCCGCGGAGCCGCGGCAAGTCACTAACGAGTCTCCCTCTCCAATTACAGGACAGGAAACCAGGGGACAAAGAGAAGGTAGCAAACCCGGGGGAAGGCAGCCCGCACCGAGACCCCAGCGTGTTCGAAATAAGCCATCTTGGCTGAGAGACGTCGTCTCATCCTAGGGGGGGGGAGTGTGGTTTCGAGACTTCGTCTCATCCTAGGGGGGAGGGGTGTTGTGTCCTAATGGTTTAACCTTCCTCATGGATAACAATGTATCTGAACCAATGCAACCTTACCTATGGGCAACAATGTAACCTTCAGCTGTATCACATAAACCCTGTAATAGGACGCGAGCTAATGACCACCAGCTGGCAGCAGCGAGCGTCCAAGCTCTCTTGGTCCAAACTCATCAAAGGCAACAGCGCGGGAAGTTTTCCCGCCACCACCTACACCTGGACAAGAAGGGCGTGACCAGCAATGACGTCACGCAGACAGTAGCCAATGGGCTATCATGGAACCACGTTCAAATGTGTTACTACTGTATATAAAGAGCTATTGATCCGCCATTACCTCATGTTCCCTCTGACCACCATGCAATAAACCTGAGTTAACCCAGCCCGAGGCTGTGTCCTGTGTTTTGGTTTTCGTACACCAAAGTGGCCAAAGTACTTGAGCTTCATCTTCAGTATTTGTCTTTCCTAGGAGCAGTCAGGTTTGATTTCCTTCAGGATTGACTGATTTGTTCTCCTTGCAGTCCAGGGGACTCTCAAGAGTCTCCTCCAGCACCACAGTTCAAAGGCATCTTCTGCGCTCAGCCTTCCTTGTGGTCCAGCTTTCACAGTCATACATTACTACTGGGAATACCATTGCTTTGACTATGCAGACTTTTGTTGGCAGGGTGATGTCTCTACTCTTTATTATGCTGCCTAGTTTTCTAATTGCTTGCCTTCCAAGAAGTAAGTGTATTTTTATTTAATGGCTCTGGTTACTCTTACATAAAAGCAGAAACATTTAAACTCCTCCTCTTACCCATACTAGGGGAGGAGGAGGGGACAGTGTTCAACGGGCTAGGAAGGAGATGTAGGGTGTTGTTTTTTTAAGGTTACATCTCTTGTTGAACATTGCATCAGAACCAGACTTGTGATTTCCTCCCTAGCATGCTTTAGCTATGTTTCCACAGCTGCTAAGAAGGCCACTTCCAATAACTGTACAGTACATTATTTCAAATCAGCTATGCTACCTTTCTTATTTTAATAAGCAGTCCTGAATCTTGCAGGAAGCATCTGTTATTAAAGCCTCAGCATTCCATGCCATAAATAGAAAGAGAGGAAACCGCAGAAGGTTTGATTAACCTGAATTATTTGCTTTGATAAACAATTAGGTTTTGAAGGCCTTCGTAGGACTAAGATGATTTTTGGCTTAAATAATTTAAGAAATAATTGCATATTTCAAAGCAGAATGCTCTGACAGAATAAGACAGGCTGAAAGGTGACCTCTCACAACAATTTCCTCAATGTTGTGGAGAAAGAAGATGTTAAAAGAAAGACAGTCTAATTTGTGCATTTTTTGTTAATGTGACTACCCAAAAGAACTTGGAAATGAACAAGGCAAGCAACTCTCTTTTGAAAACTTAAGAACATAAGGAACATAAGATCAGCCTTGCTGGAACAGGCCACAGCCCATCCAGTCCAGCATTCTTTCTCACACAGTGGCTCACCATTTCCTTCAGGGTATTATTCCCAAGGAGATGCCTTCACCTGCTTAGGATTCCCTGGAAATGGCATTGAGAGATATCCTGCCTATCTCTCCAACCCGGAGGTTGTCCTTAGGTATCCATAATTATAGCCATTGATAGCCTTGTCCTCCATGAACTTGTCTAATCCTTTCTTAAAGCTGTCAAGACTGACAGCTGTCACCACTTCTTCTGGCAGGGAGCTCCATAGACCAGTGATCCTCTGGGTGAAAAAGTACTTTCTCTTATTTGTCTGAGAAATAGCACCCAAAAGTTTCATGGAGTGCCCCCTAGTTCTAGCGTTGTGCGATAGGGAAAACAGTTTTTCCTTATCTACTTTGTCCACACCGTGCATGATTTTATAAACTTCAATCAGGTCACCTCTTAGACACCGTCATTCAAGAGTGAAGAGGCCCAACCGTTGCAGCCTCAGATGGTAAGGAAGGTGTTCCAGTCCCCTAATCATTCTGGTTGCCCTCCTCTGCACTTTTTCCAGCTCCATAATATCTTTCTGGAGGTATGGCGACCAGAAGTGTACACAGTATTCCAGATGGGGCCTCACCATAGATTTATAAAGAGGCAAAATGACACTTGCTGACTTATTTTCTATACCCTTCCTAATGATCCCTAGCATTGAGTTTGCTTTTTTCACTGCTGAGGCACACTGGGTTGACACCTTCATTGAGTTGTCCACCAGGACACCAAAGTCCCTTTCCTGGTTTGTCACAGAGAGTTCAGACACCATCAGTTTATAAATGTAATTTGGGTTTTTTGCCCCAACATGCATCACTCTGCACTTACTAATGTTGAAGCTCATTTGCCACTGTTTTGCCCACTCCCCCGTGTCAAGAGATCCCTCTGGAGCTTAGCTTTCCATAGTGTCATTGTGTGTGTGCGTGCGTGCGTGCGTGCGTGCGTGCGTGCGTGCGTGCGTGTGTGTTCTCTGCTGCTTTTTTGTGCTCTTCACTAATTTTTCTCCTATGGTACCACATCATGGCTGTAGATCGGGTTGCCCAAACCACTGTCCATGGGCCGGATGAGGCCCTTGACATCAATTCATCTGGCCTGCACCACCCTCAACATTCCTAGAAGTGGAAGTAAGACGTGCCCGCGTATGCACAGAATGCTGCCATAAATGCATTCTCTGCATGCGCGGGAGCATGTTTTCCTTCTGCTTCTGGTGGAAGGAACCATGTAACCGGCCCGATCAGCTGTCCAGGAGGCATGGTCAGGCTCGTGGCCTGAAAAGTTTGGGTACCCCTGCTGTAGATCCTGCAAAGTGGCCTCCTTTTTTCTTCTTCATTACATCTCTTTCTTCCTGGTTAAACCACTTCCACGGGAGTGATCAAAACAGGTGCAGCCATGGTTAGCATGTAATGGAACCTTCCGGCAGGAGACTATAAAGTTTAGCCAGCAATCCATCTACAAAATCACAGAATATGAGCCAGAATCCATCTGTTGTATCTTCTCGCCCTAGGAAGCCCATCTAAGAGGAAATGCTGCTGCAGCCAGCACCCATTTCTCTGCTGTATTTTCATTAAAAGTCTGTGGTTTGCAGGGTCTTAACAAGATCAGGCAAATACCCAAGGTTGTTAATATTGTTTGCTGGAGAAGCCAGTGCTGACTCCTCTGCATACATAAGTTATCTTTATTTTAATGCATCCTGGTTTTTAAAGAAGAGTAGGCTCCATTATTAGAACGCTGGCTGTGCAATTTATGAACTGTCACATGCTGAACTATGCACAGTAGAGATTCTACAAAGCTTCGACTTTCTGATACATATTTAATGCTAAAAACCAACACAATTCATGATTAGGGGATGGACACCCCACCCCACCCCCACCCCGGCTCTTCTAGCTGGAATAGTTGAAGTTTTACTATGTAATTAAAACTTTGCTCTCACTAGAATATTTGCAGCCACCTGGTATTTTTTTAAAACATTAAATATCTCACATGTTGTGGGACAGTCACAGAAAAGTGATAAGGTAGGCCACTTTCTGTTTTTACAAAGAAATGTTTGAAAGGGCTAAATCCAGCTGTTCATCTCAACCGCTGTAAACACAATGAATTAATAGATTTTACAGGCTGGCTCGGAAGAACAATTATATTAAGCAGAGAAACAGATGTTAAAGCTTGTGACTGAAAGAGGAATATTCTTGACTAATGAGAGTGTGTGCGTCTCACAGCACACACATACCCTCTGGGAATATGCAGATTAGGTTGCTTTGTTTGGTGATTGGTTTTCAAGATGTAAACAACAGATTCCTTTCAAATCTAATTTCACAAATCCAGACAGACTGCCTTAGTCAGCTGTCTGCAACATTAATGCGTTTTCAGCACTAATTACAGTCTATTTCTAATGTCTTTTCCTGGCCTTATTTTTGAAAGTTCACACTGTCATGGCAGGATCTCAGAGACACATACAACCGCCAGGTGCTAGACAAGCATAGTATTTTGCAGTGTATTTTACACATGCCTTTATTGACTCACTTCATGAATACAGTCTTTCCTGTGGGAGGTGGTGAGGAGAGGATGCACATTCCCCCCCAATTCTACATTGCTGTTCAGTGCAGCACTCTGCTTTGGAACATCATCCAGGCCGAAAGATGTCATCCAGCAAAGAGAGTTAGGCAGAGAGAAAAGAAGAAGCTGCCTCAGTCTTATTTCCAAGCTTTCCTTCTCGTTTAATTGTTTCAACAAAAGCAATAGCAACATTTAATTAGAGGTTTGCTTTGCAATAATTCATGAGGCTGGTTTCCCCCTTCAAGGTCATCAGGGCTGTAGCTTCCTCCATAGCTATGCTTCTCAGCCATGCTCCAAGGTCCTTTCCGTTCCAATGGCTGTTGAGTAGATCTGATTTCCATGGAAAGTAAAAATTAAGTACACTGCAGACTTCTTGCGTGAAACTGCCAAACCCCTCCTTTAATTATTATTACTTTTAAAGCATGAGAATCCTGCAACTTGAGAGCATAATTCTTCTCTAAAACAAGGTCTGCTCCCAACAGCATTTATTTTAATAAAAAGTCCATTATGAAAAGAAATGGAAGTGGTGTTTTTATATAAGAAGTGACCATTTTGACATTTTAAAGGACTTGGAGGCACTGCAATCTCTCGGAGATTCTGGGGATATGAAAAATGGCCCAGGGCTCTGCTTGGTTTTCATGTGTAAAATCTTGTTTAATTTTTCTGGTGTCAAACTCCATTTATCTGGAACTTTGCATTGGGACTCTCAGTGGAATTGAAAAAGAGAATACTTATGTCTAATGTCTCCTAAGTTTCCTCAGCAATAGAAATTACTGGGAGGGGGGGGGGGTTTCTCATGCAGCCTTATAAATATCATCTTTTGATGACGTCATCTGCCATTCTGGGAGTTTGTTTGTTTTTTGGACAGATG
Source organism: Bradypodion ventrale (assembly GCA_035047345.1). NCBI lineage: Eukaryota > Metazoa > Chordata > Lepidosauria > Squamata > Chamaeleonidae > Bradypodion > Bradypodion ventrale. The sequence continues at coordinate 273,847,905 of JAWDJE010000002.1, forward strand.
TGTTATGCCATGCACACTGATGGCACCATAGAATTAATGGTAGTAGAACCACCAGGAGTTCCATCAGTACCAAGAGCAAAGAGGCCAGAAAGCAGTTGACCCTGATTTTCTGCAGCTCAGCTCATTACTGACACATTTCAAATTGTTTAGTAGCTTAGTTATGATTTAATTACTGTTTTATTTTAATTACTGTTTTGTTTTCTCTTTTTACAAATTGTGTTGCCGGGGAAGTGTGTGTGTGTGTAGATGGGGCTACATATTACAAGTAAAATGAAAAAATCTTACAAAGGAAGGAAGACAGATTGTTGTTTCTTGCTTGCTTCATACCCCACACAAAACTTTATTCAGCACTTGGTAGGAAACTAGAAGCCCTCCCAGTGGCCCTTTACTATCCATATCTATAACGCCGGAATGTGGGTTCGAGTGTCCGGTATGCGTTTCTGCACCCCACAAAGACCACCCTACCCTTCAACACCCGCCTACCATCCCCATCTCAGCCTCCGAAAAGGGGTGTCTGGAGGCCACCAGTGGGGCGTTAGCCCCACACGCAGGAAAAGAAGGCCAAAACTACATGCCCCAGCAACCCCTGCGCCACGCCCCAGCCAATCAGAGAGGCCGGCATGAGCGCAGGAGAGGCGGGGCACGGACCACGCATTCACACAGGGAAGACAAGCGGTTGGCAGGTTGCACACATTGGCAGGCGCACCAATGCAGCTGGCTTCTCCCTGCCGGCAGCGGCAGCGGCAGCGGCAGCGGCCAGACATGCTCTAGCCCCAAACTGGCCAGCGCCCGTGTGGATCACACTGCTGTCTACGACGCCAGAGTGGAGGAGGGAAATCCCCCCTCACTCCCACCTCATAGACAGCACAGGTGCTGGCCATCAATGAAAGGAAACGAAGCTACGTTTCCCTTCACTGACATGCCTCGGACACCTCCTCTGTATGAGAGGAAGAGCAAGGGAGATGAAGAAAGAGAGAGAGAGATGGAGAGATAAAACAAGAAACAAAGAAGAGAGAGAGAAAAGGGAGAGGGAAAAAGCAGGAAATTAACAGAGAGAGAGGAAGAAACAGAGAGAGACACAGAGAGTCAAAGAATGAAATGGGGGAAGGTAGCCCACAGCCTCCCCAAACCCTCCCCAACAAATTCTCAGCCAAGGATGGACAGCCAGAGCACATAAACTACCCCCCCCAACTCGGAAGGTAAGGTCAGCGTGGAAGGGGGAGGCCCTGCTGTCTCCCCGGCCTGGATAGGGTCCGTCCTGGATGAAGTCCGGGCAAATCTGCTAGTTGGCTTTATATGACAAAAAACTCTTTATGCAGCAGAAATTATAAGTCCCCTTCCTGCTGACTCTTGCCTTGCTGCTGCTTCCTTTCGGAACCCTCACAGCCCTTGTTGCCTCTGTCTCTCATTCACCATCTGTATCTGTACACTGGATTTCCTGAGTTACTGGTAGAGGTTGTGACTTGGTGGTTGGGGAGCATGGCTGCTGAGAGTAGGATCCAAGAATGTGAATCTTTGCCTCTTAAGAGAACAGCTAGCCAAGATCACTCGGGGCATGTATGGCTGACAGTGTAACTTGTGAGCAGTGGTGGGCTCCATTTTTTTTACTACCTACTCTGTGGGTGTGGTATGGTGGGCATGGCCAGGGAGAAAGCCCTGAGTTGCACCGGAATTAGGACTACTTTATTTCAAAACTTGGATGGGTGGGGCCAGCTGGAGGTTCTGCTACTGGTTCTGGCAAACTGGTGTGAACCTGCTGATGTCCACCACTGCTTGTGAGTCCTTGGGCACCTGTAGAATACCACAGCACCACTAAGAAAGAAGGAGTAGTAAATCAATTCTGAGTACTTTTGGTCTCTAGAAATCCCCGGGACAGCTATCATAAATTGGAATCAGTTACCTGCTACATAATTATTATTATTAAAATGTTTGAAGTGATGTTTTCCATGAAAGCTCATGTTTAAATACAGGAGTTAGTCTTTAAGGTGCCACAATTTTTTTTTGTCTTTTTGCTGTTCTGTTTTATTTACTCTCAGATATCGTGACAATCCACTTGCTCCCAGGTAGGACTCGGCAGTCCTCCGACCTCCGGGTGATGGGATTACGCCTGATCCTGCTGCCCTGGTCCAGATCAGACACAGCAGTTCAGGCTTCTCCTATCAGTGTGCCCCGTCACCCCAACCGAAATACAGGTCATAGCTGTCAAGTATCCCGTATTGGCCGGGAAAACCCTTTATTTTACCCTCTTCCCTGCCGTCATCCCGTATTAATTAGATTGCAATGCCCTATTGCCGCCATTGGAGGGCAGCAAAGGATAAGCATAGCTGTCAAGTATCCCGTATTTGTTGAGAAATTTCCCTTATTTCCAAATACAAAACTTGACAGGTATGATACAGGTGGTGAGCAAAGGGTGCACATGGAACTAGTGTAGATTCATAAGAACATAAGAACAGCCTTGCTGGAACAGGCCACAGCCCATCCAGTCCAGCATTCTGTCTTACACAGTGGCTCACCATTTGCTTCAGGGTATTCCCAAGGAGATGCCTTCACCTGCTTAGGATTCCCTGGAAATGGCATTGAGAGATATCCTGCCTATCTCACCAACCCGGAGATTGTCCTTAGGTAGCCATAATTATAGCCATTGATACACTTGTCCTCCATGAACTTGTCTAATCCTTTCTTAAAGCTGTCAAGACTGACAGCTGTCACCACTTCTTCTGGCAGGGAGTTCCATAGACCAGTAATCCTCTGGGTGAAAAAGTACTTTCTCTTATTTGTTTGAGAACTAGTACCCAAAAGTTTCATCGAGTGTCCCCTAGTTCTAGTGTTGTGCGATAGGGAAAACAGTTTTTCCTTATCTACTTTGAAGTTTATAAAATCATGCACGGTGTGGACAATCAGGTCACCTCTTAGACGCCGTCGTTCAAGAGTGAAAAGGCCCAACCGTTGCAGCCTCAGATGGTAAGGAAGGTGTTCCAGTCCCCTAATCATTCTGGTTGCCCTCCTCTGTACTTTCTCCAACTCCATAATATCCTTCTGGAGGTATGGCGTCCAGAACCTTACACAATATTCCAGATGGGGCCACACTATAGATATATAAAGAGGCAAAATGACACTTGCTGACTTATTTTCTATACCCTTCCTAATGATCCCTAACATTGAGTTTGCTTTTTTCACTGCTGAGGCGCACTGGGTTGACATCTTCATTGAGCTGTCCACCAGGACACCAAGGTCCCTTTCCTGGTTTGTCGCAGAGAGTTCAGACCCCATCAGTTTATAAATGTAATTGGGGTTTTTTGCCCCAACATGCATCACTCTGCACTTACTGATGTTGAAGCTCATTTGCCACTGTTTTGCCCACTCCCCCAGTGTCAAGAGATCCCTCTGGAGCTCTTCACAATCTCTCATAGTTTTCACTACCCTGTATAATTTAGTGTCGTCAGCAAATTTGGCTACCTTGCTTTTTACTCCTATCTCTAGATCATTTATGAAGAGGTTGAAAAGCAGGGGTCCCAGTACTGAACCTTGGGGGACCCCACTCTTTACTTCCCTCCACTTGGAGAAGTGTCCATTTAGTGCTACCCTCTGTTTCCTGTCCCTTAGCCAGTTGCTGATCCAGGACAAGACCTGTCCCTTTATTCCATGACTGGTAAGTTTATTCAAGAGCCTTTGGTGTGGGACCTTGTCAAAAGCCTTCTGAAAGTCCAGATAAACAATGTCAACTGGATCCCCCTTATCCACATGCTTGTTGACACTCTCAAAAAATTCCAACAGATTAGTGAGGCATGATTTGCCCTTGTAAAAGCCATGTTGGCTCTCCTTTAGCAGCGCCTTCTCTTCTATGTACCTATTAATTCTATCTTTTAGGATGGTTTCCATCACTTTACCTGGGACACATGTCAAACTGACAGGTAATGTGAGCCAAGTAATCACTCCAGATCTCTTTAGGTATTTTAAAGATATATTGAAATCAAAGCATAGAACAGAATACAGTCCAGCAAAAGCTCAGAAAGCATTTCAAAACAAAGAAATAAAGAAAGCTGGTTATTCAAGGGATTGCCAAAGACCCTCCTCCTCCTTTCTCAAGCCTCTACATTTTTGCAGTTCAAAAGCATAGCATCCAATAGAGTGTCTCTCTGGCCCACACCTTCTGGTTTATAGGTAAAGGTTTCCCTTGCCCGAAAGCCAGTCGTATCCGACTTTAGGGTGCAGTGCTCATCTCTGTTTCTAAGCTGAAGAGCCAGCGCTGTCTGCTTCTGCAGACGTTTCCGTGGTCATGTGTCAGGCATGACTAGACACCGGAGCGCACGGAATGCTGTTACCTTCCCACTGAAGTGGTCCCTATTTATCTACTTGCAATTTCTTGCTTTCGAACTGCTAGGTTGACAGGAGCTGGGACGAAGACGGGAGCTCATTTCCGTCCTGCAGTACTGGCTTATATCTGCTCCCAAATGGTCCACCTTGTGGCCCTCCTCCTTAGGGATTCCAGCCAATGATCTTACAGCATGACATGTCAATCACACATTAGATTTCATTTCATCCCAGCCATGAGGCCCACATAGTTTACATTCCATTCTTTCTCTCCCTGACCTGAAATTGCCATATTGAATGAGGCTAAACCAAGGGTATAATTAGGTGGACAAAAAGATCACTGAAAAAAGCACAGTTTAAAATCTTATAAAAGATTTATAAAATTTTAAATAAGGAGGATAAGACACATGAAACATTGAGAACAATATGGGAAACAAGATTTAAATATAAAAATTATGGAAATAAATTGAAAAAATAAACGGAGGAGAAGAATTATGAAATGTCTGTCAGTTAGGGTAAAAGAATATAATTACAAAATGCTATGGAGGTGGTACTTGACTCCAGTTCGGTTACATCAAATGGATAGCTCTAAAACTAGAAATTGTTGGAGATGTAAAGATATCCTGGGGACATATGAACACATGTGGTAGAATTGTAAAGTGACTATGGCTTTTTGGATAAAAATAGAGAAAGAGATATCGGAAATTTTGGATTTTGATTTGAAATTGGAGTCAGGTGCCGCCTTATTGACAGAAATAGATAATATGAATATGAACATAAACAAAAAATATTTTTTTGTCTCTAATATTAACTGTGGCAAGACAATGCATTGCAAGAAATTGGAAAAATGATTCGGTGTTGAAATTGGAGTAATGGTACAAAAATGTGGGAAATTATGTTAAATGATGAACTTACATGGGAATTGAATAAAAAGAAAGGTTTAATTAAAGAAAGAAAGTTTTGGGAAATATGGAGACCCTTTGTGGAGCATATATTGGTGAAGGATAAAGGAAAGAAACCAGTGCCAGATCATATGAGTTTTTTGGAAATGATAGAGCTGTGACAAAACTGTGGTCTTCGGGGCTTTGTATATATCACGGGGTGATATTATTATTATTATTATTATTATTATTATTATTATTATTATTATTATTATTATTATTATTATTATTATTATTATTATTATTATTATTATTATTCATTAATATGTACAGTATTTTGGTTTTCCTTTTGTTTCATTTAAATGTTATAGTGAAATGTATCTTTTTCTTTTTTGTTTTTATTGTAGATTGCATTATTGATGTGTTTTATTTTTTATTTTTTATTTTTTTCATTTTAGTAAAATTCAATAAAAATATTGCAAAATAAAATAAAATGGGGATTATTTCATGACAGATATTGTTATTATTAGTACTTAATAGCAATAGACAGATATTAGAACACCTTTGTTCAACAGTGTCTTGCATCATCTTCACTCAAATGAATGGATTTCTATGGATTCCAGATGTATCCTTGGTCTGATTGTGCCCCGACCAGCTCAATCTAATGATGTCCAGTACACATGTGACCCCACAGGCATCTAGCTCCAGGTGTGTGGGAACTCCCTGAAAAGTGCCCTCTGTTAGGCCTTTTCCTTTATTGCTGAGCCTTCCCTGTGGGTCTTCTCTTTTGACAGTGGTAGTAGCAGAAGCAGCAGTATTGCAGGGATGTGAGCCTGGTACTGTAGCTATAGGTTGATATCCATTCAGTTCCCACAATGTTCCAGAGGAGAGCTATTCAGATGTCAGCATGGATAATTTTAAGTTAGGAACAGCCTCAGGTGTAGGGAATCCTATGCCAGATCACATGGGGGTCCTGCTGGCTGCAGAAACTGGGGCAGATATTCAGTGATACTGGATGCTACTATATCAGCAAGTAAGCAAAACAAAAAGACAAAAATGTTGTATCACTTTAAAGACTAACTGCTGTATTTTAATATTAGCTTTTGTGGATCAGGTCCACTTTGTCAGATATGGGAGTGAGACTTCATGGCATAAATGTACACACATCAAGTACAGAGGTTCAGAATTGGAGACCAGTAATCTGTCCAAGCTCACTGCTGAAAGTAATGTAGATCTAAAATGTATACAGCTCCACCCCTTGCCCTGGCAGCTCATTGATATAGGGGCAAGATGACATGGGAAGGGCAGGATCAGTGCCCACTCCTTCACATAGACTCCAGTGTGACATTCCAGTGGGATACAAATGTTTTCACAATAAATAGGTTACAAGAAAACAAGTACGTGATTAAATATTTACTTAGAAGGTCAGTCATTCCTTCTGCCTGCGCTTTAGAAGCTTTTTACAGGGAATAGCTTTTCCAAATGGGCGTGTAACACAAAAATCCTCTTCCAGAAATGGTCTCCTGAAAGCCAGGCCCCGGGAGGAGGAGGAGGAACCGTCATGCAGGGGACAGGGCTAGAAATTACATGTTCGAAGCAGGGGTAGATTCTCTTCTGACATTTCCCAGTTCCTGGCACACATTTGATACAAGAGAAGGTACAATCTGTTATGCCGCAGGTGTCCTGCTTTCAACATATTCTTCTCCCCTCATAGCGTGGAGCGAGAACAGTAGAGGATTGCAACCTTTTTGAGCTACATCCAGGCTGCTGAACATGTCCAATTCGGAAAAAACAGCTTGCTAGCAATCCACCATGGGGAGTTAGGATGATGAAAGTCGAGACTACAGAAAAAGGTATCTAAGGAGTGTTGTTATTCCCCTGTAGAGGCTGTTGTAATTCACCAACCTCTACACAGGTGGAATGGAAAGAACAGAGGAGTGGAGGGAGGGGAGATCTCCCCCTAACTGAAACCATTGATGGCCTCAGAAATTTACCTGCATGAGGATATGACAGAAAAAACAAAGTTTTCTCCCTTCAGCTAAGTAGGAAGGATGAACTCCTGGAACTGTCCCCAACACCAGAACCATGGCTGTTCATCCATTTCTCATCTTTGTATAGATTCTCACTAGCTTCCAGCTGGCTGACACAAGAGTGCTTTTCTCAGCCATTTAGTGTACGGACATTGAAGGTAAGGGAGCACTGCAGCAAGAGATTCCCTCAACTATCTGTGGCCATTCATTGGGAGTGTGTTGGAAATATATTTGCAGAAAGGGGGCTGATGCAAAATTTTGCCTCTCCCACCCCATCCACATGCATTCCTTGTGAATAACTGGGAAGAGGTTTCCATGCTGGAGGTAACACAGCAGCTACTAGGTCACTGTGCTGCCAAACATATGGGGCACAATCCAGCACATAATCTTGGATGCTTGTCTCATGCAAATTTCAAATATTGACGATAAATTTGACTTCTTCCTCCTCCTCCTCCTCCTAATGATGATGATTACTTCTATGATGAAAGCTCTGTAGCTTCAGTGCACAGCCTTCTTTACTGGCTCTGCCAGGTAAGAGTATGCCCCTTCCCTATATAACCATTGAAACAGGACAGTTTGTTTCAAAGAGGTTCATCTAGTCCTGTCCATACGAATGGCCTAGTAAAGGTAAAGGTTTCCTTGCTCGAAAGCCAGTCATATCCGACTCTAGGGTTCAGTGCTCATCTCTGTTTCAAAGCCGAAGAGCCAGTGCTGTCTGTTTCTGCAGACGCTTCCATGGTCATGTGGCAGGCATGACTAGACACCAGAGTGCACAGAGCGCTGTTACCTTCACACCAAAGTGGTCCCTATTCATCTATTTGCAATTTCCTGCTTTCGAACTTCTAGGTTGGCAGGAGCTGGGACAAAGACGGGAGCTCATTCCGTCCTGCAGTACTCAGGAATCGAACTGCTGACCTTCCGCCTCCCTGTAAAAGAAGAGCTCTGGTGGCACAATGGTTAAACTGCTGTACTGCAGCCTTTCTTTATCAGAAGCACCACCAACATAATATACAAGGCTAAAATCAACACATCTTGAAACAAAATAGAATTAAAAAGGCTAGATGACATCTGCCCAATATCAGGCCACATCAACAGCATTTCCTCTGCCAACATGAGGTCCTCCTCAGTGCACATCCTTTTTTGAGTGTACTGCAACCAAAACTGCTGATTTTGTGAGTTCAATCCTGACTGGGCTCAAGGGTGATTCCATCCTTCTGAGGTTAGTAAAATGAGTCCTCAGCATGTTGGGTGCAAAATGCTAATTACCTTGTGGACTGCCCAGAGGGTGCACTAAGCACTGTGGGGCCGTATGTTAGTGTAGTTACTAATTACTACTTCAGTAGGCATGGACTGATTCTTAAATCGGCCAAGGTTACTATACTTCATCTTCAGCTTCTCCTGTCTGGTTGTAAATCTATGGCAGCCACCCATGGTTTACTTTGACAGCTATCTCTATTGAGGCACTTACAAAGTGTGTGTTCTCCAACTGCGTTGAGAGGACTATACTTGACTTACCTCCCCATCCATTCACACTTCCAATACATGTATTGGCTCTCCTTTTGATGCAGAATATGAAACAATCAAGGCTCTACTCAGATGGACACCCCACACAAATATATTTTCCTGGAAGCCATTGTTTTCACCCGTTGAAAGAGATTGTGGAGGTGTTGTGTATTCAAGTAAAATTGCAAGTTGCTCCAGCAACGCTTTGCAAGACAATATGGCGATTTCCCGCCATCGGAATTAAGACCAAGATTTGGCACGTATTCTTCGCTCCTTGGCGTGCTCCTTATGCTAATTAGAGTTCTGTGATTGGGTGCAACTTTGGGTCCTGTTCCTGATTGGTTAAAACTGATGTATCATGTTATGATTGGTTAATTATGGTTGTCCGGTGGGTTACTACATTGTATCATAGGGTAACCGCTGCTGGGACACTTTATAAGCGCCAAGGATAAACAAGGGTGTGGCTGGACTGGATCTACACTTCCCTTTTCTGTGCAGGTTAGACCTCACCAGGCTAGCCTTGGGTCTTCTCTATATGCGCACCCACCAGTGTAGCTTAGTTATACCACAATGGTAGATTTCCTGAGAGACCAATTATTTTGGGACATGTGTAGCCATCTGCTGTCCAGATATCCTTTGTAACAGTGGCCTGCAAGACTTTACAATAAACCATTGTTCATTGTTCTGTACATCATTTGCTGGACTATTCTTTACAATGGGCCAGATGCAACAATTGGCGACGAAGATGGGATTAAAGAAAGACCATATCCCACTGTGGTTGCAACTGTTCAACATTTGCAAGCCAAGGTTATAGCCATACTATAAGGTGGAGCTTGAGAGCTAGTTCACTGTAAGAAATCTCGACCCGTCCTTGTGGAAGGCAACTTTCTTAGCCCACTGAGGGTTAGAAACTCTCGATATTGTCTCAAAGTTGTTGCCGCCTGACAGGTTGCAGCAGATTTCCGTGCTGGCATTGCTAAACACTCTGTGCGACTACTTTAAACACAAAATAGCTCTCGAAGGTAAGGAACTGCCGGGTCCAACCGTGGCTGATTCCTCAAAAGCCACCGGCCAAGTCTTCCAGGAACTCTCCAGTTCTCTTCAAGACATGCGGGCGCCAATGCAAGGGTCAGTTGCGCCATGCATGGGCTGAAGGAGGTGACACCTCCATGCCGAATGTCCCTTCCTGAGTGCTCAGTACCACCGGTGTGGTAAGAAGGGCCACATATCCACGGTGTTCAAGCAACGCCTCGAGGGGTCGTCAAAAAAAAAGTTCGACATATCCAAAGTCTTCACCAGCCATGGATTCGACAACGCGAGATAAGAACTTAAAGATGGGTTCTTTGTAGAAGTCTACCTCGAAGGAGTTCCCTTTCTCCTTGAAGTGGATTCGGGATCCTTCCTCTCCATCTTGGCTAAGTGTGAGTTTCAGCGAATTCCACCACCTCTGAGGCCAAAGCTAAAAGGCCTGCCAGGCAAGCTGGTGGATTTGCAAGGGTGCAATGCGGGGCATTGGGAATTTTGAAGTCCACTACAATAACATCTTTGCCAGTCTTCCCCTCGTGGTTACAAAGGCGGGTAAAGCAAACATTCTGGGGTCCCAGTGGTTTGGTCCCCTAGGCATTTATTTCACGGGGGTTAACTTTGGCTGAAGTGAACCGGTCCTTCGCATTGAGGACGAGCCCCACATTTTGCTACCAACAGGGGAGGGTTTGTCCCAGGGGTCCCCAGGGAACAAAAGGGCTAAAGAAGAGTTTGCTTCTACTTATTCCCATGATGTGCAGGTTGCGCACAAAGACAGTGACTTTGCTAAACAGACTGACTGTCCGGAATTGTGGGACTCTCCAGAAATTTTGCCTGTTGCAGCATTGGAGCCTGTAAACCCAGACTTTTGGGACGATTTATAAATCACGTCACTCAAACTGTCTTTGAACTTTTCCTCTGTTTCAAGCAATGACCCTATCTTGTCAGATATCATTGTGTGGGTGGACATTGGGTGGCCGCCACCACCATACAACACGGAAGCTGGAATTTTCTACCATGACCACGAGAAACTTTCGGTTTTGGGTGGGTGTTTGTACAGACTCAGCAAAATGGTGGTCTCTAGTGGGTTGCGGGACAAGTTATTGCAGTACATATTAATGAGGTCTACTGATATTGCCTACTCTCAAGTGGTTGTGGCCAGGGACAGAACACACTTTGGAAGCCTGGATTCTAAAAAATGGAGCTATATTTGCACCCAATGGGGAAGTGGGGTTTTCAGGTTCCCCTTGGGTGGATAAGGGCTCACGATCCTCTGGGGTTGGAGGGGGTCCACAGGATTGCTTACATTCCCCAGGAATTAATTGGGAGTTAAAGGAATGACGGGGTTCTGGCTCACAATCCTTTAGGGGAAAGGAAGGGTTGCCCGAGCGCTCACATTCCCCAGGGCTGGTGGTAGAATTGCCGAAGTTGTTAGGTTCACAGGAGTTAGTGCAAAATGAGGTTTCTACAGACTGCCAAGGTGATGTTATATTGGGGCCCAAACTTAAAGGCATGTCTGGAAGTCACTCCAGAAGAAATTCCTTCTGAGCGTGCTATAGCTGTGACTGCTAATCAGTCTGGTTCCACAGCAGAAGTTGCAGGTTCACCTCTCAATGAGTTGGCCAGGAACTTAGGGAATAGTGCTTCGTTAAAAACAATACAGCTTGGTGCCGGAGCATGCGAATTATTATACAGAAGTCAGGAATCACCCTCAGCAGTAGACTGGTTTGTATTAGGACATGCCCCACTCTAAGTCCCCTCTGTTTCGAAGTTTGTTGTGCGCTCTGCGGCAAACTTCTAACAGTGTAAGCAGAGCGCTAAATGCAGCCATGGCTTGTGCCAACAGGCTGCGGGACCTAGATGTGTCAGGGCTACATGGTTCACCAAATGTGGGTCCAAAATCAGAGTTTCGTAATTGGAGGTCGGTACAAGAAAACTAAGGGGGCAGGAATGTTGTGTAGTCAAGTAAAATTGCAAGTTGCTCCAGCAACGCTTTGCAAGACAATATGGCAATTTCCCGCCATCTGAATTAAGAGCAAGATTTTGCGCGTATTCTTCCCTTCTTGGTGTGCTCCTTATGTTAATTAGAGTTCTACGATTGGGTGCAACTTTGGATCCTGTTCCTGGTTGGTTAAAACTGATGTATCACGTTATGATTGGTTAATTATGGTTGTCCGGCAGGTTACTACACTGTATCAAAGGGTAACCGCTGCCAGGACACTATATAAGCGCCACGGGTAAACAAGGGTGTGGCCAGGCCGAATCTACGCTTCCCTTTTCTGCACAGTTTAGACCTCACCAGGCTAGCCTTGGATCTTCTCTATACGCACACCCACTGGTGTAGTTTATTTACACCACAATGGTAGATTTCCAGAGAGAACGATTACTTTGGGACATGTGTAGCCATCTGCTGCCCAGATATCCTTTGTAACTTTACAATAAACCGTTGTTCGTTGTTTTGTTCATCGTTTGCTGGACTATTCTTTACAAGGGGCCAGACGCAACAGGAGGGAAGGAAGGACGGCTAGTACACTCTCTTCACTGGCTGTGGAGAAGACACACTTTAAAGATGCCTGAACATAGCTTAGGTCAGAGATATAATGGCATACATTGCAGGCCAAATAATACAAAAGCTAAGGAGGAGCTATCTCAGGGTAAGTGTAAACTACCTTCAGGGTAAGTGCTACTCAGGGAAGCCTTTAAGAACATTCTCCCCCCTCATCCAATTAGCATAACGTTAGCTCAACATATTAGAATTAAATTTTGTGTATTTTCTCACCATTTGGTCCTGCTGCTCTTTTTCATATTAGATTCCCCCCCCCCTTTTTTTTAAAAACTTATGTGGCTGCATTACTATACGTCCGCCAGAATGTGAATTGCCCAGAGTGGGACAATATCACAGATTGGTGGTATATAAATTAAATAAACAAACAGTTATCTTGTGTTACACAGTCAGTTACCTGTGTCAACGCATGTGGTAGAAGTGAATTATTCCCCCATCCTGTATCCGTGTATTCCAAACATTTTGCTCTTCAGTGTAATAAAATGTAGCTGTCTTACAGTGAGTTTCTGGCAGTGTAGAGGGCTACATGGGATTGGGAAGGGGTGGAGAAAAAAGCCCTGATGCCTGCAAGGGCACGGCATAGTTTTGTATACTTGGTGGAATTTAAGAAGTGGAAGTGATTAAATACCACAATTTCCACTGCTCAATATAAGTATGATTGTTTAAACAGTGTCTAGCTAGTCAGTGAAGTTGTGTATATGTGCCAAATACAGTTTGACAAGTGAAAGGTTATTATTATGATACATCAGTTTAGCCTTTGTTTAAAAATGTGTTTAATAAATGAAGAAGCAAACCTATTTTAAACTGCCTTTCATCCTTCCAGATGACAAGGCATTGTACAATAGGTGAAGGTGGTCATAAAAATGTAGAATACAGTCAGATGAAATCACTGAAAGACAAGCCAATCCAATTTGAAAAGCCCAGGCAAACAGACAGGCTTTAAACATATTCCAAAAAGTCATTGGTGTCCCTTTCAGTTTTCCTGAATGGGAACCATGATGGTTCCACCACAAACAAGAGGTCTTTCTCCTTTGTTGTCATATACACTGTTGAAGATACTTGTACAAGAGCCTCCCCAGTAAATTTGGTGGCCACTCCCCAAGCATTTTTATGAGCTTTTGAGCTCTCCCCTTATTTTCAATTTTGTTTAAAAATGCTCAAAAAATCCCTTGTGTCCCGTAAGGGTGTAGGAGCCCCCAGCATCCAGGCACCTCAACCACAATAACAATAAATGTTCTTTCCACTCCATTCTGATTTATGGCAACCCTTTCAAGGGTTTTATAGGTAGAGTATACACAGAAGAGGTTTAGTATTCCCTTCTAGTGGGGCTGCCTTAAAACTATGCATCTTACCCAAGGCTACATAGGCTGGCCTTCCCTGAAGAGGCACAGTGAGGAATCTAACCACCAACCTCAGGCTCTACACATAACCAGAGACCTAAATCATTGAGCAATCCAGATCTCTATAGACCTCTAATTTTTCAGTTTTAAAGCATAGCCACTAGAGGGCACAAGGGGGCTTTCCAGTTTTTTTTAGTTGGTTAATTTTCTGCTTAACAAAAACCCACTGTGTTGTTAAAATAATAAAAAGTGCAAATTAGCTGATTTGGCCAAGCCCCTGTCCTTTAACTCCAGCTACTCTTGAACACAATCCTCTTGCTGCTGAAAAATCTGGAGCATGGCCTTCAACCCTGCTGAAATTGCCCAGTCCTACCTAAAACCTCACACTAATCTATTGGATGCCAGTCTTCGCAATCTTAGCCTGAGGACAATGGGAGGTCTTCTGTGTGTACCATTAAGCCAATTCTGAGTTATGGAGTACACAGAAGTAGCTTCCCGTTCCCTTCTTGTGGAGGCATCCTGAGATTGTGCAGCTTGCCCAAGGCCAAAAAGGTTGGCTCTTTTCCCAGGAGACATAGTGGGTAATTAAACTCTCAGCTTCTGTTTCTGCAGCCAGAAATCTAACTCACTGAACTATCTAGCCAGATGAGAGCTATAGGTTACTCTAAAATACAATACCAGTGGATTGTTATATATCTTATGGCCAAACGTTTACTTCTATTTTGCCTCCTCAAAAACACACAACTCCTACTCTTTTCTGCATTCATGGATTGTCCTTCCCTCACCTCTCTCTCACACACAAACTACATGCTGTACACACATGCATGCACATGGGCACGCCTGCAAGTGATTGGCCCAAGGTCACCCACTGACCCTCAAAGCTAGATGGAAATTTGAATCTTGGTCTTCTCCTGCAGTCTCCCTCTAATCCTTTAGCTCTTGGGCAGCCATGTGCCCTCTCCATTATTTGCCAGTGAAACATATATCTCTTTGATTAAGATTTGCTGTGCTATTCTGCTCCCACATCTCCTGCTTATGCGGTTGTGCAGTTACAGTGAAAGAGGTGTTTATCGAGCCAAACATAATATTTAGAGGATGTTACACTGCAATAAAAATGTGAATGCAAATGTGGGGATGTACAAATAATAGCAACAAATCTAGCTGTTTCTCGTAATGGGGCCTATTTAAGCTTTTTTCCTTTCAGAAAAATGCCAGGAGGCAAGAGTTCTCATTTTCAGCAGGAATGATGCATTGCTAAAACATCCAGCCGAATGTAGCACATTGAGCATGGCACAAGTGGGAATCCCATCCTCAAAGTGTTGCAGACGTTTCTTGCTCATGGATCTCCTTTGCTTAGTTCTTCTGAGCAGAACTACAACCTATCCACCAAAATAATTTCTGACACAAAATTATATTATTATTATTATTAATTATTATTATTATTATTATTATTATTATTATTATTATTATTATTATTATTATTATTATTATTATTATTATTATTATTATTATTATTATTATTATTATTATTATTGCTTGTGATAATGAGAAGGTCTGTTGAACAAGGCTAAATGTAAGCTCCTTTATGCCTTTTCTGTCCAAATATAGTAGAACCTCGGATAAAGTTCAAACTCCGTTCCATAAGTTTGGACTTTATCCGATTTTGGACTTTATCCGAATCAAATGGGCGATGCATTGGATAACGTTCAAAAATGAACGTTATCAGAGGTTCCTATACCAAATACCTCGGATAACGTCCATTTTTTAGCGGTTTTGGACTTTATGCGATGCATCACGTGTGCATGAAAACCGCGTCTTTTTCCAAATAGGACTTTATCCGAATCGGACTTTATCTGAGGTTCCACTGTATATGTACATGGTGCATGATATCTTTCACTGGGAGGCACTAATGGCTCTGGAAACTAAGTTGATTCACAAAGCAATTTGCCTAGGCATCCCAAAGCTTCCGATTCATTCTAGAATTACCGGAGCAACCTTGTACTTGCCTTCTCTGAAGTAAGTCCCATTGTATTTCACAGGGAGCTTATTCCCAGGTAGCTGCCTATATAGCTTAGTGGTTTAGATATCTGCTTCCAGAGCCAGACATCGGGAGTTTAATTCCTCACATTCTTCAAGGGAGAATAGCCAGCATTTGTGGCCTTGAGCAATCTGCACCCCTCCAAGGAAGGAAATGGTAAATCACTTCTGTGTACTCTCTACCCAGAAAACCCTGGAAAAGGTACATAACTCTGAATTGACTTGACAACATCATACATACATTATTCCCAGGTAAACACTGGCAGGATTATAGTCTTAAATTTTCATTAAAATTGCCTCAGAATTAAGACCTGTGCATGAGAAGGGGGTTCAGGCTGGGTTCCCCATATTGTATCCTTCTGCTGAAGATGCTGTGCACATCATTTATTCTTCTGCTAAAGGGAGCCAGGATGGGATTTGGCAACTGCTGCACAATTAGCTGTCAATATTCAAGATCTTGAATAATCTGCACTTCTGGTTGGTGCGCAAGGGAGATTTGCTGAGTGTTTGTTGAAGCTGGATGGGCCATTAAAATAATTTTACACTTGATTCCTGCTCCTCCAAGCGGAGGTGGCTGTGTGTCTGTGCAAGAATGCAAAACTATATCTGCATCAATGACTTTTCAGACACAAAATGCCCATGAATTAATGTAGTAATGTGCATTCACAACTGAACACCTGGGAAGAACAGCATCAGCAGAAGGGTGGCTCTCACGTTAAGAGCATATCCTTTATGGGTGAGCACAGAGCAGTTTCTAAACAAAAACAGTCATACTGAAAAACTGAGCTCTAGATCCCCCACCTGCTGCAAGTCACCTTTATGCCTTTGGGGAATCTGCTTGGCAATAACACTGCACATTGTATGAGCTACCTGTACCTCCATCTGGTTCTGATTGATCCAGCATTGGCACAGGCATCCTTGATACCACTAAAATGTCAAGAACGTAGGAGTTGAAGAACCCTTGTGAATGTAAAGAAGCCTCAACTGGATACATTAGCATACCATGTCTGGTTCTTCACCAGTGCTTACAATAAATACAATAAAACATAACACTGCAACTCTACACCCTGGACTGTGGTGTTTCTGGGGGAAAGGGTGAAGGAGAAGGGGACATGGGAACTCAAAAGTGCAAAAGCCAAAGTAGCTTCCTTGGAACACAGTAAACTTGACATTCTGCATTTCAAGTGCTCCCAAGGATAAATATTTGGAAAGGTGTCACCCTGTAATCCATTTTGCACTCTTGAGACACTCCTCTTCTTGCCACATCAATCTTTTTGTGCCATCCTTCCTGGATTGAGCAAGCATTTCCAGCATGTGGAGAGGGGGACCTGGCTTAATTGAGTCACTAAGTGTAAGAGAGAAAAAGAAGTCAGTTATGCTTCCGAGCCACTGAAACGTGTCATCCAATTGTACAGGGAAACCTATTACGCTTTGGCTGAATTGTCACCACATGCCGTGCTTGGTCAGAGATGCAGGGAAAGGCATTCCTGGGAGTTGTTTGTGAGCTATAATGGATGACAAGGCAAAGCGGGAGGGAGGCTGTATAATAAGAGTAGCCATCTACTCCAGTACATATTAAGGGGCCTTCTCTATGGATGCTCCCAATTTGTGTAATGCTGTACCCCCTAGAGCAGTGGTGGTGAACCTACGATATGAATGCCAGAGGGGGCACTCACAGCCCTCTCTGTGGGCATGTGTACCATCGCCTCGGCAAGGTGAGGTGACCAGACCCCCCCACCCACCCCACACCCATCCTATAGATAAAATTGTGAATGTGTGTGCATGCACACGTATGTGAGTGCCCAAGAAAGAGGAGGTGGTGTGTGGGCGGGCATGCATGCATGTGCCCATGCACTCGTGTGAGGTCACCAGTGTCCCTTGAGTGGTGCATGCATGTGCGCTCGCACCCAAGTGATGTCACGGGTGCACCTCAATCGGTGTACTGCCTCCACCTCCTTTGGGCACTCAGTCTCTAAAAAGTTTGCCATTAGTACCCTAGAGGTTAGGTTGTCCCCTCCCATTTTAGCTTTCTGCTAATAGTTGAAGACCTAGCTCCTTAGGCAAGCTTTTAATAACCATGATAGAGTCCCTGGATGCTGGTCTTTTGCTTTTCTATGTTTGATTTTATAGTTGTAAATGTTTTTTAATTTCATAATGGAGTTTTAATTAGTAGGTAGTTTAATTGGTTTACAACCAGTAATTTATTGCCTTACCTGTTTTAACATTGTGAGCTGCTTTGGGTCTCTTTATCAGGACAAAGGCAGACTACAAATGAGACAAAAACAATCAATCACTGCAATCAATCAATCAATTGTAAGGATGCAGGTTAAATTGCATCCACTCTGAAATGTAAAAACCATACTTAGTATCATTTCCCCCAGCACAGAGTTTATCAGGCATCTATCCAGCTTTGGTTCATGCTCCCCAAAGGCTCAATCCTACTCTCCAATGTTGTAGCTGCACAAACACCAATTGTTCTTTCTACGCTACAAACATTCATCATGTAGCTAATTAGCATCTTACTGAGGTTTTCAATATTTTGCACCAATTCCTTTCTGAGATATTGCTGTCACCTATGCCATGTTTGTCATTAGACTTTACATTTGTTGGTTGATTGATCTGGATGGCTGACTTTTAAATCATTTGAACAGAGAAGAGGGTTTGGGTGCTGAGTATACTGTGCTAATTTTTGCACAGTTTTCTCTTTATTCTGAGAAAGAAAGCTGCCCATATTTGTTGTCCCTCTTCTATTTCCTTTTCTTGCTATGCTTGGAGTCTCCATAGCATTGCATTTATACATTGTAGTTCTCAAGTAGACACAAGGGTTATTATGTTCGCCCTCCCCCCAAAAAAATGTTTGTTGCTATTAGCCTTGCCCAGTGGAGAGAAGAAACGACACAGACTTCGTGAATCAGGGTAAAACGACTTAATAGCTTTATTTTCCATAGCATTTTATAATGAAAAAACTGCTTCGTGGCTATACTACTAATTAACAGAAAAACTTGTTCTTCCTCTTCTAATGCCTAACAGAGTGTGTTTGTTCGGTTTCTCTTTTCATAGGGATTACCTGGCCAAGGTTTCCCAGAAAGCAAAGAAACTAGACTAGTAACATATTAATTACACAACTGAAACAATAAAGATTAGTATGACCCAAGTCAAGAAGCCAATTAAAGTTCACAGGCATTTTTACCTGGCTTAATTAGTTAAGGATTCTTCCAGGTTGCAATCTGTTGCAAGATCAAATGGTGTGCCATTAATCTCTCAGAGCAAAAGCCAGGCCGGGCTCAGAATCCTTTTATATTAAATAATATGATATATGATTTTGTAATGATCTTGGGCCAATCTAATCATCCCTACAAATGTTGCTTAAGGATCTTAAATGCACAATTCTTACCTGTTCACTGTGGAACACCAGCAACTGGTTTTACCAAGTCTCTGGACTCCCAGGCCTCTAGGCAGATGTCAAAGTGAGTGCTGCTGGAAGAGGGGGAAGTTCAGTTTTATTGTGAGGGGCAGTCTTAATCATACCTGCCAACCTTCCCGATTTGGCCGGGATTACCCCGTAAATTGACGTCGATTGATGTCATAACCTGGCCCCCGCTGCCAAAACCCCGCAATTTGGCAGCGGAGGAAACGCTTTCCGCGCATGCGCGGAAGGGTTTTACCCCTTCCATGCATGCGTGGAAGCACTATGTCGCTTGCGTAAGGGCTGTGCAAGCAGCGTAGCGCTTCTGCGCATGCATGGAAGGGGTAAAACCTTACCACGCATGCGTCGAACGCAACCTGCGCACAAGCGGTGTGCGCAGGTCCCGTTTTTCCGGAGCCGCGGGTTGACAGGTATGGTCTTAATGCCTGGGCGATCACTTCCTTGCCTCTCCCCTCTAGCACCATGGTTTACTGGCTTGTTGTGAAGGCATTTGTCTCAGTGACTGGTTAAGATGTTATAGGGGAAAGACACAAATGAAGGACATATCTCTCCCCCCCCTCCCCCTGTTAACCTGGAGAGAATCATCTTCTACAATGATTCTATTATTAACCTCACAAAATTTATGATTGAACTGTGAATTGGCTGGTTTGCCTATTTTCCTTTGGGGTTTTAGGATTCTTTAAGGTTGGCTTCAAATATGGGATTTTCAGTCAACTTCCATCTTACTAGAGCATCCCTTTTTTGCTAGCCAATTTCTTTTGGTTGTAGTCTCTGAATTATGCATGTCCAGTATTCTTAATAGTTTGTGTTTGTGCTTTGAATGAGGGTGTATGTTTTCCCCATGTGATTGGCACTTCTGTTCCTTCAAATTTGAGTAGCAGGCGCCAAAAGTCCTGAGCATACTTATTGTTAGCTAAGGTCAGGTATGCCATGCCTCTCATCCTGCTTGACCTCCTGGGGTAAATACAGGTGCAGTTTATAGCCTTTAGGGCAGGGGTTCTCAATGTTTTTCAGTCGTAGACCATGCACCCTCAGACAGCTCACTCTCCCAAGCCCTTGGTAGCAGACCTTTCCTTGCAACTCAACAGGGCCAAACCTCACAGTAAATTTGAATGCCAACCAGGGATCTTCTGTTATTACCAGTTGTAAAAAGCCACATTGATTTGTATACTTATTTGTTATGCTAGCCAACCATTTTGTGCCTCCATACCTGATTTGTATAAATTGATGCCATGAAGTATCACTCTGATGTCTGACAAAGTCGACTTGATCCACAAAAGCTAACATTAAAATGCAACAGTTAGTATTTAAGGTGCCACAATGTTTTATGTCACCATATAGCGGGCAAATAATTATTGCAACAGTCAACAGACTCTTCAATTAAAAATAAACTTCATATAAAAGAGCAAAATCAAATTGTTATATACATTTGGGCTGCACCACAGCCAATTAAAACAAATGGGAATGGAGGACAGCATTTGTTCTAATGTTCTACAGCAGAGGTGGCGAACCTTGGTGCTCCAGCTGTTCTTGGACTTCAATTATGAGAAGCCCAAGTCAGAAAACCTGCTGATCAGGGTTTCTGGTAATTGACATCCAAGAGCAGCTGGAGCTCCAAGGTTGGCCACCCCTGTTCTACATCATAGGCCCTCAAACCTGACTCTCCAGGTGTTCTTGGACTTCAATTACCTGCTGATACCTGCTGATCAGGGCTTCTGGGAATTACAGTCAAAAAACATCTGGAGAGCCAAGTTTCAGGACCTATGTTCTCTACAGTGATAGAAAGATAGACTGAAAAACCACCAGTCATAGAAGACTAGTCTCTCCAGTAGAAGGGGCTATTCATTCTTTCATTGTGGCACATTCTGCTGTCTGAAGTGGTGCAGTCCAGGGAAACCATAACTGCTTGGTGATATAGTCAACACATGCTGTGTTACTTCAATAAATATGCTCACTGAAACATTATCAAGAATAGCATATTGCACTTGTCTGCATATTCTTTTACCAATAATGGTTAGTAAAGGTAAAGGTCGCCGTTGCTTGAAAGCCAGTCATATCTGACTCTAGGATTCAGTGCTTATCTTTGTTTATAGCCAAAGAGCCAGCGCTGTCTGTGTTTGCAGACATTCCTGTGGACATGTGGCAGGTATGTCTAGACACTGGAGTGCATGGAATAGTTTACCTTCTCAATAAGTGGTACCTATTTATCTACTTGCAATTCCTTGCTTTTGAACTGCTAGGTTAGCAGGGGCTGGGACAGAGATGGGAGCTCATTCCGTTGTGCAGTTCTCATGTCTCAAACTGCTGACCTGCTGGCTTCTAGTCAGCATCTTAACCACTTGAACCACTGCAGTACCGTCCCTTAAAAGTCATTGATTTATTTGTTTTATCTCCCTCATATTTCTGGATGTCTCTGTCTGCCACACAAGAAAAATCTGGTCCATTTTCAGTACTGGTGTCATAAAGGAAGCATACAGCACATACAGTTTCACAAGGATGCATGGGGGACAAAGCAACATGACATGATGTACCTCTTTCAAAAGTCTTCCTGCCTCCACATGCTGATTCTTCTGAGGTGCTGAAGCTGCTTGGAGACTGTGAAAGGAGCTTAATCTTTTAATGAGATTTTAAGAGCTTTGTTGCTGGTTTCAATAAAGGAAGCCAAAAGTAACTCAAGATCAACTGCAGTGGCTCAAGTCGCTAAGACGCTGACTGGGAAGCGGAAGGTCAGCAGTTCGATTCCCGAGTACTGCAGGACGAAAATGAGCTCCCGTCTTCATCCCAGCTCCTGCCAACCTAGCAGTTCGAAAGCAAGAAATTGCAAGTAGATAAATAGGGACCACTTCGGTGGGAAGGAAACAGCGTTCCGTGCGCTCCGGTGTCTAGTCATGCCTGCCACATGACCACGGAAATGTCTGCAGAAGCAGACAGCGCTGGCTCTTCGGCTTAGAAACAGAGATGAGCACTGCACCCTAGAGTCGGATACGACTGGCTTTCGAGCAAGGGAAACCTTTACCTAGCTAACATTCAAAAACACAGATCACAGTGATTACAAAAAACTTGGAGAATCTGCCTGGGGCAAAGAAGAAACAGTTGAATTACCTGGAAACAAAGTGTTGATCATTCATCTCAGTGGTTCTCAAGCTACGGCCTGGGGGACAGATACAGCCCACGACACCATTTCATGTGGCCACCACCACCTCCGCCACACCCAGAAGTGCCATGTGTGGCAGGCAGGGTAAAATGGCCGTCCAGCCCCCGAAGTTGTCTGAGGGAGCATGACCCGGCCCTCGGCTTGAAAATGTTGAGAACCTCTGATTCAATTTATCATGGCTTTTCCTGTCATCAGCTCTCCTAATGCAACTTATGCTCCCCTATTTATTTTGTTTCAGTTTTGTACTGCCCTTCTTCCAGTGACAAAGGTAGCTCACAAATTGTTTTCTTTTTAAAAGATGCAACTAAAAATACAATAGATAAAATCCAGTAAGTCGCTTAAAACAGGGCAGGTAATTTTTGTTGCTGTGATAGTATGGCTGAAATCGACTAGTAAGTAAGAATTAAAAGGATCACTTTGAATCACTGGTGATTTGGTGAGTCAACGCTTATTTAACTGCCATTGACTCCATTCTAATTTTAACTTACTACTGGATTTCCACCAATGTTATAACATTTTGTTGTTCAGTTGCACAGTCAATTCCTATCCTTTGTGACCCTATAGACCATTGTCCTCCAGGCACCTCTATCCTCCACCATCCTTCTCAGCCCACAAGAGCATAATGTGTTCCATGGGATTGCTCTTTAAGCGAGTTTGCTCTTTAAGTGAAACAACATTGTAAGTGACCGATTGTGACTTCTGGCAGGGGGAATTGCGAACCTCCATTTAGTTGTTAAGCAACTTTTTGGTTGATTTTAGTTGTTAAGCGAGGTGACCATTCAGAGAAAATTCTGCTCTTTAAATGAGTTAGTCTCTAAGATAGGCACTCTTTATACGAGGTTTTACTGTAGATAATAATAATTAATTTACTGTAATAATAAATAATTTACTGTAGATAATAATAATTAAAAAAAGACTAGTTTCAAGAAGTCTGCAAAGACTTTAAATTTTAAAAAAGCATAGGATTCCACAGAAAGACTTTCTTTTTATTTTTCCAATTTAATTGCTAAAAGTCAATCTTAGAAGAAATCAACCCTGATGTCTCCTTAGAAGGTCAAATAGTAAAGATGAAGGTAAAGTACTTTGGACATCAAATGAGAAGAGAGGATTCACTTGAGAAAGCCTTGATGCTGGGAAAGGTGAAGAGCAAAAGAAGAAGGGGGCAGGCAAAGATGAGATGGCTAGATGATATTGTAGACGCAGTGGGCACAGAGCTGGGCGGGCTGAGGAAAAATGGTGGAGGACAATAGTCCATAGGGTCGCAAAGGGTCGGAATCGACTGTGTGACTGAACAACAACAAAAAGCAATCTCTTGAACTGTTGCTAGAAGGACACCAAGGATGAGGCCAGCCTAGCTTTGCCAACTAAGGTGTTCCACTGTCTGGGAGTAGCCACTGAGAAGGCCATCTCCACCAAAAGTTTCTCTAAAGGTAGAGAGACCTAGAAAATGGCCTCCCCATTCTTACCTAGTGAGGCTCACATGGGGAGATACAGTCCTTCAGATAGCCGGGACCCAGGCAGTATAGGGCATTACAGATTGTAACCAGCTCTTTGTACTGGGACAAGAAATGGACTGATGTCCAACAGAGTTGTGACAAAAGAGTTGTATGCTCGACAGTCTGGTTTTGAAGCATTTTTGACCAACTGAAATCTCAGAACACTTTTACAGTGTGCTATAGTAATCCAAGTGGAATGTAAATAAGGCATATGTTATCATAGTCAGGTCTCTAGGAATAGGCACAGCTGTGCACTAACTCTCAACTTGGAAAACACACTCCTGGGCACCACCCAATCCTCAATGCCATGCTCAGAGATTACTCAAAGACTATAAACTGAACCTAAGTTTCCAGAGGGAACGTAAGTCCATCCAACTCACACTGAATCTTTATTACCTGACCTTCCTTTTAGTTGACCAGGTGCACCTCTGTCTTATCTGAACCGTATTTCAATTTGTTCACCTTCATCCCGTCTATTGCTGACACTAGACACTGCTTTAGAAGACAAGAAGCTTCCTTGGAATTGATAGTAGGGAAGGGAGAGAGATGTCATCAGCAAACTACTGTCACTAGGTGTAACTAGGTGCTTTACAAATGTACCTCAGTGAATGACAGTGGACCTTTTATAGCAGGGGTTCCCAACCTTTTCAAGCCAGGGGCTGAGTCACACTCTCTCAATCAGGTTTGAGGGCCAAATGGCCATTTTGCCCTGCCTGCAGGATGGGGTGGCCATTTTGTCCCAACAACTTCAAAGGGGTGATCATTTTGTTTCTCAAATGCCCTTGGAGGGGTGGGGGCCCACATGAAATGGTGCTGCAGGTCACATCCAGCCCACAGGCCTTAGGTTGGAAATTCCTGTTTTATAGCATCACTAACTTTTAACATTTTTAAATACATGGAGATGCAGCCTCACTAATTTCTGAAGGAGGACTACCACATTGTTCTGCTCCTGGACCGGGACTCCTTGCTCATGGTCACACATGCTCTGGTCATCTCCAGACTAGATTACTGTAATGCGCTCTATATGGGACTGCCCTTGATGACCATTCAGAGGCTACAGCTGGTACATAATGTGGCTGCCTGGATAGTGATGGGGTGTGGGCGTTATGCCCGTGCCTTGCCACTTCTCCAGGAGCTGCACTGGTTACCAGTTTGCCTCCGGGTTCAATTCAAGGTGCTGGTGATGACCTTTAAAGCCCTACATGGTAGTGGGCCAGGATACCTAAGAGACCGCGTCTCCCCGAGAATGTTTGTCCTTCCAACCAGAGCGGACCGGAGAGGCTCTCTAACTGTACCATCACCTAGAGATGCTCGTCTCTCTAGTACAAGGAGGAGGGCCTTCTCCGTGTACGCTTCAGCCCTATGGAACCTTCTGCTGACAGGGTTACAGCTCCAGACGGAATTGCTGCCCTTTAGAAAATATCTCAAAACCTGGCTGGCGAGGCAGGTGTGGGGCACCGATGGGGAGGTGACCCCTGCTCGCTGACTGGTATAAATTGTTCCCTCTTCTGTGGTGGGGTGGGTGGGTCTTTTTAATTGGACTGATTTTAGATTATTTTATTAAGGATTTTTAAAATGTTTTTATATCATGTTGTGAGCCACCCAGAGTCGCTCCGGCGAGGGGGATGCAATACAAATTTAATAAATAAACAAACAAATAAAATTCACTTGATGGCTCATTCTGAAACATATACTGCTGTATTTAGATGAGGAGTCTTTGTGTCAAAAGCTGGTTATTTTTAGTTACTTTTAAGATACTATTCAAATTTTATTACTATTATGGAGACTAACTACTTTGAGGGTCTCAGAAATAATTGTAAACTTCCAGAACTCTAATGCAGACTATGATCCATTGGGGGGGGGTGTGCAAAGCCTTTATTATAAAGGTGTGAGAGAGAGATTCAGATAGAGAAGCCTTGAAACAACCGCACCAATATTAGTACCTCCTCCTCACTAATCTATATGTAAAGTTATGAGAACAGACGTAAACAAGAGTACATTATAAAAACCGTGGTGCATCCTTAATTGCTAGGCCTGCTGCCATTGGCAGACACTTTTTGACAATATCAGCTCGCTATTTCGGAAGCAAAACTAATATGTCAATGTCAAGGAAAATGAGTTACCAACAAGTATATGAGAGGAGTTGGCCCACGCCATTAATCAAATCAGGCATGTGGTAGCTGATCATACAATATCAGTAGAATAATTTGTTATTCCTTGTTGTACTATCAGATGAATATATTTTGCTGGATAATTTGGCAAGCTTCAAATAGAATGTAATTCCCTGGAGTGACACTTACTTCAGTCCTTGCTGAAAGAACTGAAATGTTCAACTGCCATGCTTATTTCTTCTCTGGCTGTTGCTTTGAAAACATAGACTATCTTGTGATGTTTCCAACTGATTCCAGCTGCCTTTTGAAAAATTTGAAAACTGGCAGGGAAGAGCAGCTCCTTTTCCTCATCATCACCCCCACAGTTTTCCTCTCCGTCAGAGAACAAGCAAACCATTTGGATCCCAGGTTACCTGATTTATTACACAGGAGATTGGAAAGAACAGCTACACATGTAAGACTTATGCTCCCCAAGAGCTGTGAGTGGGTCTCTGTCCCTCTGTCGAGGAAGCCAGTGGTTCACTGCATCTTCTTTCCCAAACAGAGGACCTGAATCTTTCCTCTTTGTCATGGCGCCGGATTCGGACTCCAATGAATCTGAGATGGAGCAACCCCCTCAGCCCACTTTAGATGCTGAAGCACCTTTGCCCAATCGGGACCTGTCAGATTAGCTTCTGTGCTTCTGTGCCATCAAGTCACTTCCAACTCATATGAACCCTAACAGTCTTTTCAAGATAGGTGAGATATTCAACCTCTGGCTTATCATTGAGTTTCATGGTTGAGTGGGGATTTGAACCTTGAATGCAAAGTCTGTCACTTTATTTGCTACATCACAGTGTTTCCAGCAGGTTGGTCAGGTTTTTTTTTTAATCAACAGAGTTTGGATATAAAATTCCACCATATCCAAGAGTAAAACACAATTTTTCCTCACTCATTCAGAGGTACAATTCTATATATTTTAGCAACATGTGTAGCATATGGCTCAAGTGGTTAAGACACTGAACTCGACGACTGGAAGATCGGAGTTCGATTCCTGAGTACTGCAGGATGGAATGAGCTCCCGTCTCTGTCCCAGCTCCTGCCAACTAGCAGTTCGAAAGCAAGAAATTCCAAGTAGATAAATAGGGACCACTTCAGTGCATTCCATGCATTCCGGTGTTGAGGCATGCCTGCCAAGTGGCCATGGAAACATCTGCAGGTGCAGATGCTCTTTGGCTATAAACAGAGATGAGCACTGAACCCTAGAGTCGGATACGTCTGGCTTTCGAGCAAGGGTGACCTTTACCTATAGCAAGTAGCTGGTGCTATGTTAGCAAAACGTAGCAATAGTTACTTTTCTAGATTGCAACTTTAAGAACTTTCCAAAATGACATCACTGGCTGATTATCTTTGAAGCAGTAGTCCAAAAATGCATCTTTCCTCAGCATTGTACATTAATTGCAAGAAGAATTTTTTGTCAGATTGCCAAGCCATTACTCTTTGGGGGAGGGGGGACCAGCCAGGTCAGTTCTTCCAGGGTGGCTTCCTTGCTGCAGAGTCCCCAGGGAGGCTGATTGCACAGCTTGGCCTGGGCGCACAGCAGGCTCCTGGGTGCTTGCCTGAAATTGCCCTCTGAAAGCTGCACTTAGCGTTATTATTGTGACAGTTGGGAATATCTGCTTGAAGACATGATCTGGCCAAAGGCGAACGCCTAGTCTGCCACTTCACTTGTTATGAATAATAGCTGCAATGAAAGAAATTAAGTACAACCTGCAGGGAGCTCAAATAGCAATAACCCCATATTTAACTGTATGGTTCTTATTGACAAACTTTGGGAAAGACTGATTGGTAATTGCATAGAATGAAACACAGATTAGCTGCACATTTGCACTTTGGACTGAGACCTGGACAACACTCTCTTTGCAGGCGCACCCCCAATAACGGACTCAGACACTGATGGAAGTGGATAACGGCATTGGGCCACATTTATTGATTCATGCCCTAGTCCGAATTATAAATTTCTATTGGTAATTGACCAATCATAATTCTTAAGGCAAGCAGGCCGAAGTAACACTGGTAAGGTACCACCCAAAATTGCCAACGGCAATTGTTACAATGTATCTATTTGTATCCATTTGTTTGTTGACAACAAACAAATTGTTGACCGTAGTCAATATCTAACTAATGACCCCACCCTCTGACGCGTATCCGTAAAATCACGGGGTGATGCATGCTGTCTAGCTATAGCCATCACCCCATCGCCTAGTTCGTCGTTGACCGGACAACGTTTAACCAACTTATGCCTGTCTAGTGTTGTCCAGTCAATTGCGAACCTGCCGGATACCTGTGGGTCATAAATGTTTACCTTACCAGTGCTACCCGCCACACGGAGGGGCTTCAAAGAAGGCTCGACGCCCCCCCCCAGACCGTCAGCTCGGTCAACAGGCCTGCTCGCCAATCACCCAACAGGAGGTCCATACCTCCTCGCGACAGATGGGCCCCATCCCCTGCATAAAGGCCGTAATTTTGTAGGCTAATGGCGGGGTGACGACTGACCCGCCCCCAACCTTTGTCGGCAAGGAAGCGTGCCACAGCCCTATTCACCATGCGTCTAGCGCGGTCAAGGGCCTGGAGGTCGAAACCTCCCCTGTACGTGTGCCGCGGGACCATGTCCGACCAAACGAGGGTTGTGGCGGGCCACACGTAATGCAGGTAGGCAAGGTCGCCACAAATCGCATGCTTTAGCGATAAGCCGGTGACCTGGCCCAAATCATTGCCCCCTAGGTGTATGATCAGAATGTCAGGCGGGTCAGCATTCCGGCCTGAAAAAAGGAATGGCAACAGCTCCCGCCACAACATCCCGGGCTTACCATGCCATGTGAGACTTGCATATGCACCCAGTCCCAGTCGGGGTCCCCACTCTGTCGCCGCAGCGTAACGCGCTGCCCTGTGCACGTAGCTATGGCCCACCAGCCATACTGTCACCGGTGTAATACGACACCCAGGGTCTGTAAGGAAAAAACGAGTAAGAGAAAGGTGCGGTGACAAAACTGGTACTCACGGTGGAAGAGGGCGAACATAAAACTGAAAACATTGCGAACCCCACCTTCCCATGCTGCGTATGTCAGCCCCGGAGTACCCAAAAGCAGCTGCAGTGGAAGCCGCCCCTATCCTGAAGGAATGGGTGCCGTAACGGGCGCCTGGGAGGCCAACACTGGCCAGCGCTTTGCCGGTCACCTTCCAAAATTGAAATTTAGTAAGGGGAGACCCATCTTGGTAACAGAAAAACGGGCCATGGTGCGTGCCACGCAGTGCAACAAACTCCTGTAGGGCACCAACCGGACAGATGTCTGCCAAAGAACACCGTAGCCGTCTTACACCACTGCCTATGCCATGCTGATCTGTCTTAGAGGAGCGTATCCTCAACTGAGCCCAGTCTTTGGCAACATAGACATCTTCGAGTTCCAGTGCCCTACGACTTGCATCCGCCTTAGACAGCATCACAAGCTCGCTGATGCGGAGCGCTCCAAAAAAGGCCACCGTTGTAGCCGCATGAAATAGGGCTGCCTCGTATTTATCAAAACAGAGGCCATGCCAGTCCCGGGCCAATTGGGTAAGAACCCCTGGGGAAATCGGGTGGCGGTCGTCCGGGCAACGCCCACGCTCCCTCACCCACCCCTCCAAAACATGTATCACACGGAAGTCAGCGGTACTATCCCCACGACCGCCCACCTTGGCCATAAAAGCCAATGCTGACAGCCTAGACGCTATGGTGCGAGGTGCAAGGCCCTGGGCGTGCAGGTAAACCATGAACCGAAGTACATGGGTCACTGGGATCGGCCAGGTTTCTGGCAGCCGGAATTGGGTACAGAAATCCCTGAAAGAATTGAATGCGTGGTGATACGCCTTACGCGTGCGTGGCGCCAGTGACAGGCCAATCGCCCGGTTCACCTCTCCTTGCCAATGGTCCATATCTTGTCCGGGAGTGGCGAGGGAAATTCCTCCACATCCGGGGCCAAGGCACGGAACCGGGAGATCTGCAGGCGGGACAAAGCGTCAGCGATATCATTATTGACCCCCGGGACATGCCTGGCCCTGAAGAGGACATTGAGGCGCAGGCTGCGCAACACAAACTGGCGCACGAGGTCCATGACCCTGGGCGATTTGGAAGTCTGTGAGTTGACAATGTGCACAACGGCCGCATTGTCACACCAGAAATGGACAACCGAGTTGGCCCACTCCTCGCCCCATAGCATCAAAGCCCCCAGGATAGGGAAGAATTCCAGATACGTGAGATCACGCAGGCGACCCGTGCCTGCCCATGCTGGTGGCCACCCACCATAGGCCCACTTCCCATTGAAGTACATCCCATAACCCAGGGATCCCGAAGCATCGGACTGTATCTGAAAGCGAGGGGAAGCCAGGAGGTCAGACCTCCAAAATGATACTCCATTGAACTCCCTCAGGAACTGGAGCCAGATAAGCATATCTGCCCTGATACCCCGAGTGAGTCTAACCCTATGGTGGGGCCTAGATAAGCCTGTCATGGCGTCGCACAAGCGCCGAGCAAATGCCCTGCCCGGTGCGACGACCCAGCAAGCGAAATTGAGGTGACCATGTAGCAGCTGCAGTTCCTTCAGTGATGCCTTGCGTTTAGCCAGCAAGTCCGAGATAAGGGCCACTATCCTTGACACCTTATCCCCCGGTAACCTAGAAGCCTGCTCTACCGTGTCAATCTCCACCCCCAGGAATACTAGCTTAGTAGATGGGCCCTCGGTCTTTTCAGGCGCTAAAGGGACACCGAGTTCCTCCATTAGCGTCTGAAATGTGTTGAGGAGACGTGTACACGTGTCACAGCCCCGTTCACCCCCGAATAAAAAATCATCCAGGTAATGGGCTACAGACCCTGACCTGTGGACGAAAGCCCACTGTAGGAATGTACTGAAACGCTCGAAGGCCGAGCATGATATGGAACAGCCAAAAGGCATGGCCTTATCAAAGTAATATTCACCCCGGAACTTAAAACCCAGCAACTCAAAGTCGCCCGGGTGCACAGGCAGGAGGCGAAACGCCGACTTGATGTCGCACTTAGCCAACAGTGCACCCGGGCCACATGAGCGCACCATGCGCAGGGCTTGGTCAAAAGATGTATACCTGACTGAGCAAAGGTCATCAGGGATAGCATCATTGACCGATCGGCCGGCTGGGTAGGACAAGTGATGAATCAGGCGAAACTCGCCCGGTGACTTTTTGGGCACTAAGCCCAAGGGTGATACCTTAAAATTGGGGAACGGGGGTGTTGGGAAAGGGCCAGCGACCCTGCCCGCATCGACCTCCTTAGTAATGCTGGCAGCAGCCACCTCCTCCCTCCCCCTAAGGGACAAAAGGTTGGGGGCATCCTGGGGGGACCTATCACCCACGAAAGGAATACGGAACCCCCGTCTAAAACCCTGAAGTAGGTAAACCGCATCCTCCTCCCTCGGGTACAATGCGAGCCATCGCTCCAACATGTCCACATTAATTGGGGAGGGGGCCTTTCGGTGTACCAGCTCCCTCCGCGGCAGTTTTGCCGGCCCCCTGTCCGCCCCTTCCTCTGCCCCGCATCCCTCCAGGCCTGGCACAGGTGGAGGCCGCATGGGGGCCAGCGCAGGAGGGACACTTGCCTGTACTTGCAATTCTTCCTGTTGCAGGAACCATTGGACGAGAAAGTCCAGCACAGCAGGCGGGCTGGAACCCCCTGCCCCGCCACCTGGCGGGGAGCCTGTGCTGGGGCCGCTCGCTGGACCGCATGTCCACAATGGTATCTTTCCCCGGGTGCAGGGCGCGTGGGAGTCATGTACAGAAGCCACAGCCTCTGGCAGGGCTCATCCCACCTCATCTCGGGGTGCAGGGGAATCCGCATACGGAATTCCTCGTCATAAGCCAACCACGACGGGCCCGGGAAGTCAACCATCGCCCGGTAAATGTTGTCCAAATACTGGACCATCGGAATTGCCAAATCCGGCCGGGCCCTGAGATAGACCGCCATGTATATGAGGTAGGCCGGCAACCAGTTGGCCCACGTACGTGGTGGCTTGCGACGACGCGTCTGCTCCTTATCCTTCTCATCTTGCCCCTCCCTCTCCTCCTTGGTGGGCTCTCTGTTAAGGAGGGAGAAGATGTCCACATACTCCCCCCGCCAGATCTTCTCTTTGGTGGTATGGGCCAAATGGTCCCCCAGTGGCAAGGAATACCCTGCTGTCGGCAAAGCCGACACAGGCACGGTGGAAACTGCGGGCATCTGTAAAGGAGCCTGGACTAACCCGGTCACCCCTAGAAGATTCCCGACTGGGTAAGAAGCACCCCCCACCACGGGGCCCTGGGTGACGGTTGAAGTCCCCGGGTGGAGCGTCGGCGACTGGACCGCCGCACCACCCGAGCGAGGCCAAGGCCATTGGAAAGCCCCCCCCCCAACATGGCCATGTGTGTAGGTGCACTAGTTTGGACCGCATACTCACATGCTGCACCCCCATGGGCCGCCCCCACCGGGGGTTCCGGCCCACTGGGGGCGTCGGAGCTCACGACCGCCATAGAGCTCGTCGACGGGGCTTGACCGGCACCGGCCTGTTGGTTGGGGAGCTGCGAGGCAGTGGCCGAAGCCGGGCCCCGCGCCTCAGGCAGCTCAACCCGTCTCGCCGCCTGCTGCTGCCCAGCAGACGATGGGTCGACCTGCACCCCAAAAGGGGCCCCAGGGTGACTAACCCGGGCCAGGAATGCCTCGAGGGCCGCAACGCGGGCCAAGAGGGCCTCCACGCTGACATAGCCACCTAAACCAAGGGTGGGCAAAGGGCCAGCCGGCCCACTAACTACAGGCGTCGTTACAGGTCCCTGTACCCCGGGGCCTGAATAAGGCCACGATCCTAGGCCCGGGCCCGGTAGGGCCGGGGAAGTACCCTGCCATGGAAGGGGGCCACACCACCCCCCAAGGCTGGGAGCCCCCGCGGTAAGATGCGCCCCAATGGAGGAAGGCCCAGCGGAATGGGCCACGCCAGGAGCGGTGGCCAGCGCTTGCGGGCCGGGGGCCGCGGCCCCTACTGGGCCCGCACGCGGACCCCCAGCCTCCGGCCAAGGGGGAATCAACCCCATCCCACCGGTCCCGGTGGGCTCAGGCATAGGAGGCTGCTGGGGAGGCGCAGCCACGGTCCTCCGACCCAGATTGCGCCTCCGCGCAGAACGAGCCGCGTTCGCAGTCGCCTTCTTCTTTGAGGGCATTGCAGCTAGCGGATGGGAAGCCGAAAAGGAGAAAATCAGCAGCCAAAAGGCTTCCCGGTAAGGGTAAAAGCGACGGAGGTAAGAGGGAAAAACTTCTCCGCTCCGTCGCTTCGGAAAATGGCAGCTCGGCTGCCTCGTGGCCGCCCCTTATATAAGGGTGCTGGCCACGCCCCCTAACTACCCGGATGTCTTCGT
This sequence comes from Bradypodion ventrale, assembly GCA_035047345.1. Lineage (NCBI taxonomy): Eukaryota > Metazoa > Chordata > Lepidosauria > Squamata > Chamaeleonidae > Bradypodion > Bradypodion ventrale. Next base: position 273,881,206 of record JAWDJE010000002.1, read on the forward strand.
CCGATGGGGGGGGCCGCAAAGGGCGTGGCGGCCATTTTGGCGCCGCGCTCGCATTCTCATCACAGCCCGCCAGAGACCAATTTCACTCAGAATAACTGCAGTTAGGAGTGCAGGCAGGGTAATTCTCTTTCAGCTAAGACAAGATAAGAAGAGATTGGATCTTATCAGCCTTTATGCCAGGATGGTGCCTTTGGAAAACAAATGGCCACTTTAAGATAAGGGGTTCTTAAAGGGGTCCGAAGACATTCAAAAGGATCCCTGGATGGGCTTCAAGGTGCCACAGTTGCACAGTTTTCTTCAACTCCCTTCCTGTTGTTTTGAAATTTGTTTGCAAAATCTGACACCTCTATGCTTATGCATGTTTATTCTGAGGCAGGGATCCATAGCTTTTATCACCTTCTCCAAGGGTCTCAGTAGATAATAAGAGGTTTAAAAACCAGTGTTTTAGATGGAAGCAGAAATGGAAAGTCAAACAAGATGTTTGTGATCATAATTGTTGTGGGTTGTAATTCACAATCTACTTGGAGAAAATGTAGAGGGGGAAACCCTATTTAACCCTTCTTGGTGAAGCTCCTGCTTTCTCCTTAACAACTGAGGTGATCAGCTAAGACTTCCCAAATGAGAACGACACAAAATTTCTTACTTAACAAACAATACATTTTTAAATATATATATTTTAATAAGCAATACATTTTTAATGTTGGGGAATGAGGGTGAGGATAGAAGTCATTTAGCACAGACAGATTAGTTGGAGAATTGGTCTTGTTTAGCTTGCAGTTGAATAAAACTGGAACATTCTTGGGACTTAGAGTGTGGTCACATGGGGAAATAAATCGCAATTTGAAATACTTGTGGAGTGGACCAATGCAATCTAATTCCTGGCAATCGTACAATGCGCAAAGAATTGCACTCTAGCCCAACACCGATCTATGCCAAATTGTCCTGCTGTAGGAAGTCTGGCACAGTTAAATTTCCAGCCAGTAGCAAAAATCCAAAGAAATGGGGGAATAGTTTCCCTGAAATCAGGAAATAAAGACAAAAAGGAAAGCATCAAAGAGAGGGGCACAGAGGCAGGAAGGCACACAGCACAATCCAAAATGGAATGCGCCAGGACCTTGTACACCCACAAGCAGTGACTGATAAAAAAGATAGTACACTCCTCACTGGGTTCCAACTAGTCCAGGTCCTGCCTCCCCTTGGATGTTCTGATTGGCTGCTTGAAGGAGCCTTCACAATACTATTGGATTAAAAAAATTCTTAAACCAAAGGATGAAAGATAGGTTACATAATAGAAGAAAAATGAAAGAAACAGAAAACGTTCAGGGATTCCTCTTTCATAAACATGACTCGTTTGTATTCTAGAGGTTCTCATTTGGCAATCAAAGAAAAAAAAGCACTAAACATGAAAAAGGAAGCCTCTCGTGTTTTGGGTCTTTTGATAAAACACTAAAGGTCCATCAAATGTCAGTTTTCTAAAACTAAGGTCCAAATTTATCAAGTAGCATCCCCCTGTGTAGGATCAGAACTTGGAAAAGAGATACTTTGGGGTTATAGCTCCCAAAATCCCCTAGCCAGCATGGCTAGTGACTTGGACAAGCTCTGTGCAAAATATAGCCAGTTTGCTTTCAGGGATCAATCAGAACAGTTCTGAGTAGTAACTGGAGTCAGAATCCAGCAAAAACTCCAGTGAGTAACCATTGAATGGTGCCTTATATAAAATGCTGAGATGTGTAATGTTGTTAAATGGCTGGGTTTTGGGGTTAGTTTTTTTTTTAACAACTCTACTTTTAACTACAGCTGCATTTCCATACACATTCATATTTGATCTGGAATTCATGGATATAAAGCCAGTGAAAAGTAATTGAATAACTTAACACTCCCTGAGGTTCTTTCCTCTACATATTTCTCAAGGTTGTATTGGCAGACTTTGAGCCTTTGCACGTGCTCACAATTTTACATGCATTCTATCCATGCCTTCCTCCCCCGACATTTTGTATGTGTCTTTTTTCACTTTGCCTGCACCATGGTACCACTATTGCCTCCTCCTGTCTCAAGACATGGTTGTATCTTTACTATGCCAGGGTAAACCATAGTGACATAGAAATCTGTCTCACCCAAACTGTCTCACCCCATAACAACCATTCCCCATGCTGCCCAGCAAAAGTGTTCCCATCCCGTTACTCCATTACGCTTTTATCTGGAGGAGACCTAGATCAAACCTGGGTCCTACTCTGTATAAAACATTCCTTCCACTATTAAGCCAAGGTTCCTCACGTCAAAGACTGCAGCTTGGTTTGGCATGGTAAACATCAGGCCTCGTACCATGAGTCAGTGAATTCAAAGAGCATATTGCTCATCACATGAAAAGTGACAAATATAGATTGATTCTCACAACAAACACACAGAGCATATAATCAAATGCTAACTTAAATTTCTCCAAAGAGTCCTCCTCCACCTTACTCTATACATAAAAAGAGTTATCGGCCAGAATTCTATTATTCAAGCCCACAAGCATAAGCCCGGAGATATAAATCTCAGCAGCAAATTGCTACTAGTTAAGAAGTCAGCACCTATATTTCTTCTCCAGACCAGTTTTGTGCCTTGGTTTATGACAAGAAATTTAAGTGCTGACTTCTTACCTAGCTGCAATTCACCACTGAAAGTCGCAGCATTGGAATTATGCTGGAATAAAAACTCAAATGGGTTTCTGGCAATTGTTATTATATTGTTAATGTTTGAGGCTAATTAGGATTCCATAGCCCATCTACAAATTCCAGATGTTTCAGGAATTCCATCAATCCCACTGTTCAGCATGGGCAGTGGTAAGGAATTATGGAAAATGTAAATGAGCTCCCGTCTTCATCCCAGCTCCTGCCAACCTAGCAGTTCGAAAGCAAGAAATTGCAAGTAGATAAATAGGGACCACTTCGGTGGGAAGGTAACAGCGTTCCGTGCGCTCCGGTGTCTAGTCATGCCTGCCACATGACCACGGAAATGTCTGCAGAAGCAGACAGCGCTGGCTCTTCGGCTTAGAAACAGAGATGAGCACTGCACCCTAGAGTCGGATACGACTGGCTTTCGAGCAAGGGAAACCTTTACCTTTACCTTTAATTCAAAACATTGAAATGTAATTCAATACATTGAAATGTAATTCAAAACAGTTCAGTTTGAACTGTGGTGTTGGAGAAGACTTTGGAGAGTCCCCTGGACTGCAAGGAGATCAGGTCAGTCAATCCTAAAGGAAATCAACCCTGAGTGCTCATTGGAAAGACAAATACTTATACTGAAGCTCAAGTACTTTGGCCACCAAATGAGAAGAGAGGACTCACTGGAGAAGGCCCTGATGCTAGGGAAGATCTAATGCAATCAACGTTGGCCAAGCGGTGTTGAAGATACAAGCACAAAAATGGAAAACCGCTTGAATTGAAATTTGAATTGAAATTTATTTTTATATACCGCTTTTCTCATCCAGCAGACAACCCAAAGCGGTTCACAATGCATAACGTACAGAAATACAATATAGCACCAATACAAAGCAAAATACAATTTCACAAGCAAAACAACAATGCAAAATTACACAACAGTACATGGTATTACACCAACTACAATACAAAAATGCAATAAATACAAATCAGCTAGAACCACCCACAAATTCCCATGCGCTTGAGGCAAAAACACTTAATAAACTATTTGATTGATAGTTGTATGTTCTCTTCTGTATTCTCTTGAAGTGAAAAAGTAAAGTCAGATATTCCTTTTAATTTTATCAAATCAACAGTCTTATGTTCACATCATTAAGGCAACAAAATATGATCCATCCAAAATAACATCAAAGCAATTCCGGTAGTTATATGCTTTTCAGAGTAGTCCTTCATCAGGATTTCTATAATAACACAAAGGCTACATGTTTAATTCAGATCTTTTAGCAAAATATCACATTGAAACCTTATCAATTAACTACATCCAATCATATATATGTGTATATAACATTTGAGCATGTCAGCATAGATGGAATAACAAAGTTTAGGGGTGCTTTACTATGTAAATAAATGCTATTCCTAATTAAAGATCCTAAAAAACATAATCAGAATTACCTACCAAATTTTTCAATGCGTCATGAGCCTATGCTTATCTTTTCTAGTGCTCTCGATGTTAAAGTAAGGAGGAGAGAGCTCAATATATGATATATATACACTAACAAGATTGACTCAGGCGTAAGTGAACCACATTTCAAACAAATTGGAGCTTAAAGAGGTCATAGAAAGCAAACATAGTCAATCTCACAGTTTAACCCTTCAGGTTCAAGAGTCCCAAATTTGTGAATGTAAAAGGCTTCACATTGGAGTAAAACCTTATCAATGTTCATTTTTTCATACCTGCGGGAAGTTACAGTTTCTAGAGCCACAAATTTAAACTGACTGTCTGAATGTCCATTTTCCTTGCAATGCGTGACAAGGGGTGCTGTCAGTATTTGCCTCCTAATCCGAGATCTATGCTCATTAATTCGAATATTCAAAGATCTCAAGGTTTTTCCTATGTAAATTTTGTCACAAGGACACACCCAAGCATACACCACATATCTTGTTTTACAATTTGTGAAATCTCTCAATTTGTAAGTGAATGCCTTTCCAGGTATTGTAATTGTAGCTGTCTCCCAAGCAAACCTGCAGATCGAACAATCTCCGCATCTAAAATGTCCTGACATGAACCTAACAGGTGTGGGCAGTAGAGTATTTAAATCGGTTCTTGTAAGGATACTATGCAGGGAGCTTGTTCTTCTGTAACCTACCCAAGGTCTTAACTTACAGCCCGGAACTTCATCTAGGATATGCCAGTGTCTCATAATAATATGTTTAATCTGGTTGGCTAGGGGAGAAAACTGTACAGAAAAATGTAATCTCTATGAGTCATCTGTCTTTTGTTTGTGAGCTAATAATTTAGATCTGGGTGTTGTTCTGACTTTCTGAAAAGATTGATCAACAATCTTGTGTGGATAGCCCCTCTGCGATAAGTACGTTCTAATCGTGGATGCAGAATGTGTAAAGTAAGTATTCAAGGTCGAGTTTCTCTTCGCTCTCGCAAACAAACTGACAGGAATGCTGTTTTTAAGGTGTGCTGGGTGAAAGGACAAATAGTGCAAATCCTTATTTCTATCAGTTGACTTCCTGAATAATGCAGTGCGTGTAGATCTAGGCAGACTCAATAAGATGGCAAATGACAGAAGAGCCTGGTGTTCTGTGGTCAGTGGGGTCGCAAAGGTTCATACTTGACTGTGCGACTGAACAACAACGAAAAGGTTCGCTACAGTATTCTAGCATAAATGCAGATAATTATCACCCGTGTCCTATAAGTTGTACAGTTTGGGCAATGTATGATCCTGAGCCCTCAGGTGGCATCTTTAGATTGGTACCCTCTGAAGGTCACTAACACATAGGGTCACCAAAAATTAGACTCACATTAACAGCAGCACATTTTTCACATTTTCTTTTCTGCCCTGTCTCCACTATTTACTTCCTAAACTTGGTTTATCTTTGCCAGGTCAAAGGATATCTTGTGGGGCAAAATGACAGCATCTCTGTCATTTGGTGTTATGATGTTGACTTTCCTTTCAGAGTTCTGGTGGTGATTTAATTTAATTTTCGTGTTTATATGCTGCCCTGCTCAGGGGAACCCGACTCAGGGCGGCTCACAACAGTATATATAACTCTTTGTACAAAATAGTCTATGATATTTTGTAGAATGATGGTTTATGGCTATCTCTAAACAATTCTACTAGTCACCTTCAGCAGAGCTTTTTTCATTTATGGTATCTCTGAAATTTCCACTTCAGAGCTATTTCTCTGGTAGTATATGTCTTCCTTCAGCTATCAATTGAGAATATTAAGTTGCTCGTGGTTTTTAGAATGATAGATATTGAGGCTGGAATTCTACTGCTGCTTTGTTTTAATAAATATTTAAATGTATGTGTCATATATTTCACAGCATTTTATTGTACTATTTTACCCTTTATAGGTGTCTTCTAGCGGAAAAGCAGCAAATCAATGCAAAGGACAGGTGGGTGGGTGGCAGTGGGCTTTAAGCTATTACTTATCACTATTACTCAGACTCCAGATGAAGACAGTTGCTTTTGTTTGGTTCAGATGACAATGTGTTGGATATTTTGACTTTTTATAAAAGCAGATCAGTTTTGAAAACCTATTTTTATTTGCAAAGACATGCAGTACCTTAGCCCTGTTTCTTTAGATCTGCAACACTGGATACTGGACACAGCATCTTCTTTTTCCTATCTTTTGCCTTCCCAAGAGGAAACAGCATACACCTGTTAGGATGGGCAGACACAGAAAGATGCCAGTCCTCAAACCAGCCTTTCCCTGTGGACATTGCTGGGAGGGCATCTTTGAATGGAGTATTTAACTGCTCTCTGGTAAAACGCAAAGAGAGCAATCGCTAGCCTGCTCCTTTTTTCCTGCCCATTGCTCAGAGCTTGAGAAGAGTGTAAATATAAGTGTGAATATAAAATACATCCCAAAGCTTTGTGGTGTTGTAAATGTAATGAGAGTTGGAGCCTCAAAGTATAATTCATATGTGCTCATGACGTTAGCATGTGCTCATATGTGCTCATGACGTTAGGTATGGTTACCTAAAAGTAAATATACCCATAAGGAGAGGCAGATGTGGCTCATTAGAGAGTTACAGAAGGGAGTGACTCATCAGACAGTACAAACTTACAGAAGCCAGACCTTGAAGTAAAATACCATGCAAGATAAGGAACAGTGAACTCAATGAAAATTGTAAATATAAGTGTCAATATAAAATACATACCAAAGCTTTTTAATATTGTAAATGTAATGAGCATTGGAGCCTCGAAGTGTAATTCATATGTGCTCATGACGTTAGCTGAGGTATGGCTACCTAGGAGTAAATATACCCCATAAGGAGAGGCAGATGTGGCTAATTAAAGAGTTACAGAAGGGAGTGACTCATCAGATAGTTAAAGGAAAGAAGAAAACTCAATGTCATGATTTAACCCATGAGTTTCAAGAGCCCAGAATTTATGAATGTAAAATGATTCCCTCTGAAGGAGTCTCCTGTTAATATCAAATTTATCAAAAGGTCTATGTTTAATCGTCTCCAAGGCAAAGAAAGTAAATTGATTATCAGTGTGTCCTTTCTTGATATAATGCTCAACTAAAGGCGCGTTAGGAGTGTGACTTCTGATCCGAGAACGATGCTCAATTATATGGGTATTCAAATTTCGACTAGTAACACGGATGTAAATAAGGTCACAAGGACATATCCAGATATAAATGACATTCTTGGATTTACATGTTGTAAAATTATACATATGATGTACGAACTCGGTGCCAGGAATGTTAATGGAAGTAACATCCGAAGTAAATTTACACACTGAGCAATTGTGGCAACGAAAGTGTCCTCTGAGTTTGCTAAATTGAGAGGGAGGGGTTGCTTTAAGATCAGTACTGGTTAAGAAATTGTGCAAAGACTTAGTTCATTTAAAGCCAACCCAAGGTTTCTCGGTACAGAGTGGCACGTCATCAAAAATGTGCCAGTGCCGTAAAATAATATGTTTGATATCCATTGCCAATGGAGAGTAATAAAGAGAGAAATGAATTCTATTGGAATGAATCTCTGTGTCCCTTTTCTCTAAGAGTGCTCTACAGGGAATAGATTTAACTTTACTGTAAGATCGATCAATCACACTCTCTGGGTAACCTCGCTGTGACAGAAAAGTTTTAATGTTAGTCGCAACCTGAACAAAATCATGCTCACATGATGAATTTCTCTTGGCTCGTGAAAGGAGTCCAGTTGGTAGGTTATTTTGTAAGTGAGCCGGATGAAAGGAACTATAATGTAAATATGTATTTTTATCAGTCGGCTTGCGATACAGCTTAGTATAAAGTCTATTGTTAGCAATATAAACAGAGAATATGAATCAAATTGAGACGTGAATTTTAAATGACAGTTCTGTTAATTAATCCAGTGGGAAAAAGAGCCCACACAATCAGATGAATCTAAAAGGAAAAAAAGGTCATCAATATACCTACAGTAGGTCAAAATGTGATTGTAAAATGGATTGTTTTCTGAATCCAGGATAAATTTGCATTCGAACTCGATCATGTACATGTTTTCTAGGGTGGGCGCGATGGATGACCCCATAGCTACCCCTTTGATCTGTAAATAAATGGTGTTATAAAAATGAAAAAAGTTATGGTCAAGAACAATATCTAGGAGATCGAGTAGGAAGTATGTGGGAGGATCGCAATTATGGTGTGCAGATAGGGCATCCGCCGCTAATTGTCTGGCTTTGTCAAGTGGAACATTTGTGTACAGAGAGGAAACATCCATTGTTAAAAGGCAACTATCTGATGGAGCAACAAAACCTTCCATTTGTTGAATGAAATGTGTCATGTCCTGAATAAAGGATGGAGTGTCCCGACTGAAAGGAGCGAGCTCTTGAACCTCATGGGTTAAATTATGACACTGAGTTTTCTTCTTTCCTTTAACTATCTGATGAGTCACTCCCTTCTGTAACTCTCTAATTAGCCACATCTGCCTCTCCTTATGGGGTATATTTACTCCTAGGTAACCATACCTAAGCTAACGTCATGAGCACATATGAATTACACTTCAAGGCTCCAACACTTATTACATTTACAACATTAGAAAGCTTTGGTATGTATTTTATATTCACACTTATATTTACACTTTTCATTGAGTTCACTGTTCCTTGTCTTGCATGGTATTTTACTTCAAGTTCTGGCTTGTGTAAGTTTGTACGTGTAATAGTAAGTGCATTAGTAAGTACAATTGGATACCATTGTGATTAATAATTTTATTGTTTGTATATTATATTCTGATTTCCTGATGAAAGTATAACCTGAAAAGTTGGATTAACCGGAATCAACTTTGAAATCACTGAAATTACTCATTGAATCTGTACATTTTTCATCTTGTTCTCATATTGACAATTAGTTATAATAAGATTATTTTGATGCAAGAGTGCTATTGCTATTACCTATTTTTTGATTCTCCATCTGTGAAATATTCATTTGAACCTGATGCAAGGATTATATTCATTTTGAACCTGATGCAAGGATTTTATGTTTCATTATAAAAAATTTGAATTAATCGTATTTATCGTCGCAAGCGGTTTTTTGTATTGTTGCTTGTTCCATACCGTTTGGCCCAGTTTGCAGTTCAGAGCTTGAGAAGGTCAGTTGTTGGATTTGAAGCCGCTCAGTCCCAGTGTGGCCACTGAAAAGGTCTGTTGGGATTGTGGTACAAACAAGTACTTCTTCCAAGCTGTGCCATTCTTCTTCTTCTTTTCCTCCTCCTCCACCACCACCACCACCACCATGTCTAGGCCAAACATGAAACTGCCAAAATGAAGGCACCTTTTGGTGGGTTCATTCTGAAATTCCCTTTGCCTAACCTGATGTAAGAAAGATTAGCCGGCAACACAAGGTTGCCATTGCCAGGGTACACCCAATTGTATTTCAAAAATACTGCAATCTTCAAGAAAGCTCTTTCTGTGTACCCCAGCTGTGCCATTGATACTTTTTAGAGTTTTTAGAGTTTTAGAGTTTTTAGAGTTTTAGAGCTTTTTAGGGGTTAAATGTGTATATGTGGTGTGGGAGTATGTTGATAATTTTGTATAGTTGTATTTTGTTTAGGCTTTGTTGGGTTGATAAGTGTTTTTCCCCAATCTCGTTGTTCTGTGCAGGACAATGACAATAAAGATTTATCTATCTATCTATCTATCTATCTATCTGTTTCCCAAAAGTTGGGAGGAGAGACCTTGTCAAGCAGAAGGCCTTCAAAGATAAGGGCAGGGCAGGAGTCACTGGCTGAATTGAAACTCTCCAAGTTCTGCTCGCTCTACTCTGTGTGTGTGTGTGTGTGTGTGTGTTTTCACTCACTCACTCAACTCATTCACTCAACTCATTCACTCACAGATAGTCTTTCTGGCTGATAGGTTTGTAGTCCATAGTCAGTCTCCTTAGCTCAGGCAAAAAAATATTATTTTCTATCAAGGGCAAATCTCACTGGGGTCTCCCATCTTGAGCAGCTTTACATGAACTGGCTGTTCCTTGTTAAGGTGAAATTATTGACACAGCTGCACATACAGAAGCATTCCTGCCCTTCTCACCCAGGTTGTTGTACCCAGAAGAGTCAGGGTGGCTTTCTGAGAAGTAACCATGTGGAACATGTCCTTAGAGCCAGACAGGAAAAAAGGAAAGAGATAGTACTGACGCTGTTGTATGTGCGTTTTTATTGTTATGGCCATAGTCACCATCTTCATTATCATAATCAGTATTATTATTAGGAAGAAATAAAAGAAGATGAAACAACCTCCATTTAATCTCTTTGTTTCCATAAGAGAAGGTAGAATTCACATTTCCAGAGTATCAGGGCCAGGGTTGTCAAAGTGCTAATTTTACTGAGGATTACGCACAAGGAATCTCTATTGATTGCCATGGCAGATTTTTTTTTCCTTCTCTTTTCTTTTACAGAATTAATAGAAGCCTGCATTGCAGGGGCTTACTAGTGGGTTGGAAGGATAAGGCTCTCTGCAAATATTAACATGAAAGTTTTGCTTGCATAAAATATTGATTTACTACTGAATAACTTGCTAGGAAATATGGAGGGTGTGTCAGAATATATAAGGGGGAGATGGGGATGAGATATTATTACTAGTAATGATGGCAGCCATAATTAATTCAGTTGCACATTTTAAAGTTATTTCTTTCAGTTTCTGGCCCAATTGTAGTGTTTTAATGAGAAATCAAAATATTTTCTTCAAACCTAATTAACAAGAATGTTCATCTTTTTTAGAGGACATAATGTGGGTATAAGGAAGGTGAATGTAAGAGGAACAAGCATTAAAGACTGTTGTATATTAAAATCGTTTTTATGCTGTTGGCAACCCTTTATTCCCCTCTGTCTGCTACTGCTTCAGGAGCCCTGGTGGCACAGTGGTTAAACTGCTGTACTTCAAACAAAAGGTTGTGATTTTGATCCTGAGTCAAGGTTGACTCAGCCTTCCATCCCTCTGAGGTCAGTAAATAAGCACCTAGCATGGAGGGGACAAAATGCTAATTAACTTGTGAACCATCCAGAGAGCGCACTAAGCACTATGGGGCGGTATAGATAAATGTGACTACTTTTCTTCAGTTCTATTTATTGTTGATAAATCTTCTTTCTCCCACACAGCCAGGGGTCATGCAGAATAGGAACGGGCATGTTGTGGTCCTCCAAGTGCATCACTATCTGCACAGGCTAAACCTAATGAGCATTACAGTCTAACAACATCTGGAAGGCCATGAGGTAGAGATCATGATGACATCATCAAACTAGGTAGCCAGTCAGATTAGGCTCTGTGATGATGTCTTGGGAACAAAATACCCAAATTAGTTTAATAGCAGTTATCCCTAGAATGCCAAATCCCTAGGATTTCAAGCTAAAGGTTGCCCTGTTTGGGAGTTGCTGTAAAATACAGGATTTGCAAAAATAGTATAAAAAGACTCCAGAACTTTGAGGGGATCCAAAATAAGGGGCTTCATCATTAACAGGCTGTGAAGAGGCATGATTCCTTTAGTAAAGAGAGTCATAAAGGACACCCCAATACTGTCCATCTTAACCTATAAAACCAAGTGTTCACCGTTGGAATTGGCTATACGTTGCTATGCGTTGCCCTACTGACCCGCACCCTCCCTTTGAGAGCACGGGCGAATTCCCTACGCAGGTCAACGAAGGATTTAAAAATCCGGCACGGGGGCCTCAGCCCCACTAACGGCAAGAAAGGGAAAGAACTTCACTTCCCAAAAGTCATTGCGCCGCGGCGCGCCAGAGCCAATCAGGCTGAGAGGCTCACGCACGCCGCAGCGTTCGAACACGGGCCGCAGCCAATCAAAAGAAAAGGAATTTAAAAAAACGCAGCACAAACACAAAGCACCAACACATTACTACAAGCCCCAGCGTCCTGCGCGCAATGTGCGAGCAGAACGATGAGGCAGCCGGCGCGCAAAAACAAAACTAAAAAAAGCCGCCTCCGCAACCATTAAACCCCACGGGCGAGCCAGCATGGCCCGTGGGGGGAAAAAAAGAAAAGAAACCGCCGCCGCTACTCTTCCGTTCGAAGGGCCGGCACACGAAAAATAAAAGTTAAAAATAAGCCCACCGCCGCAGCCATTCTTCCCCATGAACGAGCCAGCATGGCCCGTGGGGGAACCCCCCCCCCCCAATGCCACCATGGCCCTTCCGATCGAAAGGCCAGCCGGCGGGCCAAAAAGACGAGAAACAAACAAAAAACAAAACACCCCCGGCCGCCGCTGCCCTTCTCTTCGAAGGGCCAGGCAGAGCACCAAAAACTACAGCAAAAAAACCACCCCCCACCCCCCGCAACTGCCCTTCTTTCCCACCAAGCAGACGAGAAAAAAAAACACCCCCGGCCGCCGCTGCCCTTCTCTTCGAAGGGCCAGCCAGAGCACCAAAAATTAAAGGAAAAAACCCACCCCCCCACCCCCCGCAACTGCCCTTCTTTCCCACCGGGCCAGCCAGTATGGCCCGCGGGGAAAAAGAATAAACACCCCACTGCCTCTCCCTTCCTTCCCATGGGCCAGCAAGTATGGCCCGTGGGAAAGAAAGGCACCCTCCCCGCAACAACACACACTTCCCAAGGGCCATCCAGCATGGCCCATGGGATCAAAAGGCACCCCCTCCCCCTAAAAAAAGGACGCACCAAAAAACAAATCAAAACCATTCAAAAACAGAAATCAAGCCTTTAAAAAATAAACACAAACAAATACAGGACAAACATACAACAAAAAACAACAGCCCCCCCCAACAAAAACTCAACTCCCCCCAAACAAATAAATAAATAAATCAGACTGCTTACCATGAAGACGTCTTCACTTCATGGCGACAGGAACTCGAATGACCAAAATAAACAAAGTTCACCACCGCCACCCAGAGGCCAAAAGAAAAACGAGTAGAGGATGCATTCATGATGTGCTAAATGAGGAGTTCTCAACCTTTTCAGGTTGAGAGCCAGGACACACTCCCTCAGACAGCTTTGGGGGCCGGATGGCCATTTTGCCCTTCCTCCACCACATGGCACTTCCACGTGTGGTGCAGGAGTGTTTATTAAAAAAAAAAACCCAAAAAGGCATTGTTTTATTTTAAAAAAAAACCAAAAAAAGCCCGGCATCGCCGGGCAACCCATGCTAGTTAAGTTATATAAGGCTCAGAATTGAAGTTTAAAGAGTAAACAAAACATTTATTGTATTATGAATGACTAGCTCAGACACTCTGAAGTTCTCGATGCATAAAGTCATGTGAGAGGAATCAGGTAAAGCCCACTACACCACCAAGGTCCACTTACCTTGAGTTTTCCTACCTACCTACCTTGCATAGCATCCAGAACTGCAGCTTGGAGTTAAATCATCCCAGTCTATCTGCTCCCACTTTCTTTAACACTTCCTTGGTAGCTCATAACTTGGCCCAGATATCCTGGGGCTCCTTTGGCTCCTCCATTTTCATCCCTTTTTGCAATAGTTATCAAAGCATTTCTGAGAGAGGAGAATCTTTCAAAGATGGTAAAAATATGTGTGAACCTTGCTTTTCCCTTACTTTATTTTAGACCTAGTATAGATTTAATATGTGATCTTAGAGCAAACTCTGATGTATCTTAACATTATAAATTACTTATCTAGACCACCTTCCCTTTAAAAAAGTAGTTGCAGATGTCTTCTCACTTATTCAAGATTTTGTTGAACCAGTGAGTTTCTTTTCCTTCTCACCTAATCTAGTTGAGACTTGATATGTCTTCATCTAGTCTTTACAAATCAATAATATTTTACATTTTTTGCACAACCATTCCTCCACGGAACCCAGAGTAACACCCTTGAGGTTACCTATAGAAGACAGCACTATATCCTTTAAGACAGAAGTGGACAGAAGGAGCCCTTCAGATGTTTTTGAACTGTGATGCCTAATCTCCTACCCTATTGTCTGTACTGGCTGTAATTAATGGAAACTGGATGGCCATATGTGCCAACCCAGCTTTAAGAAATTGCCTAACGCACCAAGTTTAGATACATCCTCTGCACTTACCCATTGATCTTCTCCACCCTACCTCCACTGGAGCAAAACAGAAGATTTCTTTCTGTGGGAATGCATTAGATTGACCTGAGCTGATTCATATATTAAACACAACGCAGCATGTTTCCATTCCTTTGGTATGGTAAAAGTGTGGAAACCAACCAGTAGCATTTTCTGGGCAGAAGCCTATTATCTACTTTCTCTTGTTAGGGACTTGAGATTTTAAAGAGGAGAACCAGCATCCCTGTGGAGCTGTGCAAACATCCCTGGAATATTTTGCCAGTCGTAGTGGAATGCTGTTCAGGACAAATGAGAGGGAACCACGAATCTGTCTGGTTCAGAGCAAAGATTTATCCAGTTTAGCATCCTGTTTCCCTAGACATCAGGTCCCCATGGAAAACTCTCAAGTAGTACTGTGAGACAATTGTCTTTTCCCAGAGTCATTCCCCGGTGACTAGTAGGAACTCGGAGGCATATGTTCCCTATGATCCTGAATGTTCTATGTGGCCATTTTGCCTAGAAGATATTTTAAATCCCCACAGAATTCCTCAGACAATTTGCCCCAGCAGAAATATCCATATTCCCTTGGTAGCAACTCTTATGAAGACCTAGCAACCAAGTGTATCTGCAGAAAATAACTGGGGTTGGGGTTGATGCTCCTTAAGGGCTGGGACAAGGAAAACAAATTATTGACCTGGATGTAGTTTTAACCTGTGTATGTTTACAGAAATGCAAAGTTCAGGAGTCCAGGTGAGGGTAAGTGCCTTCTCTTGCCTGCCTGCCCACAGACAACCATGGCAAGACCCGTACAGGCACATTTTACTTCTGATTCCAGGAGCGGCGGGGGTGGTGTGGGCCGGATGAATCGTAGCAAACCCATTCGTGTGGATTCATGGGGGCTTGGGCTTCTGGGAATTGAAGTCCAAGAACATCTGGAGTACCAAGGTTCGCCATCACGGGCTTAGGTATATAGACAGGCCTGCAGGATTAGGAGAGGATTTCCACCTTCAAAGAGGATGTGAGCAAAGGAGGCAACTCTACAAACATCCTTTTAAAAAGAATTCTAGTGCTACAAATTCATTATGAAGTTGGGGGAGCCCTTTTAAAAAATCTGAAAGCTTTGCCTCACTGTAGGCTTAGTAGTGGGTTGGGAAAATCACAAAGCAAAACAGCCCCCCCCCCCCAAAGTAATTCAAGCATAGCTGCCTTCTGTATATACACCTTCCTCATTTTCCTTTCTTTGTGTGCAATGGAGGTTCCATCAACTTCGTTTCCTCTTCCCCAGAGTACTCCAATTGCACCTTCTCAACAACTACAGCAGGAGTTCTCAACCTTTTTAAGCTGGGGGTCGGGTCATGCTCAGACAGCTTCAGGGGCAGGGAGGCCATTTTGCCCTTCCTCCACCACATGGCACTCCCTGGTGTGATGACAGGCCACAGGAGATGGCACCTCAGGCCACGTCTGGCCCACAGGCTGCAGGTTGAGAATTGCTGAACTACAGCATAGAGCAGGCCAAAATTTAGCCAACATAGGTCCTCACCACATGTACCTTCTGCATCCAGCCTGTTTTTAAACTGAAAATTGAGCTGTACCTTTAAAAACTTCTTTCCTTTAGTACAGAAAACCATTTCTCTAGGACGGCCCTAGGAAAATCTGTGTGTGAAGTCTCTCCCTACATTTTGATTGTTATCGTCTTCTTTTTAAGTTTCAATTAATTAGCTTTTGCCCGTATATCAGCTGCTCCAGAGGCTACAAGCTGTCTAATTTGGTTTCTTCTCATCACATCATTGTCAGGGGCTTCACTGCATCTTGAGAAAGGTGAAATTTTTAAAAAGAAAATATCCTTCTGTTGCTGGCCAGGAAATTCCCAGAAACAGGATAACTGCTATGATACATGTGGAGGGAAAATAGCACTGGTGGAGCAGTGTTGTATAGTGGGTAGGAGGTCTCCTACTGTGCCCTGAAATCAGTGGTGGGATTCCAAAAAAATTACTACCTACTCTGTGGGCATGGTATGGTGGGTGTGGCCAGGGAGAAAGCCCTGCGTTGCACCCAAATTAGGACTACTTTATTCCAAAACTTTTATTTATTTTATTTTTTATATTCAAATTTATATGCCGCCCAATCAGGTAAACCTGACTCTGGGCGGCTCACAACAAGTTAAAACACACATAAAATAATACAACCAATTAAAACCCAACATACCCACCCACCTACCCCATTCCTCTTAAAAACCCACATTAAAAAACTACCTTCATTGACAATTAAAAGAAATGGGGGCTTAATTTATAAGCCAGGGGCCACTCTTCCATCTGGGCCCCACACCTGCCCGGCCAACTAGGTTTTTAGGTCTTTTCTGAAAGGTAGCAGCTCCATCTGCTCCCGCAACTCTACTAGCAGGAGGTTCCACAAGGCCGGTGTGGACACGGAAAAGGCCCTCCTTCATGTACCAGAGAGATGGGCCCCTCTGGCAGATGGAACAATTAGGGGGCCCCTCCGATCCGCTCTGGTTGGACGGGCGGACACTCTTGGGACGATGCGGTCTCTAAGGTATCCTGGCCCACTATCATGAAGGGCTTTAAAGGTCAAAACCAGCACCTTGAACTGCACCCGAAAGCAAACTGGTAGCCAGTGCAGCTCCCAAAGTGATGGTGAGGCATGAGCATAATGCCCGCACCCCATCACCACCCGGGCTGCCGCATTCTGGACCAACTGCAGCGTCCGAATGGTTGACAAGGGCAGCCCCATGTAGAGCGCATTGCAATAATCTAGCCTGGAGGTGACCAGAGCATGTGTGACCCTGAGCAGGGAGTCCCGGTCCAGGAGCGAACACAACTGATGACGCGAAGCTGTGAGAAAGCCCTCCTGGCCACAGCTGCCACTTGACTTGCTAGTAGCAGCCCCGAATCCAGGAGGACCCCTAAGTTGCGTACCAGGTCTGTCTGGGGCAAAACAGCCCCATCCAAGACCAAAGTTGGCAGCTCCCTGGATAATGCAGGACCCCCTATCCAAAGCCACTCAGTCTTGGAGGGATTCAATTGTAGCCCGTCGTCCCCCATCCAGACCCCAACCGCTTCCAGACATCTGGATAGGACATTGACTGCATCACTGGGGTCCCCATGGGCCGAGCTATATAACTGGGTTTCTTCTTCGAGTTGTCTATGAATCCACACAAGTGGGTTCTGCGCCTGCACAGGACTCCGATCGGACTGTACCAGAGTTTTGAACAAAAAAATGAGGGAAAGTTCATTAGGACGGAGCCCCCGCCCACTCCCTATATAAGCCCAGTCTTTTTCTTTCCGCTGCGTCAGCTATCTGATCACTCCAGAGCTCTCTCTTTTCGCTGTCTTGCTATTACATGGCCCAAGCGAGTCTTTTCAAGTCTTGTGCTTTTTGCTCCGCTAAAATCCCCTTCACCGATCGTCACTCCTTGTGTCTTCGCTACCTTGGGGAAACACACAGAGTCCAGTCCTGTGGGCTCTGTAAAACCCTCTCTAAATCTGCGCGAAGAGCCAGAAAGTTGTGCCTTGATACTTACCTTTGGGAAAAAGCTCTCTCTCCGATGGAGGCTCCAACCCCCAATATTCCGGCTCAGGTCCCCAACGAAACTGCTCGGTCGGACGCACGCTCCCTTTCTCCTCAGCCTTCGCAGGCACCTAAGAGGGACAGAAAAAGGAAGAATAAGGAAGCTGTCCCTAAGAAGGATTCTGCCACAGAGGGCGCTAAAAAGCCTAAAAAGTCAGTTAAAAAGACCCCAGTTGCACCCGCTCCTGTTGAGAATAGTGCACCCTGCTTGTCTCCTGTCACCTCCGTGAGGAGTGACAGTGACGCCATCTTGCCTCTGAGTCAGGCCCGGGCAGTCAGCGAAAGGCCCGTGCACCGCTCTCCCTCCTCCGAGGGCCCATCTATCCCAGATATCCGCAGGAGCCAACGTTCTGTGTCTCCCGGATCTGAGCTGTCTGAGGGCCAGGCGAGATACTGTCCTCAGCCCTCTTTTCACCATCCGTATGGGGCAGGAGATTGGTCTTATTTCAACAACCATGGAAACTGCAATGGCCATTGTTTTGAGGGGATGCCTTGGTTCTCCCCCAGGCCTTTTGGGTACCCGCCAGCGGACCCACGTTACCAGCAATACTATGCCTCTGGTTTTGGGGAAAGATACCCGCACGCCTCACACTGTGCCCTTAGTCATTGTTCGCATCCAGAAAGGAGCGTAATGGCACACAGTGATGCCCCTGCCCCCAAGCGGGCCAGGCTGGAGAAGGGCTCAGCCCGCTGAGATGCTTCTGCCACGGCTGCCCCTCCGATTGCCCCTGCATCATCCGCATCTATCTCTCACAGTGTACAGAGCGACCGCAGTGCCCACAGTCCCAGTCAGAATTCTAAGTCCGGAAGGGGAGCCTCTCCTTCTCCCTCTCGTACCTCTGTACGGTCTGTTTTGCCACATGGCTCAGAGTCTGACAGGGCCTCTTCAGTCAGCGCTACGCCAGCCTCTGACTCCCAGGCCCCGAAGGTGGTTCACCCCCCTGAAGATGCCAGGGCCTATTCCAGTCTTGTCTCCAGGATGGCCTTAGAATTGGATCTTGAGTTCCAACAACCGCCCGCACCTCGCTCAGACAAGGTTTTCCAGAGGTTGCAGAAGGATGTGGCTCACCCTACCTCAGTGGGCATGCTCCCCTCTCTGATAGATCAGGGTAAGGACATATGGCAAAAACCCTCTACAGCACAGAATGTGTCTAGACGGATTGAGGGGTTCTACAAGGTGCTTGACCAGGAATCAGGTTTTCTCCTCAAGAACCCGGCTTCTAATTCTATTGTTGTTGAGACTGCCCAAGGAAAATCAGGCTCTCGTGAGTTTGCTACCCCTGCTTCCAAGGAGGGCAAGAAATTAGATTCCATGGGGAGGCGTATTTTTACTTCATCCTCCCTGTCTATCCGCATCACTAACTACCAGGCGATGATGGGTGCCCACCTTTGGGACAAGTTTGAGTCCTTACTGGACTCTATCCCTGAAGATGTCAAGGCCCCACTATTACAAGTTACTCAGGAGGGTGCTCTCCTAGCCTCCCAGCAAATATGCTCCGCAAGTCACGCCATAGATGCTGCTTCAAGGAGCTTGGCTTCAGCAGTCGTCCTTCGTCGATACTCATGGTTACATTTGGCAAGCTTGACCTATGATACCAGACGATGTATAGAGGACTTACCCTTTGATGGGGAGGGTCTCTTCAACCAAGGCATGGATGACATTATGGAGAATCTGCAAAAGAAGAAGAATACTGCTAAACGACTAGGCTTGAACCAGCCCACATTCAATAGGCAGCCTTACCAGCCTCGCCAGTTTCCATCTTATCAGCAGTCTGCCCAGCAGTCCTCTTCTTTTGACAGGCCCAGACCATGGCCTTTTCCTCAACCACGTCAGCCAGCACTGAGGCAGCCTTTTCGGCCATCCCAGGGCAACAAGAAATGGGATCGGAAATCAAAGGCCCATGCTTGACTTCCCCGCCCTGAACCCCCCTGCTCATCCATTAGCCCTCCGGTCGCAGTCTGTTCCTTCTCTTCAACCATTCCTCCCAGCCTGGCGGAACATCATGTCAGATTCTTGGGTTCTGGAGATCATTCGTTCCGGCTATGCTATAGAATTCCAGCATTTGCCTCCCTTGGGCATGCTTCGTGTCACTCAACCTTCCCCCATTCTTGCCCAAGAGGTCTCTACCCTTCTCGACAAGGATGCTATAGAAGCAGTGCCAGACCCGGATCACAAGGCTGGGTTTTTCTCCAGATACTTCACGGTGGAAAAGAAGGACGGCAGACTGCGCCCTATTCTAGACCTCCGCCACTTGAACCGATTCATTCAGAGGAAAAAATTCCGGATGATCACTTTGCAAACTGTTTTGCCCCTCCTCCCGGAAGACGCATGGTTCACTGTCATAGATCTCCGGGATGCATATTTCCATATTTCCATCCGTCACAATCATCGACGTTACCTTCGGTTTGCTCTGGGGGATGAGGTTTTTCAATTCAAGGCACTCCCATTCAGTCTCTCCTCAGCCCCGAGGGTATTTACCAAATGCCTAGCACCAGTGGCGGCCTTCCTCAGGACCACAGGCGTGGTCGTCTTCCCTTACATTGACGACTGGCTCCTGGACGCCAAGTCCCAGGAACAGGCCAGGGACAATGTGGAGTACACCATCAGGCTCATGTCCGAGCTAGGTCTCAACGTCAACTGGGAAAAGTCTATTTTGGTCCCACGGCAGGTGGTACCTTACATAGGAGCAGTTCTGGACTTGAGGTCTGCAAGAGCCTACCTGCCTCAGGCCAGAATCACTGAGATAAAAGCATTACTCTACAAGTTCCACCCGAACCACAAGGTAACGGCCCATCTGGTCCAACGCCTTCTCGACCTCTTTGCATCCACCATGTCCACAGTCCAATATGCCCGCCTCCGTCTACGGCCACTACAGAGTTGGCTTCTCCGGCTCTTCTCTCCACTGCGGGACTCCCATTACAAAAAGCTGATGGTCCCGTCCACTTTGGCCCGTCAACTTCGTTGGTGGGGCCAGGACCGAAACTTGACCGATGGTCTCCCATTCCAGAGGTTGGGCCCGTCTATTCAGGTAATCTCCGATGCGAGTCGCCACGGTTGGGGCACCCACTGCGGCCCACTCCAGGTCCACGATGTTCGGTCCCCCTCGGAGTGCTCTCTACACATAAACGTTCTCGAACTGTTAGCAATCTGGAAGGCACTGAAAGCCTTTGTCCCCAATCTCAGGGGCTAGGTGGTGCAAGTCGCCACAGACAACACGACTGCGGTGGCTTATGTCAATCGACAGGGAGGCACCAGGTCACGCCGACTTCTTCAGACAGCACTCAACCTCTGGGAGTGGTGCATTTGTCACCAGATATTCCCCGTCGCCATCCACATACAGGGAGTCTCCAACGTTCTGGCAGACAGCCTCAGCTGTTGAATGTCCAGGATGCACGAGTGGGAACTTCATCCACGGGTTTTCCATCTTCTCTGCAGCAGATGGGGCATGCCCCAGATTGACCTGTTTGCCACAGCATCCAACTCGAAATGCAAACGATACTGCTCTCAAGCCGGGGTAGGTCGCCTGTCAGAAGGGGACGCCTACATGACCCAGTGGAAGGGGTCCCTGATGTACCTCTTTCCCCCTCTTCCACTCATCGCTCGCAGTATTGTAAAAATCAGGCAGGATCTCTCCAACGTGATCCTCATAGCGCCATGGTGGCCGCGGCAACCATGGTTTCCTGTTCTTCGGGAGTTGGCGTCGGACTGGCTGAAGCTCCCTCTACAACCGGACCTCATTCTTCAGGACAAGGGCAAGGTCTTGCATCCAGATCTTCCTTCCCTTCATCTAACAGCCTGGAGGATGACCCTCTGATTGCCCAGGTCTTAGCAGCTAGCAGGAAACAGTCTACTAATAGGCTTTATTCCTATAAGTATAAGGCTTTTCAACAGTACCTCTCCACCAAGGGCTCGGACCCTCAGGACTGTTCTACTCCTTCAGTGCTTTCTTACCTGCTACACCTGGCGGACTCAGGCCAAGCGCATTCCTCCATCAAAGTTGCTTTGGCAGCTATCATCGCTCACCAGCCACAAAACTCCGTGGATGCTTCCCTTTTCAGCGACCCAGTAGTAAAACGTTTCCTTAAGGGCCTGCGGAACATGTACACTCGTCCGAAGCAACCTGTGTTACAATGGTCACTCCAGCTGGTTCTGAGGTGCCTCAGATATCCACCTTTTGAGCCTATGGCTTCTGCCAACATCCGGGTGGTCATGCTCAAAACTGCCTTCCTTCTTGCTATTACGTCTGCCTGCAGGGCCTCTGAGTTGACCGCCCTGCGCGCCGACCAACCGTTTCTCCAGTTCTTCCGGGACAAGGTTGTTCTCTACCCGAATTTGGCTTTCTTGCCTAAAGTTGTTTCCAGTTTTCATGTTTCACAGCCTCTATGTCTTCCCGTTTTTTACCCGGAACCTTCCACCCAAGCGGAATGGTCTCTACACACCTTGGACGTCCGCAGAGCCCTCCTGTTTTACCTGGACAGGACTAAAACCTTTCCGCTCCTCACAGAAGCTTTTCATAGCTTACGGAGGTCATAAGAAGGGTGCTCCCATCTCTTCCCAGTACTTCTCGAAATGGATCGCTGCCACTGTGCTTCTTGCCTATGAACTCTCCTCTTCGGCATTGCCTCAGGGGATTGTTCGAGCCCATTCCACACGAGCTGTGGTTTCCTTGATGGCTTTCCTCACTGGTGTGCCATTAGAGGACATCTGTCGGGCGGCTACTTGGTCGCAACCTCTCACTTTTATTCGCCACTACAGGCTGGATACGAGGTCAGCCAAGGACACCCGCTTCGGGAGGGCAGTTCTGTCGTCGGCCCTGTGACTGCACACGGGTGGAGGCCAGACGCGGACCCACCTTCTGGTAAGCAGCTTGCTACTTACCCACTTGTGTGGATTCATAGACAACTCGAAGAAGAAGAACAGATTACTTACCTGTAACGGTGGTTCTTCGAGTGTATGTCTATGAATACACACAACACCCACCCACCTCCCCGCAGGGTCTGGCTACCTGGCGTCAGTTTATGGATTAGACCGGGGAGGGAGTACCGATGCCAGGCTTATATAGGGAGTGGGCGGGGCCTCTGCCCTAACGAACTTTCTCTCCTTTTTTTGTTCAAAGCTCTGGTACAGTCCCATCGGAGTCCTGCGGAGGCGCAGAACCCACTTGTGTGTATTCATAGACATACACTCGAAGAACCACCGTTACAGGTAAGTAACCTGTTCATCATCAGCATACTGATGATACCTTACCCCATGGGAACGGATAACCTCACCCAACGGCTTCATGTATATGTTAAATAGGAGAGGAGAGAGCACCGAGCCCTGAGGCACTCCATACTGTAGGGGCCTAGTGCTGGACCTCTCACTCTCCAACCACACCGACTGGGTACGGCCCTCCAGAAATGAGGAAAACCAGGACAGCACAGTGCCCTGGATCCCCAAACCTTTGAGCCGTTCCAGAAGGATACCATGGTCAATGGTATCGAAAGCCACTGAGAGATCCAGAAGAGCCAGGACGGATGGATGACCCCCATGCCGCTCCCGCAAGAGGTCATCAACCAGTGCGAACAATGCAGTCTCAGTACCATATCCAGGCCTGAAACCCGATTGAAAGGGGTCCAGATAATCTGCTTCATCCAGGACCCCCTGCAACTGCCTCATCACCACCTTCTCCAGTACCTTCCCTAAGAAAGGGAGATTGGAGACTGGCCTATAATTAGCTGGAACCGCTGGGTCGAGAGATTGTTTCTTCAGGAGGGGGCGCACCAGAGCATGTTTTAAAGGTGCAGGAAACACCCCCTCCCGCAGTAAAGCATTTATTATAGCCCCGACCCCCTTGGAGGCTTTCACCAACCAAGTGGGACAGGGATCCAAAGGGCAGGAGGTGGTGCGAACAGCTGCAAGAAGCCTGTCCACTTCCTCAGGGACAACTGGATCGAACTGATCCCAGATAACACAGCCAGACTGAGCTCTGATCCCCTCTGGACCCTCCCCATCCACGCCGGGATTAAACCCCCAGCGAATCCGAGCGATTTTCGTCACCAGATAGTCTGCAAAAACCTCAGCCGAACCTTGGCAACCGGGCACCGGCCCCTCCCGGCCAAGGAGAGACCTGGTAACCCGGAACAGAGTGGCTGGGCAATTATCCGCGGAGGCAATGAGGGCAGTGAAGTATTGTTGCTTCACCACCCCCATCGCCACCAGGTAGGTCTTAATAGCAGCCCTAGCCAGTGTCCAGTCGGAATCACTTTGGGTCTTCACCCAGCGGTGCTCTCGGCGTCTCTTTGCCCGTTTAAGCTCCCGCAGTTCTTCTGTGAACCACAGGGAAGATCTATCCCTGCAGGCTTGGAGAGGCCGTAGTGGTGCGATTTCATCCAAGGCAGTGGTAGTCATCCTGTACCACAGGTCAACGAGTGCCTCGGATGAATCGTGTAGCCGATCCAGAGGAAAATCCCCCAGTTCCCTCTGGAATTCGTCAGAATCCATCAGTCACCGGGGGCGGGCCAATTTAATAGGCCCTGCCTCCCTGCAGTGAACCGCTGCCCCCAGGCAGTCCAGAGTCACCAGATAGTGATCTGACCATGGCACAGGTATAGTGTCTAATTTCTATAGTCTCAGATCACTCTGCCACCCCTCTGACAAAAAAACTAAGTCCGGTGTGTGACCACTGCCCCTGGTCGGGCCATGAATTACCTGAGTCAGGTCCATGGCTGCCATGGAAGACATGAACTCCTGAGCAACCTCTGAACCAGTCCCCAGCAAAGGCAAATTGAAGTCCCCCAGAACCATCAGCCTAGGGAACTCCAACGCCACTGCGGAGATGGCCTCGAGGAGCTCAGGCAGGGAGTCTCTTACCCTGCAAGGAGGCATGAACAGGAGTAAGACTCCCAACTGACCCTTAGGGCCCAACCGCAGGAGCAGGGTCTCACAACCCGGGACCTGTGGAGCCGTGGCCCTGGCGACTCCCAAGGACTCCCTGGCTACAATGGCGACACCACCGCCCCTTCCCTCATCCCTTGGCTGGTGCCAGATACCAAAACCAGATGGACACATTTCTGACAGAGGTACACCATCCTCTGGTCTCAGCCAGGTTTCGGTGATGCATGCCAGGTCGGCCCGCCCCTCCTGAATAGAGTCTTGAATCAGGGGGGCCTTGTTGCAGACCGACCTGGCATTCATCAGCAGCAGCCTAAGGCCGGGGTCACCCTGGATCAGCTGCTCAGGACCCAGAGATGTACCTGGGGGGGCTGGAATGAGGGACAGATACCAACCATCAGTCCCATGTCCCCGTGTGCGGCCTGCCCCTCGGTACCCGCCATATCGTCCCATGCCCGTCACAACCCCAATTTGAGCCCTGGGAACCTCCCCACCCATCTCAGATGGAGTGATACTCCTCCTACCCAGCTGACAAGGCCATTTCTCCCACCCTCTCTCCCCTCCAGACCCAGAACCAACCCCAGAACCTACCCTCCTTGGGGCATTTCCAAGTACCCCTTATCAGAGGTGGGGGGTGCCGGCCATCCCTCCCCAAACCCAATCCCATTCCCTTCCCACCCCTCCAACCCCTACAATTACTCAAAAGGGGGGGGGGTAAGGGCCCTCACTGCTGGCACCACCTCCCTCTCTCCTCCCTAACCCCACAAGAGGTGAAGGAGGGGGGCAGCAATGTGCCAATCCATCAATCCACCAAGGCTTCCCCGGCTGGGACCAATTCCCTCCCACCGGAGCAGCTGGGAGGAAAGGCAGTGTCTGTTCTCCATGGCTGGAGTTGGGCTGCAGTTCTTGAAGCCGTCTGGCTGGTCCAGCGAAGGAGGCATTTGGGAAAGGGGGTGGTTGGAAGGTCTTTTGTAACCACCCCTCCCTGCCTTGACACAGCTGCCAGTCCTCTCTTCTCCTTCCTGGTTCAGCGAAGGAGGAATTTGGGAAGGGGGGTGGATAGAAGGTCTTTTGCAGCCACCCCTCCCTGCCTTGACACAGCTGCTGGTCCTCTCTTCTCCTTCCTGGTTCAGCAAAGGAGGATTTGGGAAGGGGGGTGGATAGAAGGTCTTTTGCAGCCACCTCTCCCTGCCTTGACACAGCTGCCGGTCCTCTCTTCTCCTTCCTGGTTCAGCAAAGGAGGCATTTGCGAAGGATGGGAGGGGTCAGCCGGAATTTCTGCTACCAGTTCTGTCAAACTGGCGTGAACCTGCTGAATCCCACCACTGCCTGAGATACCCCTGATTTTCTCTCTACTGGTTTTCATAACAACCTAAAACTGGACTGAATTATTTTTTTCACCTTAAAAAAAGATCAACATTGTTACAGAAGTTTTGAATGCAACCCCCAAATTACCACACAATAGCACTAGTCCTTTAAACCAGCTCCCAATGAAATTAGATAACAGCTAATAACAGTGGTAATACTTTGAACAAAGGACCGGAACTCTGACACCTGCAACTCTGAGAGTATGGATTTTACTTAAACTCATGTTTAATTTTAGTCTAAATTAAATCTTGATCTAAATTAAACCCATAGGACATGGTTTTTTGAATCAGTCGTTTTTAATTGTATTTCCTGTGTCACATGCTTATAAGAATACTAGCAGGGGTGCCCGGCTTTGCCCAAGTGGGGTTTTGGGGGGGCACTGTCCTACTTCCCAGGGGTTGCGTTGCTCGGGTGCTCCTTCTCCTGGGCTGACCTCTGTCCACAGTCTGTATCTGAGGTGAACTTGAATTTGAAGTAAATTTTAACCAAGAGTCCAACACAGCCATCTCTTAACTGGCTGAACTCATTGGACTACCCACCCCACCCCACCCCCCACCCCACCCCGCCAAGATTAATACCATCTCAATGCTCTAAGCTCAAGACAAGCTGGAATTAAATTTTGGGGGCTTTTTTCAATCCAACAGCAAATAAGCTAAAAAGCAATAACTTGTAACTCAGTATTAGCCTTTTGGAGATATACGGTCTGGGTAGAAGAAACTTGTACTAGAGCCAGCAGCATAGCCAGGCTTTCCCCTGCCTAACATGTTCATTGTATCATCTGGGGAGGGGAGGCTTCATAGGGATATTTTTCAAGACTGGTCCATTTCTGGATGCAAAAGAATTTGCACATACAAGCAGGCTGCTCCTAGAATAATTAAATTCCTTAGCAAGAAACAGCTTGCTGACCCCTCCCCACTTTACTCTGCTGCCAATTTGGGTGGACTGTGCAAATTGTAAAGCCATACTTAAATGGTAAAACTAAATTATCCTGCTTTTTGTGTGGAATTATAATATTGTGGGCAGTAGGAAGGCATCTCAAAGACTATTGAATCCAACACCCAGAAGCAAGAAATCCACAGCCATCTAACCTTAGTTCAAAAACAATGAAAGAAAGTCCACCATTTCCCAAGGTAATCCATTTCACCGGTGAACAGTTCTTCCTGTCAGGAAGTATTTCTTAACATTTAGTAAAAATCTTCTTTCTTATAATTTGGACCCCTGGTTGCAGTTCTAACCTTTGGAGCAGCAGAAAACAAATTCTTGTTATTACTTTAGACAGCCCTTTGGATGTTTGAAGATGGTTACCTTTTTTAGGGCTCTACCTGCCCAACTCTACATGGGGCAGGGTTTCCTCTAGAGCAGTGATGGTGAACCTTGGCACTCCAGGCATTCTCGAACTTCAATTCCCAGAAGCCCTGATCAGCAGGAGTGGTGACTTGAGCTTTTGGTAATTGAAGTCCAAGAACACCCAGAGTGCCAAGGTTTGCCATCACTGCTTAGAGACACCCTCCAACTTGTTGATAGCTCTCTTAAATGGTGGTGCCCAGAAATGAACACAATAGCCAAAATCTTGTTGTATATACTAACCTTGGAGGACAAGCAATGGAATAACTCACAACAGAGAATTACTGCTAGTTAAAAAGTCTCTGTGTAGATTCTGTGTTGCACATCAGTTGGTGGTTTGGTCTGTGACTAGGAATTCACTTCGGAACTCATTAGTTAGCAGCAATTTGCCACTGCAGGTCATATACCTGTAATTGCCCTTCTGCTAGTATAAGTACACAACAGGGTTCTGGCCAGCTTTCTAGTTGAGCAAAATAGAGCAACATTATTACTTCCCTCCCCTTGGGCTTTACACTTCTGTTGATGAAGCTGAGAACTTAATTAGCTTTTGGTTGGAGGGAAGATTATGACATTCCACAGGTTGTGATCTGCTGTATCATATGGATTAGATCAGTGTTGTGTATTAAGGCACAATTGCAAGGAGAAAATGGCGGTTTCCCACCATCCAAATTAGGAGCTAAAAGTGGCACGAAATCTCCCTCTCTAAGCGCGCCCAGTATGGTAATAAGAGTTCTGTGATTGGTTACTGTTGTATATTAAGGTACATTCGCAAGTAGCCCAGGGAGTGTTCTTGCAATGGAAAATTGTGTTTTCCCGCCATCCTTAATTGAAGCCTAAAGTGGTGTGAAATCCCCTGCAAAAAGGGCATGCCAGTCATGCTAATCCAAGCACTACCATTGGTTACAGTTTAGGATCCTGTTCGTCATTGGTTACTTTCATATATCCCCTACACTGATTGGTTAGTTACATTTGTCCAACGGGTCACTACATTGTGTTCAATAGCAACTGCCGGGGAGACACTATATAAGCCCCACAAACAAGCAAGGGTGGGGCTGGACCGGATCTATACTTCCTACTCCACAGACAGCCTGGGTCCCTCCATTATGCTATAATCCTGGTAGCTAGCATTTGTCTATTGCCAGGCACAAGTAGAGATGTGAAGGCCCCCCCAAGAAACTGGAAAAATTATTTAAAAACCAGGGGGTTGGGGCTGTTTTTTTCTGAAGCCTGTTTTTGGTTTGTTTTTGGTTTTTTGAAAAATTGTTGTTGTTCAATTTATATGCCGCCCCACTCGCAAAGCGACTCTGGGCGGCTAACAAAGAAACAATATATCACTATTACAAGATATCACATCACAAAAAACATTTTGGAGACATTTCAAAAAATCCCCAATCACAATTACAAAATATCAAGTCATCATAAAAACACTTCAAAAATACTTCAAAAACAATACACAAAAACCTCGCAAACTCAACCCCACCCACTATGTCCATTTCCCTCCAGGCCGAGCGGGCCGAAGAAGCATCCGGTAGTGGCATTGTTTTTAAAGCCGGCCGGGCCGCACAATTGAAAAAATAAAAAATGTATTATGGAATGTTTTATTTTAACATGATGAATAAAATATTTTAAGATAAGGCTGGGTTCAAATATTTTATAAATCATTTCTAAAAAAAATATGTATGGTATCAGATTATTTTCAATTTTTCTGAAAATTTCTGTTTTCTGGAACAAAGCGGGCTTTTTTCCAAGCTTCAAAATTTCCAGAAATTTTACATCTCTAGGCACAAGTCTGGAGGGACTGACTCTGTTAGGAACGTATAGCCATCTCGGGATCTGGAACACCTTATAAGGTGAACTCTAATGACTGTTATAATAAAGCCTGTTGCTGTTTTGTTCACCGTTGTCCTGGACTCGTGCTTATAAGGGCCGAATCTAACAGTTACAGTTTTGGATCCTGTTCCCCATTAGTTAATACATATATATCATATTATGATTGGTTGGTTATGCTTGTCCGGTGGGTCGCTACTTTGTATCAGGGAGCTACCGCCGGGGAGACACTGTATAAGTCCCACGGGTAAACAAGGGTGGGGCTGGACTGGATCTATAATATCCATTCGCACAGGTAGCTAGTATGTGCTAAGCCTGGGTCTCCTCCACACGCTAACACTACTAGTGTATCTTAGTCATTGCCAATCTACTATGGCAGATTCCGGAGAGACTGATTTCATGGGATTCGTATAGCCATCTTTGTGTCCGGAGCGCCTTGTAAGCTTTATCTGAAAGACTGTTTAATAAACGCCTGTTGCTGCTCTATTCATCGTTGCCTCGACTATTGCTTATAAGGGCTGGACGCAACAGTCAGGCAAATGAAACTGCAGAATGAACTCACTAAAAGGTGCCGTCATTTTTGCAGTTTTACGTCTGGCCTAGACACAGAAGAAAAAGATTGCCACATATATAACACAAGGCCATCAGACTGAACACTGAGAAAGAAATCTACTTTAAAACAAATTGATGCTAAGTCAAGGACATTTGCTGTTTTCCCCCCAAATTCCAGCCCACTATATTTAGCCAACACAAGGTCACTGAATGGGTGTCCCTTCTGCTGGGTGCCTGAAACAAGCACCCAACTCACCCATTTTCTACAGCTGGCCCTCTGTAGAAGAATATATGCTTAGGTTCTCATTGGATATACAAACAAGGGCATGTAAGCTACAGAGGCTGCTATGGGCAGCCCAAGTCTTCTCCCAAGTCTAAAGACTGCCAACTGCCTTCCTAGTGGAAACAATGTGTGTGTGTGTGGGGGGGGGGGAGAGAGAGAGAGAGTCTAAACTTATTCAATAAACAGGCAACAGCCACCATCTATGGTTGTACCTCTTGTGGCCATGTCAATTGCCTTCCTTATACTAATCCTGCTAAGTGTGAGGACTCTGCAGGGGATGGCCCCATGGTTCAATACTTCCACTTGGTGCCCAAGGCAAGCACCCAGCTCCTCGGCTAGCCCTGTGTATACGAATGGACAGATAGCCATAGATGCTCCTTTAATTATTCAAAAAGGTATGTTGCTCAAGAGCATAGACAAACAGGCATGCATGCAAACTAGTGCAATACGTGCAACATCAACATAGTATGGTCTACCCCCATGGCTTCTTTGTGCAAGAAGTTGGTTAGAGTTTTAAACAAGAATATCCTTTCCCTTGTGGCAAAGGGTGCCATTCCAACAAATAAGAATATATTGTGCCAACCCAAGTGAGTGAGGATATAGCATTAATTAAGTGCTTGTTTCTGTAAAAGCTACACAGAACATGAGGAATTTCTGAAGACCTGTTTGCTTACTATAAAGGACATCTGCATTGCTCACTAAGAGCACTGCACAGGCTGCATCCTGAAAAGCTTGGGTGGCTTACAACTCCTGCATTTTTTTACAATGTCTGCAATGCAGAACAATTCTAATTATCCCTTGTTTTTCCTGAAAATATATCTCTGCATTTTTTTAAAAAAAAATCAAACTAAATCTGAATCGTAAGCAGGGCCAGCAGTACTTGATGGTGTTAATATATACATTTTATTGTTTGTTTCTTGGAGAACTTGGCTACGAAGTGGCTTAAAATCAAAGCAATAAGTAACTGAGCAAACACATCCCAAGCACACCCCAGGTGTCTACAAGAGGGATACCGCATTTTGGAACCAAAAGTGTTTTCCAACTCCTACCCAATACTTCTAAATACAGCAGAGAGAGAGCCATGCTTACAAACCAGTTTGCTCCCTAACGATGTTTGTAAAGAAAACTGTCATAAATAGATGTTTAGTTGCCCAGACAATTTTAATACCATATGAGAGAAACCCCAGCTGTCATCTCATTTGTCTCCCACGCCTCCTCTTTCTTGCTTGTTTTTTGTTTGCTCCCTTTTCTAACCATCTCTATTTGCTCTCTTCTCTGTCTCTCATCTCTTCTCCCTGGCTTGCTTGCTGGGAACTCCCTTCTAACCTCTTCTTCCGTCTGTGCCCCAGGGCTGTTCTCTTATTGCTGTGCTCAGGGCTGCCTACAGAAGGACAGCAAAGATGGAGCCAACTTGGCCTCTTGTGGGAGGGAGTTGCAGAGTTTGGGGGGCAGCAACAAAGAAGGCTCTCAGTATACAGCTCAGCTCATGAAGGAACACATTTTGGAAAATTGATGAGTCATTTAATAGTTGTTATAAGCAAAACAGGGCCAATTAAATACCTGCTGGGACTGCATGAGTCTCAAGCATTTTTCTGGATGTGTTTCTAATGTGTGCACAAAAACGTTCTCTATGAATGTTCTGTACACAGGTGGAAATAGGGAGATTTAGCCATCATTGAGTACGGTCAGAGATAAGGCTGGCAGCCTTGCAGCAAGGGCTAGTAGACTGGTGGCAGCAGGGACACCATGACTCACTCCACACTCAAATATCTTGCATACATAGAGCAGGAACTAAAAATGAATGCAGGCAGGTGCTTCCAGATGACCAATGTATCAAGGGAAGCAATATACCAAATAAAAATCAAATATATATGATAAACTGACATTGTACGCAGTTGAATTAATATCATATAAATGTCAGCAGCTTCATTTTATAACCAGGGAACATGGAAGCACAGCAGCAAATATCTGTCCCAAGGTCAATCAGTGAATCTGTGGTAAGCAGTTAATAAAAGGGAAAGAATTGGTATGTTTACCAGAGGAATACCTGAGAGCATATGCAGAACAATCTCTTCTCTTCATGGTTAACTTTCCTACTGACACATATAAAACCAGGGCTTATACAATACCGGGTACAGGTATATCTCTCATGCAGTTTTACTCAGTACTTCCATACATAAGGTCTCTTCTGTGTAGAAATATTTAAGGTCACAATGTGCAACCATTTTCAGTAGGGGCAACAGTTAGTATTTTATGTTTATCTGAGCATTCATGTTCACATACAGTATGCATGCATAAGAGAAGGTCAGTTACTGGTTACTTATTTATTGATTTGCATTGTATCCCACTTTTCCTCCTAAACTAGAACCCAAGGCTGCTGCTATGCCATTTAATGAAAATGGGTGAGGGGGGAGATGTGGTCAAGTAAGGTAAAGTTGCATTGAAGTTAGAGAAAAGAAGGAAACAACTAGCCCATTGAAAGACTAAAAGGAAGTGTCATCCCAGCTTTCTTGTTGTTACTGTTGTTCAGTCGCACAGTTGATTCCAATCCTTTGCAACTCCATGGACCATTGCCCGCCAGGCACCTCTGGCCTCCACCATCTTCCTTAAACTGCCCAGCTCTGTGCCCATTGCATTCTGAATTGCATTAATCGAGTATTTGTGTCTGCTCTTTGTGATTTGCACACCAATTTTAGAACACCAAACTCTTTGCTGTCACATGTATCCTTCCTTTTGCAGGCTCTCTGTTTTAAGCCTGCAAAACCATCAACAAATTAAGGAGCTTGAGCTGTTCTTGGACAGAGCGGAACAGACTATGCTGGACAAAGTAGAGACAAGGCACAGTTCTGAGGGAGAAGGCCCTTCACTAACTCAGGAGGGAGATGTTTGGAGGAATGTGACTCAAAGGAGGAAAAGAGTAGGGGTTCACTCTGAGAGTCTGAAATTACAGAATAAATTTGAGGCTCTTTCCCTCATCACACCTGATGAGGAACACTCAGAGGAACAACTGGTTCCACCTGATGATCTCTCCTTCATCACACTTGATGAAATCCAGGAAGATAAACTACAGGAACAAACTGAGTTTCTCTCCCTTAATATGGTTGATGAGGTGCATGTAGATGAACAGATTGCAGGAGAGAGGCTCCTTGTACTAGGCGATTCAATAATTAGAAATACAGAGAAATGGATTTGTGATGCACATGATAACCGTATGGTGACTTGCCTGCCAGGTGCAAAAGTTGCAGACATCACAAGAAATCTAGATAGATTGTTAGAGAGAACTGGGAACGAGCCAGTTGTCATGGTACACGTTGGTACCAATGATGTTGGGAAGGCCAAGCGGTCTGTCCTGGAAGCCAAATTCAGGTTGTTAGGAAGAAGATTGAAGTCCCGGACTTCCAAGGTAGCATTTTCAGAAGTGCTGCCTGTCCCTCGCGCAGGACCTACCAGGCAGGCAGAGCTCAGAAGCCTCAATGCGTGGATGAGGCGGTGGTGTCGAGAGGAGGGTTTCAGATTTGTCAGGAACTGGAGAACATTTTGGGACAAGCCAAATCTGTTCAGGAGGGATGGGTTGCATTTGAACCATGATGGGACCAGATTGCTGGCACTCAACATCAAAAAGGCTGCAGAGCAGCTTTTAAACTGATAAATGGGGGAAAGCCGACAGGAGCTGGGCAGCATCCGGTTCGGAAAAGTGTGTACTTGAGTAGTGAGGAGGATGCAAAATTTACTGAGCAGAGCGAGGAGCTAGTGACTAGCATTCTAGCAGAAGGATGCAAGAGGCAGTCTAACAATGCAACTGGACACAAAAGACTGTGTCAGAAAAGCATATATAAATGCTTGTATACAAATGCCAGAAGCCTCCGGAACAAAATAGGGGAGCTGGAATACTTAGCACTAGATAAGAATATTGATATTATTGGTATCACTGAAACCTGGTGGACGGATGATAACCAATGGGATACAGTTATCCCAGGCTACAAACTGTACAGGAAGGATAGGAAGGGGCAAATGGGAGGTGGTGTAGCCTTGTATGTCAAAGAAGTGATAAAATCGTATGAATTGGAATATCTAGGTGATTTGGAGTCACCATTAGAAGCTCTGTGGGTAAGAGTACCAGGCCACAAGGATGGTCTAACAGTAGGCATATACTATCGGCCTCCGACCCAAACTCTTGAGGGAGACTGGCAGTTGGAGAATGTTGTAAAGGAGGCATCCAAGAAGGGAAGCCTGGTTATAATGGGGGACTTCAATTACCCTCACATAGACTGGGTGAACTGTTGTTCAGCACATGATAAAGAGATAAAGTTCCTAGATATGCTAAATGATTGTTCCCTGGGACAGATGGTTGAAGACCCAACTAGAGGTACAAGAATCCTTGACTTGATCCTGAGTAATACTCAGGATTTTGTGCAAGATGTTAATGTGACTGATCCAATAGGGAACAGTGACCACAACTCAATTATGTTTAACTTGATCATAGACCACAAGTCACTGATAAAATCTAACACAGAGACCTTAAATTTTCAAAAAGGAAATTTCCCAAAGATGAGGAAACTAGTAAAAAAGAAGCTGAAAGGGAAAATTGAGAGAGTCCAAACACTCCAAGAGGCATGGAGGCTGTTTACAAAAACAATAACAGAGGCTCAATTGGAATGCATACCCAAAAGGAAAAAGGGCACTGCCAGGTCCAAGAGGACTCCAATGTGGCTTACAGGAGCTGTTCGGGAAGTGATCAAGAGCAAGAGAAGCTCATTTAGAAGATGGAAGGCTTGTCCGAATGAGGGCAGCAGGCAAAAACATAAATTCTGGCAGAACAAATGCAAGGCAACAATCAGGAAAGCAAAGCAAGACTTTGAGGAGCGTATAGCTAAAAATACTCAGAGAAATAACAAAGACTTCTTTAAGTACATTAGAAGTAAGAACCCAACTAGGAAGGCCATTGGACCATTAGATGACAATGGAAGGCCAGGGGTTATTAAAGAGGAAACAGAGATTGCAGAGAGACTCAATGAATTCTTTGCTTCAGTATTCACTGAAGAAGACAGAGGCCACATGCCCAAAACAGAGCCTATCTTCGTAGGGAGGGAAACCGAAGAATTAAGCCAGATAGAAATAACCAGGGAGGAGGTCCTTGCATGTCTTGTTAAACTAAACACTAACAAATCACCAGGACCAGATGGCATCCATCCACGAGTTCTCAGGGAACTTAAAGATGAAATTGCTGATCTCCTAGCCAAAATATATAATCTTTCCCTCAAATCAGGCTTTGTGCCTGATGACTGGAAGGTAGCAAATGTAACACCAATTTTCAAAAAAGGATCCAGGGGTGATCCAGGGAATTACCGACCTGTCAGTTTGACATGTGTCCCAGGTAAAGTGATGGAAACCATCCTAAAAGATAGAATTAATAGGCACATAGAAGAGAAGGCGCTGCTAAAGGAGAGCCAACATGGCTTTTGCAAGGGCAAATCATGCCTCACTAATCTGTTGGAATTTTTTGAGAGTGTCAACAAGCATGTGGATAAGGGGGATCCAGTTGACATTGTTTATCTGGACTTTCAGAAGGCTTTTGACAAGGTCCCACACCAAAGGCTCTTGAATAAACTTACCAGTCATGGAATAAAGGGCCAGGTCTTGTCCTGGATCAGCAACTGGCTAAGGGACAGGAAACAGAGGGTAGCACTAAATGGACACTTCTCCAAGTGGAGGGAAGTAAAGAGTGGGGTCCCCCAAGGTTCAGTACTGGGACCCCTGCTTTTCAACCTCTTCATAAATGATCTAGAGGTAGGAGTAAATAGCAAGGTAGCCAAATTTGCTGACGACACTAAATTATACAGGGTAGTGAAAACTGTGAGAGATTGTGAGGAGCTCCAGAGGGATCTCTCAACACTGGGGGAGTGGGCAAAACAGTGGCAAATGAGTTTCAACATTAGTAAGTGCAGAGTGATGCATGTTGGGGCAAAGAACCCCAATTACATTTATAAACTGATGGGGTCTGAACTCTCTGCGACAAACCAGGAAAGGGACCTTGGTGTCCTGGTGGACAACTCAATGAAGGTGTCAACCCAGTGTGCCTCAGCAGTGAAAAAAGCAAACTCAATGCTAGGGATCATTAGGAAGGGTATAGAAAATAAGTCAGCAAGTGTCATTTTGCCTCTTTATAAATCTATGGTGAGGCCCCACCTGGAATACTGTGTACAGTTCTGGTCGCCATACCTCCAGAAGGATATTATGGAGCTGGAAAAAGTGCAGAGGAGGGCAACCAGAATGATTAGGGGACTGGAACACCTTCCTTACCATCTGAGGCTGCAACGGTTGGGCCTCTTCACTCTTGAACGACGACGTCTAAGAGGTGACCTGATTGAAGTTTATAAAATCATGCACGGTGTGGACAAAGTAGATAAGGAGAAACTGTTTTCCCTATCGCATAACACTAGAACTAGGGGACACTCCATGAAACTTTTGGGTACTAGTTCTCAAACAAATAAGAGAAAGTACTTTTTCACCCAGAGGATTACTGGTCTATGGAACTCCCTGCCAGAAGAAGTGGTGACAGCTGTCAGTCTTGACAGCTTTAAGAAAGGATTAGACAAGTTCATGGAGGACAAGAGTATCAATGGCTATAATTATGGATACTTAAGGACAACCTCCGGGTTGGAGAGATAGGCAGGATATCTCTCAATATCATTTCCAGGGAATCCTAAGCAGGCATCTGCTTGGGAATTCCCTGAAGGAAATGGTGAGCCACTGTGTGAGACAGAATGCTGGACTGGATGGGCTGTGGCCTGTTCCAGCAAGGCTGTTCTTATGTTCTTATGTAAGCCTCCACTGTAGCCCCTAAATCAATTCCCACCCATATTGTGATCTTTAGGCTTCTGCTGCTCTTCGTGTTATTGAAAAGGGTGAGAGATGAACTTCCATTTGGTGGGACTTTGCCGAAGCACCTGCCATCTTCCCTTTTGTAGCTTTCTGTGTGTTGTCCATTGTTCTACACTACAGCAAATGGTCCATGTTCCTGACAATCTCTTATGCAGGCTGGGGAAGAATGGTAAGAGGAATCCTGGTTTCCCAGAGTTTTAGCTTCAGCCCATCTCTGAGCTTAGTTGTTAGTGTACCAGTAGGAACCATCTCATAGAAGCATTGGTCTTGGGGGTGGGGGGTCACAGCAGCATTTCTGCTTTAACATTACATTTTTAAAAATTCTGGGTGAGATGAGTCTGCTGTCAAGTCTGGAGGGGATTAGTACAGTGACTTCAAGAGGCAAAAACAATTCTGAATTATTTGTTTCCTGGCCACCTCCTGCTATGCCCATGCAGAAACCTTGGGCAGTCACAAAGAGTTTACTGGCCATTTTCGGATTACAAAGATTAATGCAGAAACCATGCCCAGGAGAATTGAAAGGGTTTTATCCAAAGCTCACGGTGTGTAGGGTTGCATGTAGGTGATTGTAGAATGGGAAAGGGAAAGTTTATTTTTCTTCCATGAAATAATGTTTGTTTGAACATCAACTTTTTTATGCCTGCTACGCTTTCTCCCACTAGGTCAGGCATAAGGAACTACGGAATGTATTCACAAAAAGGTGGCTTCATTTTGGCATTTTCACATCTGGCCTAGACACAGAAGGAGGAAAAGGAGGAGGAGAAAATCCTCCTGTCTGTAAAATGAGCTTTGAAATGCTGCCTTAACAAATGTATTACAAAAGAGATGATCCATTTGGTCCAAGAGGCATGTGCTTGGCACTTTGAAATCAAGGGACCTCTCCTGCTTGGTGTTGCTCTTTTACCTTGTTGTGAGATCTT
This sequence comes from Bradypodion ventrale, assembly GCA_035047345.1. Taxonomy (NCBI): domain Eukaryota; kingdom Metazoa; phylum Chordata; class Lepidosauria; order Squamata; family Chamaeleonidae; genus Bradypodion; species Bradypodion ventrale. The sequence continues at coordinate 273,918,965 of JAWDJE010000002.1, forward strand.
AGCCAAGACTGATGTTTCACCTAATTACAAAATTAAACCTGGAGCCCAAAACTGATCCCTCCTTTGCAAACAGTGTGTGAGAATATAGGCTACTCTCATATTAAAAGTACAGATCCAGGTCACTGAGCTGACCTACTTAGGGGATATTTTAGGGCTTCCCAAAAGGATTTACGTCCTCCAAATATCAGTCTTATTACAATTTGTGCATCAGCAGAACTGTGCACAACTATGGAAACATTGGCTATTTAGATGTCAGTTTTAAAACCAGAACTTAAAAGTTAACCTGATAACAATTTGAAATGGATCAGACCTGCTGTTCAACATAAGAACAGGAGGGAGGACAGGAGTTCAGTTTAGGGAAATTAGTGGAAGTCATCTTATGTGCAGAGTCCCTTCCTGTTCACGCTGGAGGAAGTTAAAAGTTGTGTCTATAGGAACTCTTGAAATTTCATGGCTTGAGAGTGTTCACATGTGAATAATGGGATGGAGCAGTGAGCAAGTGTTTTGAACACGTCCGTTTCTGTTGGTCACAAGAAGTATACTTTTGGGTTATGGGAACTTTCTTTCTTTAGTAGCTACTTCAATAGTGATATATTGGCTATTTACTAGATCTTTTGTGCACATGGTGGGTCATAAATTGTATGCAGATTGATCAAATTTCTCCAAATTAACAGAAAATATGTCCTAAGTAGGTTGATAATAAGGGTAATATGTGAAAATACCAGAAAAGGAATCTACCCTTTCTGAAGCAGCCTCTATTAATCATCAACCACTATCCAAGAAAAAAGGGGGAGGAAAATACTGTATGTTTTACTTCAAGTACAGGCTTGTGTTTCAAGTACAGGCTTTGTACTTCAAGTACAGGCTTTGTCTATTGTCTTTTGCTGTACAAACGTGGTTGTTTATTGTTTTGTTTTCCCCATGAAGATGTGTGCTTATGTATGAACATTTGCATTATGTTTCTGCCATTCCATTCCTCTTTCTTTCCTTCATCCTTCCAAGAGCTCAGTGACATAGATCAGCCATAAGAGGTTCAAGATCTCCCAAGTTTTACCACTCTCTGAAGTTCCAGTCCAACTCCCAACCTCTGTACCATCTGGGCTTTCTTGCTAATTTGTGCTTAGTATCTGTCATTCCTGTACTACCTATTTGATTAATTATTCAACAAGAGCAGCCAAGCCTTATATCATTCTTCCACTATACAGAATGGAGGGAACTTGTCTTACGCTACATCAGATTATCTGTCCGTCCAACCTAGTATCACTAAGTCTAATCCTTAACATCTTTTCACACCTCTCAGGTAGAGACATTTCCCAACACAGCTCTCTGGTCTTTTTTTAAAGTAGAATGTGTCAGGATTGCACACAAGTCTTGCTGGATGAAAACATATGCTCTATTCCTGAGAGCAGTGGCTGCTGCTTTGGTTAAGGTGTCAGCATTGCAACAATCTTCAGTCTATTATGACTTTGTACAGAAGTGCGACCATTTTCCATCTGTCCCTGTGTTAATAATATGTGACAAGGTTATTTTCTTTTGAAATGTTTTAGGGCACAGAGACCATAGTAGAACGAATAGTTATATACAGTATATGAGGAAAAGCCAAACCAATTCTTGCCACATCCATTGAGTGACAATAATGGACTTGTTTAACTTGAGTAGAAATCTTTATTTGAAAAGAAGAATGTTTCTAGGGCAACACTCAATGTGTGAATAAAATGTGATGACAGATTAAAAGTGTGCCAAAGAAATACTAGCCACAGTTACATTGCTCTTGTGTGACTAACATAGATAGCTCTCTGCTACACTATCCCTGTAATAACTATCCTTACAGCCACTCAGATCAAAAGGGGCACTAAAGAGTTTTGCTCACCTGATATGTCACCATTAAGCCTGCCTTATGCACTCCAATGGAATCATGTCTTTAGGCAGGATAATACTTTAATAAGCCCTTCACTGGAATAATTTTCTTTATATGCCACAAATTAAAATCAAAGCAAAGTCAGTGGGATGCTGTTTGTCAAGGGGTTGGAATTAACAGAAACCTTACATTTTTAATCAAATTGGATTACCTTTCCATATGGCACTTCATACATTTTATTAACCAGGCTCAGTTTGTGACACCTGTAGTAATTGTTTTGATTTAAGATTCATTATAACACAGGTGTTATTTTGGTGGAGTGACAATATCCCAGGCATCCGATTTGTGTCACAGTATGGGCCAGCTGTGTGCCAATAAAACATACTAGAGAGAGCACTAACAAAATAGAAGAGATAACAAATACCCTCTGCCATTGATACTGCCTTCAAGAAGACACCATTTTTTGGAGGGGTGATTACACTGCTGCTCAGAGACGGAACAACTTGGTCTGAACTTTCCTACCTGTAGGCAGACTTGCAAACAGGCATGACTTCCCAGTGTGAATCCTTGGCATGTACACTAGCCTCCTCTGTCCAACATAACTTCACAAGTGATGCATGACCCTCCTTCTTCCATATGGCACTAGGATATAAAGGAGGAAGTTGCCTTCTGACAATGGGGAGTGCAGTGCCATGAGATGGGCTGAGGAAGCCAGGCTGCAACATTTTCTCTAGAGCAAAGGGGCTGTCTACCTGTATGGAGCTGATAGAAGAGATAGTACAGTCATGGCTATCCTTGGCGTGCCAGGTGTTCTTGAACTTCAGTTCCCAGAAGCCCAAATCAACACACCTGCTGATCAGGGCTTCTGGAAATTGAAGTTCAAGAACATATGGAACTCCCCTGGTGGCTTAGTGGTTAAGACGCTGAGCTTGTAGACTGGAAGGTTGGGTTTTAATACCTGAGGGCTGCACAGGGACATCAAAGGAGCCTCATTCAGGCATCCCCTGAGTGGAGTTTATTCAACAAAAATCCTTTCAACCCAAAGTAATCTCTGACACAAAAGATTATTATTATCCAGAGTGCCAAGGTTGGCCATCACTGAGATAGTAAATCAATAGGATCTAAGTATCAACAAAGCAGCTTTGTCAACTGCTGCTTCTGTGCCATGCCTTCCTGCAACATCAGCAGGTTCCTGCTCTTGACCATTTTGTGTGTCTGGCTACATAAAGCTCCAGGAAGGGAGGTTTCATGCTGCCCAAGGGGTCCTGCACCTTCTGCTCTGAGCCTCCACTCCATTTTTGTTCTTTATCCATGCAGTCATGGAAGAGATTTTTTTAAGTAACTGAAGCACAGGAGCAGGGACCAGGATGTGTTGAGTTTCCTGGTCTGTGTCCTCTTCAGAGGCACCTCACTGGATGGCAACCTGAAGCATTTTCTCCATCTTCCATGGCCCTTGATGTACAGTGATATCCAGTGCTGAGACTGTCCTTCTCTTAGGAGGTTTCACCTGTGTTGAGTACTTTCACTTCTGGTTAAGAGCTAACATGGCAGTGGAGGCTGTCTGTTTGATCAGGATGGCAGAGGACTATTGCATTAGGATTTACAGCATTTTGTAAAAGAAAAGAAAAGATCAGTAGACCCTTGGCATTTCTTCCTATTGCAGAGAAACTGCTAGGAATATCATGAGAGCCTCACTTGGTCATCTCCAAAACCTCAAGCATCACCAAGCTATGACAGTCCAAAACTTTCTGTAAGAGCAGGAGTAGGAAAACTTTGGCCTCATTTTTTTGCAACCAACGAGCTGTGTGTGAGGAAGGGAAGATGGTCTTATAGGGAAGCTTCAGAAAGAGAAAAGGGGCAAGAAGGAATGGGAGAGGGAGAGAGAAGGGGGCAAAGGAAGGAGGGGCTCTGCTTACCACAACAGGTAAGAAGCCCCCAGCATCCTTTAGTAATGAAAAGGCCTCTTGGGTGAACAACTGCTGTAGTAACCCAAGAATGTCTCTTTTTACCAGAGGAGTCTAGAGACCTGAGAAAGTACAATGTCTAGAAAGTACAGTATTTGAATTTGAGGTCCTTATGAGTCCAGGTTTTCTTGTCCACAGTAGTAGATGTGATGGTTTCCAGATTCACCCATCCCTGTCCATTTTAGCTCACTGATCCCCAAGATGTCAATGCTTATTCTTTCCATTTCCTTTTTTACTACTTCCAGCTTTCCTTGGTTCATAGATCTTACATTCCATGTCCCTATGCAATATTGTTCCTTACAACACTGTATTTCTCCTCCCCCTTTCCTGCCCCTCCCTTTCTTTCCATCCAATGTGCTATGTATCCTGTTTCCTCTAATTTGTCCCTTTGTTTTGCTTTGTTTTGGTCAATAGGATTTGGTCAATAGGGTCAAAGTGGTTGTCTGATGAGGCTCTTAATATAGCAGAGGAAAGAAGGAACCCAAAAGGCAAAGGAGAAAAGAAAAAATACAATCACTTAAATAAAGAATTTCAGAGAAAAGCAAGGAGAGATAAGGAAACATACCTAAATGAACAATGCAAAGAAATAGAGGAAAACAACACAAGAGGCAGGACTAGAGATCTTTTTTAAAAAATTGGGGAAGTTAAGGGAACGTTTAAAGCAAAAATGACCACGATAAGGGACAAAGCTGGCAAGGAGTTAGCAGATGCAGAAGAGATCAAGAAAAGATGGCAAGAGTACACAGAGGAACTCTACAAAAAAGACCTTAACACCCCTGATAATAACAATGATGAGGAAATTGAACTTGAGCCAGACATCCTAGAGAGTGAAGTCAGAAAGGCCCTAAAAAGCACTGCAAACAACAGAGCCAATGGAGATGATGGTATCCCAGTTGAATTTTTCAAAGCCCTAAAAGATGATGGAATCAAACTATTGCATGTTATATGCCAGCAGATTTGGAAAACAAAACAGTAGCCATAGGATTGGAAAAGATTGGTATATGTCCCAATCCCAAAAAAGGGTAATGCCAAAGAATGTTCAAATTATCGAACAATTGCGCTCATCCCACAAGCTAGCAAGATGCTCAAGATAATACAGGATAGACTGCAGCAGCATGTAGAAAGAGAACTACCAGAGGTGCAGGCTGGGTTCAGAAAAGGAAGGGGGACCAGAGACCACATTGCCAACATACGTTGGATCATAGAGAAAACAAAGGAATACCAGAAACAAGTTTATTTCTGCTTCAAAGGCCTTTGACTGTGTGGACCACAACAAAATGTGGCAAGTAATTAAAGAGATGGAAATACCAGAACACCTTATATGTTTCATGAGAAATCTGTACATGAATCAAGAAGCAACAGTTAGGACAGGATACAGAATGACGGAGTGGTTTGGAATAGAAAAAGGAGTAAGACAAGGCTGCATTTTATCACCCTGCTTATTCAACCTATACACAGAGCACATAATGTGCAATGCAGGGATGGAGGAATCACAATATGGGATCAAAATTGCTGGGAGAAACATCAACAATTTGAGATATGCAGACGATACCACCCTAATGGCAGAAAGTGAGGAAGACCTAAAGAAGCTCCTGATTAGATTGAAAGAAGAGAGTGCAAAAGCTGTCCTGAAACTCAATATCAAGAAAACTAAGATAATGGCAACAGGCCCTATCAGTCCCTGGAAAATAGAAGGGGAAGATGTAGAAGCAGTGACAGATTTTACTTTCTTAGGATCAAAGATCATTGCTGATGGCGATTGCGGTCATGAAATAAAAAAGCGACTGATTCGTGGGAGACAGACTATGAGAAACCTGGGGAACATAGTGAAAAGTAGAGACATCTCACTACAAACAAAGGTCCACATAGTCAAAGCAATGGTTTTCCCGGTGGTAATGTATGGTTGTGAGTGCTGGACCATTAGAAAGGCTGAGTGCAGAAGAATAGATGCCTTTGAAATGTGGTGTTGGATGAGAGTTTTGAGAGTCCCCTGGACAGCGAGGAGAACGAATAGGTCAATCTTAGAAGAAATCAACCCTGACTGCTTCTTAGAAGGTCAAATAGTAAAGATGAAGCTAAAGTGCTTTGGACATCAAATGAGAAGAGAAGATTCACTTGAGAAAGCCTTGATGCTGAGGAAGGTGATGGGCAAAAGAAGAAGGGGGCAGCCAAAGATGAGATGGCTAGTTGGTGTTGTAGACGCAGTAGGCACAGGGCTGGGTGGGCTGAATAGGATGGTGGAGGACAGGGGTGCCTGGAGGGCAGTGGTCCATGGGGTTGCAAAGAGTCGGAATCGACTGTGCGACTGAACAACAACAATGAATCCAGAGCTCTCAAAGCCCCCAGATTACATGAGTAAGCCTGAAGCTTTTCAAAGCATGAATTAAGCCAGGAATAAATGACTCTGTTAGGAGGAATTATGCAGTCTCTGGAATCCCAAGGCAAAACCTACTTTTAAATAGATAAATGTTTATTTTAAAAGAACCCAAATAACTTTACGGCAAACTCCTATGCACTTTTAATCAAAGGAAAGACCCACTGTGTCCAATGGGGTAGGTAAGTACGGTATGTAACACGTACCTTACTTTCAGGTAACTCTGTACAGCAGGAATGGACAACCTGTAGCTGCATGACTGACTCTTGATTTCACGTGGACATTGGCTCAATTGTGAGAGTCCTCTGCATACAGCTGATAAAGTTTCTTGCAAAAGTGCTGTGTCCCCCTTTGCTAGGAGCAGTGGAAGTTCTGAAAGAAAAAGGGAGTCAAATGCTAACTTCTGTCATCAGTTTCTGATGCCATCTCTGATGTTCCCAAACTTTTCAGGCCATGGGCCGGTCACGTGGTTCAGGTCACAATGGCCTGGGTCTGGATCCAGCCCCCGATGCCAATTCATCCAGCCCACAAAGACCTCATCACTCCCGGAAGCGAAAGTAAAACATGCCTGAACCACATGACCAGCCCATGGCCTGAAAAGTTTGGGCACCCCTGCTGTACTCTGTTTCTAAAACACCACGTCCATGCCCCCCTAATCAATTTTTTCCTTGTACGTGCAAGGCTCAAGTAGCTAAGATGCTGACTAGGAAGCGGAAAGTCAGCAGTTTGATTCCCAAGTACTGCAGGATTGAATGAACTCCCGCCTTTGTCCCAGCTCCTGCCAACCTAGCAGTTCAAAAGCAAGAAATTACAAGTAGATAAATAGGGACCACTTCGGTGGGAAGGTAACAGCATTCCGTGCGCTCCGGTGTCTAGTCATGCCTGCCACATGACCACGGAAACGTCTGCAGAAGCAGACAGCGCTGGCTCTTCGGCTTGGAAACAGAGATGAGCACTGCACCCTAGAGTCAGATACGACTGGCTTTCGAGCAAGAGAAACCTTTACCTTTACCTTTTATGTGCAAAGTGGTCCTAAAACTGCATATGTTACACACCTTTGAATGATCAGTCATTGTTAAAAGCCAAAATATCATAAAAGTACAGATGGTTTGTATCTTGTACATGAAGGTACTACTTTGAAGGAAAAAGAAAGTTTGGCACAGAAATGTTAAAATATTGTAAGAATGTTGATAGTTTGAAATAAAACAGTTGATATATCATGAGAATGCATTATGTACATATGACTCACAATCTAAGCCGTGACAGGTTATTGGCGCAGAAGTTTTGAATCAGGACTTGAAAGTGGAACAATTCTTATCAATCAGAAAGCTAGCCCATCTTTTGGCAGAACATCTCATTTCAAGAAACCTATATTTTCAGATGTTATAGCTAAAGGTCACCCTTGCCCAAAAGCCAGTCGTATACAACTCTAGGGTGCCGATGGTTATCTCTTTTTACAGCCAAAAATCCAGCACTGTCTATGTCTACAGACATTTCCATGATCATGCAGCAGGCTCGACTAGACACAAGACTGCACAGAAGCAGTACCTATTTATCTACTTGCAATTTCTTGTTTTCGAACTGCTAGGTTGGCAGGATCTTGGACAGAGACAGGAGCTCATTCTGCTGTGCAGCACTCAGGTCTCGAACTGCTGACCTGCCAGCCTTCCAGTAGTCAAGTTCAGCATTTTAACCACTCATCCACCTCAGTCCTTTCAGATATTATAGGCATTACTTATACTGTACACTTAATGTGCTGGCATATCTGTATAGTTAATAGCTAGGGACTGTTCCCTTCTGTTTGAATGCATCACTTAAAATTACCAGTGTTCTGCAAATGGGAAGGGACCCTGATCAGTTTATCCTCTGGTGTACCACTTCTAGGTGGGCTGTGGCCCAGTTGGCTGGCAGTGACAACAGTGCTCTGAGCACCATGTACAGGCTGGTTATAGCCCCATCTTAATGTCCAACATTGCCTCAAAGGAACCCTGCAGAGCATTGTGCGAAATTTGAATAGAATGCTGCTTGGCATAGCCTACACTGAAAAGCCAAGGGTAAAAAAATAGGCAGGTGAAGCAATACAGGCACAAAGAGTGTGTCCTGCTAAGGCCTTAGAAGCCAAAAGCTCACCAAAACTGATACCTTAGGTACCTGAGTACCTTAGGTACTCTGTGTCCTACATACAAGAAAGATTTCCAACGCGAACCTCTTCCCAAAGCTATCATTTTTGCTGCTGTTCTGCTGAAACCAGTGACAATTGCAGCGAGTGGAATCCAATAACTGTTATGTTATTCTTACACAGTTTTAACAATGCAATTCGGAGTTTAAATGTCTGTTGCCTATTATACAGATTCTGCAACTAATACAAACAGAGGTATTTCATTAGCACTATTTTCCAAATGCACAATATGGTCTTTCCTTCGTGGTTTAATCCCAGTACTTGCAGATGTGAAATAATGATAATTAATTATAGAGGCATTTAAAGTATCTCCTAAATTCATGCCAACTTCTGTCTTGTATTTAAAACCTGGAAGCCTTTCCTTTTGTTGCATATGAATGTAGAATAGAACTAAAACACCTGAATATACCAAAACCAACAATGCATACAATGGGGGAAGTTGCAAACAAAACACGTACTTTGAGGAAATCCATGACTTAAAGGAAATATGCTAGGTAAATTTAAACATTGTAAAATGTATATATAAGGGCAATAGTATAAAAACCATGTACATCAGGGAAAACAGCATACAATAATAAATTTGACTTTTTGTATATTATAACTTCCATATTTTTATCTGTCTATCTGTCTTAGAATATGGAAGTTAACAGAAAGAGCTAATTATTGAATATAAGTGAAATTAATACTGAAAGTAGACCAGTTTGCCTATCCCTGCTTACCTGGTTGAAGTTTTGTCCCCTGTTCCAAGTGTAAAGCAATGGTGAGATGAGAACTGGACCTTAGACAGCTGTTGTATTTATGCAAATAAACCCACCAAACATAGTGAGGCTTTCTTCTAAATAAGCACCCCTAGGAATGTGTTACTAGTAATGCTACCATCTTGCTTAAATTGAACTTGGCTTACCTTCAGTAGAGAATCAACCTGAGAAACAGTATCCATTTTGGAAAATCTAATTCTAACTTGGACTGCAGCACTGAGTCTTGAATATTGGCCTTGTAGATCTATTTCTTTGTTTCTCTGAGAGAACATTGCAGTTTTAAGAATGCTGAATGTAAATGATACAGATATTTGTCCCTCCCTGAAAGCAAACATGAGAGGTAGTAACATTCAGGAACCAGGACATGCTGTTGCAAATTTCAAAATCATTCAGCACATGATCCATTTGTAGATTTAAGTTTGTCCTCAGGAATAGGATTGATGATCAGATGGTTGCCCACTTAGATGACCATTTTCTTCCTCTACCAAAATAATTTATTTTCTGACATACCCAGCAATATGGGAAGGCAACTCGTACTGAGTTGAGTCTGTGGCACATTCAGTCCAGTGTTAACAAACTCTGGCTGACAGTCAGGGCTCTCCAGGGTTTCTGGCACAGGTTTTTTTTACTAGCTCTATCTGAAGATGGTAAGCATTGAACCTGAGACCTCTACAAATAAAATAAAAATGTTTTCCACTATGAAGACAAAGTCCTACACAAAAGCATCTGCCATCGTAAATGTATTTTTCAGGTGCCACTAGGTTTTGCGTTATCGTGATTGAAGTTTTTATGAAATCTAGTACATGCAGAACATGACAAAAGGATATCAAGAATAAAAGCTGAGGCTTTGCATTGCTATGTAATTCAAGTTCCACAAAGCAGCTGATTTCATGATATGTAAAGAAAAGGGAGGACATATAAATACAGTACAAGATATACATGAGAATTCCTAATGTCAAAGAGAATGGACTAAATGTCAGGGGACATGGACGTTGCCCTCCGTTCCTCCAGCCTCCTCCCCACCTAAGTGTAACAGAGAGGCATTTTTGCAGAGTCAGGGAGTGTGGTGCAATCTGCCTGCTATTAATTAGAAATCTAATTAACATCAATTAGTCAAAGAGATAATACTGAGTCAGATTAATTCAATCCATCCTCTGCATGTGCGTTTGCAAACACACTCTCCCCCCCCCCCCCCAATTCCTGTAACAATTTTGTGGGGCTTGCTTTAATCAATGGGTGGAACATTTTTCAAACATTTCAGGGAAATGAGGAAAACAGAATGGGCACTACCATGGATGTCCTGAAATAAGACTTCTAAGTCCCTTTTAGTTGTGGCTGGACTGAGTCCCGGGCGTAGAAAGCACCATGGTGGAACATATTGGCAGAGGTGGTGAGTGGGGCACTGAGAAGGACAAATTGAGAACATTTCCCTAATTCCCTGTTCCCACTGTTTTTTGCTTCCCAGCCATTTACAACTTCTGCTGCTCACTGCCCCCTAGCCAGACCTACCACCTTCCTGTTATTTCTGTCAATGCTCTGTGCCACTCTCCAAGTGGTTTATACTGCTTACCTTCCCTGCTGCCTACCTGTCTGCTTTATTTGTTTCCTCTCCCTGCTCTCCAAAGAGAAAACTCAGGGGCCTTTCAGTTCTGTAAGCAGGATGACATGGTAAACATCCAGCCTTCCCATATTTAACAGCCTGACTTCCCCATCCCAGAGCCATTCACTGGCTTAAACCCAATCTGAGAAACTGGGGTGGGGAGAGAAGAGGGGATGGTGGTAACTGAGATGACAGAGGGAGACAACTGTAACTTTCCAGGTGTTTCACACTGCAGCTGGTACAATATAACACTGGTTATGCTGGCCAGGGCTGCCAATCTAGCAGTTTGAAAACAAGAAATTGCAAGTAGATATTAGGGATCACTTCGGTGAGAAGGTAAACAGCATTCCATGAGCTCTGGTGTCTAGTCATACCTGCCACATGACCATGGAAATGCCTGCAGACACAGACAGTGCTGGTTCTTTGGCTATGAAACAGAGATGAGCACTGAACCCTAGAGTTGGATATGACTGGCTTTCAAGCAAGGGTGACCTTTACCATTATGCTGGCCAGGGCTGATGAGAGAAGGAGGCCAAAGGCATCTAGAGGACCATTGTTGCTGACCCGTGTTACAAATACAGTGGTACCTTGCATAACGAATGCTTCGCATAATGAAAAATTTGCATAATGAAGTGTTCGTTATGCAAGGGCAATACCCCGCATAACGGAAAAAAGTTCGTTATGCGGGGGGTTTGGTAACCGGGGTATACCAAGTCAATGGGAACCCCGGATAATGAACACTTTTTGTTCATTATCCGGGGCATCTCCCATTCACTTCGCATAACGAAAAAACCCGCATAGCGAAGCAACTCGCAGAACGGAGTTTTTTTGTTATGCAGAGTTCTACTGTAACTAAAAACCCATTTCAGCACAGGTTTCTTCTTCTTTTTAAAAATACACCCCATATTTATTGAGAGATACTCCCCAGTGGAGCTGCAATTCTAAGCATGTCCCCCAGAGAGAAAAGCAGTAGTCTCAAGTGTATTTGCTCTCCAGTGAGAACACTGAGTGGTCCTGTAGGTACCCACTAAATAGGCTTATGTTTGAGTAATCCTAAGTAGGAAAATGCTTGGAGCAGTCAGTCCCTGTCTGTCAAATAAATGCACATACTGTACAGTTATGATCTGAAGCCACCCAAATGGCAGAATGCCAATTTTTGCACTGCTCTTGCTCATGTGTTTCCAATAGTTCCCAAATGTGGACAATTATTTCTTCTATGAATACAGCTGATCCTGCTATTAGTGTGTGAGGTGGCTGCCTGGGACTACTGGTTTATGGTGCTATTGAACCACGGCAAATGGTTTGTTGTTTAATTTATTACTATTGTATTTTTAATGTTAAGGAAGAAGAGATGCACTCCGTGGCGGAAATCCTGTTACTTTGTTGCACAGTGGAAGGCAAATGGATTTGATGGCCTTATTGACCCCTTCAAACTCAGCTATCCTATGATAAAAGTAATTTACTTCTAGCCAGTGATTAACAAGTTACCTCTTTGGCTCTTGAGGGCACCTGGACTTACTCTCTCGGTGGGCATTCAAGAATCCCAGTGAGGAGTTATTACTTGCAGACTGGAAGCACCATTTGCCTTCCACCTGTGTAAGAAAGCAACAGGATTTTAGCCATCGGTTTTTCTGCCCGAGGTACCAAAGCAACATGATTAGCTTTGGGGACTGTGTGTGTTGCCTTTGTGGGGAAGAAAGGGCCAGCATTTGCAGCAGAATATTACGGGCCAGTCCAGTTTGGATCGGGGCCTCTGGGACTGTGCAGATTTCTTCATAGCCCCCTTTAAAACAGTCCATCTCAGGTTTTATTGGCAGATTCTCCTGTTGATTCCTGCTACATATGTGAGGTCTAGAGACTTGCTCTGTATTGGACTCCTCTGTGTACTTGCACATGGGAGGCAGAATCCTCTGTGGCAAATCTGTTTGCATAATGATATGTTGCAGAATTAGTACACTTATAAAGCTTCTGCAAGGAGATGACCATTGTCGCCTCGTGCCAGTCTTAGGTGGGCTACTTTTAAAAAGATACCTCTGTGATTTTCACCTACACTATGGTTAGCACAAGAAACAATGAGGGCAGGGTGTTAATGCTCTTGCAAGTGTCGCAACAAATTGCAGGCTAGACATTTACAGTGGCTAGTGTGTTCACTATCTTTTGACACAGCAGCAACATACAGTACCATCATTTGATTATTGCCCTTGTTGTGTTCCTTCCATCTGTCTTCAGGCGGAAATGGATTTGACGGCTTTGTCAAGAACAAAACAATAGAACGCACTCTCTTCCCATCCTCAGTTACAGCTGGCCTCCACTCTATTCTTTTCTGAAAGGCCATGGATTAAGGCCACTAGTTCATGCCCATTTTGTAGGTGTGAAAGATAGAGGCATACACAACAACACCCCTAGTGATGTGGAAAGTCAGATCCTCTTCCATTTGCACCTGACAGCAGAAAAGTAATAACTGCATAATAGCAGATCATGAAGGTAAAGGTAAAGTTTTCCCTTGCTCGAAAGCCAGTCATATCCGACTCTAGGATTCGGTGCTCATCTCTGCTTCAAAGTTGAAGCGCCAGCGCTGTCTGCTTTTGCAGACATTTCCGTGGTCATGTGGCAGGCATGACTAGACACCAGAGTGCATGGAACACTGTTACCATCCCACGGAAGTGGTCCCTATTTATCTACTTGCAATTTATTGCTTTTGAACTGCTAGGTTGGCAGGAGCTGAGACAAAGACAGGAGCTCATTCCATCCTGCAGTACTCGGGAATCGAACTGCTGACCTTCCGCCTCCCAGTCAGTGTCTTAGCCACTTGAGTCACTGCAGTCATAGCAACCCTTAATTTCAGTTGTGCTAAAGCACATGGAGATAGTATTCTGCCACCTACATCTGGGCAACTTGTACTGTACTGGCTATAGTGACATGATCACGTGATCTTGAATGCTTAGCTCGTGAGCTGCAACTTTCAATGGAAATACACTTGTTTTTTCCTATATACTGGCAGTTTTTTTTTTCTGTCACTGAAATAAATGTAATAATACTGACTTGGAAAAAGCCAATATTCCATTTAATGGCATCCTCCAAAGCTTTGGGCAGTTAAAGAAACAGAAGTATTCGCTATTATTAAATTGTGATGAAGCTTCTTTGGTGGATTCGAGTGCTCCCAATGTTTGCTGTTAGATTGAAATTTTACTTAAACCTGGATATTGACAAACTAAAACATGTGGAGCAGCCAGCCCAGGTAGAGTCATTCTAATAACAGCTTCTAGTTTTAACTGCACCCCATAGGGCTCTTCCCACTTAACAAAACAGCACGTTTTCATTGCTTGCACAATCTTCTTTTTTTGTTTCCTTTTTCTTTTGATAAAAAAATTGAGACAGGGATGTGCTCTGGTGCCGTTTATTGAAGGAACAGCCTGGGGTAATTTGGCTCGTTGCAAGAAAATGACTTCAGCAGCAGTCCAGCGGCTAGAAAGAGGAGGTTGCTTGCGGATTGTACACCATTTAAAGAGCAGGGATTATTGCACTAATACTTTAATCAGTTCAAGACAATAGTTATGTTCCTTAGTCTACCTGCCAAAGAATTACTTCTCTCTCCCCCCTCCCTCTCCCTAAAGGTTTTTAGTTCAATAAATGCTCAGTAAATTGGCTACATGTTTTGTTGAGAGAGGAGAGAGATTCTAACTTCTTTCCTTAAAAGCGTTCTCTTTTTATGAGCAAGGCAAACTAGTGCTCAAACTATAACATTTTGTCACTGGGACAAGGCAACGCTTCCTCCATCTGGTATATCTGTTCCAATTTGTGACTGCTGTGCTGAATGTGAGCATGCCAGCCATCAGTGAATGGTTCCCAGAAACTCTCCCCAAAAGGGGCATGCTGTTTGTTTGTTGTTGTTGTTGAGTGTTTTTCCCCTCCCCCTGCAATTTCTGTAAAAATTATGTTCTCCCATTCATTGGCATTACAAGGCAAGCCTCCCAGATCAGATAAAATAAACCAACAGAACTGAGCCTTGCCAGCTATACTTCCATCCTGGTTACCACTGTGTGAAGACTGCTGTCCTCTCTCCATCCTATGGGAATGCATCTTGTCCTGATGGATCTGACCTGGGAAGATGCTGTTGCTCAGTATCAAGAGTTTTCATTATCTGAAACCCCCCTAAATGCTCAACCAGATGGATGGTTTGAAATGATTCATTGCATCCTCCTCCTCCTGCTGTGGTATGTTCTGTCATAGTACTATTTACTCTGCACCTTTATACATCCAGGTTCATTTATTCTTGTACTCCATATCTGCAGAGAATGCCAACAACAAGATTTTTGATGGGTCCCATTACCCACCCTTCCTGCCCTATTCCCTACCCTTTTCACTCTTGTCCATGCCCATCCTACCTACTACCACTCCCAGGGCACCCAGTTCCAAACTAAAGAAAATCATTACAGCATTCTCTTTGTTGTGTTGGTACCAGGTCCCTAAAAATGTTTTTACAAGGAGCCCAGTATGCAAAAGGGGTGCAAACATTTTCCCAGGAGAAGAATTGTGTTGACTTCAGCAACACTTGCTTTGGTGCACTTGCTTCTCCAAAATACCATGACTTGAGGAGGTGATTCCCCCTCTTAGCCTGTTTCTCACCCCTCCCCACTACTGTCACAGTGATGTCAATGGAAGGTTCCTTTAATTGGGATGAACCTTAAAATATGTACAATAAATTCTGGATGGAGGTATGTGCTGCTGAAGAGGCAGAGAGCCATCTGATTGGCTAATAAGTTTCTATGGGGAAAAGAGCAACTTCCCAAAAGTCTTTTTCAATCAAAGCAAAGTAAGTGGAACAAGGGAGAGAAAAGGTGAGGCCACTGGAGACTGGAAATCCTTCTAGCCTTCTGAGCAGGTGTTGTCTCTTTATGAAATGCACTGCTGTGCCAGCCTGAGAAAGCACTTGCCTCTTCACCAGGTTGGGAGAAAGCCCTTGATGGCTGCGGCCCATTAGTCTTGAAGGAAAGAGTGGTGTTTCACCTTCACCCAACTCTTAAATCATCTTTGTTCAAAACTAGCCAGCTGCTTCTCATGAGTCGCCTTTCTTCCCTCTCCCTTTCCCCCCTTGCCATTTACTTATTTCTGCACTCAGAACAATTTGAGACTTGGTGCAGCTGTCCAAAACCAAGTACATTTAATAATAATGGCAGCAGCAGTGACATTCCCCCACCTTTATTCAACGATCATCATCCTCCATTTTTAAGCACATGCAGACACACCAACAGCAGTTCATGGAGCAAATGAGGACAGCTGCTACTGAAGTACCAAAAAGAGAAGGATTGTATTTTTGAAAACCATGGGGCCAGCACTAAATCAAGAGCAAAGACTTTAGCGCTATGTCACTCTACTCTTAGGTGTCTACTCCTGAATTTATTACAGCATTTTAAAATAATTAAAAACCCATTATTAGTCAGGAACAAATAAAACAAGAGAGCCTAGACTTTATTCCTACACTTTACAGCACTGGAGATACCGCGCACTGTAATCCAAAGACCTCACTGTCAAAGTTGCAATACATTTCAGCGATTCTCATCACTAGGCTTAATGAAAAGAACCAAAAGAACTGTATTCTGATTCTTGAGCTACACATGCATGCAAAGCCTGTCTGCATCTCTCTTCTCTTGCAGGCAACTCTAGAAGTAATTAAGGTTGCCCTCTGCCTTTTCTTTCCTGTTTCTTGAACACAGAAGACCTCACATTTCGATTCATGGCAAAGTGAAGCCAAGAGTTCCTCTTTGGATAAAGAGATCTCCTGTATATTAATAGAAATCATTGTCATTTTTAGTCCTAAAAAGGACTGTTGCATCATTTTGCTCATCAGCAGGTTTACAGTGCAACTCTTCTGTATTGGAAGAGTTGGTGCATTTTACTTCCACTTCTGGGAGCGACGAGGGTGGCACGGGCTGGATGAATTGGTGTTGGGGGTGGGATTCGGCCCCAAGGTGTAGTTTAGGCACACCTGAACCATGTGACCAGCCCACAGCCCAAAAAGTTTGGGCTCCCCTGACCTAGCGGATGGCTTGGTGTACTCACAATGCTTTTCACTCTTTAGGGAGCTCCTTTTCTGTCCTCCTCCTTTCCTGTTTGGCAAAGCACAATTACGTAGCATCACCAGAGCACTGACTCTAGTTTAGCCTTCTACATCATGGTTGTCACATGTCACCTTCCCTTCTTAACCTGATTCATTCTCTCTTTCTCATATATTGCATCCAGAACATTGGAACATTAACTTTTTGGACTCTCGGAATCCAACAGCAGAGGCCATGTTGGTTAAGGGATCCAGGGAGTTACAGTATAACAATGTAACTTTTACAAAACCTGCATACTCGTGACACACAGCCTGCTATGCAGACAAATATAGTGGTGCCACTCTCTCCAAATTTAGGTGAAATCCAGCTGTCGTTTTTCATACATACAAAGTAGGGTTGATTTGCTCTTCCCAGGACAAGCTTTGCCAATTCCTTGCTCACTGGTATAAGCTTTTATTTTTTGCCCTTGATGTGAGAAACTTGTAGGGGCTCAGAATTGATACTGTTCGCTGAGCCTTAATTCATGATTGGATTATTCGAATGAATCTAAGTAGATTGCTAGAGTCTATATCTTTTCCTCTAGTGCCCTAAATTTTGAGACAGAAGAATTGGATGGGTGGGGAAGAGAAGAAAGTGAAATTCCCAATCACTTTTTTTACATTGTTAGCAGGGAAATCTCATTAGCTTTGCTGGTTGAATGTTGGGAATTTCTTTCCACTTTTCTAAATAAATTCTACTTGCTATGAGCAAAAGGATGAGCAAGTTTGCCTTAAATCAGAGATTCTCAACCTGTGGCCTGTGGGCCAAATGCAGCACATGGCACCATTTCATGCCCCCCACCACCACCGCCACCACACCAGGAAGAGCCATGTGGTGGAGGAAGGGCAAAATGGCCGTCCAGCCCCCAAAGCTGTCTGAGGGAGCATGACCCGGCCCGCAGCTTTAAAAGGTTGAGAACTTTTGCCTTAAATTCACATGCTATCCTCTTTTTTTACCATTCTGTAACACAAGGAGTCTCCATTAGAGGTGAGGGGAAACTGTCATGCAACTGACATAAGTAGTTCATTATTTATAGCAAGGCTCCTCTCCCCCCCCCCCCCACTCCAACTTTTGCCATCTTCTCCATCTTCTTTCAAGTGTGTTTATGTACACACTAGGGCAGGCATTCTCAACCTATGGTCCCTGAAGCCTTTTCATCCACTCCCTGATGTCCTCGTTCCTGCTGCCGCCGCCTGGAAGCACGCAAACTGGCAAAAATGCACGTTTTTGTTGAGATCTCACCGAAAATGCACGAGATCTCACTAAAAATGTTTTCACATGAGAACTCATGCAGGCACACGTGACCGGCCTGTGCAGCCATTCTGAGGGGAGTGATCTGGCCCCTGTGCTGAAAAGGTTGAGAAAGCCTGCACTAGGGAGCTCAATAAATTTCAACAATGTGTTACCAAGGTTTTCCCCTCCACTTCTCTTTTCTTTGAGAAATCGGCATTTTTAAAAGGAATGGCTTGAACATATTTTTAAAAAGCTTGAAAAATGCATCTAAAATGATATTCTCTGTTGATTTTTAAAAATAATAATAAATTTAGTACTCTCATTGAAAGCCTTCGGTTTGAGACCTTTTTAGTATGTACCCCACTGCTAACCTACTTTGTAAATCAGTGTGCAGTCAGATGGATATTTGTCCTGCTGCTTGATCCACTGAGGGAATGGGTGATCCACTCCTTTTGCCAGCAATTAAATAGCATAATGACTACAGTGAACCAGGCCTTCCCCAGAGCATTCTTAACCACACCTTTCTGGGTCCAAAGTGAATACTTTGATACTTTCTGGTATCAAACCAAAGTGGACCTTGAAATTTTCAATTTCCATTCTTCTTTCAATTTCCCAATACCATTGAGTGGCTTAAGAAAAGAGTTTAGTGACAGTCACTTCATGGCTCAGAGGTTAAGAAGCTCACCTTGTTAGCTGGAAGGCCAGTAAGTAGGCAGTTCAAATCGAGACTCAAGTACTGCATGACGGTCTGAGCGCCTGTCTCTGTCCCAGCTCTTGGGAACATGAAAAGAGCCTCATTCGGGCATCCCTTGAGTGGAGTTTCTCCAGCAAAAAACCTTTCAACCCAGAATAATTTCTGACATGAAATTATGTTATTATAAAATTAAATACATTCTTTGCTCCTTTGTGGTTGGACAGAGGAAGGAAGCCGAAATTGTTGGATGTTTTAAGTCTACAAGGACAGTGCTGTTGTACTACCTGTCTTGGGAAAAAATAAATTGAAAAAAATTAAAACTTCCTTTGAAAAGAAGAAGGGAGCAGAAAGCGTGTGGTTTTTTTTTTAAAGGAAGGTGGGCCAAATAGGATCACTTGAGTATACAGTTAGGGTTACCATAATTCTCTCTCACAAAAATGGGACAGAAGTAAAGGTTGCCCTTAATCAAAAGCCAGTCATATCCGACTCTAGGGTTCAGTGCTCATCTCTGTTTCAAAGCCGAAGAGCCAGCCCTGTCTGCTTCTGCAGACGTTCCCGGGGTTGTGTGTCAGGCATGACTAGACACTGGAGCGCACGAACACTGTTTACCTTCCCACTGAAATGGCCCCTATTTATCTACTTGCCATTTCTTGCTTTCAACCTGCTAGGTTTGCAGGAGCTGGTACAGAGATGGGAGCAGACATTTCCATGGTCATGTGGTAGGCATGACTAGACACCGGAGCACAGGGAACGCTGTCCCCCCTCCCCCCTGAAGTGGTCCCTGTTTAACTACTTGTCATTTCTTGCTTTCATACTGCTAGGTTTGCAGGAGCTGAGACAAAGACGGGAGCTCATTCTGTCCTGCAGTATTTGGGTATCGAACTTCTGCTACAGATGCCACAAGTCAGAAAAAGACACATTTCCCCCCCCCTCCTTGTTTACCCAAGCTGCTGCTGCTGCCACCTGCTGGTCGTTCCAAAAGAAGTGCACGAAAAATGTGTTTTTTTCTTCCAAATCAAGTGGTTTGAATTTTCAATGTTTTTTATGGAACCGTGCGCAACAGTTAAAAAACGTGAAAATGACGGTTTTCCGTTACGTATGGCAACTCTATATACAGTGGAACTTCGTATAACGAATGTTCCCTATAGCAAAAAACAACAACACCGCATAACAAATGGGGGTGTTTTTTGTAAAGGGTGCCCCGCATAACAATTTTTCCTATGGGAAAAAATTGTACAATGAATATTCCATGGGAAAAACCACTTAGCGAAAAAATCCCATAGCAAACATACCCGTAGAACGAATTAAAATCGTTATATGGGGTTTAACTGTATTTGAATGCAAGGATCACACCAAATGACTCTATTTAACCTGATCCAACCTACTTTAATTGATCAGCTAAGACAAGACATCAGCTGTGTTTCACTACTCTTTCAGATTTTGTGAGGAAACTTTAATTTTTTTAAAGTATTATCTTCCATGTAAGCTTCTTATTTGTGTTTGCTTTGAACACTAGCACATAGATGGTAACGGCCAACATTTAACAAACATAGCCATTTGTTGTTTTTAAATCAGCAGGCTAGAAGTTTCTTCCCTTCAAAATGTAACTGTCTTTCCACTCTAAGCCCTTTGAGTACTTTACTGCTACTGCTAGTATTAAGTTTGTATTTTTGACTGGCTCACTTGCTTTTCTGCTTCAAAATGCTTTAGTTTCAGAAAGCTAGTAATTCAGTACTCTCTTCCAACCATCAATTGCATGAGAGATTGTTCTTCCTGCGTTTTATTGCAACCAAGATGAAGTGACTGCTATATTATACTTTTTGTCATTTACCTGACAAGCCTTTTTTCCTTCTGCTAAATCTGTGCCTAGCACTTGTACATTAGGAAAAACAAAAGAACAAAAGGAGAACTGAGGAGAGCTTGGATTTCAAAACATTCACCCTTTAACCCAGGGTTTCCCAACGTTCGCCCACCACAGGCTTGACCCATCCCTGACACTCAGCTGTGCAGGCCAGAGGCGTGGTTGTTCCCAGTGCTTACATTTTCAGTGGCAGTGAGTGCAATCGCACAATTTCTTCAGCAGCTTGGGCAGCCTCTGCCACTTCTTATGGCGGCAGGAGGGGTTTTGGTGCATTTTGGAGGTTTTTGGAGCATTTTGGAGCATTATATTGGGGTATAAATCCAATAAACATAAACAAACATTTTTGTTCCATTTGTGGTTTTTTTTTTTTTTTGCAACGTTTCCACTGCATTTCATCAGCTAAAACATGGCGGTTTTGCCCTTCCCAGTTCCGCAATGGGAATCTAGTTCCGCAATCGGAACCCATCACCACTGAAAGTGCCAAAACACCACATTTTAGCTGTCAAAATGTAGCGGAAACGTGGCAAAAAAATTCCAAAAACAGATAAAAAATGCTCTGAAAAACCTCTCACTGCTGTGGGAAGCAGCAGAGGCTGCCAAAGCAGCAAAAAAAAAAAAAAAACCACCACAATTACTGCTGCTGCTGTGCAAATCAGCATTTTGGCACTTTTGGTGGTGGTGGGAACTTCCAGCAGTGCCTGGGTTCCCACAGCAGGCAAGATTAATTAGCGCCATGGGCTGCATTAGGCCCATGGGCCGTAGGTTGGTAACCCATGCTTTAATTCTTTGGGACATGCCAGCTGCACCACTCTGTAAAGACCATCCAACATTTACTGCTGTAAGTTTTGTATCATCTGGAAGATGGGATTGCGGGGGTTGCTATCATCAGGTGTACAGTATGATAACATGGGGGAGGGCATGGAATGGTGTCTGAATGAGCTCAGTTCACGTGAATTGTACAGGGCAGGAGGGCAAATGCAAACAGGTGTAAATGCAATCACATTCACTGTTACTTATGCACACATCAGACTGAATGTGTGAAAGGAGCTTCAAACTTTTGCTTATACTGTACCTCAAGTCACATTTGGCTAGTCAGGGTTCCTCAAATTTGGCTCTCCAGATGTACTTAGACTTCAATTCCCAGAAGCCCTGATCAACAGGTGTAGTGACCTGGGATTCTGGTAATTGAAGTCCAAGAACACCTCGAGAGCCAAGTTTTAGGAACCATGAGCTAGCTGATACCACTGTTTCCCGAACACACAAAGAACTTGGATGAAGTGTGAAAAAATTAGAGTTGAAGCACACAAAAATATAACTTAAAAGGTTAACTTTCAAATCCTTCACAAATCTTCATCAGGGTGAGCTTTACAATGTGAGTGGGTGGAGGAGCAGAAGAGTTCAAACTCATTCTCGCCAGATGTTAGAACCACAGGCATCTGTAGTGATTTAAATAGCTAATTGGAGACTGCTAGTTTGGCACCACTGAAGATCTGATTTTATCTGGTTACATTTCAAGAAGATGTAGAACTAATTGCCTACCTCCATCTCTGTGGGATAAGGGAGTATAGGTGTGGTCTAATAGCCATCTGAATCATGGGAGGGAGGCAGCCACAACTGTCCAGTAGCTATAAGCAGTGAGGCATAACTTGGGAGGATAGTACTAAGGGAAAAAGCAGCAAAAAAGATATGGGGCTAGTATGTTGTCTTCTTTGTCCTCATGTTTCACCATTTTCTTTGTAATTGTTTTTTTTTTTAATCTGCTGGTCAAATATTCATTGTAAAAGGTACAAACAGTATGTTGCTCAATTTCACTGTGTGAGAGAAATAACAAACGATACACACACTCTTTTCCTTCTCCTTGGGATTACATGATTACAGCTACTATCTGGAGATTCCTCTGCTTAGCTTGGCACAGGCTTGTCAGTTAACTGGAGCGTGGTGACCTTTCCTTCAACAAGCACGAAATGCTATCTACTCTTGCCATCCTGTTGGAAAAGGAGAGGTGACTAAGTGCCATCAGAATGCACAATCCACTTGCAGAGATGCTGGAAGCAACCAGAAAACAATCACACAGCTTTGGACAAAATGCTGGTCTCTACAGTTTTCCTCTTCTCCAGAGCTGAGAGTAGTGTCTGCTCTCGCCTCTGAAATGGAGAGTCTCAAGCAGTATGTGTTATGCACCTTTACATATATGGAACATCTCCCATTAACGTGACTCCCATCAATTCTCCTTTTGTTTCTTTTTAGTTCCTAGTGTACAAATGCTAGGAACGTATTCAGCCTCCCGTCCTCTCTCTCTTGCAAGGATCTCAAAAGAGGTTGGCAAGCCACTTCAAAGTATTCTCTACCTAGAAACCCCTGGAAAAGGGTCACCTTTCCACTTGATAGCATGTAATTATTACCATTAAAACTTTTGCATGACAGTGCTTCCATGAAATAACATTATATAATATATAGCTGCTTCAAAACAAAACCATAACCTTTCTGGTATCCATCCTTGACCACATTTTCCTAATTAAAAACTTTTGATCTGCTCTTCTGATTCTAAAACAAATATTAAATGCTTCGTATTTGTTTGTTTGGTTGGTTACATTTCATGGACAGTGATGAAGTAGTCACGCATAAACAAATAAGTGCTCTTTCATTAATTAAATAGTGTACAGCATTTTAAAAATTCAAAAAGACAACTTGGGGGGAAATGATATTTTTTTTAAAAAAGCATATTAGCTAGGATGCTCCCAAGAATGTGAATGCAATATAGCACAGGCTCGTACCAAGAAAGAAAAGAAAGAAAGAAAAAAGGAAGAAGTATTTTGAAATACTGTATTAGACATATTTAGACCATATTTTGAAAGAAAATATAAATATTGTCAGCTGCCACTCGTATCCAAGAATGCATTTTTTTCCTGAAGCATGAAAAATGCCATTGGTGTGAATTTGTTTAAAGTGGATCCCAGTTTGCCATGAAGTGACCCACACACTATGATCACGGAGCCATCTCCTACGATACACATGAAATGAGACATGCAGGATTTAACACCAGGACTGCAATAGACTGCCGTAGCCTTGAGGATATTATTATTTTAATGTATTTTAATTACTGAAACTCACTAGCAGCTGCTGCATTTCCCACTCTTGGCTTATACTTGGGGCAAACTATTTTCCTGGGTTTCAAGGTCAAAATTAGGTACCTCGTCTTATATTTGGGTCGGTTATATTCACGTATATATGGTACAAAGGTGACAAAGACAAAAAAAAGGCAAAATAACATCATAATCTCCGGCTCACTCTTTGCAGTTTTCTTTTTCTATTGCCATTTGGCATCATGCCAGCCTCTGTACAACCTGAATCCTTCATCAATATAATCTCATCCAGATTTAGTTTTCACACAAAGGCATGATCCTTTGAAAACAATCTTCCTGGGCAAGATTTTTTTTAACAACAAAGGACCAATTACTAATTAATTGTAGGCACAGTGGCTTGCAGAATGAATGCCATGCCTTTTAAATATATATATTATGTACCAGATTGATTTTGGCGAATGGAATTTATAGTCTTAAACATTATCTCAAGGTTCAAGATAACATGACTGATCTTTGCCGCCTTTCCCCATCCCATGTAACAGATGTAAGAAGTGCAACAGATGTGTAAGATCTATTATGTCATCTATCAACATTTTCTTTAAATTTCAAAAGGCATCATCAAGAAATGTCACTCCTTCCACCATTCCCCAGCCCTCGTTGGCCCACCAGAGCTGACAGACCATAAAGGAGGGGATAGGCACAATGGGTTGTGTTGTGATAATACTTATGTAGCCAGGCTTGTACTGATTCTAGAGATGCCACTAGTTCCTTGTTGGACAATAATCTGGTTCTGATTCCAAGCTTCCTTTCTGAAGTCTCTGACCCTTACAGAACCATAGGTGTAAAGCAAAATGTGAATTCAGTGTGCTGACCTTCTGTTTGTGAAAAATAAGGTTTTTCAATTCAAGAAATCAATGGATAAGACCACGCTATATGTTTCATATATTGTATGTTGCAGTTCTGGGAATTACCCATCCTTCTCTAAACCATTTAAGTCTATTTCAAATACCTGCACTGTTTTCATGCAAAGAGTGCATAAAAAGCAGTTAATGCAGATCAATGGAATCTTGCTGAGGGATAACGGGAACTCTTGTCCCAAAGCAATTACTTTGTACATCCAACTGCATTTCCTGCTTTGACAGTGTTTTGACTGTTGTGGTTCCTTCCAGCTCTGCAACATTAAACTCTAGTTTATTTCCTCCTGTTGGCTGGATAGCTCAGTAGTGTAGGTAGCCAGATGTTGGGTGTTCAATTCCCGACTATGCCTCCTGAGAGAAGGGCCAGCCTATGTGGCCATTGGCAAGCTGTAAAGTCCAAGGGAATGGTGAACCATTCCTGTATATTCTTTACATAGAAATCCTGGAAAGGGTTGCCATGAATCAAAATCAACACAACCACAAACTGTTGTCATTGTTTTTGCTGCTGCTGCTGATGATGTTTCCCTAGGCTTCTGGGAGCACAGCTGAGCACAACTGCATGGTGCTTAACACTAAAAATGAACTCATTCTATGTGTATTTGCCTTGGTTATGGCTCTTGGACCTGTTTTCCCAGAAACATGTCTGGATAAATTAGGGAAGTTTTAAACCTCATTAAATGTATATAGGAAACTGATATATCTGTACCCATTACAAAGCCAAGTTCCATAGAGTTGGGTGGGTTGTTGTTTTTGTTGTTTTTTACTACAGCTCCCAGATATTACCATCCAACAAGGTCAGTAACTATTTTGGCTGAGAGATTTTGGATTATACAGGTTATTTATTGAAAATGTATTCAAATTCTGCTCTGAATCCCGTTTCCAAAATAGCAGAAGAATGAAACAAAGCCACAGCTAATGGGAGCAGCTTGCACACTAGACTGGCACTTGATTGGGTGGGGGTGGGGTGGGGAGAAAGAGGGGGAGGGAGAGAGGGGGAGCCAAATGTGGCAAGCAAAGTTAACACACATTTTATAGCTATGATAAAATATTCAACCTGCACCTCTGAAGGAAATGACATTATGGCTTTTCTTCCTTCTTCTCCTCCAATTTTTATAGTTTGTTCTCATTTTCTCCTGGATTTCCGCCCCCTCCCCCATCCCATGTATTATTTGTAGGGCATCCCTGTAGCACATGCATAGGGTTTTGCTTTGCTTTTTTGGCCATCTGTAAAAACTGATGCCATAAAATGACATCTATCTAATGAGAATTATTTTATTTATTTATTTATTTCAATTTCTGTACCGCCCACTTGGCCATGGCCAACTCAGGGCAGTTTACAATCATAAATAAAAACTTAGTAAAAAAACTGATTAAAACTACCCATCCACTAAAAAGGATGCAGGGGCCGAGGGGGCTGGAGTTACACTATACCAGCCAACCAACGGTGGACACCCTTCCACCTGCACCCCATACTTGGCCTGCCAGCCAAGTTTTAAGTTCCTTTCTGAAGGGCAGCAATTCTGTCTGGAGATGCAATTCTGTTGGCAGGAGGTTCCAGAGGACTGGTGCGGACACGGAGAAGGCCCTCCTCCTTGTGCTAGAGAGGCGAGCCCCTCTAGCCAATGGTATCATAAGGGATCCCCTCTGGTCCGCTCTGGTTGGATGGACAGACATCCTTAGGGCGATGTGGTCTCTTAGGTATCCTGACCCATTACCATGTAGGGCTTTAAAGGTCAAAACCAGCACCTTGAATTGCACCCGGAGGCAAACTGGTAACCAGTGCAGCTCCCGAAGCAGTGGTGAGGCCCATCACCACCCAGCATTCTGAACCAGTTGTAGCCTCCGAATAGTCATCAAGGGCAGCCCCATGTAGAGCGCATTACAATAGTCTGGTCTGGAGGTGACCAGAGCATGAGTGACCATGAGTAGGGAGTCCCTGTCCAGGAACGGATGCAACTGGCGAATTAGCTGAAGCTGTGCAAAAGCCCTCCTGGCCATGACTGCCACCTGTTCTTCTAGCAGTAGCCGCGAGTCCAGGAGGATCCCCCAAGTTGCGCACCAGGTTTGTCTGGGGCAAAACATCCCCATCCAAGACCAAAGATGGTAGTTCCCTGGACAACACAGGGGCCCCAATCCATAGCCACTCAGTCTTGCTGGGGTTCAGTTGTAGCCCATTGGCCCCCATCCATACCCCACAGCCCTCAGACACCCAGATAGGACTTTGACAGCATCGCTGGGATAACCACAGGCCAAGATGTACAACTAAGTGTCATCCGCGTACTGAAGGTACCGCACCCCGAATATTACCAGAGGGCCTATGCTTGTGCAAAAATGTCATTCTTTATTTATATGCGACAGCAATGTTCATGTCTGCTTTACAAGGATCCACTGTCCCCATTTTATTCTTAAAATGACCCTGTAAGATAGAGTTGTCTAAGAAGTACTGACTGATTGACCCAAGGGTAAGAAAGTACGCTTTAAGACTAAGCAGAGATTTGAATTTGCATCACTCTAGTCCAGTGCCGAAACATTTAACCATCACACTATACTGCTTCCCTCAATTACATCAGTAATTGATGTACTGTATAAATGATTCTAAGGCAGTATTTCCCAACCTTTGGTTCTTGTACTTCAATTCCCAGAAGCCAAAGTCAGTACATAAGCTGTTCAGTGCTTTTGAGAATTGACTTCGGCTTCTGTGAATTGAAGTTCAAAACCAAAGTTTGGGAAACACTGATCTAAGGCAAAAATATATTGTCTGAAATGCTGTTATGCCTGCACAACAGGAGTAATGTCATCAGTAGTAGCAGATTGCCACTATTTGAACACATTCTGATGATTCTAGAGTGGAGTTTGGTGGTGGTGATGTGAATGGGTTACGCAACATACCCAAATCACCAAAGGAAACCTTTAATCAGCAGCAATCTGCCACTGCTGCTACAGTCGTTCCCACTGCACATTCAGAGCATACCTGTCAAGCACGGTTCCGGACAATATGGGACCTGCACAGAACCCTTCTGTGCAGGTCCCTTCTGGCAATGCGTAGAAGCCTTCTACACATGCGCAGAAGGGACCTGCGCAGAAGGCTTCTGCGCAGAACCCTTCTATGCATATGTAGAAGCCTTCTGCACATCCCCTTCTGCGCAAAACCCTTCTGTGCATGCATAGAAGGGTTCTACACATGCGTAGAAGGGTTCTACACATGCGTAGAAGGGTTCTGCGCAGAAAGGGATGTGCATTAACTACTCCCCACCCCCACCCCCACCCCGCTGTCAAATTACGGGATGGCGGTGGCTCCGGGTGGGAAAGCAGGAAAGTGGCACTGAATTATGGAAAATCCCGGCCAATATTGGATACTTGACAGGTATGATTCAGAGCTGTCCAAATGGATTTTGGCCACTGATTGAAAAATAATTCAAAAATTAAATGCACTTAATTTGTATAATTTGGGAAATCAAAGTTAATTTAAAAATTATGCAAATCCATGCAGTATGCAAGGTTTGATATCTATTTTTACTAATATATAAATTACACTGCTTGGATTTAGAGAATACAGTGTGTGAATCCTAATCATAAATTGAATTCAAATTTAGTTGTGTTTAGTATAGACTCACTGGAATCTATGAGACATATTAGTCATCAGTAACTTGCGTCCCACTGATGTCAGAAGGTCTACTCTGAACATTAGTCTGGATCCAAACCAATATAGCCACCTTTCTCTTTTATTCAAGCAGAGCTTAAGCAGAGGGGATGGATTTCAATATTTTCAAAAAATAATATGAAGGAAAAAAGGGATTGGGTTTGCATCCCCACAGCCACTGCACTCTGATCAAAAGCAGAGATTAATGTCTGTTGGGTGCAGAGGATTTTTCCCCCAGACTAAAGCTTTATCACTTCTGTTTTGGCCTTAAACAGATTGCAGATATGCAGCCTGAAAAATGCTCCTATTATAGCTTCCCTCAGAACATCTTCCATTTAACTTCTGGAGAATTCAATTTGCATTATCCATTCTGTCTATATTGTGGCTGTCAGATTACGAGTGCCTCCAAGAAAAGACTAATTAATGCAAGAAGAGAAATAAGAAAGAGGATTGAATGACTTGGTCAACTGCAGCCTGATTCGGCAGCATTACCTGCTCTCGCATGGAACATACGTAAGGTTCTTGGTCTAAAAAATTAACCTGCACAACCAATTGAATGCAAATCTTCAACATCTTCTCTTTTTGCCAGAAACGTGCATGGAAATCCTAGTGAATTGCTGAAAGTTTTGATAAATCCCCACTCGATAATTGCACCACTACAAAGATTCCTTCCATGCTTCAAAACTCCTGAGCCTAAAATATAAAGAAACACATATTTTCATGAATAGACTTAAGTCTAGTTAGGTATCTAGTCCTAACTAGAATAGACCCATTGAATCATGAGATTTACATATGGGTTGATTCACCAGACTACTTGCTGGATTTACTCTAGCTGGATGCAACCATAGAATTTAAACTCTAGCATCTATTAATTGGTACATTTAATTATTGATATTCAAGATAATTGATGATGACAATGATGATGACGATATGTCATAGCAGACCATCCCATACTTTTATAAGTATTGAGTACTCAGAAGCGATTTATCAGTCCATCCTTCTGGCAGCACAATAGGACTATGCAGCTTGCTCAAGGCTACATAGTTTGGCTCTCCTCTTTGGAAGCATAGAAGGGAATCAGACTCCAAGGTGCTGTTAACCCTCTGAGCTATCCAGCCAATAATACCATTTGTACATACATCAAATGTAAACATATGTCATAATAAAGAAGTATGCAGTAATGACTTAGAGTAGCTGCAACTAGAATAGACCCACTGAATCAATGGCACTTACAAAGGAGTTGACTCACAAAATCACCACTGATTCAGTGAGCCCACTCTAATATGACTTAATCAGCTAAGCAATAAGATTATAGCCAATGGGTCAAATAAACCTATCCTTCCTCACTTTTACTTTTCTTATAACAACAGATCTAATAAACTGTGTATTATATTGTAATCAACAGTGCAGCTACACAGAAGCCTCTACTTATGCCACCTGTCACTACCCAGAGAATGGCAAGTGATGGGAACTGTGGAAGGCTGCAGCATTGATGTTAGTGATGACTGCTCCCTGCAGTGTCATTTTTTCATCTTTGCAAAGCTTTGAGTGTGCATTGTCTGTTTTCCTTTTGCAGTTCTTATCAAGTTAACCATTTTTAAGTCTTTCATCCTTTCCATTAAAATGCTCAAGGCAGATCACAGAAATTAAAAAAAGATATGCACAACATAAAAAGATAAGATAAGAAATAAAAAGTAACCAGGAGACAGCACATAAACTCTCTGAAGCCGTAAAGCCCCCCCCCCCCCCAACTTCACAAATATTTGAAAAGCCAAATGCCTACCAAAAAAAAAGTCTGTCCTAACTGCCTCAATGTGGGAGAGGGAATACAGCACTTCCTCAAGGCAAGAGCTGGACAGTCTAGCCAGTGGTTCCCAATGTGGGACCCATGCCCCCCCAGGGAGACTTCACTTCTCAGAAACCTAAGTCAATACATTGACTGATCAGTGCTTTGGGGAATTGACTTAGGATTCTGGGAATTGAAGGTTGGGACACACTGGCCTAGACCCAACTTCAGAGAAGGTATTCTCTCTCTCCCCTTTGCCATTGTCAGATACAATTCAGTTCCTAGCGAGACAGAAATAAGAGACATTCAAGGAAACTTTTAAGGAGGAAACAGACTTTGTGTGGGGGATCTTGCACTGGCCTCTAAAAAGGAGCCAGCAGCCAGTGGAGTTCTTGCAGACTAGGGAAGGTTTAAAGCAAAGCATACAGACTTCTTGACCGCTCCATAGGGCTTAGTGCACTCTCTGGGCAGTTCACAAGTTAATTAGCATTTTGCCCCCAACATGCTAGGTATTCATTTTAGCAACCTCGGAAGGATGGAAGGCTGAGTCAATCTTGATCCCTGGTCAGGATCGAACTCACAACCATTTATTTATTTATTATTATTTTATTTATTTATTTAAATTTATATCCCGCCCAATCAGGAGAACCCGACTCAGGGCAGCGTACAACAGTTAAAAATGTATAAAACAGATTTTAAAATCCCAAATCGCCCACTCACTTCCCCACCCTACTACCCCCACCTCAATAAAAAAATAAAAAGAAATAAAAGGGAAGGGGGGGATACAACAACACAAAGGGAGGGATATTAATTAAGTACTAACTGGGGATGAGCCAACAGGATGGAGCCGTATTCCCACTAAGGCCCCACACCTGCCCTGCCAGCCAGGTTTTCAGTCCTTTCCTGAAGGGCAGAAGTTCTGTCTGTAGCTTAAATTCTGTTGGCAGGAGGTTCCAGAGGGCTGGAGCGGACACGGAGAAGGCCCTTCTTCGTGTGACAGAGAGGCGAGCCCCTCTAGCTGAAGGCACAACTAGGGAGCCCCTCCGGTCCGCTCTGGTTGGACGGGCAGACACTCTCGGGACGATGCGGTCTCTCAGGAATCCTGGCCCACTGCCATATAGAGTTTTAAAGGTCAAAACCAGCACCTTGAATTGCACCCGGTAGCCAGTGCAGCTCCCGGAGTAGTGGGGAGGCACAGGCATAACGTCCACATCCCATCACCATCCATGCAGCTGCATTCTGAACCAGTTGTAGCCTCCGAATGGTCGTCAAGGGCAGCCCCATGTAGAGCGCATTACAGTAATCTAGTCTGGAGGTGACCAGAGCATGAGTGACCATGAGTAAGGAGTCCCTGGTTGCAGGATAGCAGCTTAACCACTGCACCACCTTGCCTCCTCACTTGCAACAAAACCTGATATTCCATGTGTTTTCAGGGCTAACCAGGGGCATCGTTCAGCACTCTATCGATCTCAAATAAGCAAGGACAAACACTCAAGCCAAGTTATGAAATGAACAGATGGCAAGAACTTCGCATGTCAGCTGGGTGGCACATGAATGAATGAATTGTAGAAGGTACTGAGAGGCAGCCTGGAAAACCTTTCACAAAGATATGTGTAGTGACAATGTGCCTTGCCTCTGAGTTCAGGGTCATGAGCTTCTTGGCAAATTGAGAAAAAGAAAACTATGCTATCTGGTTCACCTTTGAATCAGGCAACCCTGATTTCAGGCAACCCTGATTTCAGTGATGAGGGGAAATTTGGTTCTGTTCCCTGCCTGGTTGCACAAGGATTGCCCTGAGCAGCAGAACATCTGGACAGATGTTGAAGGCTCTGCGCTTGATGGCTGGCAATAACCAAAAGTGATGAAGGTGACTTACCAACTTGTCCCATTTAATGTTTCAAGTCTTTGGGGTGTTTTCATCATAGAGAGGAATTAAAATTGGGTTTTGATCATTGATGAACAGGTTTAGGCATATCAAAAAAAAATTAACACATGTTCTTTCTAAGATTAGCTTCTCCTCTAGCAGCCTGAAAAGGATATTTTTGATAAAAGGGACACTCAGAAGAATTCTTCACAGTGTTTGGAAGCCAGCATACATGTATACGGTAAATAATGCCCAAGGAAACAATTATTTATTTTGGTAGGGGTGCTCTTGTGTATGTTATGTACAGAAAGAAACATATAGAGATATAGGTATAAGAGGGAGAGATGAAAAACCACAATAATTCTGGCTGTATTTCAATACTGACCTTGAAGGGGGGGAAATCACAGTTTACATAAATTCAAGCAATGCACATCTATAAAAGCACAGCATGATTACCAATATTATACAAAGTATATGAGCAACAACAGCTCCTGTAACAGTAAAGCAGTTTGAGAAGGCTCAGGGTCATGAACTCAGACAACATGAGCCAGAGAAGCATAAATGGAGATATTGTGGGATAAGGGCAGGTCGGGAAGAAGTTTGAAGAGTAAAAAGACTTCACTAATAATGAGGACAGGTGATTCCAGACATAGGCAACAACATAGCAGAAGCCAGAGAAAGAGAGAGAGTGGGAGGAGGTACTAAACATTCTCAGTAGCTAAGCTTCTGTGAGAACAGGAAAGACAAGAACGGATCAAAAAATCTTCAGAATCCTTCAGCATTGCAGAGTATGATAATGATAGTGTACTTTGTTATACCGGCTTCTTCTGACTTTGTTAGACAGAGCACTTTTCTTTCTAAGGGCCAAACTCAACTGGATTCCATTCAAGTAGCCTGTTTAGTTTGGCCCTTAGAAAGAAAAGTGCTCTGTAAAGCTTTGTTTTACATTATTGTTGTTGCTCAATTGCACAGTTGAGTATGACCCTTAGCGACCCCATGGACCACTGCATGCCAGGCACCCCTATCCTCCACCATCCTCCGCAGCCCGCTCGGCTCTACACCCTTCTTAATAGAGCATTAATAGAGATTTCTTCTTTGCAAACAAGCTGTGATTATTTAGGAGGGAGATATGCTAATTCTTGGCTCAGTGGTGTGACACCGGTATCAGAAATTCAAATTGTACAACTTGGTAATAGTGTGACTAATAATGATGTGGAAAAGATTTGACAGGTTTGGAGAGTTGCCAATTTGTTTTCCATAAGCCAACACTTATTGTCAGCCAAGGTTAATTTGCGGTAACCCGGATATTACTGTTAGAATAAAGGCACTACACAATGATGCTAAGTACTGTATTTGTACTAGCACTCACACTTAGATATCTGGAGTTTGTGGTTTATTATTTTTATATAGTTTTGAAGAGGTAGATTATATTGTAATCATCCCACAGCATTTGGAAGTGCTGCTGACCTGTTTTCTACTGTAAGTAAATGTATGAAGGGAGTCTAATCTTCACATTTTCGCTATATTTTTATTGTAACATGGCCATGTGTGGTTGATCGTAACTGGCTCTGAATTGTCTATAAATTGTAGAGTTAGAGGAGTTGCTGGGGATGACAGCGTTGTATAGTCCCATTCTCTGATCTCAGTTAACATCATAACAGTGGGATAATGAACAAACTGCAATTCCTTAGGCAGCCCCCACATGATATAATCCATTGCAGGAATTTAATTTGTGGATTACTGCAGCCTTGAGTCACAGGAGATAATTTACCAGAAGGTGCTCCAGTGCTTAGGGACTGCAGTGGCTTAGTGGTTAAGGCACTGAACTTGATGCCTGGAAGGTCAGCGGAAACCTGAGTCCTGCATGACAGGGTGAGCACCCGTCTCTGTCCCATCTCCTGCCAACCTAGCAGTTCGAAAGCAAGAAATTGCAGGTAGATAAATAGGGACCACTTCAGTGGGAAGGTAAACAGCATTCCATGCACTCCGGTGTCAAGGCATGCCTGCCATATGTCCACAGAAACTTCTGTAGATGCAGTTAGCACTGGCTCTTTGACTATGAAAGTTGATAAACACCAAGTCGAAACCCTGGCTTTTGAGCAAGAGCACACTTTACCTTTATTCCAGTAATTAGCAACAACTGGTGGTAGAAAGATGATTTGGGGTAATGAGCAGCTCCAATCTTCATATCACAAACTTCACTGGATGTGCAGTTCCACGTAGAATAGATTCAGTGCCACCTTCATCTGCCTCTCTGGCCTTAACTCTTGTTTACTGGCCATCCAGTCCACATATTCTGAATCATCTGTGTTAGAGGTAAAGCCAAGATGCATGTGCCATTTTACCTTTACACATGACACTAAGCCAGGCGCGTGCTGGTAAATTGGGCAATCGGGCTTTGTCCCACCTCGCCTTCACCTCTGGTGCCCTGGGGCACCAATAGCAATGTTGGCAATTTGGGATTCTCCCCACCCCCACCCCCAACAGGCAGACCCACCACTCCCTGTCCAGCACCTTCCCATGGTGCCCTGCACACCCCTGCACCAAGCTCCAAGAAAAGTCACAATAGCCTCACTCAAGAGTTATGTGTAAATGTTTAAAAGCATGGGTGATAAAGATAGAACCCTGTGAGATTTCATATCATAATCATCAAGGAGGTAAGAAGCATAATCCTATAGAAATGGGTCATAGAATTAATAGCAGAACCACAACTAAGCAGTTCCTCCAATCTCAAATCCACAAAGCCTTTCCAAAACAATTCCATGGTCAGTAAAATCAACAGAGAGGTTCAGAATTAACTAAGTGCCATATGTAGATAACCGTACTCCCTTAAATGGTGAAAAATGTCTGATTGGCTTAGCACAGGAGTTCTCAACCTATGGCCCATGGGCTGGGTGTGGCCCACAGCACCATTTCATGTGGCTCCCCACTGCCTCCACCACACCTGGAAGTGCCATGTGTTGTTCCTATTTAATGTACAGAGTGCCCCCATTGTGTAGGCAGGGCAAAATGGCTGACCGCCCCCCCCCCCCCCGCAAAGCTGTCTGAGGGAGCATGACCCAGCCCATGACTAGAAAAGGTTGAGAACTCCTGGCTTAGCACATGCTTGTGCCCATCTCCAAACTTTGCTTTCCAATGTACTTTCTTTATGACTGGTTATTGGAAGGTAAATTTGTATTTAATTTGTAGGTCCAATTGACATACATGAAAGGGAATTCCACTATACAAGGAAAAACATGTTAATAGCAGGGGATACACAGCCCATGTAATGTTTAGCCTCTGTGTCTCTCTCATCACACAGCAGCAGAGGCAATTGATGTGCCATCATAAAATAAAGATAATTTGGAGCAGTATAGCAATTACCCATTCCTTCTCCAGGAAGAGAAAGTTTGGTAGTAGGCAATATACGACTGCAAACTTCCAAGTCCAAGAAGGGCTTTTTCCAGGGTCATTGCAAAACCCACTCCTTTAGTTTAGCCAAGACCACTCCTTCTTAACAAAGTGGTATTTAGTACCTTCTTGATCCAGCTGATCAGTTAAGCTTTCCTTTCTTGATATTTATAGACAAAGACAGTTCAAGAATTTTAATCTACACTTGCCCAAGAACTCTGTTCACGTTCTCAACCTACAGTTGATCTCCAGATAATGATGCTGATACATGGAGTGTCAAATGAAAAACACCAGCCAGTTGGAGACAGTAATAAATTTTATAACATCCCTTGCTAACCTATGCAAACAGTATTAGTGAGCAAAAAGCATTATACTGTGGCGCCAGGACTCCCATCCTGGCGACACTGTCATGTGTTTCTCAATGTCAATTAACACAAGGGGTGGGAATGTATCATCAGTATCAGATATAATTGAAAGGGGTAGGTCGGGAGGAGGACGCCTGAATTTTGATTTTACTGGAACAATATTTCAGTCACTATTAATATGAATAATAAACTGGGTCATGAATTAGACTGTGTCTCAAAAATATAGTATAGTCATCACAAACAGACACAGAAGAAGCCTACACGAAGAGCAGAGAGCAGTGTGAGCATGCGTGGGTGTCCCCTGGGCAGTGGCTTGTAGCAGGCTAATTCTTCCATATTCAGAAGGCTTCCACAAAGGCAACAGATGGTTGTTGATGTATATTTTCCACACAGCAGCAACCAAGGCTGCAGTGCTTAAAGGAAAAGCGGCCATGGTGAGACAATATCTCGGTGAAATAGGTGGTTACACCACCCCCACAAAAAGGGAGGCTGTGTTTATAAACGTGCCACCACTGGAATCTCAACTAGCAAAAATTACTTGCAGAGACAAGTTGCTAGTGAAATGGTTGTGACAGGTGTTGACAGATGAGGGGAAACTTGATTGGTGTCATGTACATGACACTTTGTGTTGTAGAAGTCTTCCCCTTCTTCTTCTCATTCTTTCCTTACTGGAGGTAGAACATCACCGCTGTTACCATCATCATCCTGGCCATTTTGACTTTGGGGATAAGAACTCCAAACAATGATATTGTATCCAAGCCAGTCCCCTACATTGTGTAGCCAATCCATTCTTTTCCTCCTAGCATTTTTTCTATGGTTTTTTTTACCTCAAATGATCAACTGTAACAATCTGTTCTTTCCATTTTTCGTTACATAATCAAAATGTTCTAGCTTTCTCAGTCGTATGTGCTATATGATGTCTTGGTTTTTATTAATTTGCTTCCGTACTTCTTTGCTGTACATCCTCTTGATCCAGAATATTCTTAGCATTAGGCTTCATAAATCACATTTCAAATGGTTTCTATCCTATTTATGGTGTTCTCAGCTTGAAAATTGCTTTCAAATGACTTTGTCTGTGTGGATTTGATCTAGATCAGTTTAGCAGAGCTCTCTTGCAAGGGCTCATCAAGGAAATGTTCCCTCTAATGCTTCCAAAAATATTTAAACACCATGTAGGTGACCACAGTATAGAATTGTGATGGCGAACCTTGGCACTCCAGATGTTCTTGGACTTCAGTTCCCAGAAGCCCAAGCCCCGTGAATTCACACGGATGGGTTTGCTGTGATTCATCTGGCCCACACCACACCACCCTTGTCGCTCCTGGAAGCAAAATGCGCCAGTACAGGAGTGGCGAGGGCGGCGTGGCGTGGGCCAGATGAATCACAGCAAACCCATTCGTGTGAATTCACCGAGGCTTGGGCTTCTGGGAATTGAAGTCCAAGAACATCTGAAATGCCAAGGTTCACCATCACGAGTATAGAAGGACTGTTGTCTTCATTATCTGGCCAGTTTCCTCAGCATCTTCCAAGTTCCAACACTGTTTGGGAAAGATCCAGGGAGACTCTGAAATAAACAAAGTCATTTAGCAGAAGTTAATTGATCTTCACTGCTTTCTGCAGTGCCGTGTTGGAGCGATTGTTGGGCAATAAGAATAAGCCACAGTTCTCCCACTTGGGGGCCCTACCTTCCCTTTGAGATGACACTACTCACAGTACTTTGCTAAATACCGCTTTGACTGCTAAAACATTGCCCTTAATTAAATACACGTGGCTCTCTGCACAGCTGGTAAAGGGGGGGAAATCTGTGCTATGCAGAGCTCCCACAAAAATGTTTCTTGTCTCTTCCATCCCTGGTGAAAGGCAGGCATTAGTTGCACAGCACAAGTGCTGAGACAAGCCATCTGTCACAAGCAGTAATGAGAGGGGGCCCGAATGCAACACCTCCCGACATAAACAGAACATACATTCAAGCTGATTTCAGGGGGTAGGAACAGGAGTCTCTACTGCAAAGTAGACATGTTAGCTGTGGAGAAATGGGAACTGTAATCCAATATACCTGAAGAGTATCGGGTTGAAAGGCTATGAAATGCCTATCTGGTCTTCTTTTTTCCCTGCATCTTATGAGCACTTCTACTTGTTTCAAAACCTGGCACCATGATCTTAATTCCTTAGGTTATGACGCTGAACTTGATGATTGGAGGGTCGGCAGGTCAGCAGTTCAAGACCTGAGTGCTGCACAACAGAGTGAGCTCCCGTCTCTGTCCCAGCTCCTGCCTACCTAGCAGTTTGAAAGCAAGAAATTGCAAGTAGATAAATAGGAATCACTTTGGTGGGCAAGGAAACAGCATTCCGTATCTAGTTATGGCTGCCACATGTCTACGGAAATGTCTGCAGACCAGTGGTGGGCATCAGCAGGTTCACACCAGTTCGCTAGAACTGGTAGCAGAAATTCTGGCTGCCCCCACCCATCCAAATTTTGAAATAAAGTAGTCCTAATTCGGGTGCAATGCAGGGCTTTCCCTCTGGCAATGCCCAGCATACCACGCCCACAGTGTGGTAGTAAAAATATTTGGAGCCCACCACTGCTGCAGACACAGACAGAGCTGGCACTTTGACTATAAATAGAGATGAGCACTGAACCCTAGAGTCAGATACAACTGGCTTTTGAGCAAGGTCAACCTTTACCTAGCACATGTTCACAAACAGAGAATGTAAAACCACCTGTGCTGTCATAATTGGGATCTTCCCCATTAACTTATTAATTTTTCCCGGGAAAATCATCAAGGTATTTGGTGCTGGGCTGTCCTTTCCACAGTGCTGAGCTCAGTTTTCTGCTAGTACTTTTCTTCTCTTCATAATTGCTATCAATTTTTTTGAGAATTATGGCCTTGTTTGGACAGCAAACGTGGGGGACGTTCATAGGGGTGAGGATAAGTTTGGACTGCAATGTTTGAGAAACAGGGGTGGCAGCGGAACTGAGTTTTTCCAAAGAGAAAGCACGTTTCCTTTAACAGAAAAGTATGCCTTATGGTTCGTCTGCCCCTTCGAGTGGTAAGAAACAGGACAAATTATCTGATCCCAAGCAGGAGATTGAAGGCTAGAGGCATGAGGAAAATCTGCCACTCGCTGTTAACTCTTGGTGGCATCATATCACTACATGTCATTTTATAATTGTCAGAGCATTGGTTAAAATTTGTCTTACTGGAGCCAAGATGTCTCTAAAAAGACACCAATCTGATTTGCAGAAACTATTGTACTTATTTAGCTTTTTGATTATAGGTATCCCACTGTTTAGGATGGAGGTAAATGCAGCTCAGAATAGAATTGAGACCAGTCAGATCTCAGAGGAGTGACCGCAGACCACACCAGCCTCTTTTTCTTCTCCAACCTATCATCATATTTCTCATTCTTAACATACTCTTAAAAATAAAGAACTTAAGAAATAACAAAAGCAGCGAGAGAAGTTTGAGAGAGAGTGAGAGAGCAGGATGATACTGGCAGGTCAGAAGCATGGCCTCTGTATGGATGGCAGCTGAGAAGCAAAGGGTCATTTCTGGGTTAAAGAGGGATCCTCACGTGGTTATCGAGTATTGATTATTTACTGAATATATTTTTGTGATTCTCTATTGTTGTATATTATACCATATGTTTTTGGACATGTTGTAACTGCCGCCTTGAAGTTGGCCTCGGCTGAAAAAGTGCAGGATATAAATCCAAAATTTCTGTTGTTGTTGTTGTTGTTGTTGTTGTTGTTGTTGTTGTTATTGTTATTACCTTTGGCAGGCACCTCTCTACTGCTTGCTGTTTTGACACTCTCACCACCCTGATGGAAATGGCAAGCAAGATGGTGATTTCAATTTGCCACCCTCTTCTCTCGCTTGCCACCAAGCAGGCACATGCAGGCCAGAGATTATAGGCAGAAGAACAGTGCAGTTTTAAATATCAGAGGGCCTTCTGCAGTTTCCCATGGTTGCTCTCGTGGGCTTAGAGTCAGGTCAGCCTGTGTTGACCTGTGCAACTATTGCAGAGTTTTAAACTTTAGCCAAGCAGTAGGAATGCAGGGACTGACAGAGGAGAGTGGCTACAAGTTTCCCAGAGTCCACTCTTTTCTCATTAACTGGCCCTTATTAACTCACTCTGAGACATTTATAGGAGAAAGAAAGAACACAAATCTTTATTTACAGTTTCTTAGAATTATAAATGTGTGCATGCTGCTTTCTTTGCTGCACACATAGCAACCAGCCACACAGACCAACAGCAACAAAACAACTGACACCGATTGTCAAAATAGAGGGGAAGAACACAGGGAATAGATAGGCAAGGTCCTCTTTGAATTCAGAGTTGGGAAGGAAAAATTGGTAAGTGCCGGATGGGTAGATAGTCACCCCAACCCAGAGAAGTCCCTCTCAGTCATTCCAGCTACAAGCAGCATGCAAGGTTGCTATAAAACTCCAACAGAAGCAGTCCTTAACCAGATAATAGTACA
The DNA here is from genome assembly GCA_035047345.1 of Bradypodion ventrale. Taxonomy (NCBI): domain Eukaryota; kingdom Metazoa; phylum Chordata; class Lepidosauria; order Squamata; family Chamaeleonidae; genus Bradypodion; species Bradypodion ventrale. Next base: position 273,959,112 of record JAWDJE010000002.1, read on the forward strand.
CAGTGGGCAGCATCTGAAATCCAGGAAGCTCTAGAAACCACCACCAGAGCAAAATGCTAGAACTCCAAATCCCAGATACACCTGAGATGAAGAAGCAGGAAGGAGAAGGGTAAAGAATAAGAAGGCATCAGCACAGTTTCCCCTGGTGCTGGAAAGAGCAAGAGATTCTGGATTGCCCTTAGTCCTGTGAGCTTTTTGCTAGGACCTGTCAGAATTTCAGTCTTTGCAGAGATCAAGGAAAATAGACCAAAGCAGTAAGCATCCGACCTCTTTCCCCTCAACCTTTCTCTATACTAGCTCCTTTCCCATTTTATCTTTATCTTTTCATGCCTATTTCACAGCATCCACTGAAGAGCTTTCATTCTAGTATATTCTGTCCCAAAATGGATAAGTGTCCTCTTTCCCAACGACTCTGGTTATACTTGTGAATAAAAAAAACCAAATGTCACTAAATTATAGAGGTGTTGCTGGATAGTACCAGGGATAATGATAGCAATTAGTAGTGCAGATTTTTAAAGGATCTCAGGCTTCACTGCACTGAAGAATTCCAGGTTCTCTTCAGTTAAAAAGTCCCCACTGGAATGACAGCCAGTGCCATTGAATCACTCTTCAGGGACAGGATCGGTTGCACTCCAGTCACTTCCTTTGGAACTGGAGGAGCTAATGCTCAACACATTTGAGGAATGCCATCCTTAGGACAGTTTTAAAGTGGCCATTCATAGAATTCCATGGGAAATCTTCCGCCTGTGTCTTACACAAAGCAGTCTAGTTCCATCCAACCTTGTGTCTGAACTGAACCATCTCAGCCTTCAGGTGGTAGTTTACCTGCTGGATAAAATAAAATTCCCTGCACATAGAAATCCAGCAAGTCAGAAAAAATGCTAAGCTGTAAAATCCTAGACTGTCCTTCACAGTTAGTTTTCTGTGTGGAGGGAATTTTGTTTGTTTGTTTATAGGGAAAATGTACACTCATGGATGGTGTGCTTTTGCTCCAGTTGTTAAGTAAACCTTGTGAGAATGGAGCCCACCTGCTTTTAGACCTGAGTGGACTTCTTTGGATGCAGAGATTAAAAATGATTGTAGAATAAGATATAACAGCTTCTTAGAAGTCCATTGTTCACTACTTGTGTGTGTATGTGGGTGTGCACACAAGAGCACAAAGCTATGCTAATCGCTTTTCAGGTTCAATCAAACCTGCCTTAAGAAAGTTGCTTACTTGTGTTTCAAATCTGAGATACCAAAGAAATGAGGGAAGAAAAGTTTGGAGTTGGGCCTGTCTCGATCTAGTAACCGCAATCTAGCTAAAGATGTCAAAGAGTCTTTGGAAAGCAGAGAACGGATTGACTCACCCACCCACCCCTTACAAAAATAAGGAAGTAGCACACAGCCGGTATAATCCTTTCCCATTTAGTTACATCATCGCACTGTTGGAAAGATCACAGTGTTGAGCCCTTTTGAAGCAATTTCATCAGAGGTCAGGGCTACAGGCTGTGTAAATTTCTTTCCAGGAGATCAATCCTTACACCAGGCATGGCAAACATTTAAGCTAACGGACTGAGAACATGTCTACTTTGAATAAGCCTAAGAGAAAAGCTGCAGAACAATCTGGAGGCCTTTACCCTCAGGAATGACAGACTGGAGGGCAGATGTGAATTTTGCCAAAGCAGCGATCAGCAAGTAGAAGCTCCAGCTTCTAGTCCCCACTAAACCACAAAGTTCAACGGGTGACTTTGTCCCATTCATTCTTTCTCAGTCTGACCATCCTTCCAGAGCCTTTTAAAAGTAGTGAGAATGGCAAACTGCTTGAGTTTATGGAGTGAGGGAAAGTGAAATTCAAAAGTAAATAATAAATGAATAGGAATAAATAAGTGTGAGTTACTTTTTGCAGTTAAGGGCATGGATGCATATTTAAAACCCTGCTTTTGATTTGGGAGGTCATTTGTGTAGACTAGGAGTATAATCAAGGGTGGCATTCTTAACTCTTTCTGGTAAGGCTTTAAGTGATAGTAATGTAGTACAAGACCAATTTAAAATTAACTTAATTGTTTAAAATGTCTCCTTTCCAACATAATGATAAATAAACTACATAGTTTAGCCCAGTGACTATTAGCAACCTTTGATGTTCGGAAATTGGAAGAGAAGCAGCCAGCATGAAAGGGCCAAACGCAGCTTTATTGTAAGCAAATGGTGGTGCAACAGCTCTTCATATACACTGTACAATGGATACATTTGGGCGGGAAACAATATGATTGGTTAGGAGAGGAGTGGGGTGATTGTGGGGCTACCGGACCTGAGTGAAGACTTCGTGTGTCTTGTTAGAAATGGTGGGAACGCAAGTCCCGTGATAGTTCAGTACCAAGAAGAAGACCAAATGGAGGATCACCCCCATTCTATAATAACAATTACACAACGTTACAGCAATAATTAAAGTTACATACACAACACAACCCCTTAGTCCTTTCCTACTAACACCAGTATTCTGTTGCATGGCTCTGCCAGCATAGCGGAAGAGCCACCACCAGGCTCTTTTTTTATTTAATGTGAGAGTGCAACCCCAAAAAACCTCCATTTCAGGTGACTTCCAGGTGGCATTTGAGCAATGAGATGAACTCAGGCACAATCTGAAGTAGAAGCATTAGACCGTCTTCTGTTTTAAAATATCCTTTGTATATAAAGGATTTGTGATTTCAAATCCAGAGTATAGAGTAGACCAAGAACCAAAAGCAAGGAGTAAGGTGGCAGAGATCTCTATGTTTCTCATCACCTGTGTAGTCCCTGGGCAGGAAACTGAGCAGGTGACTTGGTTACTGAATTCTCTTCTATCCAAGTTATAGTGATGCTTTTTGAATCTGCACCTATACATATAAATCACCACATGCAGGTTTTATGCACAACTTTGTCCTCTTTTGTATTTGTTTTTGATGGTGCATTTCCCTTTGGTGATACCTACACCCCCATTTTGCAAGGGAGTGAAGCTGAAGAGGACTGGTGGCCTTGCTGCAGCACCATTGTAAATCCACTCCACACAAGCTTGACGGCTGGAAATAACATTCCATCAGCCACTTTTCATTGACTAGATTAGGAAAACTGTCTCCCACCAAGTACTGCTGGCAGCAAAGCATCCATGCCTCAGTAAATGAGGTCAGCTGTCCTTGGCCATGACTGCAGCAAGTGCCGTGGGCTGGACAAGGAGAAGAAAGTGATGGGCCTTAACAAAAAGCCTGATTTAGCATTGGCATATCTGTGCTTAATTCCTTGGCCATAGAAGAAACCTTTCTTTTAAAACAGAAGATCAGCAAGCAGGAAGCAGAGGAATGCCAAAATACACCAGGTTATGGTGAGTTCTACAGGTTTTTAAACTGTAAAAGTGAGTGGTGATTGCTTTGGCTTGTTTATCAAAGAGATTTCTAGACTGCAGTTAATTCAGATTTCATTATGGCTTAGCACAGAGGATGGCAAAGTGCCAAAGACAGTAGATCAGTCCCAACTAGGGTTGCCTGATGGTATCCTAAAGGAGGACATGTCCTCCTTTTCTCTAATTTCTCCTCCCATCCTCCCTTACCTACTGTATGGACATGTCCTCTTTTTCTATAATTCTATAAATGGACATACAGTAGGTAAGGGAGGACAGGAGGACAAATTATAGAAAAGGAGGACATGTCCTCCTTTAGGATACCATTTGGCAACCCTAGTCCCAACCTGCTAGTAACTAAGTGTTTTTGCAGTAAACCTGTAAGAATTTTTAATAGCAATTGTTTAATAATTTCAACAGCTGAAAGGAGTCCCCAGAAATATTAGACACTGTTAGCCAGTGCATTTTACATGTGCTGCCATCTGGAGCAACCAGGGTGAAAAATATGTCTACCACTCCCTGACAGGACACGGGTGGAAGGTGGAGGCATCAAGCATAGGGCAAGTGACAAGGACAGGATACAGGTGGTCCCTGCTCAGTGCAGCTGTGATGGAGGACAACCACATAGTTTACAAAATTCAAGAGACTCTGAGGGACATGTTGAAACAATGGAATCTAGGTACAGAAAGGCAAGGTATATTTGTCAGAGACAGTGGAGCAAACATGGTGACAGTTCTGCAGGCTGGGGAGGTGAAAAGGGTGCAGTGTATGGCCCACACTTTCCATCTAGTAGTTTGGGATTCCTTGGAGGCTATGAGAGACACATGCATACTTAATATAACTGAGTTGGTAAGAAAAGTGGCAGGGCATTTTCACCATAGTGTCTGGGCAGTGAGCTACTACAATAGTCAAGAAAAAATATGATTACCACTGCTACCTGTGGAGGTGGCAACTCAATGGAACTCCCCTTCATACCTGCTTGAAAGAGCACCAAAGCAGCAAGAGGCACTCCTTGATTTAGCACTAGAGGCTTCCATTGGGGTGGCTGTTCCTCTGGACAGAAAAGAGTGGAATAATATGGATCCACATGTAATAGAACATTATGGGTCAAGCGGTCTATGTCCTTTGAAGATTTGAAGGTGCAGCACAGGTCCTGAGTGGGGAGACAGCTACCTGTGGCAAAGTGATCTTAAGAGGTAGCATGATAGAAGGCATGATGAGAGGACAGTCCAGATGGAGGGGATTCCATAGAAGGAGAAGAGCATTTTATCCAACCTGAAGTGGTAGTCCTGGCCTGCTTCACTACAAGTTTGCCTTCTTATAGAAGAAAGAGAAGTGTGTTCTAGCAATCTGCTTGGACCCCCAATTTGAACAGCAGGCAATGGTTATTAAGTAGCAATAAGAGCGGGATGGCAACGCTATCCAACTTTCCATTACATGCAGTAGCAGTGGCTAGTGAATATGTTTCGGCCAGCGCTGAGGGGGGTCACACAAAACAGTAAGATGCTAGCAATGCAGTGGTGGGCATCAGCAGGTTCGCCCCAGTTCGCCAGAACCAGTAGCATAAATTCTGGTTGGCCCGGCCCATCCAAATTTTGAAATAAAGTAGTCCTAATTCAGATGCAACACAGGGCTTTCTCCCTGGCCACGCCCACAGTGTGGTAGTAAAAAAAAACCATTGCCACTGTAGCAATGTTAATACCTTCCCAAATAGCAGGACCAGCAGTTGTAGCCCTGAGTCCTTCCTCCCTGCTACAACAGGGCAAGCGTTCTGGGATATTGTCCTTGACAAGCATGGCAGGGGCTTGTCCTTCAAAGATGCCACTCCAGAGGAAGGACCCAACAGAGGCAGAGATCGAGGCATACATGCAGGAACCCCACAAGCCAAAGGAGGCCAACCCCTTGTCCTAGTGAGCAGAGAAGGAGCTTGTTAGGGTAGGTCTGGCCACACTGGCAGTGGGACGTCTGTCTGCCCATCATCTAGTGTGGCCAATGAGAGTGTATCCCATAGGCAGGGAACATTGCAAAGTCCTACAGAACCTGAATCTGTAGAAAAACCTACCATCCCTGAAATCCCCTTTAATTAAGAGAGAAAGGCACATTCTGCGTAGAGTACTAGGGATTCTATGCTTCAGTCTCCTGTCCCCTCGTTCTGCCTTCTTTCATTCTTCCAACAACTTCTTTGGGATTGTGTTCACTTAATAACTGTGCTGTGCCCCATGCTGTTGGCACACTTCCCACCCACCACAGGCTATCTACTGCTCCAGTCCGCCTGCCCAGGTTATTTGCCTGCTCTCTGGTGAGACCTGCTCTCTGCTTTCCCAACGCTGCTGCCATTTCCTGCTGGCATTCCCACTGCTCAGGGTTCAATCAATATGCCATTACCATCATTTCCTAATACCAAGGCACTGCTGGCTGTTGCTGTGCACTTTTGTTTGGCATAATTGCTGGAGAAATGTTGGAGAACACAGGGGCACCCTTTAAAAGGGTTTGGCTTGTTTGAGTCTTAAAAGGGGTGGAAATAATAACTATATAGTATTCATATTGACTGTAATGGAGTTCCAGATATCTGAACCTTCCAAATTTTTAAAATTCCAAATTCAAAGGGCTGTGATTCTGAATTTCAAATACTTTTTTTGTTCTAGGGCACATCCCTAATTTTAACTGTTGGCTGTATTCCAAATGCAGTGCTGTCAGTAAACCAGAAATGTGAAATGTGAAAGGTCTGTGATTGCAGTCGTTAGAAGAAGAAAGAACCTGGAGGTTAATTCTGCTCCTCCTGCTCATTTGCAACAGGCAGAGACAGCAGGCTACATGTTGAGGCCGTTTTCACTTCCAGGCCAGCAGGCCAGCCCTCCAAAGCTGGGTCAGCCCCCAGTGCCAGGCACCATGAATGAACACACAATAGATATTTTTTTTCCCAACAGGTTTCTTCTTTGGCGTTTGATTTTGTCAAAGATTGTTATTTAAAACCCATGTTTTCTGGCAGAAAGCTGGCTGTGTGCCAACAAGATAGCGATAGCTGATTGCATCCTGCTCCGGGAGCTGTGTAGGTCAGAAACTAGTGCCACCATCCAAAATTAGCAGGTTCTATAGCATGGGTTCCCAACCTAAGTTCCGTCAGGCAGAACTGGCACACGGCATCATTTCATGTGTCCTCCAAGGGCATTCGAGAAACAAAATGGCCATCCCTTTGAAGCTTTTGGGACAAAATGGCCACCTCCATCTTGCAGGCAGGTGAAAATGGCCATTCGGCCCTTGAAGCTGACTGTGAGAGCATGGCCCGGCCCCTGGCTTGAAAAGGTTAGGAACCCCTGTTCTATAGGGATGCTGATAAGAAAGCAATGGCTCCCACCACTGTTACTTAAATGGCTGACTTCATTTGACAAGTCCTCACTTGTATTTCTTATTCGGCTCTCCAGTACAGTATTACATCTCTGCCATTTATCTTTTTAAAAATTGCATTGGCTTTTTTTTTAATCTGGTTTTCTCATTAAGTTTTCATCTATCTAGAGAGGTAGCAAATCTTCAGAACTGGGATTCTCATGAATTTGCTGCCTGATTACTGAGAATAAGCTATGTCGCTATGATTTTACTTGAAAACAATGCATGGGCAGTGAAGGAAGAAAAACAAATGAAAAGGTTTATGTTTCATAATCAGCCCGAACAACAAGAAGCAGATCATCAGCTGTTGAAGAACTGAAGTTTCCCCATCCCCTTTAAGCCTCAGAACGTGGGGTCTTTCTGTCTCCTCCTCCCCTAATAGCAACAGGGAGGAACTGGTGGTGTGCGCATGTGTATACAATATCTGCAATTTTGGAAGGCAGGCAGAGACAGAAGTAGAAGGTACCTTTATCCAGGTATTTGATGTGCCTCCGTTTCTCTCCTCCCTGTATACAAAAGTCTCATAAATCTCCAGCACCCACTCTTCCAAAGGATGCCTGGTGAAGGGAGCACTGACCCTGAAACCTCTCAGCAGAGAGAAAAGGAGAGTGTGCTGTGGTACCAAGGAATTTTAACATATGCATTGACAAACAATCCAAAAAGCATATTCTAAACATGACAAATGCACACCCCTAAAGAAAAAACAACAACAAATCACAATTTCCAGCCTTCTCCCTTCATCCCAATTCAGCTTCTCTGCTGACCTGGTGATTACTTTGGGAATGTTCTTCTTGTAAAATAAAAGAGGCACACATTTGAGGTAACAGCAGAGTAACTGGGGTGCCTTTATAGACCTCTGCAGGCAAGTACCTTGTTCCATCCATGATGGTGACACCGTTTTGTGAGCCACCAACAATACTGTATGCGTTGGGCAACATAGATATGTATTCAATAAATAAATAACACAAAGCAACATGCAGGATAACTCTCTGTGACAGTTTCTTTTCTCTTCAGGGAAAGAGTTGGTGGAAACCTGTAGAAATAAGCACAACATAGCAAGCTTAGGCAGGGAAAGGAGCAAACACAGATGGGCGGCTTATTCTCTAGATGTAGTTCCTCTTGGTGGAACCATGTTTTATTCAGAAAGCAATTGCCAGGCACTGAGGGAAGCTTTTGGGTTGGAGCCACTGGGACAGAGATAAGTTGTTTCCAGATGATGCTTGCAGCCACTGCCATCTCCCCAAGCCTCCTGGGCTGCCTATTTTTATAGCCTTTTGCTTCTAAGCCCTTTGAAGAAAGAACAAACCATTTAATCAAAGGCGGCCCTTCTTGAAGCACCACCCTTGCCCATAGCGAGGTCAGTTGTGCAGCTGTCTAGCAAGAACAACACCATGTTTTCCTTCCTCTGTGCTGCCGTTTGTAAATATAGAATATTGTCCTCTGTCAGGCAGAATAGCAGCTGGAAAAGTAGAAGGCCCTACAGCTGGTGCTGAAGGATTGGGACAACCAGCCAGTTGGAGCTTGGAGGTTCTGCAGAGTGTTAAGAGTGAAATCAGACACTATAGTTAGCACATCATGTTAATGTTTGAGTCACACAGATCCCCCCCCCCCTGTTCTGTATCTGACTGTCGAGCTATAGATTATTTATGATAACTTATTACAAGAGAGGAGGAATTTAGTAAGAGGTGATTGTTGGCGGGAGTTTTTCTCACCCCATGAAATTTGCAGATTAGCATGCCTTGTTTTGCAATTGTTTTGTGTCTTCAGATCATAGGCAAGTTTTTCCTTTGTTAAGTCTTTCAGGCATGAAAGGCTGCCTCAGCCACATCTCTTAAATATGAAGATCATTTTAGCAAAAATGTGGGTTGTCTTTAGTGTCTGGATGTTACAAACAGTGATGCTCTTTTTTAATTGGGGGAAACTCCTCTTTCACTTTCTGTTGGCCACATTTTAAAATATTTAAATTAAAATAGTGGAGAGGGGACTATGTGCTACAGGGTACAAGAAGGCTTTCTGAACCCTATCTAGGAGAGATGTGTATATAGGAGTGGTTCAAGGGGTCACGGGAGACACATAGGGCCTCTTCCTGGTCCAATGTGTAGTTTGGTCCTTAGCAATCACAACGCAGACTAAGCCAGTGTTTAATTATCAATCACACAAAAAGAGCCTCCTCAAAGATTTTGGTATTTTTGAACCACAATTGGGCATACCCTGATAACAGCAACCTTGTGTTGCTGGCTAATCTTTCTCACACTGGGTCAGGTGAAATGAACTACGGCATGAATTCACCAAAAGGTTCCTACATTTTGGCAGTTTCATGTCTGTCCTACACATGGAAGAAGAAGAAGAATCCCAAGGCAAAACAAGCTATGGAAAATCAGAAAAGCTATCATGAGAGTGACAACTTTTAACATTTAAGGAACACACCTCTAGGAGAGGTGTGTATTTACCCAGATGGCAGATGCAACTTCAACAAACCCAGGTTTTTTGTGTGTTATCGAATCACCTGCTTTGCATGGACCTCAATCTCAGTTACAATCTTTGGCCACTTATGTAATAACAAACCATGAATTGTAGTTAACCAGAGGAGATTGAAACCTACCTCTCATGTGCTTTCCCTCAAGGCAACATAGAAATAATTTCATCTTGAAGAATGCCATACTGTTGTGCTTGAGAATTGTGATATGACTCCAGAAGAATAAGGGAGAACAAAGAAGAGAAGCTGGCAAAGGCAACATGTCTCCATTAAAACCTTGCTCAACATAAAAAAACACTTTTTCAGCAGAAAAGAAAAATATGGTGGGGGGGTGGGAAATTCCTGCAGGTGGGAGCATAGCCTCCAGCTTGCCATGCAAATACAGAAGATCATGTTGTTACTTGCTACAGGTTTTCTGGAGACTGCTTTTTTCAGAGTAAAGTCCATACGTTGCCACAGTTTATTGAGGAACTTATGGATGAAAAAAATAACTTAAGCTGCTTTTCAAAATTGGAATGACACACAAACACACCAAATAATTATCTGTAGGGATAAGCATATAAATAATGCTGCTACATGATAGAAGCAGTGCTTTACAGCAAATAAACAAACAACAATGAATGAAAATAGCCAGGGAAATCAGGACCAATTTGGAGTATTGGGGAAGATATCATTTTAAGAGGAAAGAAGAAAGAACCTGGCTATTGTAAAGAATGGTAAAAACAAATCCTTCATTCTTCCTATTTGCATTGTATTTCCATGACTATTCCAAAACTGTCGTGGGTCTCTTTTATTATCCTGAGCCACAGAGAAATGCTGTGAGACAGCAGTGGCTGAAGACAACTGCAAAAAACTGAAACATTTAATGGGAAACACATTTGCCCATACCATTGGCTTTGGGTAATTTTCCCTTCATAATGGAAAAGTGAAATAGTTTACTCTTTGGGGGTGAGTTGGTCCAATGATGTGCACAAATTGATCAGGCTAATCTGCCCCACTGTATTTTATCTCCTCCCCAGTTTATGTGCACACTGGGAAGCATTTTGCTTCTTCCTGCAACCCCAAGTGGCTTTTTAAAAAGCCACTATATATCAGCTATGAGAACCACTGTAGACAAGCCCTTGGTCAACCGCTTTAGGTCACTAGGCCATGTTTTGCTGCTAAGAAAAGATACATCTTTCACTCTCAAAAACAGTGAGCTTAGGTGTGCATGTCCCCTTCAGTGAAAGAATGACAACCCATGTTCTAATTTCAGTTGGACAGCCTACATTGTACAACTTTGCCCCTGAAGAGAACATTTTACATCTGAACTCTACAACTATAAAGACTGTAAGCCCAAAATGGTAGAGACTTGTTAAGTGCCAAGTGCTGGATGGATGGATGGATGGAGGAGCAGGTGAGAGAATGAGAGAGAGAGAGAGAGAGAGAAAATATGTCCTAGTGTCAGACCCTGAGAGCAGAAGATACTGTACTTGGATGAGAAAGTCATATTTGTGTGCTTTTCTAAATGACAAAAGTCAGGGGAGGTTTTAAAGAGAGCTTCTGTGTTTACAGACAGCAGTTTGTCATGCTGGCAGCCTCCAAAATAACTGTCATTGGGTGAAACTGCTCTCCTTGACAGTCACTGCATTCTGCAGCTCCCTGTTATTAATACGAGCAGAAGCACTCCGGGAGACAGAGCTCTTGCTGCTCGGAGAGGTTTGTTTGCACTTAAACACAGGTCTTCAGTCTGAGTGTAAGATTGTACGGGAATCTCCCACTCAGTGATACAGAAACATCCACTGGAAGCAAACTTGAGCATTTTACTTGAAGTACTGTATTGGAGTGGGGTCCAGGGTAGAAGAGGGCCGATCCCTCTTAATTTGTTATGTTTCCCCTCAGTTCCCTTTCTTCCATATATCTATGTACATATATCCCCTTAGTAGTCAAGTCACTTTTAAGCAAGCAGTTGTGTTCCTATTACAGTAAAACCTCGTATAAAGAGCGCCTCACTTAGAGACTAACCCGCTTAAAGAGCAGAATTTTCTCTGAATGGTCACCTGGCTTAACAACTAAAACCAACCAAAAACTCGCTTAACAACTAAATCGGGGTTTGCAAACCCCCTCCCAACCAGAAGTCACAATTGGTCACTTATAATGGTGTTTTGCTTAAAGAGCAAAGTCGCTTAAAGAGCAATCCTGTGGAATGCATTATGCTCTTTAAGCGAGGTACCACTGTAGCTGTTTGATGAGAGTAGTTAGTCAGGCAAAATTTGCCTCCAAAAAACCCCAACATCTCTCTCTTTCACTTCACTTACCACCTCATGTCACTGCCATTTAAAAGAAAGGATATGTAACTGAGGAAATAATTTTAGATGCTAAATGTTAAGAGGTAATTGAAGCTGGATGTGGTGAGTTGATGCAAGTTTTGAACAGAGAAGGAAACCCATATTTCTGATGTTGTCCAAGATCATTTATTTGGGATCATTTTGTGAAAGTCATTTTGTGAAAGTTCTTGGAAAGCTCATACTGCAGAATGGGGGCAAAGAATACTTTAAAGCAGTGGTTCTTAACATGGGGCACATGCCCCACAGGGGGATTTCAATTCCCAGAAGCCTAAGCCAGTACATTTGGGAATTGAATTAGGCTTCTGGGAATTGAAGTCCAAAAACCAAAGTTTGGGAAACACTGAATTAGATCCTTTGAAAGCTATACAAAGCTAAAGCAACCTCCCCCAACTGGAGGCCTCTAAATTTACTGGGTTACAACTCTGACCATTTCCAGGCAGTTGGGGTGATGGGAGTGGTCCAAGGCATCTCAAAGACACCATTACAAGTTGTTATTCTAAAAGATTCTTAGGAGACTCAAAGATTCTCCTTATATACCTGCATATTTAAAAGAAAAAGAAATGGAAGTTAGGAGCTAAATAGAGATGATAATGTGGGCAGCTCATGGACCAGGGAGTGGCTTTTCACTCCCAAATTTGAAGAAGGAGCAGCTTGAACACAAACTATGTATAGGGGAATGGAATAGGATGCAAAGGAAAAGGAAGGGGTGGTTGCATCATGAACCAGAGAGAAAGGAAGATTGATTGGAAAATAAGAGAATGAATGTGTTGCTAATGCAAGCGCAGCGCCAAAATGGCCGCCGCGCCCTTTGCGGGCCCCCCCCACAGGACAGAGAATCCGGGTAGTTAGGGGCGTGGCCAGCTCCCTTATAAAAGGGGTGGCCACGAGGCAGCCGAGCTGCCATTTTACCTCAGCGACGGAGCGGAGAAGTCTTTTCCCTGTGTCTCCGTCGCTCTTTAACTTACCGGGAAGCCTTTTGGCGGCGATTTTCCTTTTTGGCTTCCCTTCACTCCGGTGGAGATGCCTTCGAAGAAGAAGGCAGCTTCGAGTGCGGCTCGCGCTGTTAGGAGGCGCAACCCAGGTCGGAGGACCGCGGTGCCGCCTCCCCAGCAGCCGCCGTTGCAGGCCCCTGCCGGGACCGGCGGAATGGGGTCTATTGCCCCTTGGCCCGGAGCGGGCGAACAGAGTGCGGGCGCGGTAGGGGCTCCGGCCCACGGCCCGCGAGCGGTGGACACCGCTCCTGCATCTGCCCACCAGGTTGGGCCTGCTGCTCTTGGGTCGCAGCCTCCCCCTGGGCCCTCTAGCCTTGGGGGGTGGTGCGGCCCCCTGCCTTGGCAGGTTTCTCCACCAACCCTGCCGGGCTTCGGTGTTGGCCAATGGCCATATTCGGGTCCTGGGGTACAGGGACCTGTACCCACGCCTGGACCGTGCGGGCCGGCCGGCCCTTGGCCCCAGGTCAACGTGGAAGCCTTACTGGCCCGCCTTGCGGCCCTTGAAGCGTCGTTGGCTCGGGCCAGTCAGGCGGGGCCCCCCTCCTTTGGGGGTTCCTTTTGAGGCGCTGTCGGCAGGAGGACAACAGCCGACAGGGAGGGTTGAGCTGCTGCAGGCGCGTGGTGCGGTTTCGGCCACTGCCTCGCAGCTCCCCAGCCAGCAGCCAGGTGCAGGTCCCCCGGTGATGAGCTCTACGTCGGTCGTGAGCTCCGACGCCCCCAGTGGGCCGGAACCCCCGGTGGGGGCGGCCCGCGGGGGTGCAGCATGTGAGTATACGGTGTAAGCGAGTACATCCACACACATTCCCAATATGGGGGGGGGGGCTTTCCAATGGCCTTGGCCTCGCGCGGGTGGTGTGGCGGTGCACCCGCTGACGCCTCACCCGGCGATGACAGCTAACACCCAGGGCCCCGTGGTGGGGGGTGTTCCCTACCTTAGGGGAATGTTTTGGGTGGTCGGGTTGGTCCAAGCCCCTATTCCTTACCGATGAGTGACCACTTGGCACAGGCCGCCAGAGAGTAAATTTGGCGGGGGGAGTACGTGGATATCTTCTCACTCCTAAACAGTGTGCCCACCAAGGAGAGAGGGAGGGGCAGAATGAGAAGGATAGTGGCAGGCACGTTATCGCAAGCCACCAAGTATGTGGGCCAAATGGTTGCCGGCCTGCATCATATGCATGGCGGTGTACCTTAGGGCCCGGCCGGATCTGGCAATTCCGATGGCCCAGTATTTGGACAACGCCTACCGGGCGATGGTTTACTTTCCGGGCCCAGCGTGGTTGGCTGGTGACGAGGAATGCCGTAGGCGGATTTCCCCGCACCCCGAGATTAGGCGAGATGAGCCAGGCCAGAGGCTGCGGCTTTTGTACGTTACGCCCACGCGCCCTGCACCCGGGGAGATATACCATTGGGGGCATGCGGTTCAGCGGGCGGCCCCAGCACAGGTCACCTGCCAGGGGGCGGGGCGGGGGGTTCCAGCCCGCCTTGCTGTGCTGGACTTTCTTGTCCAATGGCTCCTCTAATGGGAAGACTTGCAAATACAGACAGGAGTGTCCCACCTGTGTTGGCCCCCATGCGGCCTCCGCCTGTCCCAGGCCTGGAAGGATGCGGGGCAGAGGGTGGGGCGGACAGGGGGCTGGCAAGACTGCCGCAGATGGATCTAGTTCACCTAAGGGCTCCCTCCCCATTTAAGGTGGACATGTTGGAGCGTTGGCTCACACGGTATCCGAAGGGAGAGGATGCAGGTTATCTCCTTCAGGGTTCTAGGCAGGGGTTCCGGATCCCTTTCATGGGTAATAGGTTCCCTCAGGATGCCCCCAATCTTTTATCCCTTAAGGGGAGGGAGGAGGTGGCTGCTGCCAGCTTTGACATAGGGTCCATGCGGGCAGGGTCGTTGGCCCTGTCCCTGCACCCCCATTCCGGGGAGCATATTATTTCAATGTTGCCATGCCTTTTGGCTATTCCATTGGGGCTCGGTATTCGAGCGTTTCACCACTTTCCTAAATTGCGCTTTTATCCGCAGGTCAGGGTCCCGGTCTGTAGCCCATTCCCTGGATGGTTTTATTCGGGGCTGAACGGGGCTGGGACACGTACACACGTCTCCTCAACACATTTCAGACGCTAATGGAGGAACTGGTGTCCCTTTAGCGCCCGAAAAGACCGAGGGCCCATCTCCACAGCTAGTATTCCTGGGGTGGAGAGTAATACGGTAGCGCAGAATTCTAGGTTGCAGCGGGATAAGGTGTCAAGGCTAGTGGCCCTTGTCTCGGTCTTGCTGGCCGAGCGCATGGCATCACTGAGGGAACTCCTGGTGCTACATGGTCACCCCAGTTTCGCTGGCAGGGTCGTCGCACCAGGCAGGGCATTTGCTCTGCGCTGGGGCGACTCCATGGCGGGATTATTCAGGCCCCACCACAGGCTCAGATTTACCCGGGGTATCGGGGCAGACGTGCTTGTCTGGCCATAGATCCAGAGGTAGTTCAACGGGGTGTCATTTTGGGGTCTGATCTCCTGGCTCCCCCTTGCTTTCAGATGCAGTCCGATGCCTCAGGATTCCTGGGTTTATGGGATGTACTTCAATGGGAAGTGGGCCTATGGTGGGTGGCCACTATCCTGGGCAGGCAAGGGTTGCCTGCATGGTCTCACGGAGCTGGAATGTTTCCCTATCCTGGGTGCTTTGATGCTATGGGGCAAAGAGTGGGCCAACTCGGTTGTGCAATTTTGGCATGGCAACGCGGCTGTGGTCCGCATCGTCACTGCACAGATTTCCAAATTGCCCGGGGTTATGGAGCTAGTGCGTTGGTTTGTGTTATGCAACCTGTGCCTCAACGTGCCCTTCAGGGCCAGGCATGTCCCAAGGGTTGATAATGATATTGCTGCTGCTTTGTCCCGCCTGCAGATCTCCCGGTTCCGTGCCTCGGCCCCCGGATGCGGAGGAATTTCCCTTGCCACTCCCGGACGAGAGATGGAACGTTGGCAAGGAGAAGGTGAACCGGGCGATTGGCCTGTCACTAGTGCCATGCATAAGTAAGGCGTACCACCACGCATTTAGTTCCTTCAGAGTATTACTGTACCTGATTCTGACTGCCAGGAACCTGGCCGATCCCAGTAGCCCATGTTCTGCGGTTCATGGTTTACCTGTATGCCCAGGGCCTTGCACCACGCACCATAGCATCTCAGCTGTCGGGTTGGCTTTTATGGCCAAAGTGGGAGGTCGTGTGGACAGCACCAATGACTTCCGGGTGAGACATGTTTGGGAGGGGTGGGTGCGCGTGCGCGGGCGTTTCCCGGGGGCAATGATTTGTGCCAGGTCACCGGCTTATCGCTCAAGCATGCGATTTGCGAGGACCTCGCCTACTTGCATTATGTCTGGCCTGCCACAACCCTAGTTTGGTCGGACATTATTACGCGCCTTTCTTATAGAGGGGGCGTTCACCTCCTGGCCCTTGACCGCGCTAGGCGCACGGTCATTAGGGCGGTGGCGCGGTTTCTTGCCGACAGGGCTTGGGGACGGGTCAGTCATCACCCCGATATTAGTCTACAAAATTACGACTTGTACGTAGGGGATGGGGTCCATCTGTCGCGAGGAGGTATGGACCTCCTGTTAGGTGATTGGCGAGCAGGCCTGTTGACCGAGCTGACGGTCTGGGTGGGGGCGTCAGGTCTTCTTTGAAGCCCCTCCGTGTGGCGGGTAGCACTGGTAAGGTAAACAGTATGACCCACAGGTATCCGGCAGGTTCGCAATTGACTGGACAACACTAGACAGGAATAAATTAGTTAAACGTTGTCCGGTCAACGACGAACCAGGCGACGGGGTGATGACGATTGCTAACCAGCATGCATCACCCCTGTGATTTCACGGATACGCGTCAGAGGGTGGGGTCATGAGTTAGATATTGACTACGGTCAATAATTTGTTTGTTGTCAACAAACAAATTGATACAATTTGATACATTGTAACCAATTGCCGTTGGCAATTTTGGGTGGTACCTTACCAGTGTTACTTCGGCCTGCTTGCCTTAAGAATTATGATTGGTCGTTTTACCAATACAAATTTATAATTCGGACTAGGGCATTGAATCAATAAATGTGGCCCGATGCTGTTATCCACTTTCAATGTTGTCTGTGTCCGTTATTGGGGGGGTGCGCCTGCAATGCAAGCGCGGCGCCAAAATGGCCGCCGCGCCCTTTGCGGGCCCCCCCCCACAGGACAGAGAATCCGGGTAGTTAGGGGCGTGGCCAGCTCCCTTATAAAAGGGGTGGCCACGAGGCAGCCGAGCTGCCATTTTACCTCAGCGACGGAGCGGAGAAGTCTTTTCCCCTCCACCCCCTCCCTAGTTAACAGTGTGATATTTTGGTCGCTTCGGGGCCGGGTGGGAATTTTTGGCTGGGACCCATATTGGCTTTCGGGTCCTGGCTTTTTTGCCCATCCCACACTGTTGCTATGGTTTGATATAGGGGTCTTTCTACGTTCCTAATGTTGACTTTGGTCACATTGGCGGGTAGCACTGGTAAGGTAAACAGTATGACCCACAGGTATCCGGCAGGTTCGCAGTTGACTGGACAACACTAGACAGGAATAAATTAGTTAAACGTTGTCCGGTCAACGACGAACCAGGCGACGGGGTGATGACGATTGCTAACCAGCATGCATCACCCCTGTGATTTCACGGATACGCGTCAGAGGGTGGGGTCATGAGTTAGATATTGACTACGGTCAATAATTTGTTTGTTGTCAACAAACAAATTGATACAATTTGATACATTGTAACCAATTGCCGTTGGCAATTTTGGGTGGTACCTTACCAGTGTTACTTCGGCCTGCTTGCCTTAAGAATTATGATTGGTCGTTTTACCAATACAAATTTATAATTCGGACTAGGGCATTGAATCAATAAATGTGGCCCGATGCTGTTATCCACTTTCAATGTTGTCTGTGTCCGTTATTGGGGGGGTGCGCCTGCAAAAGGCATGTGGGAGAGAAAAGTTATATACAGATGCTCATGATGTAGGAGTGAAAGCCCTTCCTGAGATCTACTTGACACTTACTTTTTCTCTTACTTTTTTGTCACTATACAGTATATATGGCCATTGTTATGCTAGGTAGATCAATTAATAAATGTATGGCTCTTGTGCCATCAAGCTGCTTTCAATTTACAATGCTCCAAGAAGTGGTTTACTATTGTTGACCCAGTAACTTTTCATGGCCAAATGGAGATTTGAACCCTGGTTTCTGGAGCCCTGATCAACTCCAGAGCCCTAGTATACTATCTACTGAACCACACTGGCTCTTCATAAACAGTGGGCATTTATTCTTCTGCAAAAGTGCAGATAGCTGGTTTTCTTTGCAGGCAGAGAAAGAGAGAGAGAGAGAGAGAGAATCCCTTTTAATGAGGCTTCTGACAAGCACCTCTGCTTCATGCAGGAAAATGAGAATTGCTTCTCCTGCATCACTTTCAAAGGGTCTAATTCCACCCTCACCATTTGATTATAACTCATGTCAGATGGAAGAAAGAAAAGCATGAAACTAGGTACCTGTAGGACCCATTGTCTTAGGAAACAAGAATGCTTCTTTTGAGTGGCCACAACCCTGATTGGCCTCTTTTTTGCCGAAGGATATGCCAGCCTAGTCTGCATCCATACCTGGTATGGCAGCCTGAGAAGCAGAAATCCTTTGACCTGAACATAGTCACCATGCAGAGAAACTGTCTTAATACAGGCAGAATTTGGTTTTGCTCTTTCTCCTCATGCACTTATCCACTGCACTCTCACCATCAAAACAGGGGAAGGGACGGATGGGTGGTTGTGAAGATGCTTAATGAGGGCTAATTGATCCTTTGTTTTGGAAATATGTTTCCCAAAACCAAAGTAAACAAGTGGGATGGAATAACTTTGGCGTGTTTAATTAGGTTCTGAAGCAAATGTTGGCTTCAGTGATAATTGTATGTATAAATAATTAACAGGCTATTTTTGTTGTACCAGCCATGTGCAACAAGAAAGAAGGATTCCTGCCACAGGCTCCAGAATTGCCCAAGGGATTCAAAAGAGATGATGTGGGGCTAGACAAGCAGTCTTTAACTTGTTGTTTGTGACTGGGGTTGTTTAAAGGAAGATGTTCTACTTTACCTTGCCTCCCAAACCTGTAGAGTTTATGCACACAAAATGGTTCACCATAGCATGTTTCCAGATGGTAGAACATGACCATAGGGTGCTGGGACATAAGTGGGTGCCCTGTGATTTCACTAGAAGGAGGCTTGTAAAAGACATTCATGAGATAGCCAGGTGATAGTGTGCAGGATTTCATTACTCTTTGGACCTCCTCAATAAATTTATGGCAATAGGAATACGGCTTCCTACATGGAAGTTTTAAAAAATGAGTTTGTTAAACAACTAGAATGCCCTTCATCCTTCAAGTCTAGTAGAACTAGGTCTGATAGGCTGGACACAGTTGCTGTGCCCTCCTCTAAATTGTCAAGGGGGGTGGCTTTCCATGTAGGACAAAGTCTTAGCATTTTCAGTGAAAATTTAAAATACATCCCCCTGTTTGGACATGACTGTGTGTGTGGGTTGAGAAGCTACCTGAAGCTTCCAACAAAATAGATGTGAGAAGCCACAGCATCTATTGTTGAAACCATTTTTGCATATACTGTATAGTGGTATAGTTGGGTGAAGTTCAGGACCTGCAGCTCATGGGGTTCCATTTGACTGACAAGAGAGTTATAGATGATGGGGCAGCAGTAAACTCGTCCTTTGCCAGCAGCAGGCCTCTGTGGGCATTTTGAGGCCATTCTGATGCTGGTCGTCACAGCAGCCTTTTCTTAATCCAATTCTATTAAAGAACATAATCAGGGAGCACTGACCAGACATGTACATGATTACAAGAGCTCATGTTATCATTTTGACTTCAGAAATGTATTATCTATTTTTATAAGGGAATAGAGCGGTTCTCAAGGAAATGCCTTTAGTGGAAGAGAGGATAAGTGTTAATTATCATTACTGTGAAAGATTATTGCTCACTTTCATGTCCATCTTTTCCTCCAAGGAGCTCAAGGCAGAAGACGTGATTCTCATATTCCTCTAAGTTAGGCTGAGGGTGACAGAGAGAGAGAGAGAGAGAAATTGAAGATGTGTGGTTCCAGGTAACCCACTAAGTTCCATGGCTAAAAGAAGATTTCAACTAGGATCCTCCAGGTTGCAGTTCTAAACTCTCAACCTCTGCCCCACAATACTACACTGTACTGGCTCTCACTTGCTAACTAAAATAACAAGCATGGCTGTTTGGGATATGAAATTATCCATCTCTACCACAAGAAAAACACCAGCTGCACATAGTCCAGACAGGGTTGCATCTGAGCCTGCCCCTTATCATTGCTCAAACCATTGGACTTTTGTGGACAAAAGTCTGACTAGTGCTTACACCTTCCTATAAAACATAGAAATGGAAAAGATACCTTTCGTTGGCTTGTCAGTGGAAATATCCAAATGTCTTATATCTGTGCTGTGTGTAAGAGCACCCTTAACAGCTGATGCTATCAGTTTACTTTCGATCTACAGCTACCCTGTGTGCTCATACATTTGTCCCATACGTTCCTCCTACCCTTGTTAGGTCCTGGGAAACACTGGTGATTTGTAAGGCCTCATCTCCTTCTCACTCTGCCTGGTGAGAGCACTCTCTGTACCATAAACACCTAGCAACAACTATTGAATATACATCCCTTTTAGCCACTTATTAATCTAGATCCATGATGGCGAACCTTGGCACTCCAGATGTTCTTGGACTTCAATTCCCAGAAGCTCCTGTGAATCTACACAGATGGGTTTACTGCGATTCATCCGGCCCATGCCACCCTCGTCGCTCCTGGAAGTGGAAGTAAAACACGCCCGTATGGGAATTGAAGTCCAAGAACAACTAGAGTGCCAAGGTTCGCCATCACAGATCTAGAGTCAGCCTGAATGGACATTACATTATTATCTATCTTGCAGGATAAACCACTCCTGCAAAACCTCTAGTGAGGATGCCAAGTTAACTCTGCCAGAACAAAAGGTAGTTTCCATCAGATGCTGGCACAAAAATATGGGCTTATAGCAAATGTCAGTTTTCAGTCAGCCAGAAGGGGCTGGCATAAACATTTGCTTAAATTCCTTGTGGGGCTTGGACTAGGGAAAGGGGGGGGGAGAGAAAGGCAGGCTCAGATTCCAGGAACTTGTATCAGGGTTTTTTAAAAATCATGTCGCACACAAAGGTGCTTTCTGAGTTAAAAGGATTTTTGCTGGAGGAACTCCATTCAGGGGATGCCCAAATGAGGCTCCTTTCATGTCCCCAAGGTCTTTTCCCACCGAAGTGGTCCCTAGTTATCTACAGTACTTGCAATTGCTTGCTTTCAAACTGCTAGGTTGGCAGAAGCTGGGACAGAGACAGGCTATCATTCTGTCATGCAGGACTCGGTTCTTGAACTGCTGACTTACCAACCTTCCAGCTAACAAAGCGAGCTTCTTAACCACTGAGCCACTGCAGTCCTGGGGAACTTGTATCAGGTGAAAAGAGCAAAGCACTCACACTTCTATACCGCCCCAAAGCACTTAGTGCACTCTCTAGGAAGTTCACAAGCTAATTAGCAATTTGCCCCCAACATTCAGGGTATGGAATGTTGGAAGGCTGAGTTCAACTTGAATCCTGGTCAGGATCGAACTCACAAACTTTTGGTAGTAGTATAGCAGTTTAACTACTGTGCCACCAAGGTTGCAGAGGAGGGAGGAAACTTCATCTGTTCTTGACCCTCCATAAAGACAGAAAATAAAAATGTCCAGAGCTACAATAGGCAATTGACACTTTCCTCTTAGTCTCCCTTTTCTTCTCTCCTTCACTTGTACCTCTCACACATTTCCCTCCCATTTCTTGCTAGGGGAAAGAAGACAGGAGAAGACAGAAAGAAGTGTGCCATTTCTTCTTATTTGAGGCACTTGAAGCCACCTGTCAGGAATCACCTTGTACAATTTCCCATGCTTTAGTGTATGAAAACCAAGACACAGGACACAGCCTCGGGCTGGGTTAACTCAGGTTTATTGCATGGTGGTCAGAGGGAACATGAGGTAATGGCGGATCAATAGCTCTTTATATACGGTAGTAACACATTTGAACGTGGTTCCATGATAGCCCATTGGCTACTGTCTGCGTGACGTCATTGCTGGTCACGCCCTTCTTGTCCAGGTGTAGGTGGTGGCGGGAAAACTTCCCGCGCTGTTGCCTTTGATGAGTTTGGACCAAGAGAGCTTGGACGCTCGCTGCTGCCAGCTGGTGGTCATTAGCTCGCGTCCCATTACAGGGTTTATGTGATACAGCTGAAGGTTACATTGTTGCCCATAGGCAAGGTTACATTGGTTCAGATACATTGTTATCCATGTGGAGGGTCAAACCATTAGGACACAACATCCCTCCCCCCTAGGATGAGACGAAGTCTCGAAACCACACTCCCCCCCCCCTAGGATGAGACGAAGTCTCTCAGCCAAGATGGCTTATTTCGAACACGCTGGGGTCTCGGAGCGGGCTGCCTTCCCCCTGGTTTGCTACCTTCTCTTTGTCCCCTGGTTTCCTGCCCTGTAATTGGAGAGGGAGACTCGTTAGTGACTTGCCGCGGCTCCGCGGCGTTGTTGGGAGGTGTGTGCTTTATTGGGGAAGAACCGGGGGCACTGGGGGCTAACGAAAAACCCCTCTTCTCGCTTGGACGGGTGGGGGAACACTCCCGAAAACCCCCCCGGCTCTCAAAATCAGAATTAAATTCGGGGGCAGCGGTCGCGAACTCCTCTCCCCCTTCCCCAGCCTCTGATAGAGCTGGCGTATCAAAAGGGTATGAGTCGGGGCTGCTGCTTTCCCCCCTTGCTTGGGACCGTTGTCCGTTGCTGTCCCCCCCTTGGGCTAAACGGGTGGGGGAGAACCCTAACGCTGAGTCCTGTCGCTGAGCTCCACTGACCGGCCCCCCACTCACTCGGTGCCTAAGTTGGTCCGCGTGCCTCCTCCAGAGGAGACCTGTGCTAGTCTCGACCCGGTACGACACTGGCCCCGTCCTTTCCACAACCGTCCCTGGTACCCAGGCTGGACCTGCGCTGGCGTAGTTCCTGCAGTGAACAGGATCGCCGGCGGCGAAACCTTTCGAGACTGCCAGCCCTATGTTTTTTCCTTTGTCCTCGACTCTCGTCGGGTCTAGCCTGGACAGGATCGTGGTCAGTTTTCGCCGCATCAGCAGCTCTGCCGGCGAGTAACCTGACGCTAAGGGGGTCACCCTATACGCTAACAAAAACTGACATACTTGGTGATTTAGGTCCCCCGGGCCCATGCGCCGCAGCGCATCCTTTGTCGTTCGCACCAGCCGTTCCACTTGGCCATTCATGGCGGGGTGAAACGGCGCGGACGTGACATGCCGAATGGCGTTTGCCTCCATGAATGCCTTGAATTCAGCGGAGGTGAAACAACTAGCGTTATCGCTGACTAAAGTGTCGGGTAAACCGAACGTGGAAAAGACTCTCCTTAGCTGGCTAATTGTAGTGGCGGAGGACGTACTCTTTACTGGGATAACCTCCAACCACTTGGAGAATGCATCCACCACCAGGAGAAACATTGTTCCTCGGAATGGGCCAGCGAAGTCTACGTGCACCCTGGACCATGGCCCCCTTGCCGTGTCCCATTCCCTATGCGGAAGACGGGCCGCCTCTGGTCGGGAGCCCTGGCATGCCTCACAAGTGCCAACCATGTGCTCAATGTCCGCGTCCAGCTGTGGCCACCAGAAGTAACTCCGGGCCAGCGCCTTGGACCGGACGATGCCGGGGTGGCTGACGTGCAGCAGTTCGAGTACCCTCGGTCGCAGGGACGTAGGAACCACCACCCGTTGGCCCCACAAAAGGCAGCCCCTCTCTAGGGACAACTCTATTTTTTTTCGAAAAAATGGGTCGAATTCCGTACCTGGGGATGACGCCGGCCACCCCTTCTGTACCCATGAGCTAACTTTCTCTAGCGTTCTGTCCTTACCTGTGGCCCTGGCAATGTCGGCTGGTACTATTGGGGGTGAGTCTAAAACCTCTATTAACAAAACCTGGCGATCTCTTTCTGCCCTGTCCTTTTGGACGCCCGACAAGGGCAAAGGAGACCTCGAGAGTGCGTCGGCATGGCTGATCTCCTTCCCGGGCCGGTATTCCAGCTCATGCTGGTATGCGTTGAGAAAAATAGCCCACCGCAGCATTCTTGGGGACAGGATCTGTGGTGTGGGCTTACTTGCAGTGAAAATTCCTAATAGAGGCTTGTGGTCAGTCACGATTTTGAACGGTCGACCATACAGAAAATCGTGAAATTTTTTGGTTCCCGCTACTATCGCTAGTGCCTCCCTGTCGGTCTGTGCGTAATTACGCTCTGCTTGGGACAGGGACCTTGAATAAAACGCTATCGGGGCTTCCCTTCCGTCGTCCAACACGTGGCAAAGCACCGCCCCCACCCCCACCGGGGATGCGTCACAGACTAAGACCACTGGCCGTTTGGGATCGAAATGCGTTAGGATTGCCTCGGATGTTAGGAGTTGCTTCAACTCTTTGAACGCCCTCTCTTGCTCATCACCCCACACCCATGTTTCCTCCTTTTTTAGCAACCGATGGAGTGGCTCGGCCACGGACGCCTTCCGTGGAAGGAAGGTATGGTAAAAATTGAGGAGCCCCAGAAATGACTGTAGCTCGGTTTTGGATGTGGGGCGAGGGGCATTCTTGATGGCGGCTACTTTGGATTTGGATGGCTTAATACCCTCTGGCGTGACTCGAAACCCTAGAAACTCAACCTCCGTTTCGAAGAAGACACATTTGTCTTTTCTCAGTCGTAGCCCCGCTTTCTCGAAGACGGTCAGAACTTTATCCAATCTCTTTGCCAGTTCGGCCTCACTCCCCCCTGTTATCAACACGTCATCAAAATAAGGCAACACCCCCTCCAGCCCCTTCAGGAGGCGTTCCACAAGCGACTGAAAAAGGCCGGGTGCCGAGTTCACGCCGAACTGTAAACGCGACACCTGGAACGCTCCTTTATGTGTAACTATCGTTTGTGCCGCGGCCGTGGCGGGAGTTACAGGGAGTTGCTGATAAGCTTGAGCCAAATCGAGTTTAGCGAAACACTTTCCCCCGTTCAGCCTGGCCAGCAGGTGGCTGACCACCGGCACCGGGTATGCATTAGGGCGGATCGCCTTGTTAATTGTACACTTATAATCAGCGCAAATGCGCACCTCCCCGTTAGCCTTCAGAGCGGTTACAATTGGAGTTTCCCACTCCGCGGAATCAACAGGAATAAGAATCCCCTGGCCCACCAGTTTGTCCAGTTCCGCCTCTATTTTGTCCTTGAGTGCGAACGGCACCCTGCGCGGTTTGAGTCTTATCGGGCGGACCTCCGGGTCTAGGTCGAATGCTACAGGGGGTCCCTTGAACTTTCCAAGTCCTTTTTTAAAAACGGCGGGATGCGCGTCGCACACCGCTTGTATTGGATCCACCCCCACGGTATGCACTCCCCCTATGAACAAACCTAAGGGCTGAAACCACTGCGTCCCTAGGAGGCTACAACTACCCCCCTTAAGGACAACTAGGGGCAGCTCCGCAGAGTGTCTCTTAAAACTGACCCGAAATTTCCCGACCCCCAACACCGGAATGCTGTTCCCCTGTACATCTCGTAGCGTGGACCTCAACGTTTTAAGTTTGGGTCGCACATGGGGGTCGATTTTCAAGAACTCTTTCTGGGAAATTATAGAATAGGAGGACCCCGAGTCAATTTCCATCCTGATAGGGGCCCCTTGTACTAGTACCTCAACGAAGTAATGGGACTGTTCCGCGGACACGCCGAACACCGGAGCGTCGTCCTCGCTGTCGTCCGAGATGCGGCCCACGCCGTCCTGCTTCCTCGTGGTCTGGGCGCCATCTTTGGACCTTGCTGGACGGTCCGGTCTGGTTGAGCGGTCTTGTGACTGCCTCCGGCCCTCCTTCCGTTTTCTGCACGCCTTGGCGATGTGCCCCCGACGGCCGCAGGTGTAACACTCGGCTTTCCTGAATGGGCACCTTGCGCGCTCATGGGCCGCTCCGCAACCATCGCAGCGGCGCCCCCCTTTTCGGACCCTTTGGACCTCCTCGCCGTCGCTGCCTTCCGTAGACAACTTTGAGGCCCTTCGGGTTGCGTGCACCGACTGTCCGGACTTTCCGTGCACCGAATTCTCCGCTTTGCCGGCTCTAGGACGCCACTCACGCCACTGGTGCATTTCGTCCACTCCAGCACTCGTGGACTCCGCGGCTTCCGCGGCCTCTACAACCTCCGCCAGCGTGGGTGGTGGCTCCTTGTTCATCAAGCTGCGCTGCACCTCCTTGTCCTTCAGGCCACACAGCACTCCGTCCCTGAGGGCCGTCTCTAGGTCGTCCCATCTGCAAGGGCCGGCGGCTATCCTCATGGCTGTTACGAATGCCTCAACCGACTCGTCCGGCGCTTGGACTCGCCTCCAAAACGCGCTCCGAGCGGGAAACATTGCTCTCGAGGGACGGAAACGCTCACGCAGCAGCTTCATGATGTCGTCTGCTTTGAATTCGCTCACCTTCTTCGGTGCAATGATGCCCACCAGCGTTCGCTTGGTTTCCATCCCAAGCATTCTGGTGAGGATGGCCCTCTTCCTCTCCTCATCATCTTCTTTGACTTTGAGTTCCACCAGCGCCGCCTGGAAGTCCATCTCAAAAAGCTCCCAGTCTTGCGGTTTGGTGATGTTGAACCCGCTCGGTGCCCTGGCTGCTCCTTGGGGATCCATTAATCCCACCTTCGTCGCCAATTTAGTGTATGAAAACCAAGACACAGGACACAGCCTCGGGCTGGGTTAACTCAGGTTTATTGCATGGTGGTCAGAGGGAACATGAGGTAATGGCGGATCAATAGCTCTTTATATACGGTAGTAATACATTTGAACGTGGTTCCATGATAGCCCATTGGCTACTGTCTGCGTGACGTCATTGCTGGTCACGCCCTTCTTGTCCAGGTGTAGGTGGTGGCGGGAAAACTTCCCGCGCTGTTGCCTTTGATGAGTTTGGACCAAGAGAGCTTGGACGCTCGCTGCTGCCAGCTGGTGGTCATTAGCTCGCGTCCCATTACAGGGTTTATGTGATACAGCTGAAGGTTACATTGTTGCCCATAGGCAAGGTTACATTGGTTCAGATACATTGTTATCCATGTGGAGGGTCAAACCATTAGGACACAACACATGCCCTACACATGTAGCAAGGGTGGTTGTCTCTATTTTGAACATCTTTCAATTATTGCTTTAAGTTTTGCTTTTTCTTTATCCACTATTAGGAAACAGGGAGCTGAGAGAAAGACAGGATATAAATGCCAAGCATTCATACTGTATTATATTGCTGAGTAAACCACGTCCTCTACTTGTAGGTTGATTTATATGTGGAGAGGGGGAGGAGGATAATGGAAAGAGTTTGCTGCTTGTGCGGTAGGATGGAGATCTCTTGAAGGATGAAACACAACCAAGTTCAGCGCCTTAACCACTAAGCCACCACAGTCCCTTACACCCAAGTATACTAATAACCCAATATTTAGGTTAGTACTGTTAGATAGGAATTTTCCCCATACCACTAGAAGATTTCAAGTTGGTGACATCATTGTATTTTTCTGCTACACGTAAAATGTGGCCACAATGTCATTTTACATCCCAGGAGGTCTACCGGTGCCCTTGTAATGGAATTGTTTGTGTTATTATGCACTGAACTGACATAGCAATACTGCTTCTCAGGCCCCATTCACATTGCACTTGTAACAGTCTTTTAAGCAATGAGTGCTCCGCAACTACTGAATTAAAATGATCCTCTAACATGTCCTAGTTACCAAAATAGTTGAACTGTAGCTCTGGGGAGGGAGGGGTGCATCCCAGCAGCTTTTATTTCCCTGTCATTTCCCAATAAAGCAATCAAGAGACTATCATGCCATTTTCATGCACCAAAGCATGGTGGGAATCCACTTGGGTAGCAAAGTGGGGAAGAAAATTCTTAGAGATCATGTTGGTTCTGGATACAATGGCCAAAATGTAATCCTTGCTGAGCTTTTATAATCCGCTTTCATGTGAGGCATCAGCTTCCTTGCCATTTAATGGAATGAAAGCATTAACAAATGTGGATGTTCTCCAGAGAGAAGGTGCTTTGCTCCCAGGAGACATGCAGGAGTCAATATGTCATGAAGGACATTCAAAAAGCCTTCTGCCGTGCATTGTAGATGCAAGGAACAGTATGTTAGGAATACTACTTTTATCCCTATTACCCAAAAATGAGAAGAAACAACCCAAATTCCATCCTGCTCTTAATCTAGCAGCATCCAAGCCTGTCTCCCACATACCTCCTCTTGTTTTCCGGGGAAGGCATCCGTGCAGTTCACGTAGCGTAGGGTGTTGGCCAACAATTAAGTAGCACATCTTGGAGAGCACTTCAGATTTTCCTCCTAATCAGATCCCATGCTTGAAAGTCAAACTTCACCAAACATTGATTCATGCTTATCTGCCTAATGATATATCCCACAGAGAAAGTACATTACGAAGCAGCAAAGCTGCAGAAAATACCCATGCTATTGCATTGATTTGGACTGATTCTTCTGCCTTGAAAACCAATAAAGGAAAGGAGTCTCTGAAACAAGAAACAGTTCTTTTGCAAAGCTCAAAGCCCTAAGTGTACCCCTGTGGTGTGCAATACAGCTATAGGTTTCCCCTTTTTTCTGCTATAGCAACAAAACTCGGCCTGCATCACAAACCAGCATAGACGCTTTTTTAAAGGCAGGAGCCCATGTGGCTCTCCCCCGAATCTACATGCATGCAGCATGAACATACCAGGGATCACAGTGGAAAGCGGGGGAGGGGGGATATTTG
The DNA here is from genome assembly GCA_035047345.1 of Bradypodion ventrale. Classification (NCBI taxonomy): domain Eukaryota; kingdom Metazoa; phylum Chordata; class Lepidosauria; order Squamata; family Chamaeleonidae; genus Bradypodion; species Bradypodion ventrale. The sequence continues at coordinate 273,987,545 of JAWDJE010000002.1, forward strand.
GTTCTGATGCATTCATTTTGCACACCTCGTGACCAAGTGCTGGGTGTTACTGTAAGGAAGCAAGGTGATCCTAGGTGTCATGTTCAGATCAGGCCAGAGTCAGGGTATGTGTCAGGGATAAAATATTACCACTAGGTATTGTCATAGCTGTCAAGTATCCCTTATTGGCCGGGAAAACCCCTTATTTTACCCTCTTTCCCGCCGTCATCCCTTATTAATTAGACTGCAATGCCCTATTGCCACCATTGGAGGGCAGCACAGGATAAGCATAGCTGTCAAGTATCCCGTATTTGCCATGAAATTTCCCTTATTTCCAAATCCAAAACTTGACAGGTATGGGTATTGTATAGGATGTACAGGTGAAACTTGGAAAATTAGAATATCATGCAAATGTTCATTCCGTTCAGTAATGCAACTTAAAAGATGAAACAAATATATGGGATAGACTCATTACATGCAAAGCGAGATAGTTCAAGCCTTAGGTAAAGGTAAAGGTTTTCCTTGCTCGAAAACCAGTCGTATCTGACTCTAGGGTTCAGTGCTCATCTCTGTTGCAAAAACGAAGAGCCAGCGCTGTCTGTTTCTTCAGATGTTTCATTGGTCATGTGGCAGGCATGACTATACACCGGAGTGCACAGAATGCTGTTACCTTCCCACCGAAGTGGCCCCTATTTATCTACTTGCAATGTCTTGCTTTCGAACAGCTAGGTTGGCTGGAGCTGGGACAAAGACGGGAACTCATTCTGTTCTGGAGTACTCGAGAATCGAACTGCTGACCTTCTGCCTCTCAGTCAGTGTCTTAGCCACTTGAGCCACGACAGCCTTACTTTGTTATAATATTGATGCTTATGGCTTACAGTTTATGAAAACCCCAACCCCCAATCTCATGTACCCCATAATCATCACATAATCTCATGTACGCTGTATGCCATGATCTTCACAATTATAACGAATTAAGGCATGACATCTCTTGCTTTGCATATAGTGAGTCTATCTCATATATTTGTTTCACCTTTTAAGTGAAATGGATGGATATTTGCACAATATTCTAAATTTCCGAGTTTCACCTGTATGTATGTGATTGCATGCATCTATAGCTTTAAGAGCTTGTGCCTGAAGCACGGCTGATCTCACTGATGTATGTAGCAATCATGTAATGTTCTATAAAGAAATGCCTGCAAAGGACTTGTTTGGAGGAGGACTAAATTTGGAACTCATGCTGGAGTTGCTGGAACACTGAAGAGGAGCTCAGGCGAAGCTCTTCTAAAACTGCACTGGACTAAACCTGCACTGGACAGTACTAGAGCAAGCATTCTGAGTAAGCACTGTCTGTTCTCACATGCCAGAGTGTTTGTTTGTACTTGAATGCTAAACTGCTTTGTGTAGCGATGCCTGGCCGCTAGGGCGGCGTTACGTCCCGGAGGAGACTGATCAATGACAATACGAGGCAAGGAAGCAGGATCAGATCAGTGTTTATTGGGAAAATGCATACACCTTTTATAGACCAGAAGGCAAGGAGAAAACAACCGTCACCAATAAGTCAATCACCGTACCTGTTTACTCAGGTTAATTGGGGAAACTCTTCAGGGGAAGTTAATTAGCAGGGGCAAACATGGGATGAGGAGGACTATTGTTTAGGGCTTAGACAGGGGTAAACATATTCACTGTTTGCACCGGAGATTTCCTTAACCAGGAGATGAGTGATTCTTCCAGGTGGTAATTGAGGTCTGCGAGATGCTGATTCGGCAGAGTCGTCGATCAGGCTAGAAGCAGCCGAATTAATCCCTATCAATAATTCACCCCCCTTATGCCCTGACAAGGGCCAGAGGCCAGGAGTTTGCCCGCTGGTTTAACCTCTGCCAGAGACCACTGGTGCCCAACCGGGCACGGGGAATCTTCACCTCCCCTTACTTTTTTATATTAAGAGCCTGACTGGCGACTCTGCGCAAAAGCGGCATCAGCTGCTGGTCGGGAATGACGTCACAGGGTTTCCTTCTGCGGCATCTTGAGATCAGCGAGGGGATACATTGAGCAAGACAGCAAACTGCAATGCCTAGTATAACTACCCCCACCACCACTTTGATTACCGTCTGAAGCCACCCCCATGGGATCCACGACCACATCCATTTCCATAGCGAGCTCCACCAAGCCCCCCATGCAGAGCCCTCTGTGATGCCAGCCACTATGGCATGAAGATCCGTGAGCTGGCTTTGAATCTTACGAGAGTTGTCCGTAAGGTTAAAGCAGCACATCCCGTGAAAAGACTCGCATCCCAAGTGGTGCAACAATAGGAGGTAGTCGATAGCCGCCCGATTAACGAGAATGGCATGGCGAAGTTCCGCCTGCTCCTGATTGAGGAGCGCTATCGCTGAGGAGGTATGGTTGATGGCCTTTGCTAGACCGCAAGCCAAACGACCAATCCTTTTTGTGTTGCCGACGGCTAAGCCTGGCACGCCAAAGATGCTGACTGCCAGGGAGAGATACTCAGCAGGTGTCATGACCCTAAAGCTGCTTTCACATGAGCTGTCTAACATAGTGGTGCGAGTGTGCCGTATGAGTGAGGGAACATTAGAAACATTGGAAACATTGGGAACATTAGGGCTTGGAGCAATCATATCCTTAGTGGGGAGCAAGAGTGTCAACCGACTTATACAACATATAGAGTCTGTAATATTAGCAGGAATGTAGTTAAACGTGTACTGGTTACAAGTGAAAAACCATCCGGATGGTAGGGTGTGTGCATATGCTGTGCCACGCGGCACTGGGTTACTGCAAGTCCAATTGCCGCTGCCCACATCGAGACATCGGCGCCAGGTTCGGCCGAGCCCGGAGCAACCGTAAATTCGGCCACAGGTAGAGTTCGGGCTGACCGCCACTCGAGGAGTGTGGAGAGTGGCCGCATCAGCCGGTAAAGTCATGGTTAGCCGCATCTCCCAACGAGCATATTCCGAGGAGGCTGTTGGGATGTACGGGCTGAAGAATCGCTTCACCAGCCAGTCCCCGTCCCGGGGGTGTGCGCCTGGAGAATGGCACACCGGGATAAGGCAAGTGCTGAGGATTGAAGCAGAACCGACGTCCTGTCTGAGGCAAAAATCGGACTGGTTGACAAGGCTTGCCAACCTTTCCCAAATGTTGTACTGCATGCGGGCAGAAAGGTCTCCGCCCGGCATCAGATCGCTGGCCTCCAGCGAGGCGGCCTGAACGCCTCCCCCCAAAAGCAGGGTGAGGGTCAGGATGATGGCGAAGATCGCTGAATTGGCATTAATCTGGGCGAAGACTGCTGCAACGAAGTTCTCCGGTGTTGGCTCCTTCTCCTCGCGTTGGAGGGCGTCCTGGGCCTCACTGCAAAGGGATTTGACCATCCCCCAGGTTATCCTCGGTGCTGGGGTCCGCGACCGCCGCTTCTCCCGGTGGGTCTCCTCGGTCAGGGTGAGGTCCTCCATCTCCAGGATCGGGCTCGGGTCGGCCTGGGTCCACGCCATGAGGTTCCAAATGAGGCTTGACGCACCGAGCCGGAATCCAAACGACACCTGTAGGAGACATAACTGCAGCATACCCTCTTCCCCAGGTTATGAGCGGCACCGGGCCCCTCCAAGAAGGGTCTGGTGGCACTCGGTACTGGACCATAGGTCGCGGGAGAGCTTCCGAACGGCGGAAATGCTTCTCCTGCGGCGTACAGTCCGAGAAAACATTAAGGTGATTGTAAGTGAACAATACCTTATTCAAGCAAAACTGTGCCTGTCCCTGTGATTTGGGGAGGGCTGGTGGTTCCCCCCTTTCTGTTTGTTTGTCAATATAGGACTTTAGCGTCCGATTGACCCGCTCTACAATCGCCTGCCCTTGCGGATTGTAGGGAATTCCAAATGTATGCTTGATGTCCCAAGTAGCCATGAAGGCGGCCAACTGCCTAGAGCAGTAGGACGGGGCGTTATCTGTTTTCACGTGCCGCGGCTTGCCCATCGCCGCGATGCAGGAAAGGAGGTGCTGCTCCACGTGGGAGGCAGTCTCCCCCCTCTGCGCCGTGGCCCAAACGAACTGAGAAAAAGTGTCTATGCAGACATGCATGTACTGCCATCTGCCAAACTGTGGCACATGCGTGACATCCATTTGCCACACCTGATTAGCTTCAGTCCCCCGTGGGTTAACCCCCCACGAGGGCCCCCCCGGCGCCCCTGCACAATGCTGGCAAGAGCGTACTATCCCTTGGGCTTGAGAAAGTGGCAGATTGAACTGTCTAGCGAGAGCTTTGGCATTTTGGTGAAAAAGAGCATGACTCTGGATTGGAGTAGTAAAAACTCCCAAAACTGAACGTTGCTGAATTTCCTTTGCAGCCGCAGCCGCTCTGCTATTGCCCGCGGAAATCGGACCCGGTAGGTCTTGATGACTGCGGATGTGGGCAATATAGAGCGGCTCCGTGCGGTTTCGCAAATGAAATTGAGCAGTGAGAAACAGACTAAGCAAGTTTTTGTCTATTGCAGGAGTAATGTAAGCTCCCGGTAGACTGTGAAGTAAATTCCTAACATACAGGCTGTCAGTTATGATATTAAGGCGTTCCTGGGCGAAGGTGCGCAAGGCAAGGTTCACGGCTGCCAGCTCTGCCCGCTGCGCGGACTTTTGTGGAAGAGTTAGCAGCGTGCGCCAAGCTTCGCCCTCCTGCCAGGTCAGGACACCATATGTGCGTCCCCCATCGGTAAAAACTGTCTTAGCCCCCTGAAGTGGGACCAGCGAAAGCAATTCGAACAAGCTGACTGTTCCTGTCTGAAGTGAGACAAGTCTGGGGTCTTTGGGCAAATGGTATGCTAAACTTCCAGTGAAACCTTCCAAAGCTATCGGAAGCGAATCACCTAGCTGCATCAACTGATGAATTTGTTCCTTGGTGAACGGGACTATAATTTTGGCCAAATCATTTCCTGAAATGTCCCTAGCTCTCAGCCTGCTGCGGTAGATCACCGCGGAAACCAGCTCTTGGGGCGGAACGATGTTCCGTGAAGAAGTGTTAGGCAAGTACACCCACTCCACAATTTTCGCTCCCTTCTCTGAGTCTACTCCTAGCGCCCCAGTGAACATGGATCCTGACCGTACGATGTACAAATTCAGGATCGGGGCATATGGCCCCTGGGCGATTCTATCCACCCACCTTTGGCTGAGAACTTGGTTCACTTTCTCGATCGCCGAACGCGCGTCTCGAGAGATTTTTATCCGGTCTGCCGGCTGCTTACCTAAGGTTAGCAGCGAGAAGAGCGGTTTTAGAAGATCCGTATCCAATCGGAAATACGGTCTGGCCCAATTTATATTTCCCAAAACTTGCTGTAACTCTACGAGGGTTACTGAATCCTGTAAATTTATCTGAGGCAAAACTGGCGCTGCAAAAGAACGGAGAAGCCGATGGCCCAAGTATGAGAAGGGCTCGGTCTTCTGCACCTTTTCCGGGGCAATGAGTAAACCTTTGTCCCCCAGGCTGGCCTGGAGGTCTGAAAACACTTTGCCGCCAAGTTGCGGCAACGCTACTAAAATATCATCCATAAAGTGACACACAATAGCTTTAGGGTAAAGGCTTCGGAACTTTGCCAGCGCGTCGTGAACATATATTTGGCACAGAGTGGGCGAATTGAGCATGCCCTGTGGCAAATATTTCCACGCGTAACGCTGCGTGGGCTCACTGTGGTTCACGACCGGCACTGTAAAGGCGAACCTTTCCCGGTCCCTGGGGTTTAAGGGGATTGTATAAAAGCAATCCTTGAGATCTACGACTAGAATCTCCCACCCCTCGGGAATCATGTTAGGATTTGGGATGCCGCATTGAAGCGGACCCATCGGCTGAATGCATTTATTGATCTCTCTGAGATCGTGGAGGAGACGCCACTTCCCCGACTTCTTCTTAATAACAAAAATTGGCGAATTCCAAGGACTTGTGGACTGTTCTATATGTCCTGCGTCTAGCTGTTCTTTCACTAGCTGCTTGAGAGCAACCAATTTTTCTCCCACTACCGGCCATTGTTCTACCCAGACCGGAGTATTGGTGAGCCATTTAAGTGGCAACGCCATTACCCGAAGGTAAGGGTGGCACCGTACTGCTGGAGAATGTCTCGCCCCCAAAGATTGACGTGCACGTCAAGAATGTGCGGCCGAATTACCGCCGTGCCGTCAGCCCTTGGGATTGTGACTTCTACCCACTCTCGGCTTCTGAACGCTTCCTGAACTCCGCCTACCCCCCACACATCGGAGACCGGCTCAATGGCCCACTCCCTCGGCCACTGGCTTCTACTTATCACGGTCACATCCGCTCCGGTATCGAGTAACCCTGAGAACACTCTTTTGTTCAAAAATACCTCGATAACGGGGCGCTGTTTCCACTCAATGTTGGTCTCCACTGTCGCTAAGACCTGGTATCCTTGCACTGCCTCACTCGCGCTCAAGCGGTCTGCTGAACCGGACTCTGAGCTGTCACTGAGCCTTCTTTGGCTGCCTGCTGGCGATTGACAAGGAACCATGATCAGTTGCGCTAAGGTGTCTCCCTTGTGGATTGTTTGGGGCAGGTGTGTCCAAAGCTGGAAAATTCGAGTCAATGACTCCTGGGATTATAAAAATTCCGCGTGCTCCAGCTACACTACGGGGCAAAACTAAACCTATAAAGCCTCTGGGCAGGGGTCCCATGTACTGAGAATCGACTAGATAGACTGTGCCCGGCAGATCGCATGTAACGTCCGCCTGGCAAGCCAATTCTAGCCCTGTGCTACCCTTGGGGCTGGCCTGTGCCCTAGCAGTGCCTGGAATGTGCCTGGGACCTAGTCTAATTCTGGGGAATTCTGGATCTGGGGGAAGGAAGCCTCTGTTTGGACTGGGGCCAGAGACATGCCCGTGCTCCGGTTTCCCGAATTCTGGCAATATCTGGCCCAATGATAGCCTTTCTTGCACTTCGGACAGAGGGTGTTCGGAGCCTTGGGACGGCCGGACTTTTGTCCGCCTCCCTTGGATCGGCACTCCCTAGCGAAGTGGCCGATCTTGCCACAATTGTGACATGCTCCTTTGCTCTTACCATTAGGTCTTTTCCCTCCTTGCACCGCTGCCGCTAGCAGACCCATCTTATAGGATTCTGTGCCAACGTCGGCGCAAGCTCTAATCATGTCCGATAGGGTTAAGTCAGGACGATTGCCTAGGGACTGCAAGATTCTACGGCAGTCTAAGTTGGCATTGTCCTTGGCTAACTTAATCATGAGCTCTTCCTGGGCTTGCTCATTATCAATCTGCCTGCTAATTGCTTCTTCCAGGCGATTGATGAAGTCCATGTAGGGCTCCTGGGCTCCCTGCTTAACGGAGGTGTAATTTTTAGCCGCTTTGCCAGTGGCTGGGACCTTGAAGTAAGCCCTAAAGGCTGCCTCGGCTGACATCTCAAGAGTGGCGAGAGGCAAGTTGATCTGAGCGTTGATTGACTCGAAGGCACCTGAACCATACAACTGGTCAGGGATTACCGCGCCTCCCATCCTGGCAGCTCGAGTTTGAGCCTCTAGGCGAAACTCGCTGTCCCAGATCATGTACTGGCTGGGGGTAAGCATCATCCTCATGACGGCTTTCCAATCATGAGGAATCCACATGGTGGTTTCGCACACTTGCTGAAGTGTGCCCCTAGTAAAACGACTTTGGAGCCCTGTTTCTGCAATGGCCTTCCGCATAGCCATGAGAAGCTTATACGGAACTGGGGAATGAACAATCTGCTGTGCGCCCGTGAGCGCGTCCATCTTCATGCGGATTGGACATATCTGCCTGAGCTCAGCTAGCTCTTCTACTGGCAGATCCCCCTTTCTAAGCTCTTCCTCAGCTGTGCGCTGAAGGGCACTTTTGGTAACTAGGGAAGCCGAAGCTGTCAGAGAAGCGCCTGCGTTTCTCATTCCTTGCATTCCTTCGGTGACGTCTGCAGCTGTCACCGCGGGAAAGCTCCCTACGCTACTCTGTTGGTACTTGAATGTCGGATAGAGCGAGGTGGGCGCAGTCGGTTCGACTGGCTGAACTGATGACTTATTTAACGGGGGTTCTCCTGCTTCTATCCGGACTGGTTCGATCTGCTCTAAGAGTCTCCTACACTTCCTCCATGTGCTAACTATCCCTCCTGGTGCTTTCGGGGGTTGCTGAATGCAGTCTCCTATCTGATCCCAGAGCGGTAGGGTTAACGTACCTGCTTCTGGGTAAAGCAGGCAGTGTTCCCTAAGGTACACCAAAAGTCTCGCTAGCTCCCTGCTGTGAAAACGTAACTGAAATACCCTGGCCAGGATCTTAAACTCTTCCTCACGAGTTTTTTGGCTAGCGGACGGACTTGGTCTATGAGAACAAGTCCCCATATTACCTGCGAGTGGTCCTCTGAAGTTTCCTCCTCGGGACGGGTTGACGCGTCTTGGGGCAAGGTAACAGGTCTTGGCGACGATCGTCTGGGTAGAGCTCGGAGCGTGGCCTCCTGCCACAGGCCCTCGGCGGCCTCTGCGCTGTCAGGGGCTCACAGCTGCCCTGAGCGGAACGCGTTTCTCCCTTTAGTGCAAGTCTCCCCGAAAGCCGGGAGCGAGGTGTAGGAATGTCTCTTTGAAATGCCTCGCCGCGGGCCGTCCTCTGACCGGCTGGCTGCCGACCAGAGCGCCGCGCTGTCCTCCGGGATGATGGGTCGCGGTTCAAGCGTAGAACCGGACCGCGTGGATCGCTACTCACGAGTAGACCTCTCCGGGGTCTCTTACTCACGAGTAGAATCACGTCTCGGGGTCACCAGATGTAGCGATGCCTGGCCGCTAGGGCGGCGTTACGTCCCGGAGGAGACTGATCAATGACAATACGAGGCAAGGAAGCAGGATCAGATCAGTGTTTATTGGGAAAATGCATACACCTTTTATAGACCAGAAGGCAAGGAGAAAACAACCGTCACCAATAAGTCAATCACCGTACCTGTTTACTCAGGTTAATTGGGGAAACTCTTCAGGGGAAGTTAATTAGCAGGGGCAAACATGGGATGAGGAGGACTATTGTTTAGGGCTTAGACAGGGGTAAACATATTCACTGTTTGCACCGGAGATTTCCTTAACCAGGAGATGAGTGATTCTTCCAGGTGGTAATTGAGGTCTGCGAGATGCTGATTCGGCAGAGTCGTCGATCAGGCTAGAAGCAGCCGAATTAATCCCTATCAATAATTCACCCCCCTTATGCCCTGACAAGGGCCAGAGGCCAGGAGTTTGCCCGCTGGTTTAACCTCTGCCAGAGACCACTGGTGCCCAACCGGGCACAGGGAATCTTCAGCTTTGCCAGTGTACTTGAAGCCTGAAATGGTTCTTGGCTTCTACCCTTCTGAACTGCTGTGAATGAAATGTTTTGCTTTTGGACCATCTACCGAAGAAACGTAAGCAATCTACAAGCTTCTATCTGAACTGTTTCTGGTTAGCCTCTCAAAGGACCTTGAAAGTTTCCAACATCTATTACTGCTGTGGCAAAGAGACTGTTTATTTCCGCGTATATATGCTTTGCAGAGACTGTATCTATATTTATATTTGACCAAGCACAAGAAAGTAAAGCTATTTTTCTGTTGCACAATGCTGCTGTCTTCCTTGTGTGTGGGCAGTCCATTGGCACACCTCTCTGTTTGCGTGAAGCTTACGTGCACTCTGCTAACCCACACAAATAATAATCTTAACCGTATGAATCTGATAAAATCCCAAAATGGCAGGGCAGGCAGAAGAATCTAGCAGTCATTCATAGCGTGCCTCTGTATAGTAATACTGCAGATGCTGAAGATTAATTACATTACTAGTTATGTTGCCGTAGAGCTGTCACGTCTGCCATCCCACACCCCCTTAGCTTGCATCCTCTGAGTCTCTGGAGGAGGATGGGGATAGGACATAGGGAGGAAAAGGAGGGCACCTGTAGAACAGCACTCTGAAGTAAAGTGTGGCGCTCAGGAAAAGAGGGAGGCAGCTGAATAGGGAGGGAAGCCAGACATTTTAGTCCATGCCATGAGAAGAAGGCACCTTTGCATCCCCCTAGTGGTGAATCACTGGCTTTGCTCTTTTTGAGAGAGGTGTCAAATTGGAGTGAGAGAAGAGATAGTTCTTTTCTCTGACCAAGAACAGCCAAGTCCCCTACACTGTCCTCCTCGGAGAAATGTAGTGAGGATACTTGGAGAGAATACTACTAAAATAAGGTGATAAAACGGCTAGAAAGTCTGTATGAAATGGTGGTTGTTGCAGCTGTTGCTGTTGGTTTAAAAATTCATGTAGCATGTTGCCTTCTTTGCTGCCATGGGAAAGGGTCTTCAGCTGTAAACAGGCTGGACAAAGTGCTGCAAGTCATTCCATTTCATCTGCACCGAGCATCTTTCATTACCTCTGCCCTTCCCCATCCACCACCCTTCAGATTTTTTATTTCTTTTGGTTTTGGAGTATAATCTAAATCGGGTATTGGAAATGTACACACACCATCCATTACGGTGAGGAGGAGATCATAGTAAGAAACTATCAGTCAACCTGAATAAATGCAAAGACACATGTAGTGTCTTACAAATAATTCCGAAAAAATGTTGTAGATGTGGTTGGTTCTTGATGTAATGCAAACCTTTCCATATTTTTTGAAATGCAAGAAAACTCAGGTGGGAAAAGAGAGTCTGTCTTAGTGAAATCATATATGATAAGAGAAAAACCTATCACATAAATACCTGTATATCAAGCAAATAGCCAAATCAGTATAACCGCTTAGACGAGACCTACTATACAAAGCTACTTCTCTTAGCAACTCTTGAATGGATAAGAGAATTGTACCTGATCACAAAGATGAAGGCATTGTCACTTAACCATCTCTTAAAGGGGTGAGTCTGGTATATTTCATGTGCCTCTCATGGAGTGCTGGTGTGCTCTTCATCACTTTCCCCAGGGAAGCACATTTCATGATCACACATGTTGCATCAAAAGAAAGTTACAATAAAGGTTTATCTCATAACTGCTACTTAAGTTGTGCACTTGTGATCGAAGGAATAAGAAGCAACTTCCAAGTTTTAGAAGATAAAAGGATTGAGAGATAGAACTGCACCATCAATGAATAATAGCTGTAATCTAAAGATTGCCAGAAATTGGGAGAGGGTGTTGAGACAATCTGCATCATCGTTTGGTGGGAGAGATAATACTGAAGCTTTTCATCAGCCATAGGATCACTAAAGCCACTGTCGAATTAAGAGACAAGCTTGTGTGAGAGAAGTCATTCAAGTGTTTTTGTCCCAAGCCATATACATTGTAATCCATTACAGCTATAAGAGCATAGTGGTGATGATATCATTACTGGTGGCAAAATGTCAGTAATTAAAGTGTTCCTTTGGGGAATTCAGGAATACATGTAACTTTGTCATGGCATGTATGAGTCACATGCACCTCGAAATTGACTTTAATTAATAGTGATTGGTCTTTAATCAGTGATGATTTGTCACTGGTGATGACATTGTCTCCCCTAAACTCATTAACCTGCACAACAGGATTTCAGCCATCTTTACCTATAAGAATGGGATGTTGCCGTGCGTGTCCAGAATGCGTGTTTGCACATGTCCAGCCAATCCCGTAATGTGCCGTGTACACTTACCTTATCTCCCGAAGATCACTCCTGCAAAGATCCGGAAGCTGAGAGTGGGGCCAACACCCCACAAACACCAAAAAAAAACTACAGGCCCCACAAACCCCTGCGCCATGCACCAGCCAATCAACTCGACTGGCATGAGTGCAGAAGAGGCGAGGCCAGGGCCGTGCGCCACCACCATGCCCCCGCCATTCATGCCGGAAACAGTGGTGGTTAAGGCTGTGCCATTGCCCGCCGGAGAAAACTGGCGCCTTCTCTGGCAGGCAATGGCCATGGCCGCCCGCGATGCTCCGTTCAGCCCTTGCCTGCTGGAGAAAGCAGACCCATTCTCCATAAGACAAGGGCTGAACGTGGTGCTCCAAACAGTCCTTGCCTGACAGAGAAGGCGAGCCCCTTCTCCGGCAGGCATCTCCCCAAGGCGGAAGAAGCAGCGAAAGAAAAAGGAGAAAGGGGGGGGGGGAGTGGATTTGAGACAAAGGAAAAAAAGGAAGCCTTAAGGAGAGAAAAAAGGGAGAAAACTGTGTGTGTGGGTGGGTGGGGGGGTGGGGGGGTGTGTGTGGGTGTGTGTAAAACTGCTGTAGGTGAAGAAAAGATAAGGGAGTAGGGGGAGTAGGAAACGCGGGAAGAGGAGGGAGACATGAGGAAAAAGAAATGGGATGGAAACTGTGCGTGTGTGTTGCAAACTGCTGTTGCCACGAGAAAAAAAGGGGGTAGGAGAGTTTGAAATGCAGAAGGAAGAGGAAGACATGAGGGGAATAAGAAAGGGTGGAAACTGTGTGTAAAGGGGGGAAATGAGGGGGTAGGGAGGTTTGAAACGCATAAGGAATGAGGCATGAGGGAAATGAGAAAGGGTGGAAACAGTGTGTGTCTGTGTATGCGTGTGTGTGTGAGAGAGAGAGAGAGAAAAAGAGAGAGTGTGTCTGCATGTGTGGGTGTGGGTGTGAGTAAGTGAGACTGTGGGGTTGCAAAGATGAAAGACATGAGTGTATGAGAGAGAGTATCTGTGAATGTGTGAGAGAAAATGTGTGTGTGTATGAAAGAGAGAGAGAGAGAGAGAGTCTGTCTCCATGTGTCTATGTGTGCGTGTGAGTGAGAGGGCTGGAGGTAGGGTGAATGCAGCCACAGCCACCACAGAGAATAATCACCACCACCACCTCAACCACCCCAACCACCTTGCCGGGCAGGTATTGATTTTGTGTTGGTGGTGGTGTGGTTTTGGGGTGGGGGCTTATTTGGGAAGAGAGGATTCACTTGAGTAAGGCTTGATGCTGGAGTAATCCTTACTCAAGTGAATCCTCTCTTCCCAAATAAGCCCCCACCCCAAAACCACCCCACCACCAACACAAAATCAATATATGCCTGGCAAGGCCGGGCAAAAAATGCTAGCAGTTTTATAAGTCAAAACCAGCATCTTCAACTGTGCCCAGAGACTTTGAAGCTGTTGTAACTATAGAGCCCCCTGTTTCCTTATAACTGGTTTTTGTCAACAGTCTGATGATAACATTCAGGCCTAGCTGATGTTTTTCAAAGGCGGCAGCTTATACATCATGTTATAATCATTCTAAATGGGCATGTTACAATGTCCAAATCAGACAGCTGTGTAAATGCGTTTGCGGTTACTACTGAAATCTAGGAACACCATGTACAGGAGAAAATTCAAACTATGAACATGAGTTTCCAAGGGGACCTTTACCCCTTTCTACACACATTGTATCCCTATTCTTTGCTCCTCATTTTTTACTAAGCAGGACACTTCTGTCTAATCTCGATTAATCTTATTTTTTAACCTCCTTCAGTTCATTAACAACATAAGACACTAGCCAAAATGCTATTGCAAAGTTATGATAATGTATAATATTTGGCAGCAAATTGCCATAGGTTAAGAAATCTCCATATGCACTATCTGTGGTATGCTGAGCCACAAGACTTGATATGCCACAGATAATGCCTACAGAGATTTATTAACCTTATGGCAATTCACTTCCAAAAGTGACATCCTCCACAAAATAACTGTACAAGAGATTTCAGCCTCTGATGTAGAACTTGATCAAATCATAAACGAAGCTCTAAAACAACTTATCTGGATTTAGATCGAATGGACAGAGTTGGGTATCAGCAGCATGCGAATGCACCCTAACCTTCTGGCAGGTTCATGTATATTAAATGGCATGGTATACAAGATGGAACCATGAGAGGTGCCATAAGCCAACAGTACACAATTGTGGTTCCCTTCCATGAGGTTTTCATAGATGTTTCAGCAGTGAAGAACCTGCACTTGATTTGCAGGCTCAGACATTCTAGGTAAAGGTCACCCTTGTTCGAAAGCCAGTTGTATCTGACTCTAGGGTTCAGTGCTCATCTCTGTTTATAGCCAAAGAGCCAGTGCTGCCTGCATCTGCAGACATTTCCGTGGTCATGTAGCAGGCGTGCACGGAACGCTGTTTACCTTCCCACCAAAGTGGTCCCTATTTATCTACTTGCAATTTCTTGCTTTTGAACTGCTAGGTGAGCAGGAGCTGGGACAGAGACAGACACTCACCCTGGGAATCGAACTCTGACCTTGTACAAAAACACTATTCCCAATTTTTCTGTAATGGTGGGGATTATACTTTATCACATTTCAAAGGACATTAACACATTTTCCAGTAAGAGAAGTTAGACAATTTCAACAGGAAAAAAAAAGAATCAGCTCAAGCACAAACTCTTGTTTCACAGGTCTGTTAGTATCATGGGACCTTCATCTCCTACATCAGGAGAGCATGGGGTAGGGTGTCCATTAATGTTCAAAGTTTGTTAGGGTTCCACATAAATCCATTGGGTTTGCAGTCAACCAGAGGGCTATAAATACATCCTGCAAGATATTACTGTAACTTCTCTTTAAACTTTCCCTTGCCATCCAGAAAAGATTAGGAGTGAATAGGATAGAGACACCAATTTCCCTCCCTGGATAGGGCTGTAACACAATGAAGATCAGTTTGTACATAAATTATACTCCCACGTCTGATGAAGTGAACCTGATCCACACAAGCTAAAATTAAAATACAGTACAGCAGTTAGTCTTTAAAGTGCTACAACGTTGTTGTTTACTCTCTAATATGCTTGAAACACAGACTAACACGGCTACTATTCCAAAAGTGATGGTGAACCTTTTAGAGACCGAGTGCCCGAACTGCAACCCCAAACCCACTTATTTATCACAAAGTGCCAACATAGCAACAGGAGAGGGAAGAAATGCTTCCATTGGACTCCTGGGCAGAGGGGTGAACTCTGTGCTGGGGGAGGGAGAAAGTGCTCCCATTGGGCTGCTGGGGAGAAGGGCAGGATGGACTCTGTGCTGGGGTGACTGCATGGGTGCCCACAGAGAGGGCTCCAAGTGCTGCCTCTGGCACGCATGACATAGGTTCACCACCTATGAGACGTTGATGCAAAATAGTGAAAATGCCGCTGTAGCAAAGAGACAAATGTCCTGGATGTCCTGACCTCATGACTGTTAGGTTCACTTAATCATGTTGGCTGAGCATGCTGGTCAAGGCCTGTGTACAATCAGAGAGCTGGTAAAACTGGAGAAAATATTGTACTTCCTCCACCTCTATTTCCTGCCTCAAGTTACCAGAGAGGTCAGAGTTCACCCACCAAATGCAGACAGATAAATCCTTTTGGGTCATAGATATTATAAGGTTGTTCTTTAAACAAAGGAAACTACTTCATATGTATGTGTTTAACAGTGACACACATGTAATCTGGTTGGTCCTAGGAGCCAAAATTGCTGTTCAAACCCATTCAAGGCAAAACAAGGGGATGCTCAGCACAGCAGATCTGAAAAGGGGGAGGTATACGAAAGGGAGAGGAGAAATACAGTGTTGCAGGGAACAATACTGCATAGGGACATGGAATGTGAGGTCTATGAATCAAGGAAAACTGGAAGTGGTTAAAAACGAGATGGAAAGAATAAGCATTGACATACTGGGCATCAGTGAATCAAAATGGACAGGGATGGGTGAATTCAGCTCTGGAAACCATCATATCTACTACTGTGGACAAGAAAACCTCAGAAAAAACGGAGTAGCCATAATTGTCAACAAAAAAGTGAGGAAAGCATTAATGGGATACAACATCAAAAATGATAGAATGATGTCAGTCAGAATCCAAGGCAAACCTTTCAATATCACTGTAATGCAAGTCTATGCACCAACCACTAGTGCAGATGAAGCCACAGTTGACCAGTTCTATGAGGACCTTCAACACCTCATAGAACAGACACCAAGAAATGATGTCCACATTATCTTAGGAGATTGGAATGCCAAAGTAGGCAATCAAAAAGTGGAGGGGATAACAGGCAAGTTTGGTCTTGGAACACAGAATGAAGCAGGGCAAAGATTGATAGAGTTCTGCCAAGAGAATGCACTAGTCATAGCAAACACCCTCTTCCAGCAACACAAGAGGCGACTTTACACATGGACATCACCAGATGGCCAGCATCGAAATCAGATTGATTACATACTCTGCAGTCAAAGATGGAGAACCTCCATTCAGTCAGCAAAAACAAGACCTGGAGCAGATTGTGGCTCAGATCACAACCTACTGATCACAAAATTCAGGCTTAGACTAAAGAAAATGGGGAAAACAATTAGACCAGACAGATATGACCTACACAACATCCCTAAAGAATACACGGTGGAGGCCATGAACAGATTTAATGTCCTGCACCTGATAGAGTACCAGAAGAATTATGGACAGAGACGCAGGACATCATGCAGGAAGCAGCAAGAGAAACCATACCAAAAGAAAATAAGCGTAAGAAAGCAAAGTTGTTGTCTGATGAGGCCCTTAAAATAGCAGAGGAAAGAAGGAATGCAAAAGTCCAAGGAGAAAGAAAAAAATACAATCACCTGAATACAGAATTTCAAAGAAAAGCAAGGAGAGATAAGGAAAACTACCTGAACAAACAGTGCAAAGAAAGATGACCATGATAAAGGACAAAGATGGAAAGGAGTTAGCTGAAGCAGAAGAGAAAAAGATGGCAAGAGTACACAGAGGAACTCTACAAAAAGGACCTCAACACTCCTGATAATAACAATAATGAGGAATTTGAACTTGAGCCAGACATTCTGGAGAGTGAAGTCAGAAAGGCCCTAAAAAGCACTGCAAACAATAAAGCTAGTGGAAATGATGGTTTCCCAATTGGATTTTTCAAAGCCCTAAAAGATCATGGAATCAAACTACTGTATTCAATATGCCAGCAAATTTGGAAAACAAAACAGTGGCCACAGGATTGAAAAAGATCAGTGTACGTTCCAATCCCCAAAAAAGGCAATGCCAAAGAATGCTCAAATTACCGAACAATTACGCTCCTCCCACATGCCAGCAAGGTGATGCTCAAGATAATACAGGATAGACTTCAACAACATGTGGAGAGAGAACTACCAGAGGTGCAGGCCGGGTTCAGAAGAGGCAGGGGGACTAGAGACCACATTGCCAACATACGTTGGATCATGGAGAAAACAAAAGAATACCAGAAACAAGTCTACTTTTGTTTTATTGACTATACCAAGGCTTTTGACTGTGTGGACCACAACAAAATGTGGCAAGTAATTAAAGAGATGGAAATACCAGAACATCTCATATGCCTCCTGAGAAATCTGTACACGAACCAAGAAGCAACAGTTAGGACAGAACACGGAAAGACAGAATGGTTTGGAATAGGAAAAGTAGTAAGACAAGGCTGCATTTTATCACCCTGCTTATTCAATCTATACAAGGAGCACATAATGCGCAATGCAGGGATGTTAGGAATCACAATATGGGATCAAAATTGCTGGGAGAAACATCAACAATTTGAGATATGCAGACGATGCCACCCTAATGGCAGAAAGTGAGGAAGACCTAAAGAACCTCTTGATTGGATTGAAGGAGGAGAGTGCAAAAGCTGGCTTGAGACTCAATATCAAGAAAACCAAGATAATGGCAACAGGTCTGACCAGTCCCTGGAAAATAGATGGGGAAGAAGTAGAAGCAGTGACAGATTTTACTTTCCTTGGATCTAAGATCACTACAGATGGTGACTGTAGCCATGAAATAAAAAGACGACTGATTATGGGGAGACAAGCTATGAGAAACCTGGGGAATATAGTGAAAAGCAGAGACATCACCTTGAAAACAAAAATTCGCATAGTCAAAGCAATGGTATTCCCATTGGTAATGTATGGGTGTGAGAGCTGGACCATTAGGAAGGCTGAGCGCAGAAGAATAAATGCCTTTGAGATGTGGTGTTGGAGGAGAGTCCTGAGAGTCCCTTGGACAGCAAAGAGAACAAATAGGTCAATACTGGAGGAAATCAATCCTGACTGTTCATTGGAGGGACAAATGGTGAAGATGAAGCTAAAGTACTTTGGACACCAAATGAGAAGGGAGGACTCACTTGAGAAGGCCTTGATGCTGGGAAAGGTGGAGGGCAAGAGAAGAAGGGGGCGTCCAAAGATGTAATGGCTAGATGGTATTGTGGACACAATGGGCACAGAGCTTGGTGGGCTGAGGAGAATGGTGGAGGATAGAGGTGCCTGGAGGAAAATGGTCCATGGGGTCGCAAAGGGTCGGAATCGACTGTGCGACTGAACAACAACAACAACTGTGAGTAACATGGGTGACACTTTCTGTAGCCTCTTCCTATGCTGTTCAGGAAAACAAGGCCCATGTCAACAGAGTCAATTGCATGGCTTCTTCTGTACAGCTGGCATCTTCTTTGCAAAACAGGTGACAATCTAGAGAGAAAGAACATTGCAGTCTTTCTTTGCACATCCTGTGTTTAAATGCTTACTAGAAAGTAAAGGTCACCCTTGTTTGGAAGCCACTCGTATCTACTATAGGGTTTGGTGCTCATTTCCATTTATAGCCAAAGAGCTAGCGCTGTCTGCATCTGCAGATGTTTCTGTGGACATGTGGCTGGCATGCAACACTGTTACCTTCTCACCAGAGTAGTACCTATTTATCTACTTGCAACTTTTTGCTTTTGAAAGCAGCTCCTGCTAGGTTGGCAGGAGCTGGGACAGAGATGGGAGCTCACTCCATCATGCAGCACTCAGGTCTCAAACTGCTGACCTGCCAACCTTCTAGTCATCAAGTTCAGTGTCTTAACCACTAAGCCACCGCCACCACAGACCTGCCATATTAGAAAGGCATGGAAGAATAATATAAGACACAATCTTCACCAGTGAATATTCCCTATCTATATTTTTATGGTCTGTATATGTGAATAAGAATGACATACAGACCCGTTTGCACATGTACATGAAGGATAAAGATGCACAAGAGGAAAATCCTTGACTTTGAGTTGGCAAGAAAAGAAGGGTATACATTCTAAGATGAAGGAATATTGGCCACTCCCTCTGCCGCAGTGATTATTAGGTTTCTGCTGTAACCCAATTAAGATGAGACAGTTCTCTGACTAGATTGGCCTTAATGGGCTCTTTGACAGATTCTCTCCCCACCCCCCAGTGCTCGGACAGGAGTCTTGGAGTAGGGGGAGAGGATGGAAGAAGGATGATGGCTGTAGCATAACATTTACTCAGCTCATTTGGCAAGGAATTAGGCCAGATGATAGAAAGCTCCTGACAGCATTCAATTAACGCCAAGAAAACTCAAGACAACAAGTAAGTCCCCTGGGGTTTATCATCAAGGTTGGAGCATTTCACCTTGGGATGTCATATATCTGAAGAAGGCAGTTTTGGAAGCCCCTTGGTAATATTTCCGAGAAAGCTGTAGGGTTCCAGGAAGTGAAGGGAGGGCAGGAATTAACAAATATTGATACTGATAATTTTGTATTGGGGATGAGTAAAATAGAGCCTCAAGCTATGAAAGGCACTGAGCATGTAAAACAAAACATGCAAGAACAACCTGTTATTTATTTAAGTGCAGTAGAAATCTAAAGAAAGTTTATTGGTTTCATCAGACTTTTCTTCAAGACTGCCTAATGCAAAAAAAAAAGAATTACAAAAAAGTGTTTGCTCTTTAGCATTGTTACCTGAAATTCTGGGGGTTCCCGTGGTGGGCCACAGGTGTACACCCCATCACCTTTAATACCTGAATACCCAAAGCTTTGCAGTGCCCAAAAGTGAAGGGGTACATTGCATAAAATACCTCAGAAAAGAATATTCCAATAAAAGTTGCTTTTATTTAAAATCAAGATCTAGCTGGCAGAGGATTGAATGGAAATTTATGAAAAGTAGAATGAGAAATGAGAAGAGCTTTATAGAGTAAAGACATTAAGAATACAGGATAGAGAGAAAACTATGATAATTAGCAATACAGAAAAACATGAATGAACAACATAACATGATATAATAACAGTATGAAAATATTCTGGGTCCCCACATGGGGCCCCACATTGCGTGGCAGGAATCAAGGCCCAGGGCTGCTGGCTGTTCCTAGCCAAAATTAGCAGCTGCGAAGATTTGAAGAACCTCTCCTTTTATAGATGAGGCAACAAGAAATTCAGACGACCTCCAGATTGGCTGAAAAGGGGTCACATGGTAAATTATTGGTGACATGCCCCCTCATCCCACAAGAAGGATGCCCAAGACACAAGGAAGAAAACCCAATTGCATAGGCCATAAATCTAACACTAAAACCTTCAACCTGAAGTCCCTCACAGGCAGCCCCTCCTCTGAGGCAGAAATACACATTCTAAGAAAGGCCTAAACTGGCCTACAACCAGCATTGTAGAATACTGTATTTGTATTGAAATTCACAATTAGCTCCATTGGAAAGCACACCTTAACTAGGGGCAACATTCCCTTTACATATGAATGAGTTAAGTACCAGTGGGGAACAATGGGATCCTGGCCTTTGATCCTTGATAGGAGAGCAAAGCCAAACTTTCCCACTATCTGGCAGGCAGAGTCAGCCAATGTTTACTCTGTTCATGAAAATATGAATATTAAAAGATAGACCTTCAGAAATAAGTCAAAAGCATGAAGGTGTTTAGCTCAGTTTAGAGCAGATGCAGTATCAGCCATATATCAATTGCTAAGAGAAAATAGCCAGGAAGAGGCAGTGTGGTTTGCTCAGCCAACAGCACAACGGTTTCTGCCCATGTTTTTTGCGCCATTGATTGTTGCATCTGCCTCTTGGTATCCCTTACATGGACATTCTTGCTATTAAAATCCGTAGTTAGACAGAGCAATTCACAGGAGGAGAACAAGGTAGTTCTAGGGCAGTGATGGCAAACGTTTTAGAGACTAAGTGCCCAAACGGCAACCCCAAACCCACTTATTTATCGCAAAGTGATAACACAGCAACAGCGAAGGAAGGAAACGCTCCCATTGGGCTGCTGGTCAGAGGGATGGGGTGAACTTTGTTGGGGTTGAGGGACGAAGTGCTCCCATTGGGCTGCTGGGCAGAGGAGCAAGGCAAACTTTGTGCTGGGGTGACGGCATCGGTGCCCACAGAGAGGGTTCCGAGTGTCACCTCTGGCACGTGTGCCATAGGTTTGCCACCACTATTCCAGGGCTTCTCAATTTTATTTAGCATAGGCAGGTACAGAACTGAAATATTTCCCATTAGGACTGCTAAGTTTGGATGTCTGACTATGCTTCCTGGCGTCTCCAGATGGAATAGAAACAGGGAGGACTCTACATTTAATTAAACTGAAATAGTTACCTCAGGCAATAGGATAGTAGGAGTGGTGAAGCTACCCCCTCACAACTTCTGCTACTGCCTCACATGTCAACAAAAAAAGCCCTAACCTTGTGACCCAATTCCTCACCTCTCTGTTCATCTCCAGTGATGCTGACTGGTTCGTTAGATCCAATTCTGAGCAATTCTGCTGCTGCTACATATAACAACAACAGCAACAACAGCAGCAGCAGCAGCAGCAGCAGCAGCAACAACAACAACAACTTTTAATTTATATCCTGCTTCCCTCAGCCCGAAGGCAACTTGAAGCGGCAAACAACAGCAACAGTACAATCAATATCAATATACAAAATAAATAAATACACAATAATATACACAAAAACCAAGAAATACAAAAAAGCAATGAGTACAATTGCAGTAAATATACAATGGCATATCAGGGAACAACAATCAACCTTACAGCAACATGAAATCATAAAAATCTTCCATCCCTCACAACCCCACAATCCCAACGGAGCTGTGGCTTACGAAGCCCCCAAAGCCCAACATCTATTCCAGAGCATGGGCTCCGGTGCTCTCACTTCCTCGTCATCCGGCCAAGCCGAGGGAAGGAATGTGGGGCTTCGGATTTGCCCACGACTATTCGCTCTGCACAGCTGTTCCCCGTCTCCCCTCGAGACCCAACTGATTGAGAGGAGAGTCCAGGCTGGGAGGAGGCTGGCCCCAAAACTCTTGCGATGACAGGGGGGGTTGAAGCCCGCCCCAGTCCTCCCAACTGAGGAGAGTTGATCCAGCTGGCCGCCAGGCGGCAGTGGCAGCATCGGTGGCGGGGTTTTTAAGCCTGCCCCGGTCTTCCCAGCTGAGGAGAGTTGGTCCAGCTGGCCGGCGGGCGAGCAGAGCTGGCTCAGTCTCTGGCGGTGTCGGCAGTATCGACAGCATCGGCAGTGGGGTTTTTGAAGCCCACCCCGGTCCTCCCAGCTGAGGAGAGTTGGTCTTGTAGTTGCTTTACTACAAGATTTTGCCTGTACTCCTATCCCTAATTCGCACCCGATCTTTCACCTTCAACAACCATCAGCATGGGGAAACTGCCTAGTAGTTGTGCCAGTCCTGTGAAACACTAGTCCAAGTGTTAAGATTGACAAGTGTAGCATAGGGAGATGCCAGACCCCCAAGTAGTCTTTCTTTGTAGCCAAAGCAAGAGCCTTCCCGCGGGGCAATTCAGAGGTTTACACTTTGTAGTGTGCTCTTGGACCTGCAGGAGTCTTGGTCCAGGCTGGTGGCAGAATGCAGCAGAAGCTGGGCATCAGAGTTCCCGCATGGCAAGCCTGGTAACCCAGGTACAGCATTGAAGCCAGTTTTCGCATGTGGGCCAGGTTGAGCATTTATTTATTTGTATTTATTTACTGCCTGCTTGTCAAAATATTGGGATTGTGGTGGCTCAAGTGGTTAATACACTGAACTTGATGACTGGAAAGATGGCAGCTCGAGACCCGAGTACTGCATGACAGAATGTGCTCCCGTTCCGTCTCTGTCCCAGCTCCTGCCAACCTAGCAGTTCAAAAGCAAGAAACTGCAAGTAGATAAATAGGGACGAGTTTGGTGGGAAGGTAAACAGTGTTCTGTGCACTCCTGTGCCTAGGCATGCCTGACCTGTCCACGGAAGTGTCTGCAGAGACAGACAGCACTGGCTCTTTCGCTGTAAACAGAGATGAGCACTGAACCCTAGAGCTGGATACAACTGGCTTTCGAGCAAGGGCGACCTGTCAAAATATTAGTAGTTTGAGGTTGATGTATTTTTGCCCAGTTTCTCCACCTCTCCATTTCCACAGTCGGTTCATCTGCAGACACATGTGCCATACTCCCACCCAGCAGTGGTTCTCTGTCCTGCCTTCATGCTTTAAAAACTGCTTCATTGTATTTTAGCAAAATCGACCTGTGGCTTTCTTTAGGGGTAATGATTTAGCAATGCATTATGGGGAGCTTCTTCAGTCTAGTTCCCAGCTCCAGGTGGAAAGAAGATCTTATTTACACACTGCTACGTTATTCTCCTAAAGAAGGTGACAGATTGAGTTGGCTTAAACACATTGAGGATTTTTTAAGGTATAATAAACTCATATATTTTTCCTATATCCTGAGATTTAGTCTCTCTTTTATATGAATGTTTCCAACTTCTTTTGTTTTTTTCTTCTATCTCTGTGACATTACAAAACCCAATTGCTGTGACATCACAAAGACCCATGTCTAGTTTTGTTTCTGAATTCTCTAGTAATGGCTGGTGCTGAACTGGCAACCCTATTTCTCTTATAATGAATTGCAGTCACCTGCTTCCAGTGCTTCTAGAAAGTAAACAAAAATGTGATTGTTTATTTCAAAATTGTAACACCTGTCAAATTTGAATATGATTTTTGAATGAACAAATTTGATTTTCTTTTTTGAATGAACAAATCATAGAAGGAAAGCACCAGATCTCCTTCCACATTCAATTTCACTTTCTGTAATGATTTCTGCTAACTTCCCATTTGTCTGGGCAGTTGAATCTGCGAACTGTTCCGAGCTGCTCGGGCCGTAGAAATCCAGTATGAGTAAATCTCAACTCACTTGTATATTGTTGAAGACTCGGTATGATCTGAATTTAGGCTAAACCTATTCACTGGATTCAATCAGATGTGGATCAGCTAAGCAGAACGTTTATAATTAGAACATATGGGGAATATCATTATAGGTTTTTTTTAATGAAATTGGTATTGATTTAAAAAGAAACCATATATTAAAACATTATTTTCTGAGTGAGAAGGAAATATTTAGTATGCACTAGCAGGGCTGTAAAGCAATGCTGTGTGGTCATAGATCTGAGGGACTGCCTTGGAAAGTACTCTTCTTCTTAAATAGATTTTAGATAAATCTTTTTTGTCATTGTCCTGCACAGAACAATGAGATTGAAAAACCACTTATCGACCCAACAAAACTTAAACAAAATACTATACAAAATTATCAACATACTCCCACCACACATATATACATTTAACCCAAAAAGCTCTAAAACTCTAAGACTCTAAAACTCTAAAAACTATATACAGAAGCTCCCTCATAGACTGCATTTCACTGCATTCAAATCCAGAACTGCTTTTGGGTAGAAACTATTTCTCAAGTGGCTGGTCCTGGTCTTTATTACCCTATACCTTCTTCTAGAAGGCAGAAGCTGAAAGAGATCATTTCCGGGGTGCGTACTATCTTGCGCAATCTCTACAGCTTTCTTATAACACTCGCAGTCTTTACAACCCTGGACAGCATTGTTCTTTCCCTAGCTGTACAACTCCCAAACCATACACACAGACCATAGGTTAACACACTCTCTATGGTACAGTGGTAGAATGCCAACAGCAGATCCTTTGAAAGATTGTTCTTCCTGATGATTCTCAAGAAGTATAACCTCTGCTGTGCTCTCTTCATCAGAGCTTTGGTGTTTGCTCCCCATGTTAGATCATCCCTCAGCTCCATTCCCAGAAATCCAAACACCGAAACCTGTTCCACACAATTCCCTTTAATAATAAGTGGCTGGATGTTCAATTTGCATTTTCTGAAGTTCTTACCTCAGTTCTTCCCCCTAAGCATTACCCAGCAGGGTGAATTGTTTAATTTTAATTCTCTCCCACTGAACCCACTTGGATGGAGGTGAGATTGCTACTGAAATCCTTAATCTATCAGTGCACTCTTGCTCTTTGAGATTATGAAAGAGTACAGTAAAACCCCTGCTTACGAAAAAAAGTCTGTTCCGCAGGCTTTTGCTTAAATCGGTTTTTTATGTAACTCAAAGCAAACCCATAGGGAAAATTATTTTTTTGTGTAACTCGAAGCAAACCCACAGGAAAAAGAATCTTTATGTAACTTGAAGCAAACCCATAGGAAATTGTGTAAATTGGGACATGGTTTTAGCACAAAATCATTATGTAAGTCGAGTTTTATGTAACTCGGGGCATATGTAAGTCAGGGTTTTACTATAGTAACATTATTATACCACTGAAACTTGAAGTCAGTGTAAACTGGTAATCAGGTCATTATTTCATAGAGAGAAATATACAGAGATGGGGATATAGTGGGGGAGAAGCAGTTAGTTTAGTCCTGAAGTAAGATATGAATGTGGACTAAGTCTTCTTACACCTGGGGAGTCAACCTTTAACTTGCACATACAGCTTATCATAAGGGATAATACACCTTTGGAGGAATAAATTGACAGCTCAAGGCAATGGGTGCCTCCCAACCAATTCCAGTCACACCCACAATAACAAAGGGCTGTTTGCATGAACTTGCATGTGACTCTTTGCCTTGGAAACAACTTGAGCAACTTGGGCTGGTTCTAACTCCCCACTGACATCTCCTGCCAACCATGGTAGAAATGTTTCCTCATTCTCTATGCCAGGGGTTTGCAACCTACACCCTTGGGCCAGACCTGGGCCCTGATGCCATTCCATCCAGCCCATGACGAGGACCCTAGAAGCGGAAGCAGACATGTTTACGACAGCCATAAATGTGACCGCACTTGTGCAAATACGCCCACTGCAGTTTACAGCAGCATTTGCGGCAGGGGGATACCACATGCCCAGCACGCTCAGCTGTCTGAGGGGGAGTTGTCCAGCCAGTGGCGTGAAAACTTGGAGAACCCCTGCTCTATGCATTCAAGCAAAATGGGGAAGGGTTCTTTATCCAAATACAAATCACCGCAAATCCCTCCTCTTCAGGAATCTACTTTCCATTTGTGAATAGTGAGCTGCTGTTCCCAAATGCAGTGTTGGGCAGTAGTAGTTTTAAGTATAACTAAAAGAAAGAAAATAACTAGAAGTGCCCCCCATTAGATATTCACAGGAGTAAGGATGTCAAGAAGAAACTATGATCTTTCAAGAACTATTACAGCAGTATTCTCTGTCATCAGCCAATAATGCCCAGGATGAATCTCCAAGGCTTTGTCTATGTGACTTTCTTCATCTTGACAGGAAAAAAAATAAGTTAGAACTTGACCTTGGTTTAACCAATGATTGGTCTTCGCATGTCCAAATCAGATCTTTGAATATTCATCTGTACCTTGCTGGGATTAAAGAATAGAAACTTAGAGGTTCACGCATAAGACAGCCTATTTTGATAGTGAGAAGAATGTATGTTGGGGGTCACTTCATCCTTTGGTTAATGTCTTTTTATGCTCAAAAATCCACAATTCATCCAAGACCTAAATGGAATGGAGAAAAATTGGCTAGGCCCTGCCATTTACATGATGTTGTCCTTAATGAAATATGCTGCTTCCACTATACAGTAAAACCTCACATAAAGAGTGCCTCGTTTAGAGACTAACTCGCTTAAAGAGCAGAATTTTCTCTGAACGGTCGCCTCGCTTAACAACTAAAACCAACCAAAAACTCGCTTAACAACTAAATCATGGTTCACAATCCCCATCACCACCACCAGAAATCATAAGTGGTCACTTACAATGGTGTTTCGCTTAAAGAGCAAACTCGCTTAAAGAGCAATCCCGTGGAGCACATTATGCTCTTTAAGCGAGGTACCACTGTATTTGTTCCCAATCCACCTTTCACAATGTGTGAATCTTTCACTGAATTGTCATAAATTACTGTCACTATTCCCTTCCCCACATCTGAACAAGGAGATCTGTTACCTCTCCTCCATCTGTCCTGGTTTGTAAAGCTGCATAGGGGTATACAGTAATACCTCATACAAAGTCCGCTTCATACAACATCAAATTCATACAACATCGCCTAATTCCTTGAAAAAAGTTGCCTCATACAAAGTTGCTGCGACTTTGTATGAGGCATTGTGGTTTTTTCCAGGTTGCATTTTGCCTGGGCAATATAAAAGGCAGGACACATGTGTCTTTTGGGTTTTGCATAAGGCAAAGAGTGTTTAGGAGTGGTTTTGAGCACAAATTTGGAAATTTTTTTTAATTTTTTTGTCAGAATTTTTAGAATGCAGTTTTTGCAGCATTCTTCAGGTTCTTGGACAATCAGGGTTATTTGACATGTTTTTGTAATGTATTTAGCCTTTAGACAATGATTTCTTAAAGTTCTGTCAGTTTCCTGTTTCCTTGACTTTGCCCTGAAGTCTGTGTTGTTACAGTACAATGTATCTCTATGGAAATGACATTATATGAGGCATCGCAGCAAGGATTTGGACATTGTATGAGGCATCGCGGCTAGGATTTTGTATGCCTCATACAAAGTCCAAATCCGTATAAAGTCCATAATTGTGGAACCAAGTTTGGATGTTGTATGAGGTATCACTGTACTAGCATACTTCACACATATACCACACAACATTACAACACAGTGACTGGAATCCTCTTTGGCAAATGTGCAATGTCACGATATTTGTTGCATCCACCCTTTGGATGTGATGCAGCCTTTGCAGCAGGTTTGAATAACGGGATTTTTTTCAGTTGTAAAAAGCTACATTGTTACTGTTCTGTTAGGCAGGCCAATTATTGTGTGCCTAAGTACCTGATGTGTGTATAAATTGATGCCATGAGGCCTCACTCTTATGTCTGATGAAGTGGACTTGGTCCATGAAAGTTCGCATTTAAATGCAGGAGTTAGTATTTAAGGTGCCACAACATTTTTTGTCTTTTTTGCTGATCTGTTTTGTTTAATCTGAGATATGGAACCCTCTTGTTATTCACATTAAGATTTAGGCAGTTTGCCACAGTAAATTACACCTAATTGTGTCTCGGTTGTCCCAGTTGGATGCATGAGTGGACACGAGATCAAGATATGCCCCAGCAACTCATCAATTAGCCTCAATTAACTACAATAGATTACAGAAAGCTTACACAAGCACTGGTAGGATTCTGGTCTGTTTGCCTGCTTCTATGAATTAAAATAATAAATGAATGCATTATTCATTTGCTCCCCTGTGCAAACCATCATCAGAACTATTGGAGAACTCAGATATGCCACATATTTAAAAGTAAGGGAATACTAAGTTTTGGCAACAAAAAAACCATGCAGAATTCACACTCTTTTGAGCTCAATCACTAGAAATGATAAGGGAACAACCTGTGGCTTTGGTTACCAGCTTGATAGGTAACATACAGAGTCACTGTGTCATTGATGTTTAATTGCCCTGTTCTAAAACAGTGGAAGCCCACTCCCATCCCTAGTATTTTTTATGCAACCAGATCAGATTTCCATAGTGTGCAGAAGGAGCCATTTTACTGTGGGCATAGTGGAGACCATACTGGCCAAGTGGGGCAACTCATGGCTCTGTAGTAACTAAATAAACACATTACATGCCATGGATACATTTCCATTGTGCCGATTGACCTTAAGTAACAAGCCAAAACCTTTGACTAGTAGTGCATACTCATGCTTTTACAACACCCCAAAGTGCCAGCTGTGATTTGCCATGGTCTGACCCTGTTTTGTCCCATAAGCTGGAGGTGGTTCTTCTTGAAGAAATGAGACAGACAGGCACCTGATGCTGAGGCAAACACACCACATTTTCCTGCTCATGCAGAGGAATCTGTGATTAGTTCCTCCGGGGAGAAAGCTCTCCATTGGCAACCACTTGACAATGCTGTAGGGAGCAAAAGCCCTTGAAAGGTTAGCCATTGGCAGAAAACAAAGATTGCACTCACCCAATGAGTTTGAAAAGCCGGCTATGAAAAAAGAGACAGCCACAAAAGAATGGCCTTGTCCCGGCAGTGATTATCAAGTTTCTTGTAAACCAAACATAGTTGCTGCTGTTTTGCAATTCAGCCTTCTCCGCACTGAACTACTTGAGAGAGGCCAGGCCACAACAAAGAAATGAAGGCCGTTTGTGTTTTTTTCTGTCTCATGGCCCTTAACCATACCTGTCAAGGTTTGGATTTGAAAATAAGGGAAATTTCCTAGCAAATAAGGGATACTTGACAGCTATGTTTATCCTGTGCTGCCCTCCAATGGTGGCAATAGGGCATTGCAGTCTAATTGATAAGGGATGACGGCGGGAAAGAGGGTAAAATAAGGGGTTTTCCTGGCCAATAAGGGATACTTGGCAGCTATGCCCTAAACAACCTGCCCATCTTTGGATACTAGGTACCTTGAAGTGGCAGGGTTGGGAATGAGAGTACCCTTTGCCACTCTGCCTTTGGGTGCCAAAATGCATTAGCCTGGCCTTTTCCAAAAGTGTCCTGTGTTTAAAGTGAACGCCCTTTGATAATGACCCATGTCACAGTACGTTTCGTCAGCACAGTAATACCACAGTACTTTGGTACTTTGGCTAATACATATTACTACCTGATCCAATGCACAACTCAAATTGTCCAAGAGTACCCTGCCTGTCTAGCACATGCCATTCTAGGCAATGTACAGATATAACACAAATACTGTATATAAAATACAGGGGAGGGAAAGAAAATATATACAATCTACCCATAAAATAAGAAACTAAATATTCCCATGTTAGGCTAATAAAGATCACAAAGAGCAACATGGCCACAGGAATGGCCACAGCTGGATAATCTGTGTAAAGTGGTATTAGGCAGACTTGGCCATGACAGATAGTTGCTTCTTCACGGTGAAAGCTGGGTTGAGTATAACACTCAGAGCACAGCCCCGTTCTTTTGGGAGGAGTGAGACCCCATCCAGACAAAGCCAGTTAGCCAATTAGCCAGTGTTATATCTGTACATTGCCTAGATTGGCATGTGCTAGATGGGCATGGTACTCTTGGACAATTTGAGTCCAGAGACTCCCAACAATAACATGATTTGCCTCTTGTCTAGATTTAATTTCAATCTGTTAGCCCTCACCCAGTCAATTATCACAGCCAGGCAGCATTCCAGCACTTGAACAGCACCATCTATTAACAATGAGAAGGAGACAGAGTTGCATGTCATCTGCATATTGGAAACAATGCACTCCAAATCTCCAGGTGACCTCCCCCATGACCTAGGAAAGTATTCACTTGTAAGGGTTTGCCATGTATATCTGATAATTTCTGCCATATCATAGCAACTATGTGGGCTGTGTGTGAGAGAGACAAGGATAATTGGGTGGCTCATAGTGGTCAGGTGAAAATTGCTTGATTTCCTATGCCAGTTTCTACTTTGCATAAGTTTCTTCCCACATAGAATTTCACCTTCATGCAACTGAATTTGAAGCTATGAGTATAAAATCCCATGGGAGGTGAGAACAGAATCTGTAATATTTTCTCCTTGCTGTCAAAGATAGTGAACAATTTTCCGGAACTTTTATTAAAGTTTTCACAATGTGAGAACATTTTTTTAAAACAAAAAATGCCCTTTAAAATCTTATCCTTTACACACAGAGAGAGAGAACTATTCAGATTGCCTGAATTGGCCTAAATTACAGAGACTATTGCTTTGTTTTAGAGTTCGAAGCGCCAGAATATTGCTACGGTTTTGAAGAATCTTTCCTGTCTGGGGAGTGAGGCAGCAAAGGTGTTCTTGGTCTCTCTCTTTCACCTAGATTTAAAGCACTCTTTGAGATGTCAGCCCTAAATAGTTAAGAATGAGGGGTTTGGTTAGCAAGTTTAGCTTTTCATACAAATTGAATACATTAAATTAAATCCCAAGTTAAAGCAGCTGCAAAGGCATCGTCGGTGCCCTTTTAACATTCTAAAAGAAATCTTGGGGACCAAAATCATTACAGTGCATTTCTTTGCATGTTTATTCTGAGTTAGAGCTAGAAGAGTTCACAGGGACTTACTCATTAAGGGGCTTGCACCCATAACTAAGGCTGCACCTTTAATTGCCCCATGCCAGTGAAGGAGAGAGATTGTGCTCTTTCAGCAGCTGCAGGGAAGAGAAAGCCTCTGGACACTGATTTTTCTTCCATCACAGCCTTGTGATGTAAAGAAACAAAACTCCACCTGTACAATTTCTGCCTGTTGTGCTGAATCAGTGACACAGTAGCCTTATGCTACAGTGGGCTTTGGCAGGCTGTGTTTGAGGATTTGTCAGTTGCCTGTACAGGGCACTAGGCATATTATAAAATTGTTAAAATGCCAAATGACCTGAAAGATTAGACATGAGAAAGTGCCTGCTTGGTTTCTTATAATTATGATGACTCTTGCAAATTTTACTTTGCATCAGTTCCCTGTCTCCCAAATACAAATTGACAACACAGTGAGGCAGAACTCTTCATTATTCAGCAGTCTTATCCCTTGGAGTGAAAGAAGATATAACATCGTTCAATAGATTATCCAAAGAATAAAGGGTGAAAATCAAGGAACGCAGCTGGGTCACCGTCCACTCTGGTGGGTTGCTGGTGACTTGCT
Source organism: Bradypodion ventrale (assembly GCA_035047345.1). Lineage (NCBI taxonomy): Eukaryota > Metazoa > Chordata > Lepidosauria > Squamata > Chamaeleonidae > Bradypodion > Bradypodion ventrale. The sequence continues at coordinate 274,019,037 of JAWDJE010000002.1, forward strand.
GAAAAGTACTGGATTCCAGCAGTACTCTGAAAGGGAACCCTTATTCAGTTTTTGGACCCAGTCCAGATATTTGGATTGGAGAGCCTGATTTGGTATGGATGAATGTGGACTTTATCCAGTCCTAACCTGAACCCAGGTAAAATTTGGAAATCCTAATCTATATATCTTGCATTGATTTGTGTTGGGAAATTCAAAGGGCTGTAAAACAATTTTTATAGTTATGCATGATATTTGGAGATATAGTAGAGGGGGGGGTGTCCTTTTGGGGGGAATGATTAATGGAGCGAAGTTTGAGATGTACAGCCCCAGGCAGAGTGAATTTGTTTCCTTTAGAAATCACTTTTATTTTATTCTGCAAAATGGCTGCAACTAGTTAAAAATTGTTTTTATGACAAATAGCTTAGTGGTTAAGATGCTGATTTTGATGACTGGAAGGTTGGCAGGTCTGCAGTTCGCGATCCGAGTGCTGCATGGCGGAGTGAGCTCCCATCTCTGTCCTGGCTCCTGCCAACTTAGCAGTTTGAAAGCAAGAAATTGCAAGTAGGTACCACTTCAGTGGGAAAGGTAACAGCATTCCGTGCACTCCAACATCTAGTCATGCCTGCCGCATGACCATGGAAATGTCTGCAGACGCAGACACCACTGGCTCTTTGGCTGCAAAAGGAGGTGAGCACTGTACCCTAAAGTTGGATATGCCCAACTTTCAAGCAAGGGGTACCTTTACCTACATTAAATTTGGGGGTATTGTAATACCTTTTGAGTTTATGGTATTGCACCTTTCCATAAAAAGGAAAAACAGTTGGTCCTGGGTTTTTTTTATTTTTCCTTAAAGCCGAAAAAGGTGTTTATGCTAGACTGTTGAAATTAGCAAGAGAAAACGCTAGGAAAGAACGGGGATGGGGGGGGGGGGGGGAGAAGATAAATCAGCACAATCAACAACCATCAAAACTCTCGCCTCAGCTCCAGAAAATGAAAAGAGAGAAGAGTTACGTGGCAGGACTGGATATATAGCTTCAATAATTTCACACAATCCCTCCCTTCAAGCACTGCAGCTGAAAAGTACTATTGTGATGTTTGCCCAGATTTACAAACTGGAGCTGTCAGTGAGCAAAATCCTGTAGTCAGCAGGGAGGAAAGCATAGTTATGGCAGGTTGAGGAGAAGAGAATGAAGAAGGAGAAAAAATGGTTGGCGTTTCTGGATGAATAACCACCCATCTACTGAACTCTGTCGAGAGAGAAGTCCTTTGCAGGCGCACCCCCCAAAAAAGGACTCAGACACCGGTATAAGTGGATAACGGCATTGGGCCACATTTATTGATTCATGCCCTAGTCCGAATTATAAATTTCCATTGGTACTCAGCCAATTATAATTCTTAAGGCAAGCAGGCCGCAGTAACACTGGTAAGGTTCCTCCCAAATTGCCAACGGCAATTGGCTACAATGTATCCATTTGTATCAATTTGTTTGTTGACAACAAACAAATTGTTGACCGTAGTCAATAAACTATCTACTGACCCCACCCTCTGACGTGTATCCGTAAAATCACGTGGTGATGCATGCTGAATAGCTCGTGCCATCACCCCATTGCCTGGTTCGTCGTTGACCGGTCAACGTTAACCAACTTGTACCTATCTAGTGTTGGCCAGTCAATTGCGAACCTGCCGGATACCTGTGGGTCATAAATATTTACCTTACCAGTGCTACCCGCCACACGGGGAGGCATCCATGATGACTCACCGCCCCCCCCCCAAGACCGCCATCTTGGTCGCCAGGCCTGCTTGCATCACACCAAGAACGAGGTACATACCTCTAGCCGACAGGTGGACCCCTTCTCCCGCTTACCAGCAAAATGTTGTCTAATCCTATCAGCCGGTATCCAATGGCCGTCTTACAGCCATGCACCGAACGGGATGGAGCCACAGCCCCGTCCGCTGACTGCCAGAACAGTCCGAACTAGGGAGATCCGCATCTCCCCTAAATTGGTGTCTCGGCACGATGTTAGACCATAGCGACCGTATGTAAGCCATACATGATGTAAAAGCCATGTCACAGCCCCCCGACGGTTTAGTAACAGCAGTAATCCGTATAATATCGCTGCCACCGGGGTGCCTGTAAAACATAGGGCGGTCGAGCATCCCTGTCAGACAGCAGGAATGGCCTCAGTTCCCGCCCCCATGTGCCGCGCATACCATACCATAGCCTTCGTGCGGATGCACACAGCCTGGCCGGGGTCCACTCTCTGTCGCTGCAGCCTATACCGCTGCCCAGTGTACATAGCTGCCGCCCACCAGCCCCCCACCACCGGTGTGTTGAGACCCTTAGAATCTGTAAAAGAGGAGAAAAAAGGTGAAGGGCATAAACAGGTACTCATACAATGAGGGGATGTACATATCTGAAATTGCGCGTAGACGCATATCCACCTCGTAGTACCCCAAATGTAGCCGCGATCAGCGCGACGCCCACCTTAAGTAAATGGTGCCAAAACGGGCCCCACACCGCGAAACGCGGCACCGGTCACCCTCAGGGACTGTACTATAGTAAGGGTAGACCCATCCCGGTGGCAGAAAACAGGCTGGGGCGCGCAGCAGACACTGTCGAAAAATCATGTAGGGCACCAACCGGACAGATGTCTTGAAAACTTAGTAGCAGTATACACCACTGCCTACCGTGCTGAAACACCCGTGAGGACCGTATCCCCACACGAGCCCACTCATGTGACAGAGACATCTTCGAGTTCCAGTGCCCTACGAGACACCTCCGCCTTACACAGGTGGTACCAACTCTGGCACCCTCTCACTGATGCGGAGCGCTCCAAAAGGCTACCGTAGTAGCTGCGTGGCTAAGAGCCACCTCCCACGTATCTGTACATAAGTAATGCCACCTCGTGCAAGGTGGGTCAAAATTCTGGGAAAAGGAGTGACGCGTGTAGGGGCAGCGGGCACGTTCTCGTGTCCACCCTTCCCTGACACGACACATGAACTCATAGTGATATGCCTTACGCGTGCGAGGTGCCAATGACATGTCCGGTTCCCTTCAGCTCGCTTAACGTCCAGCAATCGGCCAAACGTGGCAAGTGGAATTCCTCTGCTTCGGGAGTAAAGCACGGAAACGGGCGATCCACTGGTGGGGAAAAGCAGCAGTAAAGTCATTATTCATACCTAGAACATGTCTGGCCTGTAACAGCACATTAGGCTTAGGCTTCACAAAAGAATAGACAAACTAATGTCAGGACCCGGGGGATTTGCATTTCTGGGTGTTGACAATGTGCACCACTGCCACATTGTCACGCCGAAATTGGACCACTGAGTAGGCCCACTCATTGCACCATAGCCTCAGTGCTCTCTAAAACGGGAGAAAACGTGATTACGGTGAATGCGGGGACAATCCGTGCACCCACCCTCAGAGTAAACCCCATAAGTCAGAGAGCCGGCGGTATCTGGCCATACTAGATATCTAGGGCAGGCCACTAGGTCTGATCTCCCATAAGAGACCCCTCTAAACCCAGGAGTAATTTGAGCCCGAGCGAACAAATTAAGGGGGGCAATGAATTAACTACAATTCCCAATGGCATACTCAATGTTTGGCAATCAATGCCAAAATCGCCATGGACATCCAAGCCACCATATCAATGGTTAACCTGGATGCCCGCGCGACAGCATCGAGGCGTAAATGTGATGTCAGAATATGGGACCTCGGTCTATTCAGGCGCCAAGGGGACACCCAGTTCCCACCTGAGTGTCTGAATCGTGATGAGGAGACGCGTACACGTGTCCAAGCCCCGTTTAACCCCAGACCCAAAGTCGTCGAGGTAATGGGCTGGAGACCGAGGCCCCAACCTGTGAGCGGATGCCCACTGAATGAAAGTCCCACATCGGTCGGGTGCCGAACCTGAATTAACGCGGTCAGAAAGGGGGTTGGCCCTATCTAATTGAAATTCCCCTCAAAACCTAAAAACCCAATAGGTCTAAATCATGAGGTGCACTGGCAAAAAGCTGGAAGCCGAGTGCACATCACACTGTGCCAAAACAGCACCAGAATTGCGTGAGCGCGCCACCCATAGTAGCCGCGGTAACTATGAGTACCTGACTGAACAAGGTCATCAGGAAGGGCATCCCTGAACGGAGCACCCACAAGGTAAGCCGAATGGAGGATTATATTACATTCACCCTGTTTCTAGCTCGGTATGAGCTTCAAGGGGATACATTCGACTAAGGAAAGGTGGTCCCAAGAAGGGCCCCCCGTTACTCTCATAGCCCCCAACTTCCTAACTGTGGACAGTGGAGCCCCCTCTCCGTTACCCTGGAAGGGAACCAGATTAGTAGCATTCTGGGGGCCCCAATACCCCCGAATGGATACAGAAGCCCCATTGGAAAACCCTCCAGCAGGTCTCCCGCCCCATCCCTCCTTGGATGAACTGAGTGACATCCCTCCAGGCTGACTGTCCTTGGGGCAGGGGCTTATGACAAAGTTAGTTGCATCAGACGGAGCTCTGATCACCCCTGTGCACCCCCCACCTCTGCCCCGTAACCCACCAACCCGCGGGCACACGGAGGCGGCGAGAGGGCCGGCGCAAAAAAGGGGGCACTAAGTCAGTAACGACCGTGGTGCTTAGTACACACATCGTCAGCTGAGCAGGCCGAACACCGTAGGCGGGCCGGAACCCCCCGCCCGACCAGTTTGCGTGGAGCCAGTGTCTAAACAGCCCGCTGCTCAGCATGGCCACCATGGTACCCATCACCAGGCACAGGTTCCGTGGGAATGATGTACACGAGCACCCTTGCTGACAGGACTCATCCCAACTCCCCTCGGGATATAGAGCCACCCCCGTCCACATTCCTCACCATGAGCCAACTGTCATGGGCCCATCCGCTCGACATCAGGATGGCCCAAACAGGTCACGTCCTGCGGCATACCACAATACGTACAAGGTATGCCGACAACCAGTTGGCCCCAAGGTGCACGGTGGCTAACGACGATGGGACATCTCTTTGTCCCAGCCGACCTGTCCTTCTCTCTCCTCCCAGTGGGCTCGCAGTTCAATAGGGAGAATATCCACATGTCCCCCTCCAGCCCTTGCCCGTCATGGCCTGCAGCCAATAATCAACCGGGGCCAGTAATAGCCGTCCATCGGCAAAGCCCTTGACAGCACGTTCTGTATAAAGGGGCCTACGCAGCAGGATCCAGACAGCCCCTGCGATGCTCAACCCTGTTCCAGGGGCGGACACCCCAGTGTGTGGTGTCTTACTACGGCGGGACCACACAATGTCTCTGTCCTCCTGTCCGTACCTCCTATCCTTATTGGGGTCTCAGTTCATAGGGAGAATATATCCACGTACTCCCCCCCACCAAGTCTTTTCCCTCATGATCTGGGGCAGATGATCACTGGGGGGGCCATGAATAACCAGTCGTCGGCAATTCCATTGCCGGTACATGATGTACACCGGACATACACAGCGGGACCTGGACAGCCCCTGTGACGCCACGTACCGCCCCGGGAGCGTAAACCCCCACCCCCAACGTCATGCCAGAATGCAACCAAGGGGCACTGGGATAGGATGGCGAGTGATGCCCCCCAGCCTCAAATTAGCGAGGCAAAGAGCACTGAACCCCCACTGCTGGAAATGGACTGTGATGTGTGTGCATTCAACTTGAACCTAATACTCACAAGTTGCACCCCCGTGAGCTGCCCCCACTGGGGGTTCCGGCCCACAGTGGGCGTCGGAGCTCGCGACCGAAATCGAGCTCTGGGGCGACCTCCAACATACTCCAGCCGCAGTTCCAGACAAACGGGGAGCTGCGAGACAGCGGCGGGCACAGGCCGGCGTGTCACGAGAAGCTCGACCCAGCTGGCCGCCTGTTGCATAGTGGCAGCAGTCGAAGTAGCCGGCAGACTCAAAGGGGCTCCGTAGTTAGGGAAGGGGCCCCCACCAACTGGTTAGCTAAGGATGCCCCCAGCACAGCCAAACGTGCTAACCAGGCATCCCCTGCCACGAAAACCCCTAGTAGGTGGGCCAGGTGGGCCGGATGGCCCGCTCGGTATTGGGCCAGAGGCCCCAATTTGAGAGCCTGGGCCAGAATAGAGACATGCCCAAAACTCCGGCCCCTAATGGGTAAAACGTGCTGTGAGCCAGCACCAGGCCCTCCCCCCAATCGTTCCGGCCCGCAGCTGACAGCTGTGGGCCGAGGGCCGGATCCTCTGAAGGGCCGATCCCTAGGGATGCCTCTGGCGCCGCTACGCGGGCCAGTAATGCATGCCAATCCCCCTGCATAAGGGGGCCAGGTGGGCCGGACGGCCCACCGGGCAACGGTTCAGGGGCCCCTACTTGAGAGCCAGGCCCCAAAAAGGGCCATGCCCAAAACTCCGGCCCACGAGTGGGCGGGGTAAGCCCTGCTGTGCAACCGCACCAGGCCCTCCCGCCTGCTCAAAACCCATGGCCGGCAATTGCGGGCCGGGGGCCGAAGCCCCTGTAGGGCCGGTCTGAGGCTGGAGGGCCGCGGGCCACGGCCTGAGCTGCCCCGTCCCACCGGTCCCGGTGGGAGCCTCCGGCTGGAGGTCCTGTTGAGGGGATGCAGTCGCGGTCCTCCGACCCGACTGCTGCCCCCTGCACAGGCGAGCCTGCTTCGCCATAGCCTTCTTTCCAGGAGGCATAAACGAAAAGCGATCCCTATCCAGGGATCAAAAATCGCTAGCTGGGAAGCCGAAAATCAAGCAGCCAAGACCGCTAAGGGGCTGCAGCCACAAAAAGGCTTCCCTCTGCAAGACGAAGAGCGACGGAGAAAAACTTCTCCTCTCCATCGCTTTTACAAAATGGCAGCTCGGCTGCCTCGTGGCCACCCCTTTTATAGAGGGGTGGCCACGCCCCCTAACTACCCGGATGTCTGAGTCCGGGGGGCCCCCGCAAAGAGCGCGGTGGCCATTTTGGCGCCACGCTTTCATTTGTTATCCTGGACCCTTGGACTGTGCCTTACCTTCCTCTTGAACTGGGGCCTCATGAATTAGGCATCTTTCTTCATGGCTTGTTATAGGGACTGCAGTGGCTTAGTGGTTAAGATACTGAACTTGATGACTGGAAGGCTGGCAGGTCAGCAGTTTGAGACCTGAGTGCTACACGATGGAGTGAGCTTCCATCCCAGCTCCTGCTAACCTAGCAGTTTGAAAGCAAGAAATTGCAAGTAAATAAATAGGTACCACTTTGGTGGGAAGGTAAAACAGCATTTCGGGCACTCTGGTGTCTAGTTATGCCTGCCACATGTCGATGGAAATGTCTGCACACTGGCTATAAAAATAGATGAGCACTGAACCCTAGAGTTGGATACGACTGGCTTTCGAGCAAGGGAGACCTTTACCTTTACCTCATGGCCTCACAACTGGCTGAGCAGTAGACAGAACATCTCCCCCCACCCCTCAACTAGGGTATCCAAATGGCACTGGAGGTGTCACTGCCAATACCAGTGGCTTGTGCAGTTCATCAGAGGGCCAAGATGTATCTGGAAGACTAGCTGCCATCTGGGTGTACTGGCCTTCACTGGAAAAAGTCCACCAGCTAGGACTGGTCACTGTAACTGAGCCTCAGATATGGACTGCCAGTGACTCGGGTTTAGTGGCTATAACTAGGGTCCCAAGCAGATGGGTTGCCAGGAAGCAGGGGCAAGAGAGAGAAAAAGGACTGTTATGATTTACAGTAATACCTCATACAAAGTCCGCTTCATACAACATCGGATTCATACAACATCGCCTAATTCCTTGAAAAAAGTTGCCTCATACAAAGTAATGTGATGTTGTATGAGGCATTGGAGTTTTCCCCAGGTTGCATTGTGCCTGGGCAGTATAAAAGGCAGGACGCATGCATGCATTGCTCTTGTGGGTTCTGCATGAAGGCAAAGAGTGTTTAGGAGTGGTTTTGAGCGCGATTTTGGATTTTTTTGAATTTTTTTGTCAGAATTTTTAGAAGCATTCCTGGGATTTTTGCAGCATTCTTCAGGTTCTTGGACAATCAGGGTTGTTTGACATGTTATTGTAATGTTTTTAGCCTTTAGACAATGTTTTCTTAAAGTTCTGTCAGTTTCCTGTCTGTTTCCTTGACTTTGCCCTGAAGTCTGTGCTGTTACAGTACAATGTATCTCTTTGGAAACGACATTGTATGAGGCATCGCAGCAAGGATTTGGACATTGTATGAGGCATCGCGGCTAGGATTTTGCATGCCTCATACAAAGTCCAAATCCGTATAAAGTCCAAACTTGTGGAACCAAGTTTGGACGTTGTATGAGGTATCACTGTACTTGTTACATAAATAAACTTGTTGCACCCAATAACAAGCCTGCTGAATTGATGGGCTCCCTGCTGGGGGAACTTCCTCCTACTACCCCACATACAGGGGGAATAGTGGGAATCATGATGCTATTTTGCAACATATGTCTAGTTTTTAGTGTCCAAATCATCAAATCAGTCCAAAGAGACTCAGATCGATTCGAATGAGTCAGATCCACTTCACTCTGCATCACTCACTTCAGTTCAGCTCAGCTTTCAGGATTCAACCAAACTGGTTGCACAGCCACAATTACTGTGTGACTCTCTTCTGCTTTCATTCTTCATTTGTTTTGCCCCAAAGCCCAGCTTGGTCTTGACTCACCAGGCAAGTTGCCAGATGATAGTTCCCGCACCACAACAGAAGGCCCTTTCTCAAATGGATGAGACCTGGGAGTAGTAGGTAGACACACAGTCGTTTTAACTGGAAACCCACTTTAACTGGAAACTAGTTTTAACTGAAACTTTTTCCTTGATAGGAAATTTTCGTTTTAACTAAGCTGTTTAGTTAGAACTAGTTTTGAATAGTGAAAACCAGTTTTCACTAGAAATGGATCTTTCATCATCAGTTAATTCTAGTTCTCACAAACCCAGTTAGTCAGAACTAGTTTTATCAATGGAAAACTAGTTTTAAGTGAAAGCTAGTTTTAACTGTAACATAATATACATACAGTTTGCTTTTCTGCAGATAATGGGCCAAGCAGTAAATAATAAAAATAGCAATGCTGTGCTTTTCTCCTACAAAGAAATGATGTCGGTGAAAAATAATTGTCCCTAACTGATCGTCCTCTGATGTCAAGAAAATTGTACTGCAATAACTATTTTCCAGTTTTATAGTATTGTGCCTAATATATATGTATATATTCTTTGACATTTTAGTACCATAAATGTGCAGGTAGGTATATAATAAATACAGTATTAAATTTTCATATGGAGTTGGGTCCATACCTGTCAACCGTGGCTCCGGAAAATCCAGGACCTGCGGAGAACAGTTCTGTGCAGATCGCTTTTTACGCATGCGTAAAAGCCTTCTATGCATGCGTAAAAGCGACTTGCGCAGAACCGTTCGTCGCAGCTCACTTTTATGCATGCGTAGAAGGCTTTTACACATGCGTAGAAGGCTTCTATGATCCCGTTCTGCACAGAAGACTTCTACGCATGCGTAGAAGGGTTCTACACATGCATAAAAGCCTTCTACGCATGCGTAGAAGCGAGCTGCGCAGAAGGGATGCGCAGTAACGCCTTTCCTCCCACTGCCAAATTCTGGGTTTTCGGCAGCTCTGGGCAGGAAATGGCAAAAATCGGTGCCAAATAACGGGAAATCCCGGCCAATCCGGGAAGGTTGACAGGTATGGTTGGGTCAGATGTTGCTATTCAATGGATGTTGCTATTCTGCCAGTGGAACTGAAAAGAGGGGATTCCTTCTTCCCCTCTCCTCACAACCTACTGCATGTCCTAAAAATCTATTTGGGGGTGGGTGGGTGTTATGTATGTTAACTGTGTTTTCTGACAGGAGCGGAATGCATCTTTTCTCATGTATCTATTCTTATGCAAATAAGTGAATCGAAAATGTGCACACTCTGTTAGCCAATGGGCTTGTTGTATTATTGTTACTGTTACTGTTTATAGTGTATATAAGTCTGAGTTTTGCCCCATCCAAACTGTGTTCAACCCCCACTATTAAAGAGCTGAATTTCACTACTTCACTCTTCTGCTTCTTCATTCCCTGAACACGAAAGTGGGTTAGGATTGAAAGTGAGAAGAATTAAGTAAATCATTCTTCTGTTTCTTGAGGCTTAACTTATTCTGAAAATTTTGTAAGGATAAAAGAGAAGTAGATACTGAAAACCCTCTGAGAGGCGAAAATTTGTGACCAAAATGGATATTGTGTTAGTGTCGTTTGCCTTGTTTTCCTCTAGAAATTAATTTTCTCTTCAAACATGACACAACAACAACTGAAAGTAACATTTGGCCGTCAGACACATCATTCATCCGTAGCATATTTGACAAGTCCAAATATTCCAGCTTCCTATTTTGATTGGCGTTATTCATGAAGGCAAAACACAAAATATACAGCCCCCTTTCTGGAGAAACTGACACTTCCTATTTTTATTGTTAAGGATCAAATAAAGCCATTTCATTCCTGTTTGCCTACCAATAAGGACGTCTGTCCGTCCAACCAGAGTGGACCGGAGGGGCTCTCTAATTGTTCCATCGGCTAGAGGGGCTCGCCTCTCTGGCACAAGGAGGAGAGCCTTCTCCGTGTCCGCACCAGCCCTCTGGAACCTCCTGCCAACAGAGTTACGTCTCCAGACGGAATTGCTGCCTTTTCAGAAAGGAACTCAAAACCTGGCTGGTGGGCCAAATATGGGGTGCAGGTGCAGGTGGAAGGGTGACCTCCATTGGGTGGCTGGTATAGAGGATAATTCCTTCCCCCATGGTCCCTTCGGTCCCTGCACCCTTTTTAGGTTAGGGGGTGGGTAGTTTTAATTAATTTTATTATGTTTTTATCTGTGATTGCGAACTGCCCTGAGTTGGCCTAGGCCGAGTGGGCAGTGTAGAAATCGAACAATTAAATTAAATTTTAAATTAAATATGGATGAAATCTCTGAGGGTGGAAAACAAATATTCTGAAGAACACAGGGAGGGACATGTGTGTCTCAAAAGAAAGGCAAAAATGTAAGTTGGTGACATAAGCAGGATGATTTCTAAGCATTTTTACCTATTAGCGGAAAGTAAAATAAGCTTCTGTTGGGGACTGTTTCATGTTTTCTTCATCATTTACCAGGAGTCCATAACCTGGGATTGGGAAGCTCTGTGATTGATTGATATTGCAAATTAGAACTGTCAGTCTCAACCTTGAGGAAGAAGAGCTGCTTTCAGAGTTCAAATCGATACATCTGCAGCTGAAAAGAACTTCTTCCATCAAAAGTGTGGATGAAAGGCTGCTGCACACCTTTCAGATCCCAAAACGCTCATCGAAATGCTCTGATCTCAATTGCCTAATTAAAGGGCATAAGCTGCAAGGAGCTGGAGCCGCATTCTTCCCACCGTCCTCAGAGATGCCACATCCCCCGTTTGTTCTGCTGAAGTCAGCAGGGCTTTGGTAGACCTCTGGGTTGTAGCAAGCTACTTTTGCAGCAATGGAAGTTTGCTTAGAAGGCTTGTCGGAGACAGTATTTAGCATACAAAAGGACTAGATAAAAGTGACATGTGTCAGACTGCAAGAAAGGTATATAATAGAAGTGGGGGAAATACTCTACTCTACCCAGTACTAAGCTGTAAATTATCTTTATAGCCAGAAGCTAGCTAATGGGATATTCTGATGGAGCTGATGGTTGTGGAAGGTGGAGATGAGTAGAAAGGTAAGAGCAGTTGCAAAGCATGTACAGGAGCCAGGAGAAGGCAGTAGTATATCTGAACTGTCATTTGTTCAGCATACCGTAGCAGCAGACAGCTGATGGGACATGTCAACAGTACAGGCTTCCCAATCACACTATCCTCAGGCAACTAAGGTTTTTGCTTCCTTCTGTTCAGAGAGAAGCATTCACTGTCTTCACCCACTTTGCTGCTGCTCTCTCCTCACTTGTTATTCAATGTTCCCTCCTCTTCTCTCAGGCATACCTGTCAAGTATCCCGTATTGGCCAGGATTTCCCGTAATTTTTTGCCGCTTTTCCTTCTTTCCCACCCGGAGCCGCCGCCATCCCATAATTTGGCAGCGGGGAGAAAGTAGTTACTGTGCATCCCCTTCTGCACAGGTCCCTTCTACGCATGTGTAGAACCCTTCTACGCATGCATAGAAGCCTTCTACGGATGCGTAGAAGCGATCTACGCATGCGTAGAAGCCATCTACGCATGCGTAGAAGGGTTCTGCGCAGAAGGAAATGCATAGAAGGGTTCTACGCATGCGTAGAAGGGACCTGCACAAAACGTTTCTGCACAGGTCCCGTATTGTCCAGAGCTGCGCTTGACAGGTATGCTCTCAGGTAGTGGGCTTTTCCACACCCTCTTTGTCTTGGTGGAACTGTTGGTGATATATGATACTTCAGAAAAATAGAGTTGGATGATTTACAGGAAGCGTACAGTAGCCTAAGACTGTGTGATTATGAACTATGTTTAAGGACAACAACAATCCTAAACAGACCTCAGTGGCATTGGACAATATAACAACTTTGTACGAAGAGGTTTCCCATCACTGACTGTATATAGAAGCGATTGGTGCTTGTATTTTAATGCAGAGACATTATTTGTTAATGCTCAATAATGTTCTAACATTGAAGAGGAGAAAGGCTATAGAAAGTTATCTCATATACTGGTGCCTTCAATTATGTCAAAAGTAAATAAATCTAAAAGCTGTTGTCAATGCCATGGAAAGTACAAAGACGATGATGATGATGATGATGATGATGATGATGATGATGATGATGATGATGATGATGATGATGATGATGATTCTCCTGCCCAGCTGCTTGAAGTTTTAGTCTGGAAATGTCTTGTAGCATGTTTTGGTTTTCTTGATTGAGCTGCAGAATACAGTAAACATTTACAACCACAAAATGGTTCATGGCCCATCTTTCTTCCATAGTACTCAAAGTGGCATAGATGGTAGGGCTTCTTAAAATAATCCCTTTGAAATACCAGCCACATCCATACTGGCATGACAAGTAGAGCTGCAAACAAATGTCCTCTTAAAATTGCTCAACTGTTTATGGGAAGAAAAAATGAGAAGTGTCATCACATTTCTCCCAGAAAAGATAAATTTTCTGGTAGTTTTGTGGCTACTTATGCTCAACAGATGTATTAAGATGACAGTTCCCCGTCTCTCACCCTGTGTATTTGTGCTCTCACCTTGCTCCTCATAAAGTAATGGGGCAATATAATTTGTTTCAGTTGGTTTCATCCTGTGTAGTACACAGTTGTCTTCCCTCATGGTGTTTGTGGATATCCAGGGACAGTGGTGGCCAAGTGTAACTCTGGAGATGTTTTTGGTGAGGAGCCAAAATTTCCCTGATGGTGTGGGATCATGAAAGTAGCAGTCCTGTGTGTGTGCGTGCACGTGCGCATGCGTGTGTATTTTGTTATGCCATGTGAAAATATATCACTGGCAAGAACTGGCTGAGGCAACTGCCTTCTTGTTAATTTACCTTGTAACTAGAACTAAGAAGCTGTTGTCAGAGTTATGGCTCAGCACCTCATTTAGGGAATGATCTATATAATAACTTACGGAGGGAGGCCAATCACACAGTTTTGTAGCGGATTCTGCAGGAAAGTTGCTGTAGAAAAATGAGCACTAAGTGGACATAATTCCAAAGTAAATTAACTTTTCACCATGTTCTTCTTTGCCATGTTCTTCTGTAATTGTTTATGCCATAACTCTATGTACAAACAGTCTACATGTGTATTAGCAAGGACTTTTGTCCCAAATTTGATAGCAGGGTTTAAAGGGGCCCCAGAACTAGTCATCTCTCTCTCTCTCTAGCTATCTAGCTATCTATCTTATTTTGTGTCTGTCACTATTTTTACTCAGGAGAAATGGCAGCAAAGGTTTGGTGGGTAGCTAGCAACCAGAAAGGAAAATAAGTTCATCCACACCCTAAATATTTTCTCCTGTGCCTCCATAAAACTGATGAAATTCATGGTGGCTAATAAGGTAGCAAAATTGCACTTATATGATACCCATAGTGCTTAGTGCATTATCTGGAAGGTTCACAAGTTAATTAGCATTTTGCCCCAGCATGCTGTGTACTCATTTTACACACTTCGGAAGGATGAAAGGGTAAGTCAACCTTGAGTTCTGGTCAGGATCGAACTCACAACAGAACGTACAGCAGTTTCAACGCTGCACCATCAGGGCTCTAAAGTGTCATTTACCTCATTTGAAAACTACATTTTATCACAATTTCTCTGATATAGTATTTGTCACATATCAGTGTGTAGCAGCCTTTTCTCTAATAAGTTTGGAAGGGACATTCTCATCCATATCACCCCAGGTGAAATATGAAACCTACCACCTCCAAGCTGATTCTGCATCTCACACTTTAGAACCTGACTATGGATTTTGGGACTCTTAATGTAGTGGCTTAGTGGTTAAGACACTGAACTTGATGACTGGAAGGTCAGCAGTTCAAGACCCGGGTACTGCATGATGGAGTGAACTCTCATCTCTATCCCAGCTTCTTCCAACATTTGAAAGCAAGAAATTGCAAGTAGATAAATAGGTACCACTTTGGTGGAAAGGTAATAGCGTTCCATGCACTCCTGTGTCTAGGCATGCCTGCCACATGTTTCAAGAAACGTCTAAAGATGCAGACAGCACTTGCTCTTTGGCTATAAACAGAGATGAACACTGAACTCTAGAGTAGGATATGACTGGCTTTCAAGTAAGGGCAACCTTTACCTTTATATGCACTGCCCCAACTCTGCATTGCCCAGATTGATGAAGATTTGTGCACAGCTGAAAGCTGTCTTCAGCAAAAAGTGAAGAGTTCTTTTGACTCGATGCTCTGATCAGCCATTCTAATACTACAGTTCATCATCCAGAGCACAAGTTTCATTCATGTATATTAACAGAAACTGCCACAAATGTGATTGAGAAAACTGTGTGATTGTATGTGAGCATCACTCACCTACAGTTAGTCACATGTAGCCATTTAACTGAAATCCATGATTGTCACTACCCAGAAAAATTATAGGTTCCAACCATTAAATGATAGCTCCATTGACATTTAAAAGAAGTATAGTATTGGGCATGCACACACTGAAGAAGAAGTGGGTATGTGCTGTTGGCGTGCTTTGTCATAGTGTCTGTCTATGATAAGTTTGATGTCCCTACCTTGTGATAGGTACCTAACAATGAACCTCTGCACCCATGCATTTGCTGAAACATTTTCTAGAGGCCAAAACTGCACAGATCAATATTAGGAGATGAGTCGAGTTAAGGCACAGAACACTGAAGGCATAGCCATAGGACAAACCTACTCTTTAAATACCTGGTTGCGTATAATATACTAACAGTGCTCATTAATATCTACTGTGTGAATTATGGATTCCTAAGACCTCTCTCAGCCACAGGCTGGCTGCTAAAATGTATGTCATCATTTGATTATGTTTTAAATATGCTTCTTCCTTTGCTGAATATCCAGTCTGTGGCCTTAGCGCAACGGGTGTTGCTGTTCATTAACATGTTTCTCTTGCAACTGAAACTTTAAGAGAAGCCACAGGAAAGACACTTTAGCTTTGTTAAGCATTTTCTTCTCCTTAATCATGCAAAGATTTCCCATGAATAATGTGAGCTATAATTATTACCTACAAAGGCTTGGTGAGTGGTTCCTTAAAAAGATTTTTTTTCCATTGAATTTCAGATGACCAAGAACAAAATTATAACCAACTGATATTAAGCACATCAATCCAGACACCTTCACATGGTAAGATATAAACAAGATAGAATCAAAGTTACCAGTGCTGTAACTTTCTTCTTTATACCAGGAATCCACTTACTGGTATAGAGTCAAACGAGTATCAATAGAACATTTCATGAAATTACTCTTGAAGGAGATGGATGTGTTCTATTGGTAGCATGGTATATCTGGTCCTGTTGCAAATGATGGGCAAAATAACTCATGGCCCAGTCTCTCATGTGTATCAGATGGAGGATGGCTATCTGCTTCCTTGGCTCTGTTAACGTCTCCATCAGCTGCTATCACAAGTTGCCTTGTTTTGTAGTGACTTGTGGGGATTAAAAGAAACTCAGCAAGAGGAGAAGCTGCCTGCCTAGATATGCTCTATATTTGTTTCAAAGCCATAATATCCACATGTATCAATGTTGCGCTGCTGATGTTTCCATGCCCATCCACCAGCCAAATTATTTGATTTTATTTGCAGCTTGTGCCAGGATTTAATCAAAGGCAAGGCCAAAGCTCACTGTCAGCTGCTTGAGATACTGGAGCTGGAGACAGTTCTACAGGCACTCGCGGATAGCTTTTTATAACAGTCTGTGCATGCTGTCATTTTTATGCACACATGCCATTAGAATGTATAAGTCACTCTTTGATTTGGAAAACAAATGAAAGTAAAAATGCACATTCATTTTCCTTTTCCTCTAATGTACTGTATATATATACTGTATATTTTTGGCATATTTTTGTTGTGACTTGCCATCAAATCATCTCCAACTTATGTTACCCTCACAGGAGGAATCTCCAAAATGTTCTGTCCTCAACAGCCCTACTCAACTCGAACAAACTCCTGAACCAAAATTCAAAGCAATCATTGCAGCCGCACCCCCCCAATAATGGACTCAGACACAAATGAAAGTGGATAACGGCATTGGGCCACATTTATTGATTCATGCCCTAGTCCGAATTATAAATTTCTATTGGTAAAACGACCAATCATAATTCTTAAGGCAAGCAGGCCGAAGTAACACTGGTAAGGTACCACCAAAATTGCCAACGGCAATTGTTACAATGTATCTATTTGTATCAATTTGTTTGTTGACAACAAACAAATTGTTGACCGTAGTCAATATCTAACTAATGACCCCACCCTCTGACGTGTATCCGTAAAATCAGGGGGTGATGCCAGCTGTCTAGTTGTAACCATCACCCCCTCGCCTGGTTCGTCGTTGACCGGACAACGTTTAAACAACTTATGCCTATCTAGTGTTGTCCAGTCAATTGCGAACCTGCCGGATACCTGTGGGTCATAAATGTTTACCTTACCAGTGCTACCCGCCACACGGGGAGGCTTCCCAAAAGGCTCACCGCCCCCCCCCCAGACCGTCAGCTCAGTCAACAGGCCTGCTCGCCAGTCTACTAACAAGAGGTCCATACCTCCCTGTGACAGATGGGCCCCCTCCCCTGAATAAAGCTCATAATTTTGCAGACTGATGGCGGGGAGGCGAATGACGTGTCCCCAACCCTTGTCAAAAAGGAACCGGGCAATAGCCCTGGAGCGACGAGCCCGGTCAAGCGCCCGGAGGCCAAACGCTCCCCTGTAAGCATACTGCGGTATCATGTCCGACCAAATGAGGGGTGTGGCAGGCCACACATAATGTGAGTAGGGCAGGTGACTGCAAATCGCAAGCTTCCGCGATAGGCCAGTGACCTGTCCGAAACCATTGCCCCCAAGGTGAATAACCAGGACATCAGGCGAGTCAGCATCCCTGATGTAGAAAAGGAATGGCAACAGTTCCCGCCATAACATGCCGCGCTTACCACACCACCTGAGATGTGCGGGTGCACCCAGTCCCAGTCGGGGTCCCACTCTGTCGCCGCAGTGTAACGCGCTGCCCTGTGCAGCGTAACACGCTGCCCTGTGCAGCGTAACGCGCTGCCCTGTGCACGTGGCAACGGCCCACCAGCCATACTGTCACCGGTGTAAAACGACACCCAGGGTCTGTCAAGGAAAAAAGGGGGGGTGAGAAACATTGCAGTGACTAAACTGGTACTCACAGTTGAAGAGGGTGAACACAAAACTGAAAACAATGTGATCCCCACCTTCCCATGCGGCGTATTTCAGCCCCAGAGTACCCAAAAGCAGCTGCAGTAGAAACCGCCCCCATCCTGCAGGAATGGTTGAGTGAGGGGAGACCCACCCTGGTGACAGAAAAACGGGGCATGGTGCATGCCACACAGTGCAAGAAACTCCTGTAGGGCACCAACCGGACAGATGTCTTCCAAGGAACATCGTAGCAGTATTACTCAACTGCCTACGCCGTGCTGATCTGTTTTAGAGGAGCGTATCCTCAACTGAGCCCAATCATTGCAAACATAGACATCTTCGAGTTCCAGTGCCCTATGACTTGCATCCGCCTTAGACAGCATCACAAGCTCGCTGAATCGGAGCGCTCCAAAAAAGGCCACCGTTGTAGCCACATGAAACAGGGGTGCCTCATACCTATCGAAACATAGGTCATGCCAGCCTCGTGCCAGTTGGGTAAGAACCCCAGGGGAAATTGGGTGGCGGTCGTCCAGGCTACGCCCACATTCCCGCACCCACCCCTCCAAAAAGTGTCTCACACGGAAATCAGCGGTACTATCCGCATGACCTCCCACCTTGGCCATAAAAGCCAGCGATGACAGCCTGGATGCTATGGTGCGGGGTGCAAGGCCCTGGGCATGCAGGTAAACCATAAAATGGAGGATGTGGGCCACCGGGACATGCCTGGCCCTGGCAGCTGAAATTGTGTACAAAATGTCTGGCAGCTGAAATTGTGTACAAAATGTCTGACAAGAAACTAATGCATGGTGATACACCTTACGCGTGCGTGGCACCAGCGACATGCCAATCGCCCGGTTCACCTCTCCTTGCTAAAGGTCCATATCTCTTCCGGGAGTGGCGAGGGAAATTCCTCCGCATCCGGGGCCAAGGCACGGAACCGGGAGATCTGCAGGCGGGACAAAGCGTCAGCAATATCATTATTCACCCCCGGGACATGCCTGGCCCTGAACAGTACATTGAGGCGCAGGCTGCGCAATACAAACTGGCGCACGAGGACCATGACCGTGGGAGATTTAGAGGTCTGTGAGTTGACAATGTGGACAACGGCCGCATTGTCACACCAGAAATGCACCACAGAGTTGGCCCACTCCTCACCCCATAGCATCAAAGCCCCCAGTATGGGAAAAAATTCCAAATATGTGAGATCCCTCAGGCGACCCGTGCCTGACCAGGCTGGTGGCCATCCACCATAGGCCCACTTCCCATTGAAGTACATCCCATAACCAAGGGATCCCGAGGCATCAGACCGAATCTGAAATTGAGGTGAAGCCAGGAGGTCGGACCTCCAAAATGAGACCCCATTGAACTCCCTCAGGAACTGGAGCCATATGTGCATATCTGCCCTGATGCCCTGTGTCAATCTCGCCCTATGATGGGGCCTGGATAAGCCTGCCATGGCGTCGCACAAGCGCCGAGCAAATGCTCTGCCAGGTGCGACCACCCTGCAAGCGAAATTAAGGTGTCCATGTAGCACCTGCAGTTCCCGAAGGGATGCCTTGCGCTTAGCCAGCAAGTCCGATATAAGGGCCACTATCCTTGACACCTTGTCTCCCGGCAACCTAGACGCCTGCGCTACCGTGTCGATCTCCACCCCCAGGAATACTAACTTATTAGACGGGCCTTCGGTCTTTTCGGGCGCTAAAGGGACACCAAGTTCCTCCATTAGCGTCTGAAATGTGTTGAGACGTGTGCACGTGTCCCAGCCCCGTTCACCCCCGAACAAAAAGTCATCCAGGTAATGGGCTACAGACCGAGACCCTGACCTACGGACAAATGCCCACTGCAGGAATGTACTGAAACGCTCGAAAGCCGAGCAGGATATGGAACAGCCGAATGGCATGGCTTTGTCAAAATAATATTCACCCCGGAATTTGAAACCCAGCAACTCAAAGTAACCCGGGTGCACCGGCAGGAGACGAAAAGCCGACTTAATGTCACACTTAGCCAACAGTGCACCCGGGCCACATGAGTGCACCATGCGCAATGCCTGGTCAAAGGATGCATACCTGACCGAACAAAGGTCATCAGGGATAGCATCATTGACCGAGTGACCGGCTGGGTAGGACAAGTGATGAATCAGGCGGAACTCGCCCGGGGACTTCTTGGGCACTAGTCCTAGAGGAGACACTTTAAGGTTGGGAAACGGGGGCGCGGGGAAAGGGCCAGGGACCCTGCCTGCATCAATCTCCTTATTAATGCTGGCGGCAGCCACCTCCTCCCTTCCTCTAAGTGACAAAAGGTTGGGTGCGTCTTGCGGTGACCTATCCCCCGTGAAAGGAATACGAAAACCCAGTTGAAAACCCTGAAGGAGGTACACAGCGTCTGCCCTCTTCGGGTACAATGCGAGCCAACGCTCCAGCATGTCGACATTAATTGGGGAGGGGGCCTTTCGGTGAACCCGCTCCCTCCGTGGCAGTCCTACCTGCCCCTTGTCTGCCCCTACCCCTGCCCCCGTATCCTCCCGGCCTGGGACAGGCGGAGGCAGCATGGGGGCCAGAACAAGAGGGGCACTCGTGCTTGTACTTGCAATTTTTCCTGTTGCAAGAACCATTGGACGAGAAGGTCCAGCACAGCAGGCGGGCTGGAACCCCCTGCCCCGCCACTTGGCGGGGAACCTGTACCGGGGCCGCTCGTTGGACCGCATGTCTACAATGGTATCTCTCCCCAGGCGCCGGGCGCGTGGGGGTCATATACAGAAGCCACAGCTTCTGGCAGGGCTCATCCCACCTCATCTCTGTGTGCAGTGGAATCCTCATGCGGAATTCTTCGTCGTAAGCCCGCCACGACGGACCCGGGAAGTCAACCATAGCCCGGTAATTGTTGTCCAGATACTGGACCATAGGGATGGCCAAATCCGGCCTAGCCCTGAGGTAAACGGCCATGTAAATCAGGTACGCTGGCAACCAATTTGCCCACGTGCGTGGCGGCTTACGACGACGTGCCTGCTCCTTATCCTTCTCGTCCAGCCCTTCCCTCTCTTCCTTGGTTGGCTCCCTATTAAGAAGGGAGAAGATATCTACGTACTCGCCCTCCAGATCTTTTCCTTGGTGGACTGGGCCAGATGATCCCCCAGGGGCAAGGAATACCCTGCTGTTGGCAATGCCGACACCGGCACAGAGGGAACTGCGGGCAAAGCAAAGGGGGCCTGTACCAGCCCGGGGATCCCCAACACATTCCCTACCACATAGGGGGCGCCACCCCGACCCGGGCCCTGGGTCAGGGGTGAAGTCACTGGGTGGGCCGGGGGCAATTGGACCGCCGGGCCACCCGTGCGAGGCCATGGCCATTGGAAAGCCCCCCCACAGGGAAGTCAGTTGTGTGGGTGCACTAGCTTGAACTGCATACTCACCCGATGCACCCCCACGGGCTGCCCCCACCGGGGGTTCCGGCCCGCTGGGGGCGTCGGAGCTCACGACCGAAGCTGAGCTCGTCGACGGGGCCAGACCAGCACCAGACTGCTGCACCTGTTGAGTGGGGAGCTGCGAGGCAGTGGCCGCCACCGGCCCGCGCGCCTCAGGCAGCTCAACCCGACCCGTCGCCAGCCGCTGTTCGGCAGCCAAAGGGTCCACCTGGAATCCTAGAGACGCCCCTGTTTGATTGGCCCTCGCTAAGGATGCTTCAAGGGCCGCTACACGGGCCAGAAGGGCCTCCACGTTGACATAGGCCCCAGCCCCAACAGGGGGCAAATGGGCAGCCTGCCCATAAGTCACGGGTACCTGTCCAGATCCCTGGGCCCCAGGGGCCAGATAAGGCCAAGAGCCCATTCTCGGCCCTTGGGGAGCCGTGGGCACGCCCTGCCAAAGCAGGGAACCCAACCACCCCCCGTGGCTCGCTCCCCCCATGGGGAACCGTGCGCCCGGGCAAGAGGGCCCAGCCGCACGGACCATGGCGGGGGCAGTGGTCATCGTTTGCGGGCCAAGGGCCGAGGCCCCGTCCGGGGCAGCCTGCGTGCCCCGCGCATCGGGCCAAGGGGCCACCGATCCCATCCCACCGGTCCCGGTGGGCTCCGCTAAAGGTGGCTGCTGGGCGGGCGCAGTCGCGGTCCTCCGACCCGGCTGACGCCTCCGCGCCGATCGAGCCATGTTCGCAGCTGCCTTCTTCTTAGAGGGCATAGCTGAGTTAGCTAGGAAGCCTAAGAAAAGAAAAAAGCTGCCCGAAAAGGCTTCCCTTGGAAGAACACGAGCGACGGAGGTAAGAGGGAAAAACTTCTCCGCTCCGTCGCTTCGCCAAAATGGCAGCACGGCTGCCTCGTGGCCAGCCCTTTTATTAGGTTGCTGGCCACGCCCCTAACTACCCGGATGGCTTCGTCCGGTGGGGGGGGGCGCAAAGAGCGCGGCGGCCATTTTGGCGCCACGCTTCCAGTTTTATCACTGTCCAGCTATCATGTCCATACACAGTGGTGGCCGCCAAATTTTTTCACTACCTACTCTGTGGGCGTAGTATGGTGAGCGTGGCCAGGGGAAAAGCCCTGGGTTGCACCCGAATTAGGACTACTTTATTTCAAAACCTAAATGGGCAAGGCCAGCCAGAATTTCTGCTACTAATTCTGGTGAACTGGAGCGAACCTGCTGAATCCCACCACAGCCAATACATAGTAACTAGGAATAAAATAATTGGGTTGATTTTGCCCTTGATCTCCATTGAATCATCCTTACACTTAATGATTTTTAAAGAATTCCTTCATTGTTGCCCTTCCAAGTCTCAGTCTTCTTCCGATTTCTTGGCTGCAGTCTCCAGCTGAATATGATTCTTGCTTTCCTCCTTTTGTTGTTACCCTCTGTTTCTTTGTGTTGGTTACTGTAACCATTCTCTATGCGACTATTTTAAAAAAAACTGTACTCTGGGTTCTATCCAGTGGTGTGGTGGCCCACAGGGATACAGGGACTCATCCCGGTGCACCCCAGCTACTGGTGTCCCCCAGAAGTAGGCAGAGGTAATGGGAATGTATGGGATTTCTTTCCCCCAACCCCCAACCCTATAGGCACCCCCATCACTTCCTGTCCACCACCCTCCCAAGGTGCCCAGGCACACCCCTGGTTCTATCCCTATTTTTGTCACCTTTTATTTTTGGTTCTCACTTGCCCTTTACAATTTTAAGTGCTTCTTCCATCACTCATCTAAGTTTTTCTTTTCTTTTTACTAGAGTGATTTTTAAATATTTTTCCCCAAATAATATATCTGATTTCAATCCACCGTTCTTCTGGTTCACAGTCAATAAAGTTTTGTAATGCAAATCTGTTCCTATGTGGATTTTGAATTCATCAGGAACGTTGAACAGAGCTATTCCACTTCTTCTGGTTCTGTCATTTCCAGAATATAACACTTGGCAGTTGTCTGACAGAAAATATCCCCTTCCAGTCCACTTTAATTCACTGATACCATACTCTGCAATGTTTATATATTCCATTTCTTTCTTCATAGTTTCCAGTTTACTTTGATTTATATTCGTCATTGTCCATATTCCAATCGTATGTAATGTGCAGCATTGGACTTTCTGGTCACTTCTCAGCATGTCAGCCATTATACATTCTTTTAGCTTTAACCTAGTTGTGCCATTAGAGACAGAGTTTTTTTATATTTGCCCATGGCTCTTCCCCCAGTAGCTGAGTCAGTGCTTTGCAGCCTAGGAGTCTCATCTTCCAGCACTATCTCTTGTTTATTTTGGACTATTTCGTCATAGGGTTGGCTTTTCATGGTAAGGAAATTTCAGCAGACATTTATCATTGTTGTCTTCAGCACAATACTAAAAAAATGGCTTAAATGTCACCATCTCTGCCTTCTCTGTCAGTGTCACCATCAACTACCATTGCTGACCAATAGCTATCTTGAAGATGGAGGATGCATCTTAGTCTGGTGTCATAGCTGTGACCGTTCCACCTTGGGTGACCTTGCTAGGAATCCAAGCTCATAATGGAGACTGGCTTTCTGACGGCATTGTTCTGAGCTTTGCTGACATGCTCATACCCATTTAGACCACTAAGGTGTGTATCCAAGAAGAGGATGTCTGCTCCCTAATACTTGTATTTTACATGCTTTTCCTAATATGCATGTTCCTATATACAACCTTCCCCAAGGTCTACATTCTCACATGCTGTATTTGAACCTAGAATTGCATTGCAAAATTCTCCAAAGTATGTGGTTCAAAGCATAAATATGCTCTAATCTGGATACTAAATTAGGAAATGTGGATTATATTTGCTTACTTAAAAATATAAACCAAATAAGGTTATCTTCACCTTTAAGTGTGAGGTTTTGTTTTGTTGCAAATGATCACCATTCTGTTTTCATTTCCTTCTAGAGCACTACAGTGAAACTTTTCTGCTCCAAACTGCTAATTCCCCAATTCCCTATGTTGCAGTTGTTAACAGGTGCAACCAGCTCATTTATTTGACCTTTTCTAGAGTTCTAGAAGAATTGACTTCTTATAGAGTGAAATGCTCTGAGAATTCACATTTTTGTTGAATCCCAATATCACAACTTCAATTCTCTATTTTCTTATTTATTTTTCTTGAAGAGTTATATTTCTTCCCACTCACACTGGACCAATTCAGCACATTTGTAGTTAAGAGCCCTGTATACAGAGCAGTTTTCTTGTTTCTTCCTCTCGCATACGTATACAGACACAGATTTTTTAAAAATGAGATCATTTAATCCACAGACTTTCCCATGGGTTTTTGTTTTGTTGTGCTCTCTAGAAAAATTTATTGCCTTGACATAGCTGTTGCCCTGCACCTAGCATCCTTCTTACTTTCTTCATCTGCCGTTCCTCTGCCCTTCGGCAATCTTTTCATAGGATCCATGAGGACCAGGGCTTTTTGTCTACCATTTGTTTCTACACTAGCCCTAATATGTAGTTGTTGGTGTCAGCTTTTTAACGTGTTGCTACATCTCTTACTTTGTTATCCTGGCAAAGTATGACACTTCCTGAGTATTTCTGTCCATAGAAACACTTTCTATTTGTTAACCAGCTTTGTAGCTACATTATCCCTTTTGAAAAACTCTGGGATAACTGTACTTAGAGGATTTTAAACTGGTTCATTCAGGACACAATGGCTTGGAAGAACGACCTTTAAAAAGTTACCTTGGCACTTTGCTAAATTGCCTCTTTTATTGCTGTGCCCTGGCACTAGAGAGTTCCTCAACACAAATAACCAGCTATTTTCGCTAACGTATGTCCTTTCCATCAGCAAATACAAAAGCAAAACACTTGGAGCAAAATTGGCAGGTTACATCTAGCAGGAGGGCTTCTTATTGATGCAGTACATGAAGTAAATTGTGCAAGCAGAAGGCTAAAGTTTGATATCCCATTTTTTAAAAGTTAGATTCAAAAAGACACCTTCCATTTTTACAACTACTGTATTGTAAAAGTCCCGTGACCCAGATGGATCAGGTAAAGCCCCAGTCATTTTGGGTGTCAATTGACCAAAAACTAAAGATTTAAGCTTTTGTTTGAAGTTTAATGGTACATTGGGTGAGTTTAGGCTACCCAATCTAAGCTGCCTCAGCAGTGGACTAAGAAACTGAGGCATTTTACATTACCTTACATTCCAGATAGACCAGGGTCTGTGCTCATGCATCATCAGAAAAATATACTCAGCAAAAGTTGGCCAAATTTCTAATCTGCATTTATATTTTAAATGTAACTTTTTGAAACAAAAAGTTCTGAATTTAAAAAGTGAGGGAGGGTAATCTTCCTTTCTGGAAAGTTTTGATGATGACAGATATTAAAACTGAAACCTGATACAATCACCTCTCATTTGCTAAATATCATAAAAGGTCAGCTAGAAAATCCTGTAAAGCAGTGAACTATATTGCATGTTGAGTACCAAGTATAGTTTATTAATTTAGACTATGCTGCCTAGATTACAAACTCTCAAGGCGGGTAGAACACTATGTAATCATTGAACTAGTGTAAAATGTATAAACATTCAAATTTTAAGCAAATTAAAAAATATATAAAGCAAGCTAAGCAGTTTAAAACTATTTCAATCCACCAGAACTATGCATATGAAAAAGTAACTCCTGTGTCTCCACATAATCTATTGTTCTTAATGACAGAACATGGAAGGGTGTTTCCTAGCAGATCTTAAATGACTGGACAGGTATGTATAGGAAGAGGTGGTCCTTCAGATATCCAGGTCTCAAGCCATTTAGGGCTTTCTAAGTCATCAATATCTTGAACTGAGACTTGAAACATATTGGCAGTCAGCATACCTCTTTTAGACTGATGTAGTATGAGCTATGAAATGGTTCCTGTCTACAGCCGAGCTACTACATATTGCCCTTACTGCAACATCTGTGTGTACAGCCATTTATGCATGTGAGGCTAAAATCCTGTTGTATAATTTATGCCACTGGAAGTGTGACAACATCACTAGCAGTGAGATATCGCTGGACTGGATGGGCTGTGGCCTGATCCAGCCAGGCTGTTCTTATGTTCTTAATTAAAAAGTTTCTATCTGTCATGTGCCTTTTCTTACTTCCATACTTTTTATCATATGGAAGCCTTGGAAGCTGTGGGATGAAAGGCAGAAGTCTTTAATCACTGGAAATTTTTCTGTGCTAATGGCATTATCTTTCTCACTATAGATAGAGAGAGAGAAAGAGCACATTAATATAAATATTAAATATCAATAAAATTGCATACAGCTGTTAAGTACTTATAAATATCAACTATTAAAGTAAAATGTATAGGAACAGAATTCTTCCTTCCATATTTACCCTTTTCTTTTCCATTCCACTTCCCCCATCCTACCTTTGTGGTCTTCGGTTTATCTTGTCTCAGAATAGAGCTGAAAGAAACAAACAAAGAGTGCCTGTCAAAAGGCTTGGATATAAACATTTAAATCTCAGACCCATTCTTCATTCCAGTTGCTCTCTTGCTTATCATTTCCAAACTTCCTCACCCAGATCTTTGCTTTACTAGTAAACATTTTATCACTAGGGGTAATTGAAAAACAAACAGTATTTAAAGGAGGATTTTTGTTGTTGTTTCTTTGTTTTTTTAATTTGCAAAAAAAAATGGTGGAAACAATGATGGATGTGGGTGGACTCCTCACGATCTGGAATTCTGGTGCTTTTCTTTATTCAGGACCCATCCATTTAATACCTTAATAATGTTCTCATAAAGGGCTGTAGACTAATTTGTTTGCAAATAACATATCCATTTTGTTTAGCATTCCAGCAGTCCATAGATGCTTTTGATGAGATGATTGCATTAACAAATGTTTGCTGTAGGTGAGCAAGCAAGGAATCATTGTACAAACATTGTTGGATTTGACTGTGTTAAGATTTCAGATGTGTACCCACCAGGCAATCATGGTAGGGCAAGTTAGTCTTATTCCGTAGTCTCACACGCTTCCTGATTGTTTGCATGATTTCTTAGCATAACAGTAGCCATTAGTATGCAGAGGGCACCTTGTCTGCTCAAATGAAAGGTCACTGCAAGTTCTCACATGAATGGGAAGCCAAATGGAGGCTCTCTTTTGCACCTTCTCTGCAATGGGTCTCCAATACACTGTCACGAAATGGGGATCAGTATAAGTATAGGAGCCCAGGATCATTATGTCCATACTGGATCAGGATACTGACCTATACATGGGGTTAGTTTTGAAAGTGAGAACACCTTTTTTACACAATTAAATATTACTTTTGATCAAGTGATGTAGTTGATTAATCAGTGGAAGGCAGATGCTATACTTACAGTATGTTGACATACTTCATCTCTGGTGCTGTCTAACCTAGTGTCAGGAGTCTGTGCAACAAGGCCGCGTGGAAGCCAGTTGTGTTTGTGTGTATATACATTGACATACAAAAAGAGGCAGTACCAACAAATCAATCCTATGAATCTTGATTAAGAAGCCCTGAAGTATTCACAAATACTCACAAATAACTGTGTTTAACAGGGGTGGTAAAATGAAGTGGCCCTCACTGCATCCTCTTAAACCTGCCTACAGTCCCTGTTAACCTCCCAATAGGACAGGGGCTTGCTCTCCAATGGCCAATTGTGGCTGAAATATACACACTTACTTTTTTTCTTTGTTAAATACCCAAGAAAGCCGTTCGTTCGTTCGTTCATTCTTTCGTTCGTTCGTTCGTTCGTTCGTTTGTTCGTTCATTCGTTCCCATATGGGTAGTTTCTCACTCTGGGCAGTGTACAGTAGTTACAAATATACAAATATTGCAAAGTTTTACAAAAATAAACAACAAACAATCCAATATCCACTGGCGATGTCTGAGGCAAAAAATAAAATTAATTTGGACTAAACTACTAATTGACATTGGGGAGGATGTTCCAAAATGCTTTTCTAAAAGGGTAATGTCTTCAGTTCTTTTATAGATATGCCCAGCAATGGGGCTTGGTGAAGCTCCACTGGTAATGAATTTCATAATGTAGGTGCCACTACCAAGAAGGGCTCCCTCCTTGTCATTACTTTTCTTGCCATTCTTGTTGTTGACTCCTGGGGCTGCGCTAACTGTGATGACCAGGTGATAAGGGCATCCACTCCATGGGAGAGACCCTCCAACAAATAATAAGATCCCAAACCATATCAGGCTTTGTGTGTTAGAGACAGCACCTTGTACCAGATACGGAAAGGGACAGGGAGCCGGTGCAGATTTGACAAGGTTGGGGAAATATGCTCAAATGTATTTCTCCCTGTTACCAGCCTGGAAGCTGCATTCTGGATAGAGATGTAAAGGCCGGGGCGGGTGGGGGGACCTCATAAAAACTCAAAGGAAAAACATTTTTCTTGGGTATTTCATGAAGCCTTTTTTCGCCCTGAAAGATTGAAAAACATTGAAAAAGAAAGAAAATCGATTGTGGAATGTTTTATTTTAACATCATGAATAAAATGTTTAAGAGAAGGTATTCCTATATTCTCCAAAACATTTCTTAAAACTATGTACAGTATAACTCAGAAAATGAGTCTGATTAAATTTCATGCCTATTCATTGAATCTTAGTCGCTTCCACACACTTTTCTCCCCTCAATTTTTTTTTTAATGAAAAGGAGTGGTTTTTGTCTATTTGATGGTATCTTCAGGGTTTTTAAATTTTGGGGTGGTTTTCCCCCTGCTCTACATAAACTAGTAAAATCAAAAAGGTTCCATCCATACAGTACAAGTGATTGTTACTCCATTTGTTACAATGAGAAATAAAAACAAAAGAAAAAACATAGTAAATTCTGTTTGTAACATCACATTTTATATAGTCATAGAAATAACCAGGGAGGAGGTCCTTGCATGACTTATTAAACTAAACGCTAACAAATCATCAGGACCAGATGGCATCCATCCACGAGTTCTAAGGGAACTTAAAGATGAAATTGCTGATCTCCTAGCCAAAATATATAATCTTTCCCTCAAATCAGGCTTTGTGTCTGATGACTGAAAGGTAGCAAATGTAACACCAATTTTCAAAAAAGGATCCAGGGGTGATCCAGGAAATTACCGACTGTCAGTTTGACATGTGTCCCAGGTAAAGTGATGGAAACCATCCTAAAAGATAGAATTAATAGGCACATAGAAGAGAAGGCACTGCTAAAGGAGAGCCAACATGGCTTTTGCGAGGGTAAATCATGCCTCACTAATCTGTTGGAATTTTTTGAGAGTGTCAACAAGCATGTGGATAAGGGGGATCCAGTTGACATTGTTTATCTGGACTTTCAGAAGGCTTTTGACAAGGTCCCGCACCAAAGGCTCTTGAATAAACTTACCAGTCATGGAATAAAGGGACAGGTCTTGTCCTGGATCAGCAACTGGCTAAGGGATAGGAAACAGAGGGTAGCACTAAATAGACACTTCTCCAAGTGGAGGGAAGTAAAGAGTGGGGTCCCCCAAGGTTCAGTACTAGGACCCCTGCTTTTCAACCTCTTCATAAATGATCTAGAAGTAGGAGTAAATAGCAAGGTAGCCAAATTTGCTGATGACACTAAATTATACAGGGTAGTGAAAACTGTGAGAGATTGTGAAGAGCTCCAGAGGGATCTCTTGACACTGGGGGAGTGGGCAAAACAGTGGTAAATGAGCTTCAACATTAGTAAGTGCAGAGTGATGCATGTTGGGGCAAAAAAAATAATTACATTTATAAACTGATGGGGTCTGAACTCTCTGCGACAAACCAGGAAAGGGACCTTGGTGTCCTGGTGGACAGCTCAATGAAGGTTTCAACCCAGTGTGCCTCAGCAGTGAAAAAAGCAAACTCAATGCTAGGGATCAGCAAGTGTCATTTTGTCTCTTTATAAATCTATGGTGAGGCCCCATCTGGAATATTGTGTACAGTTCTGGTCGCCATACCTCCAGAAGGATTTTATGGAGTTGGAAAAAGTGCAGAGGAGGGCAACCAGAATGATTAGGGGACTGGAACATCTTCCTTACCATCTGAGGCTGCAACGGTTGGGCCTTTTCACTCTTAAACGATGGCGTCTAAGAGGTGACCTGATTGAAGTTTATAAAATCATGCACGGTGTGGACAAAGTAGATAAGGAAAAACTGTTTTCCCTATAACACAACACTAGAACTAGGGGACACTCCATGAAACTCTTGGGTACTAGTTCTCAAACAAATAAGAGAAAGTACTTTTTCAACCAGAGGATCACTGGTCTATGGAACTCCCTGCCAGAAGAAGTGGTGACCGCTGTCAGTCTTGACAGCTTTAAGAAAGGATTAGACACATTCATGGAGTACAAGAGTATCAATGGTTATAATTATGGATACCTAAGAACAACCTCTGGGTTGGAGAGATAGGCAGGATATCTCTCAATGCCATTTCCAGGGAAACCTAAGCAGGTGAAGGCACCTGCTTGGGAATAATACCCTGAAGCAAATGGTGAGCCACTGTGTGAGACAGAATGCTGGACTGGATGGGCTGTGGCCTGTTCCAGCAAGGCTCTTCTTATGTTCTTATGTCATTTCTGTCCCTGAAGTATCAGAACGACTTTCAAGTGCTAATGTTGAATTTTCAATTTTTCCAAAAAATTCCTTGTTTTTTCAGAGGGTAAATGGGTTTTTTCTATGGCGTCAAAATTTCCAGAAATTTTACTTCTCTAATTCTGGACCTGTTGAAGTCTCCATATCAGGAACAAGGGCAGCTCTATGTAGAGACCATTACAGTAGTCAATTTGTGAGATTACAGATGAGTGAACTAGGAAATGTCTGCCAAAGTAGGAACACAGCTGTGGAATTTGATGAAGTTGGGGGGAAAAGTGGCCTTACATACTGTCACAATTTGTAGGTCAAGGTTGGATCTAAAATGACCCCAAAGCTGTGAACATGATCCCTAGGAGTGACGACCTCCCAACCCAAGTAGGAACTAGGCCACCTAATCCAGCAGATGGTCCCTCCAAATATTTCCTATGAGTGATACCTTAATTTGTAACTTCAGCACATGTAGTCCTATAGCTGCACAACAACCATATCGCTACTGGGAATAACAAATGTGATTTACATGATATAGAGTGTGCTGATTCCATATCTGAACTCAGAATTTGTCTATAATGTACAGATTTTAAGTTACAGGTGCTCTATAGCTGTTCAAATGATCAGTAATTGCGTAATGTATTTTTACATAGAACATTATAACAGTTGCAGCTACCACTGAGCCTGCTGCTGCCTCAGCTGAATCACGTCCCCTGGTAACGCACATGTTCCAGCAGCAGCTGGGCATGTTTGGGCAAGTCAGTGAGCTGACATCAGAAATAGGTATATAAGGTGAGATGAACCAAGGGCTTGTTTCTAGTGTGAAACCATCTTATTGGATAGCACACCTAGGCCATAGTGAGTCTGTTTTGAGCTAAAGATGAGTAGGAGCAACTGTGTTAATAAGCCGGACAATCACATCTATATGCATAATTACGGTAACATAAGATCCTGATGTCCTAGGCAGAATCAGACTTCAGATTTGGATTCAGCACACTTGATTTTGTATAGGACACATGGATTAGACCAAGTAGCAGACAATATATTTTGGTGATACAGTGTATAGGTAGAATCACCATCAAGTCATAACACCTTTGGATGGATTGCAAGTTTGCTGCTTGATCCGCGTCCAGGATTGCTGTATAGGGTTGCTTAGAAGTTTACTAAGAAGTAGAAGAAATTGTATATATCCAGGAGAAGTTTCATTGCATTGAAAGGTACAGCTGGAAAACCTGTGATTCTCTAGATCAGAAGTTCTCAACCTTTTTAAGCCCAGGGCTGGGGCACGCTCCCTCAGGCAGCTTCAGGGGCTGGATGGCCATTTTGCCCTTCCTCCACCACATGGCACTTCCTGGTGTGGTGGAGACGGTGTGGGGGGGGCACATGAAATGGTGCCTTGGGCCACATCCAGCCCACGGGCTGCAGGTTGAGAATCCCTGCCCTAGATGTTGCTGTTTTGGAGCTCCTCTCATCCTCAACCCTCTGGCCATGCCACCTAGCAGGGATGGACAGTTGAGTGGAAGGATACATCTAAGCCATATCCTTCTGGGGAACAAAGAGCCAAAAAGTAATCTTTTTATTAGCATCAGTCATAATCTAGACTTTGAGCAAATCCTCACCTCCTCACATAGCTATTACTCTTAGAGGAGAAAGGCCTGGCTGCTCCTGCTTGATTGCACTGAATTTTATTTTAATTTTTGATGAAGAGGTGATAGTTAATTAACAAAGGGTTTCCATTTAATCTGATCTGTCCAGCTGCTGTTGCCCTAATTATAATCAGGTCATTCTGATTTGATTCTGCCTGCCAAGAGATAAAGTGTTTCTAATAATGCAAACAGTCACCTCCAATGAGATATGTGGCTTCTGATAAAATGGCAGCAATTTTTGCAAAGCTGTGTCAGGCCAAAGGTTGCATTCCGGGCTACATCTGCTGAAGTCACAAATCAACATATCACTCACAACAAAGAGGACAAAACCTTTGGGTACTAAAGTGCTTTCCTAGATACTTAACAAAGACAAAGTAACAAAGTAACTGTCTATATTGAATAGGAGTCTACAAATAAATTACCTGGTTATTTAAAGCCAAGTAATTTTATAAAGGGAATGTGGTGGCTTTGTGGTTAAGACACTGAATTTGATGACTGGAAGGTCGGCAGGCCAGCAGTTCGAGACCCAAGTGCTGCATGACAGAGTGAGCTTCCATCTCTGTCCCAATATAGTAAACAGGTATGAAATAACATTAGACTATAATGTTATTTACACACTTTGTTTAGAAGTGGGGTCATGCCACTCCCTTCCTCAACTCCTAGGCAGTTTCAAGATGGAAACTGAGATATTTTTGCATTCATTTTCAATTAACAGTGGTTTATTGTTGCATCCAAACCTCTAATCAAGGTCAAAGCTCAGCTATATTTAGAGAACTCACATTTGTAAACCACTGTGCTTGAATCATATATAAGTCAAAGTAGTTGCATTTTATCTGTGTTTAGTTAGAAATGGATGATGTTTGAGACCTCCAGCTGTACTTGAAATCATAAACTTGATGAGCCAAAGGCTCATTCAAATAAGACCAAATCATAATTGAGCATTGCAACCAAATGAGCCCACTCACCATTGCATCGTGGGTCTAATTTTAGAATGTGGTTATTTTCTTTTAAGTCAGGCAAAAAATCTCAAGTGTAAAAGAGCACAATGCTCAGTAGGTCTTACATGACCACTCTGTCCTTCCCTGGTATAGGAGAAGCAAAGGTTAGAGAGCTATTGAGCAGATTAATGCCTCCAACTGGAGCACACATATGCTAAAGACCCTAGAGCCGTGATGGCAAATCTTGGCACTCCAGATGTTCTTGGACTTCAATTCCCAGAAGCCCAAGCACCTTGTGAATCCACACGAATGGGTTTACTGTGATTCATCCGGCCTGCGCTGCCCTCGTCGCTCCCGGAAGCAGAAGTAAAATGTTAGTTAGTTAGTTAGTTTATTTGATTTATATGCCGCCCTTCTCAGCACATGCCGACTCAGGGCGGCTCACAACACATCAAACAAAATACAATATAGCAAAAATACAATAACAAATACAATGTAGCAAAAAACAAAATACAATGGAGCAAGGACAGAAATACAAAAGTAGACAGTACCAATAAAACTCAATAATACAATACAAAAAGTAATGGCAGCAGAGTCTTGCTGCCTCAACTGCCTTTAAATCCTGGCCAGAGGCAATTGAAGGCAGCTGGAGGCGGGTCCCGGGAACGCCAGTGGTGGTCTCGGCATTCGGCGCTGCAGGGGTCCCTCCACCCTGCCAGGAGGGCCGGAGGCGGCGGCAAAGTCTCGCTGCCTCAACGGCCTTTTAAGTCCTGGCCGGAGGCAGCTGGAGGCGGGTCCCAGGAACGCCGGTGGTGGTCTCGGCGTTCGGTGCTGCAGGGGTCCCTCCACCCTGCCAGGAGGGCCAGAGGCGGCGTATTCAGTGCATCAGAATACGCATGTGTCCGTATTCAGTACATCAGAATAGATATTAATTGGTTTTAATTCATGTTTAGGTAGATGTGCCTTGGGCTTATAGGAACTGCTTTCTCAGGCCTCTTACTACCATGGCAACCCCTTCAGAACTCCCAAAATGCTTCACGGGGAGTGGGGGTGGAGAGTCATGGCTACGTGCTGAATGGCATAAGTAATGATGTGGGAAATGAAGGAATTTGGAAAATCAATGAGAAGTGTTGTCACCTGATTGAGAGATGCCATTTGCAACTCACACCTGTGCAAGGGAGTGGAGCTAAAGGAATTGGCACTTTGGTGTCCAGTTCAACTTATAGTCCTTCAGCCCTGATGTCACCTGGGTAGCTCGCAAAAGGCACACGGCAGAAATTGCATGGAAGAAAATGCTGGAAAATGCTCCCATTTTGCTTGAGTGCTTTTGAGTCCCATGAAAAACAATCTGTCTGGATGTTGCAACAGTCTCCCTATGTGTTTTGCAGAGTCTTTAAGCAGAAGGGGATGTGCCAGGGGCAAGGCAAAGAAATGCTTTGACTCTCAGACCACAAAGTGCAGGTGTTGAGCAGCAAGGAGCAGGTGAGCCTTGCTTCCATTGGGTGATGGCTTCAGCTGAAGTGCCTGTCATACATCAACCCTGTCCCAAATAGAAATTTTGAATAAATTGCTCCCCTTTCCATGCACACCTCCAAGTGCCAGTTCCCATGCAGGCTTCTTTTTCCTGACCACAGCCAAGCCTTCTACCTGCCATCTGTAAGCTGGTGTTCTCCAATAAGGTTGGGACTACCAGCCAAACCTCTTGTGCAAGCCCACAGGGCAGAGGAGCCATGCAGCAGTGCTGCACAGGGAATGATGATCAGCAACAGCAATCTTTCAAGGGTTAACCAGAGAGCATGGTCGAGGAAGCCAGGATTCGTTTGCCAGTCTGTTAAGGTCAATGTCCGAACCAGAGCAATAGTCAAAGGTCCAGGCACAGGTCTGAAGTCCAACAGAGTAACAAGCAGTCAAGGTTTCAAGGCAAGCAACAAAGTACAGTAATACCTCAGATAACACTAAAACCTGGTTCCACAAGTCTTAGCGTTATCCGATTTTTAGCATTATCCGATGCATGCATTGGGTAACATTTTTTAAAAAGCCCGGAGAAGGGGTCACGGATGAACCTGGCCGCTTCCCTTCCCGGAGGGCCGGAGGGTGAGTGCAGAGACACCCGCCGGCCTTCTGGGAAGGGAACCGGCCAAGTGCCTTGCTGCTTCCCTTCTCGGAGGGCCGGAGAGTGAGTGCAGAGACACCTACAGCCCTCCGGGAAGGGAACCAACCAAGCGAAAGGCAGCAGGCATATGGGTGCTCTGTTTGGTGGCTGCCTTCTCTGGAAGGCAGCCGCCAAAAAGAGTGCCCATATGCCAGCTGCCTTTCACCTACCAGCCCTCCAGGAAGGGAAGCGGCCAGACGTTTGGCCAGTTCCCTTCCCAGAGGGGCAAACACAATACATCAGATAATGCTAAAAAAAGTTATATGATGCAAAAAAAATTCAATTAACAGTGGTTATCTGGTTTTGCATCGTTATCTGGTTTTAGCATTATCCGAGGTATTATTGTAGCAGAGTGTCGGGTTGCAACAAAGTTGTACCGACAACTAACAACTGTAGCCAGCTTCCTTAAAAGCACTCGTCAGTCAAGGGTCTTCAGCTAGGAGCCGTCTTTGGGAGCTCTGGCTGATTTATGGCACAGCCGTAAATCATTACACAGGAGTTGCCAGCAGCTCTGAGGTCAAAGGTTCATTGCTATCAGAGGCTGACTATCAGAGGCTGATTCAGCAATTGGCAGACCATGATTGTGGAGAGGCAAAGCCGGGGCTGGAAATAGGCTGAGGCTGCTGTTGCCAGCCATCCTCGTCTGAATCCCAGGACTGGATCATGACACCTCTGGACTTGGCAGGTAGTCCCAACATACCTGGAAGACACCAGGTTGAAGACAGCAAGTACAAAGCAACCCAATTGGGACTTTGTAAATCATAAATATGACAACAACCATTTAGCTGTGTCTTTATTTATTTGTCTATTTGCTGATGTTTTTAAAGATACAAAGCAAACTTCCATCTCTGTTGTTTGGAGTACGATGGTCAGGAACAAAGCTGGACAGGGCACTTATATCTAGGAAGATGGAATGCAGCCCATACCAATAAAGAAATATTTTTGAATACCTCCTCAAGTAAGAAGAACAGCCACCGTTCATCCAGTACATTCATAATAAAAAGCATATCCTACCACTTCCAATAGAAACTTATCAAGCCACTGACCTTGGCTCTTAGCTGCATTATGCATAAGGTAAACTCCCCAAGCCATTCCCGGTGCTGCGATACATTTCAAGGTGACCCCTCATTTCTCCTGATTTGACTGCATTGCAAAACGGAGAGCGAGAAGCTGCTCTGATTTCATGGGAGCCTGTTGGGCAAACGCAGGGTGCTTCATTTCACACACGACAGGTAAAGACAATTAGCCTGAAGTACAACAAAAAAAATCACATACACATGTCCAGACATTCTCTTCTTCCTCCAAATTTCTATCCACGCTGCAGGTGGCATGAAGAGTTTTGCTTATGATTTGATGAAAGGGAAGCACATCTTTTACAAACGTCATGTCATGATCGTCAGCCCCTTCGCAATCACCGGGTTTTGTTTCCATAGCCACCTTTATCTGTCAGAAAGAGTACAAATGAGCATTGGCTTAAGGTGGATCCCAAGCTTTCCTTATTAGAAGATTGGAACAAAGCTCACATTCAGAAGCTGGAATGTTCTCTCTCTTTTTTTATTATTTCAAGCCCCTTGAGATCTTTATCTTGGGATGTTTTGCACTTGCATGCAACTGCTAGATAAGTACACAGTGTGAGGCCACTGAAAAGCACTGCACATGAGAAGATGCACAAGTCCTGTCCCATTGGGAGCTAGTTGTTGAAAACTCAGGGAGATGCAGAGCTTGGAACAGTTAGGTTTTTGAGGTAAAACTATTTAAGTGCCCCAGCCAACATGGATGCAGGCACACTGGCTGCAGCTTACTAAAGAGCTATAGTCCAAAAAGCTAACCTTTCCAAGCTCCAGAAAGATTACGTACTTAACACTAAAACACATGCTCAGAAAAATGCATCTTTCTACTCTTACATTTTCTCCCCAGTAATGTGTTCTAATTGGCTATAGATGACTCCAGAATTAGACATACAAATAAAAATGCTGTTTTCATTCTAGAGATACACATGATAACACAGATGGTTTTATGTTCTTCTAATGTGTTTTCATAATACACCTTTTGTGCCACTTGAGTGAGCACTCCTTCTAGAAATGGATTTCTCTAGCTGTGTATTTTGATCTTTGATCAGAAATCCTGGTGATAGGTGGAAGGTGGTCTGAACAGGGGGATTGCTTACCCCTAATTTTTGGAGGGGGACAGACTGCATTTTCCTGACCACTTTCCTTAACATTGCCCACTGGTGTCTGCCATTGGTGTCCAATACCTCAGATATTTCTCCGCTTTGCTACCTGAGACCTTTTAGCAGGATTTGTCACAGAATGAATTGTGGGGATGTATTCTGCGACACCTTCTATAACAGTGGTTCTCAACCTTTTTTGACTATGCCTCACCTAAACATCTCTAAAATCCTAATGCTGCCCCCTCCTGTGACATATAATTCTTATTATTCAAAAAGTAAACTCCTGTTCATATAGAGGAAGCCTAAAAGGTCATTCACTGTTAATAACTCATTCTAAAATTGCCCCACATTGTGTACCGTGGTCTATACTGAGCAGCAGCTCCCACACCCACACACTATTTCCCATGGTTTGTCCACACATACAGGTCATTGCATGACATTTTAGTCCTCGGTGAATGTGAGGCATGAGCTGCCCCTTTATCTTTCCTCCTCTTTGAGAGATGTGCTTGTCAATCACAGCTTGTCTCAGAAGAGCTCTGTCTTGATGCAGAGGACCTCTAGTGGGGATTCGGCATTGCTGCCGCCCATAGCTCCACCGTGGCTTTAAAAACTGACACATCTACTTAAAAGGTTCCAGTGATTGGAAATATCAATACTGCCAATGTGGATCACTTATCTTTGTGAGATGTGAGTGACTGTAATTTCTTTCTGGCACATGGAGGCAGAGGTAATGCTCCCCTGCTGACAAACTCTGTGTTTACAGTTTAATATTGAATCAATGGTTCCTGCTGCCTGTTAAGTGGACAGTGTTGTCTAGTTGTGAAATTAGCTGCATTAGATGTAAACTGAAGTATTTGCAGAGCAACAGTGGGGCTTTGAGACAACAGGGTCAGTACGACACAGGAAGAAGCATGGCAGGGTAGGCCAGTGGGGTGGATGGGTACATGAACGCAGAAACTGTTGCCTCCATGGGGCATTGGGTATTTGGAAAGCATTGATACTAAAACCAAGGACACACTGGCTCCACTTCAGGCATGGGATGCCATACTTTAGATCTGTTCCAGGTAATGATTTATACTATAGGGTGGGACTTTGAAGTCCTGGTAAAAATCCAAAATAACAACCACCACCAAAGTAGAGTTCACAAACCCAAAGTCAGTTGATCGGCATTAGATGCAAATTCATCGGTTTCAAGATATAAAGGAGCTTCATTATCTGCTGCTTCTCCTAAGTCAAACACTGTGTTTACAAATACAAATGTGTATCTCTGTTCTTGCAGATGAGAGATTCTGATTGTTTTTTTTAAAAAAAAAATCCATCCTCATAAGTGTGCAAAAACGACTGGGAGAATGGACACCAGTGAATGCTCCCAATCTGCAACTGAGAAATTATGAGGCCATTAGATCAGGGGTGCCCAAAGTACAGCTTGTGGGCCAAATCTGCCCCCCCCCCCCAATGCAAATTCATCTGGCCTTCACCGCCCTCATCACTCCTGGAAGTGGAAGTAAAACGCGCCAGTACAGGCACATTTTACTTCCACTTCCAGGAGCGACGAGAACAATGTGGGCTGGTTTAATTGGCACCAGGGGCTGGGTCTGGTCCACAGGCCATACTTCAGGCACCCCTGGTTTTAAGCAGAGAAAACGGCAGCCTAAAATCTATCTCATCCTGTTGCAAAACAGTTTGCAAGGTATGTTTTACTTCCACTTCTGGTGGGAGGAACCACATGACCAGCCTGCTGAACCAAGTGACTGGCCCACAGCCTGAAAAGTTTGGGCACCCCTGCATTAGATGAATGATTTAGCAGAGTTTTGCATGGCTTTGTTTTAACTTTTCATTTTGTTTGTTTGTTTCTTGTATTTATAGGCCATCAGTGAGTGACTCAGGGTGACTCAAAATGTTAAAAAGATCAAAGTAAAACACAATAAATTACACATTGAAAACAATTAAAGTACAGTACTAATTAAAATACATTCAATGATGGAAAACAGAATTAAAACATTAAAAACTTTAAAAAACAGACATTAACTCAGCTAAAAACCAACAGCCAGGGGACTCAGTTATATTGTTCAAAATTCATATAGGGGTGTAAAGTCAACACCATCCCATTCCCTTAGATTTCAGGGCCAAAACATGAGACTAGAAGATTTGTGCTTGTGGTATCATAGAGGTGGGGCAGGTGAATAACGGGAATATTTTCCTAGGCTTTGCACTACTGCCACCAAGATTTTTTTATGGGTGGAAAAAAAACAACAGCAGCAGGCAGCAGTTCGTCAGGGGAAGCACCCTCCCTGGCGAATGACTGGCTGCTGCCTTTGTACTTCCAATGGAGGTAATACAAAAGCAGCAGCCAGCAATCTGCAAGGAAGAGCACCACCCCTTATGGATTGCTGCCTGCCGATCTCCGGTTAGGTAAGCCAGGAGAAAAGGGAGACAGAGAGGAGAGAACCATCGTCAGGCAGATAGCTCTTCTCTGCCTCCTTCTCCCCCGACCTACCTAACGAACCTTACTGGGGGAAGAGCCAGCTGACTGCCGGCTCCTCCTTTTCCCCATTGCTGCATCGAAACCAAAATTCGAAGCAGCAACGGGGAAAAGAGGAACAGACAGGTAGCCCGTTCTTCACGCAAAAGTACACACCAACAACAAGTACCAACAATAATAAAAATTAATAAAACACAAATAAATCAATAATTAAAAAAAACATTAATACACAAAAAAGAAAACAACAAAATCCACAAACAAAAACATCCACAATTCCAGAAAAGCACAGACAAAACACCTAACTACAACACAAGAATACCTAACTCTAACAACACAACTACCACAAATTACACAAACAAAAACGAAATCACAAAAATTAAACCAGAAATAAACCAATTAAACCATTATATCATCCTTTGTTCTTTTCTTTAATCCCCCCCCCCCCCAAAAAAAAAGCTGATCACAGTTTATAACAGCCCGGCAACCTATGCTAGTGGCCTATAAATACAAGAAACAAACAAACAAAATGAAAAGTTAAAACAAATCCATGCAAAACTCTGCTAAATCATTCATCTAATGCAGGGGTGCCCAAACTTTTCAGGCTGTGGGCCAGTCACTTGGTTCATCAGGCTGGTCACGTGGTTCCTCCCACCAGAAGTGGAAGTAAAACATGACTTGCAAATTCACCCTGAATTCACTCTCTCCATCCTTTTTGTTTTCCCATCATCGGAAGATTTTCTCACCCCAGTGGCTGCCACTACTTTTAAAGATTTTATCTATATCTATTTTAAATACCTGAACACCTAGGTGTGATAGAAATGTTATAATTTGACAGGCCTTTCTCCTCTGGCTTGGACTAATGAAAGACAGTTTTAAGCTCTAGGTAAAGGTAAAGGTTTCCCTTGCTCGAAAGGCAGTCGTATCCGACTCTAGGGTTCAGTGCTCATATCTGTTTCAAAGCCGAAGAACCAGCGCTGTCTTCTTCTGCAGATGTTTCCGTGGTAATGTGGCAGGCATGACTAGACACCGGAGTGCACGGAGTGCTGTTTACATTCCCACTGAAGTGGTCCCTATTTATCTACTTGCAATTTCTTGCTTTCAAACTGCTAGGTCAGCAGGAGCTGGGACAAAGACGGGAGCTCATTCGGTCCTGCAGTACTCGGGAATCAAACTGCTGACCTCCCGCCTTCCAGTCAGCATCTTAGCCACTTGAGCTCTAGCTTCAGCCATTTGATCTGATTTGCAGGAAAAGGATGTGATTTCAATACCAAACAAGCTCTGCAGCCTGCCAAGATCAGACAGCAGGGGCTTTCCTTCTGGTTTTTCTTCCTCCCAGAAAAGAAGATTCACACTGAAATTTCTACTTAGCTCTAAGGGTACCTGGTGACCATGGGCTCATCTGTCTACCTCATCCTACTTGGAAGAATGGGAAGGAACTTTGGTTTTGAGATCCTTCAAGGAAGTGCCAGAGATACCTTTAATCAAGAAAATTAACAAGAATGGGTGGGTTCCCGCTACATGGCTCATGAAAATCACCACATTTTGCCTTAAATAGTTAGTCTTCAACCCCACTTCCATCACCTTCTAATAATTTATATAAGATGCATGGCCAGGTCTAGATTAGCCCTAGGGGTGTACAGGACTGGGAGGCGGAGGATATATTGAGTTCTCAGGATCAAGACACTTTGTAAAAGACCTCAAGAGATAAAGCAGGAGTCTGGCTTTGTGTATTGAAATCTTGTGGGTGGCGTGATCAGTTGTAAGCACAAAAAGCCTGCAGGTTTTATTAAAGCTTTTTCTCTGCTCCCCACATATCAGTTCTCAGGTGTTTTCTGCAAGCATGAAATGAATTCTGCCTGGAAGTCACCATTGTCCCTGTGCTCACATAAATCCTTACATACATTCAGGAATGCATCTTTAAATTCTTGACCCAGAGAATGCATCCATGGCAATCAGAAGCCATATCAGCATCTTCCATCGTAGTTTTCCTGCAAAATTATATGGCCAACAGAAAGGATGAGAAATGTGGGAAATTCCTAGGGAAAGGGAAAGGTCACCCTTGCTTGAAAGCCAGTTGTATTTGACTCTAGGGTTCAGTGCTCATCTATGTTTCAAAGCCAAAGAGCCAGCACTATCTCCTTCTGCAGACATTTCCATGGTCATGTGGCAGGCATGCCTAAACACGGGAGTGCACGGAATGCTGTTTACCTTCCCACCAAAGTAGTCCCTATTTATCTACTTGCAATGTCTTGCTTTCAAACAGCTAGGTTGGCAGGAGCTGGTACAAAGACGGGAGCTCATTCCATCCTCCATTATTCGGGTATCGAACTGCTGATTCCTAGGACCTCCCAATATAGTTGATCTCTTATGAGCTCAGTAATTCCCCCTTGCCATTTGTTATGTCTTCAATCAACAGGTTCATCTAGCTGAGGGCTTTCTGCTCCAGGTGGTGGTGGTCCTCCATGATCTTAAGAAGAGGTTATACCTAATAACACTGGGTGATTTCTGTTCTACTGGGCGGTGCAGGGTGATGAAGCTATTTGGCTCTGTGTATAAAGGAAGTGCTCTGACCACTGAGCCTTGGCCCTTCAGGAGATTGGTTGCTTGGAGTAACCACAGCTAAGAGGGCATTATTTTACCTTCTGGAGAGGGAGTAAA
Organism: Bradypodion ventrale; assembly: GCA_035047345.1. NCBI lineage: Eukaryota > Metazoa > Chordata > Lepidosauria > Squamata > Chamaeleonidae > Bradypodion > Bradypodion ventrale. The sequence continues at coordinate 274,061,808 of JAWDJE010000002.1, forward strand.
GATAGCAGGAGCTGCTGGAGTCAGAACATAGGACCTTTATTCAATTCTGTTGCCCAGTGGGGTGGGCTTTGCTCCTTGTAGTGCCAACAAAGATTGAGAAACATGTGGACAGTTTTCTCAGCTGTCAGGAAAGAGGTAGACTCAAACCCTGACAGTCTCTATGTTGGTGTACAAAAGGCTATTATTTTTAAGTGCTTATAGCTGCAGCCCTGTATGTACATATCTGTCGCCTTCGAAAACCAAGGTTCTGTGCACAGCTGTATAGAACCAGGCAGTAAGCCATTGATATCAGTGCATCCTGGGATGAATTGGAGTCTTCCTAGAAATCCACAGAAAGCTGTAGCCATGCTGGTTTAAAAACACTCTGATGGTGAGATGGCAAATTGCCATGCATGTTAATAGAAAATTACACCACGTTTATAGTGAAAGCACCTAAGGGCTCCCTGTAGATATAATCATTGTCATTATCACTGTGATTAAGAGCAACAATGTTTTAATAACAAATCTTTAAAAATCAGTAATAAAGGGCCGTTTGTCTAAGCATTTAAAAGAGAGAGGCGGGTATGTCTGTTCCTAATTTATCAGAGCGTGGGGAAGGCAGAACACACAAGTGTGGGCAGTGGGAGAGAATTGAAGGTGAGCATCTACTGACAGCGGGAGCAAGAACATCAACATGGCCTTCATACAAGTCCACAGACTTGCCAGCTGGGCCTTTGCCTACGGTCGGCTGAAACAGTGGCCATTGTAATTCAGAGGTGGGGGGGTGGTTGTTGTCATGTGGCCTGAATAGGCATGGAATGAAGGGGGGAAATAGTGCCACTGGTGTGCTGTGGTTAAGCTGCTAAACTGCATGCAGCCAAAGTGTTGTGAGTTTGATTCTGATGGTGAACAGGGTTGAATCAGCCTTCCAAGGTCTGTAAAACAAGTACCCAGCATGTTGGGGGTAAAAAACTAAATACCTGTATACTGCCACGCGAGTGCACTAAGCACTATGAGGCCAAGTATAAGTAGCGTAATTGCTATTGTTATTGATTATTGAAGGAGACATGAAAAGCAATTGCTTAACTAAAGCTTTTCAGCCCACTTCAGGACATAGTGAAAGTGAAATGTTTATGTGTTTTTTTCTAAAGTCTGAAATCTGGTTAAATCACACTTATTAGTCATGCATGGTACAAAATTAGATACAGGTACCCAGTAACAACATATCTAGTATAACAGCTAAGAAGGAACTATTTATGTTTTATTAAGTGATGAAAGGATCTGGAGGTCAAGCTGAGAAAAGCCGCCTTTTGAATAACAACTCTCAGAATCCAAAATGTATCATTCCCAAGATGTGGACCAGCTACTCCTGGTGTACAGTATGGAGTAAATCCAAGGCCTGTGCAAAAGAGAAAGAAAGAAAGCAGGTAGTCTACTGTATGTGGAAAATTCAGCTAACAGGTGGGTCTCTTCCTGTTCATTTCACAAGTGATCCAGAAGCAGAAGGAAAGGAGCAGCTGAAGGCTTCTTAACTTCCACCTGTTGTTCCATAGCATGGTGTCTGTCTTCTTGGCATCAGTTCAGCAAAGGAGCAAGTGTATTGTGGGTTCTGGAGCAACACACCTTGTCTTCATGCACACAATGGCACTAGACACTGAAGAAACCTACAGCCTGGGGTTCTTGTTTGCAGAGTTACTTCATGATGAAAGACCAGGTAGACGAATGGATACAACTCAGCCACTGCACCCCAAATGCTCTCTTACTGCTCTCGTGGTATCATTTCAAAAGGAATCTTCTTTCTCTCTCTGTTACAGAAAAGCCACGGGCGAACAACATCCTCACCTCTGCCACAGAGCCCTTTGACCTATCCTTCTCCAGGTCCTTCCAGAACCTCTCTCACCTCCCACCGTCCTACGAGTCAGCAATCAAGACTAACCCAAGTAATTATTCCTCCCTGAAGAGATTAAGTAGGTGTCTGCTTGTTTCATTATCTTGCTGCCTGGCATGTGTGGTTAGGGCAAAAGCCCCCCACCCCACCCCAAATTCCCTCTTCTCTTTTGCTGTCTTCACCTTTAGCAAATTGACCCCTCTTGAGTTTACAAGTAGTGACAATCCACTCAGCCACATTGGATTTGCCTAGATCTCACATTTTTAAAGGTTCCTTTGTACCTGCCAGTCACACATATATTTTCTCCCAGTGCCATCAGACTCACATTTATTTGTTTCACTTAGAGATACTACCTGGCTTCTTTACCTGCCCTCTCTATAAATGCAGGGATCTTTCTTTTGCTCTTTCTCTGTTCTTGGAGGCAAATAGTCCACGGTAAGTGCCTGGCCCCAACCAGAACAACAGGTTCATTGCCTTGCCTGGAAGCTGTCTAGATTATAAATAGGATTGGGTTAGGGTTACTAAGTGGATACTTCCAGGCAAACAGGGAGCATGTTGTGAAGGGTAAAATATCTAATTTCCCAGGCCCTCACAGTCTACACCAGGGGTGCCCAAACTTTTTGGGCTGTGGGCCAGTCACGTGGTTTCTCCCACCGGAAGCAGAAGTAAAACACGCCTTGCAATATGTTTTGCAACAAGATGAGATAGATTTTAAGCTGCCATTTTCTCTGCTTAATCCAGGGGTGTCCAAACTATGGCCCGTGGGCCAGATCCAGCCCCTGATGCCAATTCATCTAGCCCACACCACCCTCATCACTCCTGGAAGCAGAAGCAAAACATGCCCATATGGCGCATTTTACTTCCACTTCCAGGTGCGATGAGGGCGGGTGGGCCAGAAGGATTGGCATTGGGGGCCATATCTGGCCCAAGGGCTATAGTTTGGACACCCCTGGTCTACACTTTGCCTTTCCCACACCCCACCCCTTGGTATTATTTTCAGATTTTTCAGACAGAATGGAAGACAGGCTGCTTGGTGCACACATACTGCCGTAGGGAAGACAGGATTATTATCCCATTGCCAATTCTGTGACTTAGGTTTCAATTCCTGTTCTGCTATAGAAGCTCACTGCGGGTGAGGATGTCAATAATGAAATTACCACTGAAATATCTCACCTACCTTATTAAGGATGCCATAAACCAGAGGCAATCTGATGGCACACAACACACACACATCCCCATGCAAAATGTGGCATTTTTAAGAGATTCCGGCCACTACTGATGTAAAACTGAAGTAGCAATGAACATATGAAACATTTCCAAAGGCAATAGAATTCTCTCCTGAGATTTTTCTTTTGCTCTGACAATTCAATCTACTTTGTAACTGTCTATGCAAATAATAATAATTGTGTGCCATCAAGTCAACTGTGACTTATGATGGTCCTCTCCAGGGTTTTCTAGATAGAGAATACAACAGAAGTGGTTTACCATTCACTTCTTCTGAGGGCATCCTGGGAATGTATGGCTTGCCCAAGGCTGCATAAGCAAGCTTCTCTGGAGGCACAGTTGGGAGTTATTGCTCTCAACTCTGGCTCCATAGTCAAATATCTAAACCACTGAGCTCACTGTCTATAATACACAGAGGTTATTCAATTGTGGACATGCAAACAGGTGATTAAGAAAACCTAATTTCTCTTGGACACTGGTGCATTTATTGCTTCCATTTGGTCACACAACAATTCAAATGTAAAGACATATTCCATACCCAGAGAAATCCTTATTCTGGCCAATCACAATGCATGCCTATTGCCTGTAGTGTTTGCCCTTTATGCCTGCTGTTGCATAGTCCCTTTTTCTAATTCTTATGTTACCTCTCTCCTTGCGCCCTGCAGTCCTTCTCCTTAATGCTGCCTCTTCTGTTTTCTTTCTCCCTGCAGCTGATAAGGATGCTGAGGACTATTACTCAAGGAAGAGGCATCTCCCAGACTTGGCAGCCCGAGGAACTCTCCCTCTCAACGTCATCCACCTGACCCAGAAGCAAACCACCCCAAGGGAGCGGCCACGCCGCGTGTTGCGAGCCATGTCCCAGGACCGAGTGCTATCCCCAGTGAGGGTGATGCCAGAGGAGTTCAGCATGTCTTACGAGCGGATCCTTTCAGATGAACAGCTGTTGTCTGCCGAGCGCCTCCACTCCCAAGATCCACTGCTCTCTCCAGAGCACTCAGCCTTTGGCGAGCATTCCATGTCACGGGCTTTGTCTCACTCAGATGTCTTTGTTTCTACGCCTGTCTTGGATCGTTACCGGATGACTAAGATGCACTCCCATCCCAGTGCCTCAAATAACTTGTACAACACCTTGAGTATGAACCAGTCTTCGGCCAAACGCCAGGCATTTGCCTCCCGGCGCCACAACACAGTGGAGCAGCTACATTATATCCCAGGACACCATTCTCATTACCGTACAGCCAGCAAGACAGAGGTGACTGTTTGATCACAGACTCTGTGCACTGTAGATAATAATCCATATATATATGTGTGTGAGTATATATGTATATATATATATATGGACAGAAGTGGGTTCAGTGCCCTACACTGCAGTGGCCTTATGGCCAAGATAACCTCTAATTCCATCTCTGAAAAGGCAGACTCTTCCAACAGTCCTGTCTGTGTTGTTTTTTTGGGGGGAGGGGAGAAATCATCTACATGTTATTGACATAAGGTGGCGAAACGAAACCTGGATAGGGAGAGATGATACAAGTAAGGTTTCCTCACATGCTCAGTTTCTGTCAAAGAAAGCCATACTGGATTGTGGCTCCTTCAAGGGCTTGCCTGCACATACTCACTAGTGTTTGTCAAGATAGAACATTAATGGCTATTGTGACCATCCGAGAAGAAGAGTATCACTCAAAATTGACGTCAGATGGCAAACTTGACAAGCCATCTAGCTGGGCATACTAGGATCCTTTTCTGATGCAAGGGCCTCCCAGCAGTTGAATTTGCCAAAGCAGCCCAGCCTCAGTCTTAACTGAGGACATTCCTAGCTAAGGTCCATCCTGGGAATTAGAAGGTGGCCATCCATTTTGGCATCATACTCCATGGTCCTTGGAGAAATTCTAGTGGCCAATACTATTACATGGCTAATACATTTAAAAGATATGATTGCCATGTTTAGGAAGACCATCTTTATTTCCACTTAACTGTGAAACTGAACTATTCCAGTGCCTATAAATTGCAAGTTGTCTAGATGGTAGAAGGAATGAGATGGATTTGTTGATAAGCACAATTCTTCTGACATGTTTTTGCCACCACTCCCCCTGCCCATCTTCTTCCATTTATCCTGATATGTTTAAATCTCCATTGTGTAAATATTTTTAGGGCAGTAGGGCAGAATCGCTTGTCTCCAAAATAGGCTCTAATTTTACACAACCTAACAGCACATACTATTTGAATGTCTGAGATGTTGTTGTCTATGAGTCAGACAGGTGTGAAACACAGTAGTTGTCACCCAGTTTTCATCTCATGAGCCATTAATCACAGCTCACTCTGTGCTTGGTTTCCTGGCAGTCTGTGTCTTCCTTCCAGATAACCATGGGAGATCTTCAGAAAAACTAGCCACTTGATCTCAAAGCCTTTCCTTTTCATTCCCATCTGGATCAATAACATTTGTGGGTTGTTAGTCTTGTTGCATCCAAACCCCTCCAGTCAAGTGAAATGCTTGGGCATCTTGAATATCAACTGGGCACATTGTACTGCCACTTTATGGTAGAAATTAGACACTGGGTGTCTGTAAAGCCTTTCAAAGAAATGGCGCAGGTCCAGCATTTGTTGGATTTTGTAGTTGGGACAGTTGCTCATCCTAATTTATCATATCTATCAAGACATCCCATTTTTCAGTAGCTGAACAGCTAAATGCAATAGATGATCAAGGTTTATGATTCTGTGAAATGCTGTCTTTCTTTATTATGTACAGTACTTGCATTTCTTTGTTGCAGGCACACATATCAATTCTGGAATACTTGTATCAAACAGCATCCCATAGGGCATAAAAGCCTAAATAGGTGCATTGATGAAAGGCTTCAGATATTCATACAGCTTTTTTCAAGCTGGTCCCCAAAATTCCTCATCAGATATTCTTTCAAGCGGCTTTACACTTGTGGATTGTTTTTCCCTCTGCATTTTTCAGAGCGGTACACATGTAAAGACATAACCTTTCCCTTTTTAAATAATATGACTGTTTATGGCACCAGGAAAAAGCAGCAATGGGGTTGCTTTTTGCTGGCATGTTGTTTATAGACCACAGAGTGGAGCCATGAGAAATACTGTGCTTTGCTTAACAGAAACTGGGCTGGGAAGGAAAAACAGCACTGGCCGTATAACCCTACTGCTGCTCATGTCTTGTTCTCAAGAGACAGATATGAAGTTTGAGGTTGTTAACTGTAATGTGCATAAGTAATGAACTGCTAACAGTGAGGGAGTCAGGTTTTCTTCTGAGCACATTATAATGTGTACCATTTTCTATCTTCAGTGTTGCTGTCTACAAGCGTCTCTGGTGCCTCACAATGCAGACCATGAAAGTTTGCTGGTCAGCTCAGGTGCCAGCCTTGCTTTGGTATCAATAAGAGTAGGCTATGGACCAGGGATTCTCAACCTGTGGCCCATGGGCCGGATGTGGCCCATGGCACCATTTCATGTGACCCCCACCCACCCGCCTCTACCACACCCAGAAGTGCCATGTGGTGGAGGAAGGGCAAAATGGTTGTCTGGCCCCCAATGCTGTCTGAGGGAGTGTGACCAGGCCCCAGGCTTAAAAAGGCTGAGAACTCCTGCTATGGACACTTTCACATACACATATTCAGATTTTCATGAGGTATTCTGAGTATTGATAAGAGGAATGAAACAGGCAGCACAAGAGAAAAGCGATAGGTCAACGACTCACTGAACCAATTATCATGATATTTACCCTCTTTTTTTTGGGGGGGGGGGTAATCATGCCTTCCTGTCATGCCTCACCATTTGCCTTCTTACCAGCAGCGTCTGCCTCCTCCTCCTTGGGGCAACCCACCTTATGAGTTCCCTTTGGCTCCCCTTGGCCCAGGCTAGCAAGGGTGCAGGGAATCAGAATTAGGTAGGATTGATGGGGCTTCTCAGCGTGGTCCAGTCAATCCCCAGTTCCAAGTCAATAGACACAAAGGATCTATGGTTAATAAGGTTTATTAAGTAAGAAAATGAGTATAGCATAAGGAAGCAAACTTGCAAACATAGTCATTCAAAGTACATACAAAAATAAAGAAAACTTAACTGGTTACCTAGGCCCTCTGGCACTATCTGACTCACAATTACATTTTGTGAGGCCCTCCCATGGCTGGTCCACTGTGAAAGAGAGCAAGCAGTTCCTTGCACAGTGGTTTCATTATCCTGATATCTGTCTTCCCACATGGGGATTTCTAGCCAATTGAAATTAATTTACATTCTTCTGTCTCTTATTGGAATGTCATATACAAGGACTCCTACATATGACATTCTCCATCTTGAAGCACTAGGCAATCAAGTGGCTACAGGGGTCAGGGAAAAGCGCAGTCAGAACAGGGGTTTTCCATGACAGCAATGAGTCAAGGGATACAATTTATCAGATAAGGATGAACTAATTTGGAGGAAAACAAGGACATCTAAGGTAGTGTGAAGAGCTTCAGTTTTTACCTGGGTTGGTTTCCCTAAGTTGTGCCACCTGAGCTCCATTCCAGGTGTCTACCCATCCAATATTGTACAGCCCACTTCCAAGCCATCTCTGGCCTCCTATATTGCCACAGCCATCTTCCAAGCAGTATTAGCAGCCACTCTTCCTGTCTTTCAGACTTTCTTTTTATATTATGCAATACCTTGCTCCCAGAGACTGTGATAGGAGACCCATTCATTTCCTGCCATGTTATGGTAAACAGCGCTCCGTCTAGTCATGCCTGCCACATAACCATGGAAACGTCTGCAGAAGCAGACAGCACTGGCTCTTTGGCTTTGAAACAAAGATGAGCACTGAACCCTAGAGTTGGATACAACTGGCTTTCGAGCAAGGGAATCCTTTACCTTTACCTATGGTAATTGGACAGCTCCCCACCCAGACAGAATGGCTTTTCAGTGGCAGCCGTGTTGCTTGTATGACCAAGACACGCCACAGTCTCTCCACTGGCAACATGTCTTACATGAATGTTGGACACAGTCTTCTGAACAAGCCCTCTGAGGCCAATATGGAATGGCAATCTAAGTGGGGTATCACATCTGTCTTGGATTTGGTGCAATGCTTGAAAGCTATGGATCAGTTTGGGTAGTGGCTGCAGGTAGGCAAAAGAAAAGGGAAATTGTTCTGATTACTTTGTCTCAGCAGGGGCATCCACTTTGATTTGTGCTCAGAAGTTGAGTATCTCAGTTGGAGAACTCATCTGAAATCAACTTTCATTTTAGAGACACAACACTCCTAATACAACACCCCAGTGAAACTAATCACTGCTCCTCCATTCTGCTAATGGTTCCTTCTCCATTACTGCTGAGAACAAGGGAAGCTAATGTCAGTTTTGTCCTTGCAAACAGTATAAACTGGAAAGTGTCTTTCAAGCTCTGATGATACTACATCTTGCCTGAGTAAAGGGTGGGGGTGGGGGATTCTCATTTCTGTATACGAAGATTTATCTCCTTTCAATTACAAGGTGCCGAAGGCAGCTCAAAATAGATTTTTAAGGAAAGAGAAATTAAACAGTCCAAAACAATTAAGTACATACTATGAGATCCAAAATAATGCACTTAAGAACAGCAGACATGCCTGTTTTGTGGTCAAAAGAATCGAATGCTTCAGATTGCTGATTTTTTAAAAAATGATTTTCCAACTAGCAAAGTTCCAAGTAGCATTCAGATCAAACAGAGGTGGGCAATTGATGCCTCCTGTATGATTTTGTATTGCAATTCCCGCCCTCAATTCCTATACTATGCTGGCTTAGCTGACAAAAACAAAACTATGTACATATACATAGCAGATGTTTTTCCAGAGGAGACTCACCAGGATCTTTTTGTGCTATAGACGAAAAATTAGTATTTTTGAAAGTCAGTGTAATTTCAATTGTACCTGTAGAGCAGGGGTTCTCAACCTTTGCCCTGCGGGCTGGATGTGGCCCATGGCACCATTTCAGGGGGGCACCACCTCCACCACACCAGGAAGTACCATGTGGTGGAGAAAGAGTAAAATGGCCATCTGGCCCCTGAAGCTGTCTGAGGGAGTGTGACCTGGCCTCCAGCTTTAAAAGGTTGAGAATTCCTGCTGTAGAGCCATAGTCACTTTGCCAGTCCTATTCCACAAGATACATGTACAACTGAACAGCTTTGGCTAGAGCAGGGGTTGTGGGGTGGGGGAGAGCTTGACTGCATATCTCTGCAAGTGGCTATGGTGCAGACATCAATACCATCTCTGGTAATGCTGCACACACAGGCCTTCTCTGCAGAGCCAATTGCTCACCTCCTTTATTATTTGCTTCACTTGAATTCAAAGACAGTGGAAATTGGACAGCATCCAAGTGGAACCAACATACAGAAGCAGCATAGTTCAAATTGCTGTGACACAACAAATATCCTTTGACAGCATCCTGAGACATTATCACCTCTGTACACTGGTTTCCCACTCCCACCCCCACATTTGGCAAGACGTATACATTCAAATGGGAGCGATAGATTTGTCCAGCTTTCCAGAAGAGTCTTTGTACCAAAGATGTAATTTGTTGCATTTTGCATTTGAAGGATTGTAAACATTTATCCACGCTTTTTTAGCTGCCACCTTTAAAATAAAAATTTGCAGGGTTCCACGCTACACAGAGAGAGAGAGAGAGAGAAAGAGAGAGATTTAATATATTAGCTACAGAGAGAGAGAGAGAGAGAATGTAGAAAGAAGCCTTGAGGCTCCAGCCTTGTTTGGTTTACAACATAATCTGAAGTAGTAATAAAAAAGAACATGCAGCCTTCTGGATTATGTCAGATTCCAAACCACTTCACCTCCCAGACAGCATGACCAGAAATAAATGATGATGGAAGTCCCAGACCAAAAATATTTTCAGGGCCACTGCCCCAGCATCATAAGCCACTGGGTTTCTTAAAGGTTATGTATCCGACTGCAAATAGGGAGAATGGGAGAGTAAAAAGAGAATGAGAGAGAGAGTTTTAGATAAGAAGCATAATTACTCAGAATAAACAGGTAGGTGACAGTCTTTGAAGCAAATAATTATTTTAACGATCCTTGTGTATCACTCACATCTACAGAAAGGTTCTGGGGTTTTCAGTGCAGCAGCCTGTATTTCACTGAACAAGGCAAACAGAGATGCACTGTGTTTCAGTGTGTTGGGTTCTTCTTCTTTACACTTTGTCTAAGGAAGGGAAGAGTGAAGAAGTGCAGGAGTCATTTTTGCCTTTCTGAAATTTTGTTGTAAGTGCTCCCTCAAGTTTGCCAGCCCTTCCAGGGAACATGTACAATGCCCCATTCATAAACCCAGATCCCTAACTGCCCCAAAAAGATCATTTGCTGCTGCAGAGACACAGCCCCAATGGAATTACCAAACCATTTGAACCATTTTGTTTTGTTTACTTTGCTTTGTTAGGAGCTCAGCTCAGCCAACCGAAATCTGAAAATTATACTTTTGCCCTCTCTACAGAATTGCTTCTCTCAAAATACTAATACACACATACCCAATACAGTATCGGCATCTCATTTCTTCTTCTGATCAAATGTTAAATCAAAACGTTGATCTGAGGCTGAAAGGAGTGTGGATGGAGAAAGATCCTGGATAACGAACCTTCAGACAGTGGTTCCTTTTGAGGGGGGAAAAGCAAACATTAGTCTATGGGGAGCAGTCCAAATGCAAAACAGCAAGGGTGCAACTGTAAAGGCCATGCTCTCGAAATAAATACACAAAAGAGTTTGGTTCCAATCATTCTATTTAATGATCATGGGTTCTTGATGGAAACCAATCAACCCTGTAGCATTGTGGGTCCTCTTGTCTCCGTGCAAGAGAAATTTCTCTGAAGAAACACACTCTTGAATGCCGAGTCATAGGAAGAAATCAAAGTGAAAAGAAGGTGGTGTGATCTGGAAAACTTTAGGAAAGGTGTAATTAAGCACTACTGGAAAAGCTGTAGCAATAACTTTTTTTGAATTGACTGGTCCTCAAAAAATAGACACCTGCTTGTTGAATAGTCGCTGGTAATGAATAAGATGATTTGGCATCATATCTGGGAGGGGGGGTCTTCATTCGGTTGCAGAGGCAGCGGGTGGCCTCAGTTGCACGTCATCTGCTGAAGGCCTGTGGGAAGAAAGGGAGACAGATATATTCTGATCAGATAATATTTATATAAATCTGGGGGTGGGAAGGGATAAAAGCCTCCATTATCTCATTAGCTAGCAAAAATGGCATTTGGTGTCTCTTTTGTGACCTTTCATGACGTGTGGAAAGTTCTCACCATGGGTGCACAATGACACCTTAACTGTTGCTCTAACAACATGCTTTGCAGCTACTGCTTCAAGCTTCCATCTCACCCACAGAAGAAGGAGGATCCTTTCATAAAAGCCTCTCTCTTCTCTGAAAAAGCCAAGTCATATAGTAATCAACTTCATTTGGGGATACTATTTCCGGGGAGTGGGGGAAGGTTGAATGTCTGACCCTCGTTGTGCTTTAGCCCAGTTTATGGAATCCAAGTTTATTCTTCAGTAGTCCTGTTGAGGAAGTACTGTACATTTGTATCTGTATCTTTGCACAGATTCTCAGTTACGCATTAAGCTTCAAGGCAGCAGTATTTGATTGTTTTTCTCTGTATTATCCTTGTTGTTATACTTAACCTGTAAAAGCACATTCTGTAGGTACTGTAAACAAAACTATTACCAGTTTAGTAAAAATTTAGAGTCTTAAGGATTTTTTCCACTTTTGTCAGTAACAAATATTTATGGATTCAGAAATAAAGTAATTTCAACAGAAAAAAGCCCCGTGTTTTTTTATATGTGTCCAAGAAACCCAAAAAGACATGTTCCATAGATGATTTTCAAGCGTGAACAGAGAGCAACAAATTAGTAATATACTATCAAACAGTTAGTATTGCACCCTAGAGTCGGATACGACTGGCTTTCAAGCAAGGGAAATCTTTACCTTTACTTTATTATTAATATACCATAATCTATACCTATAAAAATGGTGCGTTAACCGTTGGAATGTGACAAAGGATGTTGCACCAGGCCCCACTAGCCCCGTCCAAGCCTCCGTTCACTCACCCGAAGTTAGCAGAAATCATTACAGAAAGTGAAATTGAATGTGGAAGGAGATCTGGTGCTTTCCTTCTATGATTTGTTCATTCAAAAAAGAAAATCAAATTTGTTCATTCAAAAATCATATTCAAATTTGACAGGTGTTACAGTTTTGAAATAAACAATCACATTTTTGTTTACTTTCTAGAAGCACTGGAAGCAGGTGACTGCAATCTATACCTATAAAATGGTGCGTTAACCGTTGGAATGTGACAAAGGATGTTGCACCAGGCCCCACTAGCCCCGTCCAAGCCTCCGTTCACTCACCCGAATGGGGTTTGCAGGTAACTGTCGGGTTGAAATTTTCGAATCGAGGGCAGGAACCCCTCAGTCGCAAACAAAAAAAGGGAACTTCAATTCCCAATGTTCCTTTCGCCACGCTGCGCCAGAGCCAATCAGGCTGAGCGGCAAGGCAAAAGGAACGTTCAGAAACGCGCCGCAGACAATCAAAAAAAAAAGCCGCAGGGAAAAACCCGCCACAGTAAGCAAACACACGCAGGCAAAACTACAAGCCCCAGTGTCCTGCGCGCCATTAGCACGCCAAATGCTGAGGCGGCCTGCGCGCGAAAAATAAAAGTTAAAAAATGCCCGCCGCCGCTGCCCTTCTTCCCCACAGGCCAGCCAGCATGGCCCGTGGGGGGGGGGGAAGAACCCCCCTGCCGCCGCCGCTGCCCTTCATTTCGATGGGCCAGCCGACGCAAGAAAAATAAAAGTTAAAAAAACCGCCGCCGCTGCCCTTCTTCCCCATGGGCCAGCCAGCATGGCCCGCGGGGAAAAAAGGGAACCCCCCCCCCGCCGCCGCCGCCGCTGCCCTTCTTCCCCACGGGCCAGCCAGCATGGCCCATGGAGAAGAAAGCAAAGAAAGCACCACCCCCGTCATTGCCCTTCCTTCCCATGGGCCAGCCAGCATGGCCCATGGGAAAGAAAGCCCCCCCCCCCACCAATGCCCTTCCTTCCCACGGGCCAGCCAGCATGGCCCGTGGGAAAGAAAGCCACCCCCCCTGAAAAAGTAAACACAAAACAAAAACACTCAAAAACACTCAAAAAATCAAAAATGAAACACAAAAACAGCCAAAAACAAACTAGAAAAAACACACAGAACCCCCCCCCCCCAAAAAACACATCCCAAACATCCCCCTCCCCCCCAAAAAAACCCCAAGAGAGCTTACCAAAACACGTCTTCTATCCATGAGGATAGAAAAACTTACCGGAAGTGACACCCAGAGGACAGAAGAGAACAATTGTAGAGAGGCAGAAAAGCTCACCACCCCCACCCAGAGGCCAAAAGAGAAAAAACATTCCAAAATATTGAAACTAATAAGATTAATTCAAAAATTAATGAAATAAGTTATAAAAACATTCAAAAATAATCACACTAATCTCAAAAAATACCAAAAAAAACAGAAATCTCTTTTCACTCCAAAAAAACAAAACAAAAATAAAAATGCATAAAAATAAAGATTTAAAAAACCAAAATTAAATTTTTAACTAAATAATATTAAATTAAATTAAATTAATTAAAATAAAATAAAATTTGCATAAACAGAAAACAAAAACCTTCAAAAACCAATTTAAAGAGCCCAACACTGAGGAAGCCAAAAAAAACCACTGGGAGCGCAAGTCTGCCGCAGGCGGACGCAGCGCCTTGAAACCAAAAAATCACCAAACCTTACAACACAATTTAAAACAGCCCAGCACCATTGGTTCAAGAAAAAAATGAAACCCTTTACTATCCAACACAATTTTAAAAAGCCCGGCACCGCCGGGCAAAATATGTTAGTGTAATATAAAAGGTATATAATGGCTAGAATCCTGCTGCATATGCCCATCTGCCTAACTCCATCGGCACAAGTCTCAAAAGCAAGTTGCTGCAAGTTAAGAAATCAATGTAGGTATTTGCAGCTGAACACCTAGTGTGTAACTCAGCACACAAAAGCAAATCCCTGCACTAACATTGAAGCTTGTGGCAATCTGTTCAAATGAATTCGGCTAGTCTAATTTTTCAGTTGGATTCCAGCCAATAAATGAAGGGGAATCAGAGAGAGCGAGAACGCAATTATCACATGTACTGCAGTCTCCCAATTCAGCACCTCTCCTAATATGTTGGACTACATATCTGTGATCCCGCACAAACACCCAATGACTACATTAGCAGGAATAACAAGCGTGCAGTTCCACACATCTGGAATACACCTAATAAGGAAATACTAATATGGTGATCCAAATTCTGGAGTGTTATTAATTGTTTACATTTAAAATGAAATGTGCTGCACCTACAGGTATTGATTTTATAACTGAGCAATAGGAGACTAGAAGCAGCACTATAAAATCAGGTTTCAGAAACTACATGGAATTTCAAAAACCAGGCAAAGCATTTGAGCACACCACATTGAGGGATGTTCTCCATTCCAAAAATCTTTCATGGTTTCCCATTATGGCTCAAATTATTGCCAGAGATGTATCAGTTTAAGAAGTGAGCACAAGCCCACATGTCTACTATTGAACAGCTCCTCACACCAGCCAGGAAAACTGGGAAACCCTAAAACCTGCTAGCACTAGCTACTGTTGTCTTTGGGATATTGTGACCTGTGCAGTTCCAAGGCTACAGGTCCTGGCCTCTTCTTCCTTTTTGACTAAGATTGTTCAACTTTTAATTGCCTGACTATTCAAAGGACCCGTAATATCACATTCATGGACTTTAACTCTAGTCTAATTCCTTCCTTTGATTCAGTATTTTATTGAGTTTGGTGCCTTGGTTCAGTAAACTTTGAGGTCACCCTAATTCATTGACTCGCCCAACTATGTGTTCATGGTGCAGAAGAACAATGCAGCTCTTTGCATACACCCCTTAGGTGATTGGTGCTGTCAGTGCACCCACCCTGAAACCGAATCTGTGGACCCTGGTACCTGGCTGCAGGGATGCCCCAGGACCTGCTCCCGATTTTAATGGGACCTCACCTACATTATTTTTTCGCCACACTACGCATCAAATGTGTGACCTATTTAATTCTGCCCCCCCCCCCCCAGTTCCTTTCAGGTCCATTCAGTGACAATGTGTGATAGGCAAAAATTCACCACAACCACCACCCTAACCAATCCAGGGCAGGAGCCAAAATTCCTACCCAGCCCCGAAGTGAACAGCTACTCTCACACTGAAATCTTATGGCCATTTGTCTTGGTGAAAGAGGCCGTGGGGGTGGAGGAACCCACCTTTTATGGTTCGTGTATTTCTCCAGCACTATCACCACCACCCGAGGCAAAGGGCAGGCTCGGATTGGAGCCTTGCTATTTCTGCTGTCCTGAATGGGGTGGGGCAAAATCCCACCTCAGGGCATCTTGTGCCTCTGATGAGAATGCCCTTATGCTGCATTAGTCCTGGC
Organism: Bradypodion ventrale; assembly: GCA_035047345.1. NCBI lineage: Eukaryota > Metazoa > Chordata > Lepidosauria > Squamata > Chamaeleonidae > Bradypodion > Bradypodion ventrale. The sequence continues at coordinate 274,077,370 of JAWDJE010000002.1, forward strand.
AGATCATGGCTGTCCAATCTGTGACAAAAGAACCACACAGCACTGGTAGCAGAAATTTATGGCATTCCTGAATACAGTAGAATCTCGCTTAACAAATGACTTGGTTAATACAAAAATTGCGTAACAAAAGGAAATCCATAGAAAATAATGGCTCAGTTTACAGATTATTTTTTTACAGAATGGATTAATTGGTTTTCAATGCATTCCTTTGGGAAACTGCATTTCAGTTAACATATTTTGGTTTTTAATGCATTCCTATAGGAAATTCAGTTTAAGTAATTTTCAATTTAAGAAACGTCCTGGGGAACTCATTAGTTATGTTAACCAAGGTTTTACTGTATGAGCAATATAAAGCCAGGGCCTAGAAAAGTTACTTTTTAAACCACAGTTTACAGCATCTCATAACTATACCGGTTGTAACCTCACAAACCAGTTTTCCCAAACTCTGGCACTTGCTGAGTATGAGCCTCTGCCTGAATCCCTCATACTATGATACTGCCTTATCCCTAGCTCAAAAGAATGTGCTGTACTTAGAACAGCCTGGAGGGAGGTTGCATTAAGCTGCTCAGCAAAGTAACAGCATGGCTCTATTCTCTAGCCTTGGCTTGTGGTACATTTGCCCCCAAAAGGGAAAGGTGGCCACTGCCAGGACTGTGCTTGATCTTTCAGCAGTCTTGGACCCTAGTGAATAGGAGTACTGATGGCATGGCTGTGGTTCTAACATTCACAGTTGTGCCCTTCAATAGTTCCCTCCATTCTGTACTTTTGCTTGCTCCATTTTGTCAATGGCTTTCTTCCAATGTTTCTCACAAAGCAGCAGGATCTGAACTGGTTCAGGCCCCCAGAATGTTTATGAAGCTACCTACTGTGTCTACGGGACTGCAGTGGCTCAAGTGGGTAAGGCAGAAGGTCAGCAGTTCGATTCCCGAGTACTGCAGGGCGGAATGAGCTCCCGTCTTTGTCTCAGCTCCTGCCAACCTAGCAGTTCGAAAGCAAGAAGTTGCAAGTAGATAAATAGGGACCACTTAAGTGGGAAGGCAACAGCATTCCGTACGCTCCGGTGTCTAGTCATGCCTGCCACATGACCTCGGAAACGTCTTCAGAAGCAGTCAGTGCTGGCTCTTCACCTTTGAAACAGAGATAAGCACTGCACCTTGAGTCAGATACGACTGGCTTTCGAGCAAGGGAAACCTTTACCTTTACTTTACTGTGTCTACAAGAGACACACCACTTAGATATCCCATACAAACTTATCTACTGGATCCCACCCCTCCTTTCCCCTTGCAATAATCTAAGAAAAGGTGTACATCAGAGCAACTAATGGTGCTAGTGCAGATTTGTTTCAGAAACATTGTGCACACGCTATCTGGTAGACTTCGTGTAAATGAGTTATATTTGTCTGATCTGTGGTTCCCTCTAAGGCAGAGGAAGTAAGAAAGTCTACTAATATAAGGAATAGCATACATTAAACCAATCCTTTATATCAGGAGTGGCCAAACTTTTCAGGCAGTGGGCTGGTCATGTGGTTCAGTGGACCAGTTACATGGTTCCTCCCACCAGAAGTGGAAGTAAAATGCACATGTGCAAAATGCTGCTGTAAATGCACCCGGGGCTGTCATAAATGCATTTACAACAGCCACAGGTCCATCTGTGGCAGCATTTTGCACATGCGCAGGTGTGTTTTACTTCCACTTCTGGGAGTGACGGGGGTGCCGTGGGCCAGATGATTTGGCACTGCAGGTTGGATCCAGCCCATGGGCTGTAGTTTGGCCACCCCTGCTTTGTACTTTTGCTCTAAGCTCTGTGCAGCCCGAGGAGAGCTAGAAAAAGAGTCAAATTCTTTCTCTTATAAATTGGCAGGATTTCAAGAGCAAAACTATTCTCAGATATAAACCATTTAAACTATCAGTTCCCTGTGTGCCTATCACAACTACACAGAGATCAACATGTGTACATATTCACTAAAGAGAAACATAGCAGATGCATACTCAATGTTTATTTGATTACAAGAAATACAAGAGCCCTTCCCAATCTTTCTCAACCTCCCTCCTCTGGCTGGCTACACAGTTTTTGTGATGAAAGAAAAGGAAGCTCAAAGGAAAGAAATATGGAAGGGGAAAGTTATTTTATTTTATTAAAACCAAAAATATTGACAGATATATTTTTTCAGGCACCAGCATATTTTCTATTGGCATTTTAATGAGTGAAGCTTTCCATAAACTCAACTGTTTTCAGAGAAAGCCTTCTCGCAAACCTAGTGCCAGTCAACCAACCAACCTTTTTCTGTGAGTTAATATGAGACTCTGGAGTAGATCCAGAATTTGCTTTTTATGAACAAAAGAGATTCTGCCCACAAACAATGCTTCTGCCCATATGTCAGAGGCCCACTTCCTCTCCCCACAAAATGCAGTCGATTTGCTACCCTAAGGTGGCAGAAAGTAATCATCTGGTGTTAAGTAAGGCTGCTTCTATCCTGGAGATCTCTGATCATTGACTCACCAGGCTCTTGTTGAGATTGTTCTTGCACCTCTTGCACAGTTCCTTCATTTGCCTTCTCACCTCCTCTCTCATTGTGAATCCTATTGAGACAACCTAATGGTCTCTTTAGGTATAGTAGTAGACAGAAGATGAAGGTAGGTGAGAAGACTAGTATCATTGCAATGGAAGGAGGTTTGGAGATTGTTGTTGTTATTGTTCAGTCGCACAGTCGATTCCGACTATTTGCGCCCCCATGGACTACTGCCCTCCAGGCACCCCTGTCCTCAACCATCCTTTTCAGCCCACCCAGCCCTGTGCCTACAGCACCATCTAGCCATCTCATCTTTGGCCGCCCCCTTCTTCTTTTGCCCTCCACCTTCCCCAGCATCAAGGCTTTTTGAAGTGAATCCTCTCTTCTTGTTTGATGTCCAAAATACTTCATCTTCATCTTTACTATTTGTCCTTCCAGGGAGCAGTCAGGGCTGATCTCTTCTAAGATTGACGTATTTGCTCTCCTCGCTGTCCAGGGGACTCTCCTCCAACACCACATTTCAAAGGCATCTATTCTTCTGCGCTCAGCCTTTCTAATGGTCCAGCTCTCTCTCTGGAGAAAATCCAGGGCAATTCCTTACAAAGAAGGTTGACAGATGGCCTTCCAGCCTCTGCTTAAACAGCTCCAGCAAAAGAAAAGCAACCTCCTCCCTAAGGCAAGTCTGCCCCATTGCTGAACAGTTCTTACTCTCAGCAGGGTTTTGTTAATGGCCAGCTGAAATCTCCTTCCCTAGGGTTTTCATCTGTTGCTTTAAGGGTCATCCACTAAAGTCACAGAGAGGAAATTTGCTGCATTGTGTGTGTGACAGCCCTTCACATACTTGAAGCCTACCATTATGATACCACCACCTTAATTTTCTCTTCCACATCTAAAACAATCCAGAACTAGGTCTCCCGATTCCTAGCTATTCTGACCACTCTCCTCCAGCCCATTGGATAGTAGATACAGCCTCATGCAATGCCCTCTATAAGTTTCAAGATCTCAAGGTTTAGCACAAAACTGGGCTGAATGAAGAAGAACTTATGAAAATTTAACAAGTGTCCTGATACAAAGTATAGGGAACTTGCAGATTTAATGACTGGAAAAGAAGACTAGTTATCCTGCTCAGCACATGGGCCTTTCCTATTCCCTTCAGTGTCTTCATTAGGCTCATGGAAACAGCTAAGTAGTTTAGGAGTGGGTCTTATGCACAGTGACCCATGTAATTCAAACTGTTATAAATTGCTTGCTTAGGGGATGGAAATTAGTCATAGAGGAACCAAGTTTAAAAAAGAGGAAAGTCAAAGGGTTAAGGCCAAGGAGTGAAGGGCTGCTAAAGGTCAGTCAAGGAGAATAAGAGTGAGAAAGATAGCAAATTAGTAAGACTCTCCCAACATCCAGTTCTATGCTCTTTGAAGACTGCTAAAAACACTGGCTGAAGGCAGCTGTGGCACATCAATGCGACTCTGTGCAGAGAAATCTGCCTTGCATATTAAGAGTTGTTTGGCCAGTGGCCATTCATTGCTTAATGAATGCAGCAGTGAAGCTTTTCTGCTATTAGGCCTGAACATTTAACTCAAGGATTGTGTCTGTAGCCATTACAAGCCACCCATAGCACAGTCTGCAGCCATAACAACAGCATCACCTCTGTCCACTACAGCATCCCAAAAGATAGGCTAAAAATGTAAAAGTCCCTTTTCCCAAGGGGCCAATGAACTGGGCAGAGACCCAAATTACAAAGTCCTGCTTCCTGGGCTAGCTCAGAATATGCACTAATAAAATACTCTCAGCCATTGCTTTCTTCCATGCTCTTATCATTTTTGCTCTGGTGCTGGGGTAGAGGGACTTAAAAGGAGGATGCTAATGAGTCCTTTGCTTCCACCCTAGAGGGGCTTTTTGGATCTGTGCAGGACAGCCCTTCACAGCTCTTGTAATTTGGTTATCCTATCCCCACCACAGAGCTTGAAAAAGGTACTCTTTTGGACAGACATCAATATTCTCCAGTGGTTGAAAAAACATAACTTTGGCCAGAAACTGGCCTATCACAAGACTAGAGAAAGCCCTTCTCCTCTTCTGTTGCTGTTAACAGCAGCCAGATACCAACCTATGTTTTTGCTCTTCTGCTGAAAGGTTTTCTATACTCAGCGGTGCAACAGGTAATAAGGAAACCAGGCTTGTTGGCTTAAAAGCATGGGACAGAGGTAAGAGTAACATATGAACATATGGAACATATGGAAGGATCAAATTACAATAGAAATGTGTTACCAAAAGTAGGTTATTCATCCCACTCACCACTCACAGCTGTTGTCCATGAAGAACATTCAAATGTCAAGTGGTAATGCTGCCTGATAAGGGAGATGGAGCCTTGAGTGTTATTTTCAAGGGATGAAAGAATTGTTCACAGTGCTTGCACTTGGAAGAGCTCTATGCTCCAACACATGTGGATGTGCAAAGTTCTAAAACAGCTGTCTCTACTTTCTCTTCTACACCTACAAATCCTCTTAAGAAACTGTTGTGTATTTAATGAAATTGTTCCACCATTTTATGTTCTCCTCAGTTTCTAAGTAACGCGAGATTGAGGTTTCGTGCCTTTTTACTCCAAGAAGCGCGATTGAGATCAGGTCCTCGATCACCCCACTCTCCTTCAACCAATCCTGTTAAAGCCCGTCCAAATGTATCTTTCCACACCTGTATAAAAGTCACTGTGGCACAGTTAAAGTTGTGTTTTTAACTCTGTAATAAAGTTATGTGTTTGGACCATATTGCTGGCTGCTGCTCATTATTTCTGGAACACTAAAGAAACTATCAGAGCATCAGAGGCATAGAAAAATGCAGCTGTCCATGAGGTGACTTCTTTTTTTTTTTTTTTTGAAAGGAGGCTACTTGGCCTTTCACCAACAGTAGCCATTTTTAGGACCATTTTCCTCCTTCCCCTTCCCCCTCTAGATCATACATAAAAAGTATAGATGGAAACTCACAGATGCCGCAAAATACCAAGGGCAGCTTCATCCAGGCATAGATTTGCTTAGTAAAACAGAATTTGCAGTGAACCTTGAAAGATTGAAAGACAATTCTGATCATAGAAACGTGACGGTGCATACAACACACATGTTGGAAAATTACAACCTTTCTTGATTCTCCTTCAACCCCAGATTTACCTGCTACTAGGTGTCTCCCCCCCCCCATGTCTCAGAGTCTTTGAGGCTGTTCTTTCCTTTCTGTCACTTCTTTTTACTAGCTGCCTTTTCCTCCTTTTAGAAACATGCATCTCCTGTTCCTCCTGACTTATATTTTTAACATTTGCTATGATGATACTAGTTGGAAAGTTTATTTTATTGCTCTTACTTGCTTCTGTAGGGTTTTTATTTATGATTATTGATGTGATTTACTCTTCTTGGTGCTGCTGCTGTTTTAAATGTTGTTAACCTGATGTGATCCACTGCAAAGCGGGAATGCAGTGCCTACATGCTTAACTAATTTGACTGCCAATGCTGGTCTTTAGCATTCAAAGTTGCTGAGAGGCTGGAAGCTTGCCTACTTCCGTTATGTGATCTGGCTCCTGTCCCTTGAATTGTGACGTCAGAAGGAGAGGTTCGAGACACAATTTCTTCTGTCCAGGCAATGCAGTACTGAGATGATTTAAATGCCAATGGTGTACATAGAATCAAAGTCCCATAACACATAGCACTCCCATCCACACGATCCTCTAGGTTGACCCAGACCAAGCAATTTGTTTCCCAGAGCAAAAGACAACATTATTTTCTCCCACGCTATTCAAAGTGGTCCACCTGAACTAGCAGTGGAATCTGATTTCAGCACTAGCAATAGGACAGCTCCCTCTGCAGCACAGCTACAGAATAGCCCAGGAGGCTCAGGACAGGTCAAATGATTTCCCTGATTTTTCTGCTGATCACCATAGTGAAATAGTGGAAGTCCAAGCTCTGGACAGGGAAATCATTTGTCTAGAGCAGGCAGGGAGCCTCTCCTCTCCTGAAGGACACCCCATTGATTTTGTGACTGGCACTTCTCTGAAGTTCCATTACAAATGGCTTGGTGAATATTTCTTTGGTATCACTTATTCTCTTGGGCCAAAGCTTTAAGGACATGACACAGACATTTTGTACAGCATTTTCCACCAGTTGCTGGCAAAAGAGAAAAAATAGAAGAAATGGATGAGGATTTATCCTCACATAACCCTCAATGTAGCCTAATGCCAGGATCACATATAATAAAACCATTGCTAGCCCTTCTGCTGGCCAAGAGACAATGGCCTCGGAACAGGAAGGCAGCAACATCCCCTTCTGCTGGCAGCTGGATTCCTGCTTCTAGTGTAAGACATGGAATTTGGGGCAGAGATACTGTGTCAACTGGTGTAGTTCCACCCTTTCCCAGGCGGACCAACGCACAACGTCCAGGTTGCTATAATTGGGGAGCAGGAAGGTTTGAACAAAATGAAGCAGAGGTATCTCTGAAAACACCTTCCTGCTCCTATCTTGGATGTAGTTTTGTTCTGTATTTGGTATTTATAATGATGACAACTATAACAGCAATGACAACAACAAAAACAATGACATACTTTGATTTGGATTTCTGATTTGAGTGGGGTATTAGAATTGATGGTCTTTTAGGCCACTTCCAGCTCTATGATTCTATGAACACCACCAATACAGCACAGCATATTGTCACACCAATTCCAACTTATGGCATCTCTTTCTGGGGTTTTCTTGGTAAAGAATACCCATAAGTGGTTTTTACCATTCTTTTGTTCTTGAGGTGTCCCAGGGATATGCAGTTTGCCCAAAACCACACGAGTCAACTCTTCTACCTGATGACACAGTGAAGAATTAAACTCAAACTCTGACTCCATAGGCAGGTACCATGTTCACTGAGTCAGCTAACCAATCCTGATAGTTCTTACCAATATCCTAAATATCCTAAATATCCAGATCATCAGACTTCTTGGGGGGCAATGGGTGGTTTCTGACATACTTATCAAACTGTCCCATTTCCAGCAACTGTTAACTGACACAGATTCCTCACTCTGTCAGAAAACAGGGCTGATTCTGGCCAAAAGCTCCTGTTGGGGGTGAGGGGGATAACAAAGACCCAAGCAAACTTGGGCCCTTTTATACTAATTAAAAAACAAAATAAGAAAGTGGGATTTTTGAGCTGAAAAGATGATCTAATACAACCTTTAATCTCTCATGAGTCAGCCTTTCCTAGGCAAGCTCAAGGTTGGAAGGTATTTGGCTAATCTGAAGGCCTGCAGAGAGGCTCAATTAGCTGAGAAATTTGCTAGGTAACCATCTCTCTTCAGAAGGCATATTGGTGGTGGCAGATAAATGTTTTCCTGGGTTTCTCAGCTTAAGAAAGTATGTTTCAATTGGGTTTAACATTTTAATAGCCTACATTATTTTATACTGCATTGTAATGAATTATTTTGTGACCTGCCTGGGAAACTTCTGTTATAGGACAGTTATATATGAGAAACCAAACAGAAGTGTTTTTCCATGAATTAATAATGCTGTCTTCGAAAACGAAGGAGCAAAATGTGGCACAGCTGTGTTTTCCATACCTACAGTAGAGAGGGCCGACAACTGCTACCTCAGGGTTGTTGACTTTTCATTTCTGAGACTTCACAGACTCAAATAGTTGTATGACAGGACAAAATGTAGCACACTGGAATTTTCCTCTCACCACTCTGGTTCCATGTGGAGAAAAGCTTTACTGACACAAATCCTGGCAGGGGAGGAAAAAATTATGGGTGCTAGGTTGTAAGCAAGCATTAGAAAACATAAACTCCTACAGCCAGAGAGTCTGTTGGTGAAACAGGCCAGTCCTCTTCCAGAAGGTGAATTTCTTGATTTCTGTTGTTCTCTAGTTAATTTCCCAACAGGGTTGTGTGATACTAAGTGATACAAGGGAAAAAGTGAGTTTAATATCTTTGGATATATTTAAGGCATTTGATTCATTACAATGGGTGTCAATAAAGGAAATAATTAAAAGTTACAGATTTGGCGACAAATTTAGAAGGATAATTGACCAACTTTATCAACAAGGTACAGCTTATTGTTAGAGTGAATGATGAGGTCACTGATGAGATAAAATTAGAAGCAGGAACGAGACAGGGTTGCCCACTATCTCCAATTTTGTTTATTATGGCCATGGAGATGTTAGCAAAAGCTATAAGGGAGGATAGAGGAATAGAAGGGTTTATGGGAACTAAGATAAATTTATATGCCGATGACACTTTGATAATTGCTAAGCACCCTGAGAAGGTGTTAGATAGGATTCAAGCGCAGTTAAAGATCTTTGAGGATATTACAGGCTTGAGGATAAATTGGGACAAATCAGAAATGATGTTATATAATATAAGAAAGGAAGATCAGAAGAAGATAAAAGGGATGGGTAATATTCAAATCAAGGATAAATTGAAATACTTAGGGATAAATATTTCAAGTAGTTTTGAAGAGTTTAAAAGATTGAATTATGATAGTTTGAAATTAGAAATTGAAGCTAGAATTAAAAATTTTCAAAAGCTAAAACTGTCATGGCTTGGAAGAATAGCACTTAGTAAAATGATGCTTTTACCTAGATTAAAAATTTTATTTGATGCTTTGGCAATTCAAATGAAAGAGAAGGAAATTAAGAAATTTCAAAAATTGATTAATGAATTTTGTAATGGAGGAAAGAGATCAAGATTATCAAAAAATTATGGTATTTATCCCAGAAAGAAAGTGGGTTAGGGATGCCGAACTTGTTGCTATACTATCGAGCTTTTTAAATTAAGAACGTTGTGAAGATCCTGGTTGGGGGGAAAGCTTTATGGGAAGATATTGAAATGAAAGATTACAATCATATAGGCAAAATGATTTTTTTTAGGTGCTAATTTGGGAAAAGTGTCAACTAAAATCACTATGATGAAGGGATTGGTGAGTACTTGGAAAAAGGTAAAGAAGGTTCTGGCCCCAAATATCTCACCAATTACGGAATTGGATGATATGGCAGATTTTCCAGGAAAAATAAATGAAAGGGTAAAAGAGGTATTGGCTAAAAATGAATTTTTCCTGCTTAAAGACTGGTTATGGACCTGTATAGATATAGACAAAAGAAAAGATTTGTTTGGGCAACTGAATCTAAACTGGTTCCAGACTGCGTCACTAAATAAGTGGAATGGTAAATATTTGAGAAAACCAGAGCTGGATAGAGAGAAGACTGAATTTGAGGAGCTGATTTTAAAAATAAGAAAGGGAGATGGAAGCATTAAGGGTGTAGTTAGTAAACTGTATAAAATTTTGAATAAGGAGGGTGATCCACAGGAGGTTTTAAAGCTGGGAGCAGGAGTTGAATATAAAGATTGAGAATGATACATGGAAACATAAGTGGAAAAAGAGGATAATGAGAACTTTATCAGTTAGAATAAAGGAACATAATTTTAAAATGTTGTGGAGGTGGTACCTGACTCCAGTGAGGTTGCATCAGATTGACAATAAAAAAGATAAAATGTGTTGGAGGTGTAAAAAGGAAATTGGAACATATGAGCATATGTGGTGGAGTTGTATTGTAGTTAAAGAATTTTGGGAAAAAGTTGAGAAAGAGATTGGTGAAATAATGGTTAAGGGAATCAAACTGGAGTCGGGTATCACCATGTTAACAGATGTGGAATGTTTTAATCTAAATAAAGATGAAAAAGAATTACTAGAAATAATGCTCACAACGGGTAGACAATGTATTGCTAGAAATTGGAAAAATGATATAAATATAAAGAATGCAAGCGCGGCGCCAAAATGGCCGCCGCGCCCTTTGCGGGCCCCCCCCACAGGACAGAGAATCCGGGTAGTTAGGGGCGTGGCCAGCTCCCTTATAAAAGGGGTGGCCACGAGGCAGCCGAGCTGCCATTTTACCTCAGCGACGGAGCGGAGAAGTTTTTTTTCCCCTGTGTCTCCGTCGCTCGTTAGCTTACCGGGAAGCCTTTTGGTAGCGATTCTGCCTTGCCGGCTTCCCTTTTTCTGCTTCGGTGGAGATGCCTTCGAAGAAGAAGGCAGCTTCGAGTTCAGCTCGCGCTGTTAGGAGGCGCAACCCAGGTCGGAGGACCGCGGTGCCGCCTCCTCAGCAGCCACCTTTGCCAGCCCCGGCCGGGGCCTGCGGAATGGGGTCTATTGCCCCTTGGCCCGGAGTGGGCGATCAGAGTGCGGGCGCGGAAGGGGTTCCGGCCCGCGGCCCACGAGCGGTGGACACCGCTCCTGCTCCTGCCCACTCTGTCGGGCCTACTCCTCTTGGGCCGCAGCCTCCCCCTGGGCCCTCTAGCCTTGGGGGGTGGTGCGGCCCCCTGCCTTGGCAAGTTTCTCCACCAACCCTGCCGGGCTTCGGTGCTGGCCAATGGCCATATGTGGGCCCGGGGTACAGGGACCTGTACCCATGCCTGGACCAGGCGGGCCGGCCGGCCCTTTGCCCATGGTCAACGTGGACACCTTGCTGGCCCGCATTGCGGCCCTGGAGGCGTCGTTGGCTCGGGCCAGTCAGGCGGGCGCCCCCTTCGGGGTTCCTTTTGAGGCGCTGTCGGCAGGAGGACAACAGCCGGCGGGGAGGGTCGAGCTGCTGCAGGCGCGTGGCGCGGTTTCGGCCACTGCCTCGCAGCTCCCCAGCCAGCAACCAGGTGCGGGTCAAGCCCCGGTGATGAGCTCTACGTCGGTCGTGAGCTCCGACGCCCCCAGTGGGCCGGAACCCCCGGTGGGGGCGGCCCGCGGGGGTGCAGCATGTGAGTATACGGTGCAAGCGAGTACATCCACACACATTCCCAATCTAGGGGGGGCTTTTCAATGGCCTTGGCCTCGCGCGGGTGGTGCGGGGGCCACTCTGTCGGCGACCCACCCGGCGACTACGACTGCCACCTTGGGCACTGGGGTGGGCATTGGTCCTTACACTGCCGGGAATGTTCTGGGGGTGGCTGGGTTGGCTCAGGCCCCTTTTACCAGGCCGGCTGTCCCCTTTTCGGCTTTGCCGACGGCAGGGTATTCCTTGCCATTGGGTGATCACCTGGCACAGGCTACTAGGGAAAAGATATGGCGAGGGGAGTACGTAGATATCTTCTCACTCCTGAACAGAGAGCCCACCAAGGAGGAAAGGGATGGTCAGGATGAGAAGGACAAGGAGCAGGCACGCCGCCGTAAGCCGCCGCGTACCTGGGCCAACTGGCTCCCCGCTTATTTAATATACATGGCGGTATATTTGAGGGCGCGGCCGGATTTAGCTATTCCCATGGTCCAATATTTGGACAACATATATAGGGCGATGGTCGATTTCCCGGGCCCCTCATGGCTAGCATATGATGAGGAATTCCGTATGAGGATTCCCCTCCACCCCGAGATGAGATGGGATGAGCCGTGCCAGAGGCTGTGGCTTTTGTATATGACACCCACACGCCCTGCCCCGGGGGATAGATACCATTGCGGACATGCGGTCCAGCGAGCGGCTCCGGCGCAGGTTACCCGCCATGCGGCGGGGCAGGGGGTTCCAGCCCGCCTGCTGTGCTGGACTTTCTCGTCAAATGGTTCCTGCAATCGAAAGAACTGCAGGTATAGGCATGAGTGTCCCACATGTTCTGGCCCCCACGCAGCCTCTGCTTGTCCCAGGCCTGGGGGGGGGCGCGAGGCAGAGGGAGGGGTGGACAGTGGGCTGGCAAGGCTGCCACGGATGGAGCTAGTTCTCCAAAAGGCCCCCTCCCCAATTAAGGTGGACATGCTGGAGCGCTGGCTCGCATCGTACCCGAAGGGGGAGGACGGGGAGTATCTCCTGCAAGGTTTTAAGCAGGGATTTCGTATCCCTTTTATGGGTGATAGGTCCCCTCAGGATGCTCCCAACCTTTTATCCCTCAGAGGAAGGGAGGAGGTGGCTGCGGCCAGCATTAAAAAGGAGTTAGACGCGGGCAGGGTCGCTGGACCTTTCCCCGCACCCCCGTTTCCCAATCTTAAGGTCTCGCCACTGGGTTTGGTCCCCAAAAAGTCCCTAGGTGAGTTTCGCCTTATTCATCATTTGTCCTACCCAGCCGGCCGATCGGTCAGTGATGCTATCCCTGATGACCTTTGTTCAGTCGGGTATACATCGTTTGACCATGCGCTGCGCATGGTGCGCTCGTGTGGCCCGGGTGCCCTGCTGGCCAAGTGTTGCATTAAGTCGGCTTTTCGCCTCTTGCCAGTGCACCCGGGCGACTTTGAGTTGCTGGGTTTTAAATTTAAGGGGGAATATTATTTTGATAAGGCCATGCCTTTTGGCTGCTCCATATCATGCTCGGCTTTCGAGCGTTTTAGTACCTTCCTAGAGTGGGCTTTCGTCCGCAGGTCAGGGTCCCGGTCTGTAGCCCATTACCTGGATGACTTTTTATTCGGGGGTGAACGGGGCTGGGACACGTGCGCACGTCTCCTCAACACATTTCAGACGCTAATGGAGGAACTTAGTGTCCCATTAGCGCCCGAAAAGACCGAGGGCCCATTGACCAAGCTAGTATTCCTGGGGGTTGAGATTGACACAGTAGTGCAGGCTTCTAGGTTGCCGGGTGATAAGGTGTCCAGGATAGTGGCCCTTATCTCGGAATTGCTGGCCAAGCGTAAGGCATCCCTGAGGGAACTGCAGGTGCTACATGGGCACCTTAATTTTGCTTGCAGGGTGGTCGCACCGGGCAGGGCTTTTGCCCGGCGCTTATGCGACGCCATGGCAGGGTTATCCAGGCCCCACCACAGAGTCAGGCTCACCCGGGGTATCAGGGCAGACATGTTCGTCTGGTTGCAATTCCTGAGGGAGTTTGATGGGGTCTCATTTTGGAGGTCTGACCTCCTGGCATCCCCCAATTTCCAGATCCAGTCTGATGCCTCAGGATCCCTGGGTTATGGGATGTACTTCAATGGGAAGTGGGCCTATGGTGGGTGGCCACCGGCATGGGCAGGCACAGGTCGCCTGCGGGATCTCACATACCTGGAATTTTTTCCCATTCTGGGGGCTTTGATGCTATGGGGCGAACAGTGGGCTAATTCGGTGGTGCATTTCTGGTGCGACAATGCGGCTGTTGTACACATTGTCAATGCACAGACTTCCAAATCGCCCAGGGTCATGGATCTAGTGCGCCATTTTGTGCTGCGCTGCCTGCGCCTCAACGTCTTGTTCAGGGCCAGGCATGTCCCAGGGATTAATAATGATATTGCTGACGCTTTGTCCCGCCTGCAGATCTCCCGGTTCCGCGCCTTGGCCCCGGATGCGGAGGAATTTCCCTCGCCACTCCCAGAAGAGATGTGGACTATTGGCAAGGAGAGGTGAACCGGGCGATTGGCCTGTCACTAGCGCCACGCACGCGTAAGGCGTATCAACAAGCATTCAATTCGTACAGGGCATTTGCTACTCAATTTCTCTTGCCAGAGACCTGGCCTATCCCGGTGGACCATGTTCTGCGGTTCATGGTTCACCTACATGCACAGGGCCTCGCACCTCGCACCATAGCATCCAAGCTCTCGGCGTTGGCTTTTATGGCCAAAGTGGGGGGTCATGTGGATACCACCTCTGACTTCCGGGTGAGACATGTTTTGGAGGGGTGGGTGCGCGAGCGCGGGCGTTGCCCGGACGACCGGCACCCTATTTCCCCAGGGGTTCTTACCCAGTTGGCCCGGGGCTGGCCAGGCCTCTGTTTTGATCATTATGAGGCAGCCCTTTTTCATGCAGCCACAACGGTGGCATTTTTTGGAGCGCTCCGCGTCAGCGAACTCGTGATGCTGTCTAAGGCGGATGCAAGTGGTAGGGCACTGGAACTCGAGGATGTCTATGTTGCCAAAGACTGGGCCCAGTTGAGGATACGCTCCTCTAAAACAGATCAGCATGGCGTAGGCAGTGGTGTAAGACTGCTACGGTGTTCTTTGGCAGACATCTGTCCGGTTGGTGCCCTACAGGAATTCCTGGCACTGCGTGGCATGCACCACGGCCCGTTTTTCTGTCACCAAGATGGGTCTCCCCTTACTAAATTTCAGTTTTGGAAGGTGACAGCCAGAGCCCTCACCAGGGTGGGCCTACCAGGTGCCCGTTATGGCACACATTCGTTCCGTATTGGTGCAGCCTCTACAGCAGCTGCTTTTGGGTACTCTGGGGCTGACATACGCAGCATGGGGAGGTGGGGCTCGCAATGTTTTCAGTTTTATGTGCGCCCACTCCCGCCATGAGTACCAATCCAGTCACCTTACCGCCTTTTTTCTCAATTTTCTTACAGACCCTGGGTGTCGTATTACACCGGTGACAGTATGGCTGGTGGGCCACAGCTATGTGCACAGGGCAGCGCGTTACGCTGCGGCGACAGAGTGGGACCCCGACTGGGACTGGGTGACCACGCCAGTCTCGCATGGCATGGTAAGCCTGGGATGTTATGGCGGGAGCTGCGGCCTTTCCTTTTTTCTGGCCTGGGTGCTGACCCGCCTGACATTCTAATCATCCACCTGGGAGGCAATGATTTGGGCCAGGTCACCGGCTTATCGCTCAAGCATGCGATTTGCGAGGAACTCGCCTACTTGCATTATGTCTGGCCTGCCACAACCCTGGTTTGGTCGGACATTGTTCCGCGCCATTCTTACAGAGGGGGCGTTAACCTCCTGGCCCTTGACCGCGCTAGGCGCGCGGTCAATAAGGCAGTGGCGCGGTTTCTTGCCACCAGGGCTTGGGGACGGGTTAGTCATCACCCCGATATTAGTCTACAAAATTATGACTTGTACGCAGGGGATGGGGCCCATCTGTCGCGAGGAGGTATGGACCTCCTGTTGGGTGATTGGCGAGCAGGCCTGTTGACCGAGCTGACGGTCTGGGGGGGGGGCGTCAGGTCTTCTTTGAAGCCCCTCCGTGTGGCGGGTAGCACTGGTAAGGTAAACAGTATGACCCACAAGTATCCGGCAGGTTCGCAATTGACTGGACAACACTAGACAGGAATAAATTAGTTAAACGTTGTCCGGTCAACGACGAACCAGGCGATGGGGTGATGACGATTGCTAACCAGCATGCATCACCCCTGTGATTTCACGGATACGCGTCAGAGGGTGGGCTCATAAGTTAGTTATTGACTACGGTCAACAATTTGTTTGTTGTCAACAAACAAATTGATACAAATTGATACATTGTAACCAATTGCCGTTGGCAATTTTGGGGTGGTACCTTACCAGTGTTACTTCGGCCTGCTTGCCTTAGGAATTATGATTGGTCGTTTTACCAATACAAATTTATAATTCGGACTAGGGCATTGAATCAATAAATGTGGCCCTATGCTGTTATCCACTTTCAATGTTGTCTGTGTCCGTTATTGGGGGGGTGCGCCTGCAATGCAAGCGCGGCGCCAAAATGGCCACCGCGCCCTTTGCGGGCCCCCCCCACAGGACAGAGAATCCGGGTAGTTAGGGGCGTGGCCAGCTCCCTTATAAAAGGGCTGGCCACGAGGCAGCCGAGCTGCCATTTTACCTCAGCGACGGAGCGGAGAAGTTTTTTCCCCTCCACCCCCTCCCTAGTTAACAGTGTGATATTATGGTCGCTTCGGGGCCGGGTGGGAATTTTTGGTTGGGACCCATATTGGCTCCGGGTCCTGGCTTTTTTGCCCATCCCACACTGTTGCTATGGTTTGATATAGGGGTCTTTCTGTGTTCCTACTGTTGACTTTGGTCACATTGGCGGGTAGCACTGGTAAGGTAAACAGTATGACCCACAAGTATCCGGCAGGTTCGCAATTGACTGGACAACACTAGACAGGAATAAATTAGTTAAACGTTGTCCGGTCAACGACGAACCAGGCGATGGGGTGATGACGATTGCTAACCAGCATGCATCACCCCTGTGATTTCACGGATACGCGTCAGAGGGTGGGGTCATAAGTTAGTTATTGACTACGGTCAACAATTTGTTTGTTGTCAACAAACAAATTGATACAAATTGATACATTGTAACCAATTGCCGTTGGCAATTTTGGGGTGGTACCTTACCAGTGTTACTTCGGCCTGCTTGCCTTAGGAATTATGATTGGTCGTTTTACCAATACAAATTTATAATTCGGACTAGGGCATTGAATCAATAAATGTGGCCCTATGCTGTTATCCACTTTCAATGTTGTCTGTGTCCGTTATTGGGGGGGTGCGCCTGCAAAGATGAATGGTATAAAGAGATGTGGAATCTAGCATTGAATGACAAATTAACTTGGGAAATAAATAAGAAGAAGGGTATCATTAAAGAGAATAGATTTTGGAATATTTGGCATGCTTTTGTGGATTATTCATTTAGAGGGGAAGAAACAAATAAACCTGATCAAAGAAGTTTTGGAAGGAAACTACTAAGACAATCTGATTCCTCCAGGGCATTGTAAATATCACAGGGGGTATTATTTTTTCTTTTTTATATATACATTTTTTGTTATTTTTGTTTTGTTAGTATTATTTAGTATTGTTTTATTACGAATAATGAATTTATGAATTAAATGTTATACTACGCATAAAGTCAAAATAAAAAGTTTTAATCACCATTTACAAAGATAGGTTAATATGATATTAGTGCAGTAATGCAATAGATGAAAGGTATTTTGGTGTTAGAATGTAAACAGATATAATGCGTATGTAATTGTATCATGTATTTCTTTTATGTATGCTTGTTATTTTATATGTTGTAATTTTGTTTGAAAAAGTTAATAAAAATTAAAAAAACTGCAAAAAAACAAAGAAAAGAAAACATAAACTCCTACAGCCAGAGAGACTGTTGGTGAAACAGGCCAGTCCTCTTCCAGAAGGTGAATTTCTTGATTTCTGTTGTTCTCTACTTAATTTCCCAACAGGGTTGTGTGATACTAAGTGATACAAGCAGGCTTCAGAATTTGGGGGAGAGGAGGAGAAAATTAAAAACCACTCAGCTGGCAGCAATCAACCCCTGAGAAACAGATTGCTAGATGTTATTCTTACACAAGTACACAACAATAGTGATCATTTGGGAATTCCTATTGTGCAACCCACAGAGAAATGAAAGGGAAATGTACCATTTCCCAGGCGATTGATTTATCCATTTTGTTAGGTTTTAAACCCCACCACCACCAAACAGAATTTCAGGAGGTGGGGTGAAATAGGGAGGAAATAAGTGTATGTATGTATGTATGTATGTATGTATGTATGTATGTATGTATGTATGTATGTATGTATGTATGTATTTGTTATATTTATGCCCCACCCATCTAACAAGAGCTAGTCTGTATGGTATACAGGTGTAAACACAAACACACTACAGAAAATACAGAGAAAATTTGAGTCTGAATCCCCCTAGGGAAACCATCATGATTACAAAATAACTACATAACTTTAATGTTGACAATAAAGAAATTGAAATAGTAAAAGAATTTGGATATCTAGGTTCAGTCTCCAATCAAAATTGGGACAACAGACAAGAAATCAGAAGAAGCCTGAGGCTTAGAATGGCAACAATCAGTGAATTAGAAAGGACCACCAAGTGTAAGGATATGTCACTGGAGACCAAAACCAAGATTATTCACACTCTTCTTTCCCAGTCATTAGGCATGGGTGTTCTAGCTGTACCACATAGCAATGGATCGCTCATCATCACTGGTGGTCAAAAAAACCCTGTGTCTCCTCCACCCAGCCATTCTGGTGTAGTGATGGGTTTCCAAAACACTTCCTTGTTTTTCTCTGCCTAAGCACAGATGCATCACTAAGAAGCTGCCAGATCACTAGACTGGAAACACTTTTCACCCGTAATCTTAACTATTTCCCATATATTGGATTGCACCATCAGTTTAGAGGGATGGCAGGCAACTTGATCCCCATAGACTATGATTTCTATTAGCCCCACCTAAAACAGTCACTTGTTGGGGTAATGGACGTTGCAGTAGAAAACATCTGTGACAATCAGGCTACTGGTGCCTATTCTTAAAGTGAGAGCACTACATTATAGGTTTCTCTGTGATCCAGGAATGTTGCCAAAGAGCTCCTTGGCATTTTCAGACATTCTATAGGATCTGAGAACAGTGTGCATATCCTCTTACTTACTATGTCACCTCCCCAAAACCCCTTACCAATACTGTCATCAGTAAAGCATTTTGGGAGCCATAGTCTAGAACATCTACAAAGCTAAAGGTCACGACCTCCAGTCTTAGAGTACCCTTATCGCATAATGTACCCTTAGCACATAATGCAAAATGCAGGGCTGGATGAATCAAAAATTGGAATTAAAATTGCTGGGAGAATCATCAACAATTTGAGATATGCAGATGATACTACCCTAATGGCAGAAAGTGAGGAAGACCTAAAGAAGCTCCTGATTAGTTTGAAAGAAGAGAGTGCAAAAGCTGGCTTGAGACTCAATATCAAGAATACCAAGATAATGGCAACAGGCCCCATCAGTTGCTGGAAAATAGATGGGGAAGAAGTAGAAGCAGTGACAGACTTTACATTTTTAGGATCCAAGATCACTGAAGATGGAGATTGCAGCCATGAAATAAAAAGGTGACTGATTCTTGGGAGACAAGCTATGAGAAACCTGTGGAACATAGATAAAAGTAGAGGCATCATCTTGCAAACAAAGGTCTGCATAGTCAAAGCAATGGTATTCCCAGTAGTAATGTATGGTTATGAGAGCTAGACCATAAGGAAAGCTGAGCTCAGAAGAATAGATGACTTTGAAATGTGGTGTTGGAGGAGAATTTTGAGAGTACCCTGGACAGCAAAGAGAACAAATAGGTTGATCTTTTAAAAAAAATCATTCCCGGCAGTTCCTTGGAAGGTCAAATATTTCAAATGAAGTTAAAGTACTTTGGACATCAAATGAGAAGAGAGGATTCACTTGAGAAAGCCTTGATTTTGGGAAAGGTAGAGGGCAAAAGAAGAAGGGGGTGGCAGAGAATGAGGTGGCTAGATGGTATTGTCAATGCAATGGGCACAGAGCTGGGTGGGTTGAGGAGGATGGTGGAGGACAGTGATGCCTGGAGGGCAATGGTCCCTGGGGTTGCAAAGGGTCGGACCTAACTATGTGACTGAACAACAAGTACAACAATCAGGCAGATACATGTAATTCTTAGCCCACTGCATGGTAAAAAGACAAGACCCTCTTAATCCAAAATAAAGTTAACTCTAATAGGGCAGAGATGATGATGTGGTGAGACTAGAATTTGTCTGCCAAGAATATGTTGCAAACAGGGAGTTATGAAGAAACAGAAGGCTCTTTCAGCAGATCTGCTGCTTTGAGGAAACATGTCTTGCTCCTCTGGAACAACAAGGTAACAAGCTGAGTTAAAGATCTGGAAAAGTCTGCCTTTGCATAGGCGCTGTTCAAAGTTCAAAGTGTGTCCTTCTGACTAAAAAGATGAAAGTAACAATCAAAGTGTTCAGGTTATGCATAGAAAAATAAAAGCAATGCATAGAATATCAAGAGAACTGACCCTGAAGGTTACGTTCGTCCTGAGTTAGGAAGTGGTAGGCATTGTACAGTGTCCAATGAAGACTGGTGATGCCACCATTCATCCTTCTATGGTGTTATTTGAGAAGGTGTAGAGCAGACAAACATGGTATCCAAAAAAATATTAAAAATGAGATGGTGAAGAAAAAATGAACCCGGTAAGGTGTTGATGAAAGGAACAGAGAGAGAAACCAAAACAGAGGCAAGTGCATTGCTAGAGGAGCAGGCATAAAAGGTGAGAGACTTCCACTAGCACAGTTTCTTCATGTGGTGACTGAAAAAGAGAGGTATTTAAGTATTTCTTTTCACTTTGATGACAATGCAGATAGGAAAGGAGATGGGTTTCAGTGAATACATTTTAAGCATGCTGTGAACTGAGTGGAAATGTTACATAAGGAAGATAGTACATCTTCATTGCACCCCAGAGCAAAGGAAGAAGTAAAGATCCGTACTTGACTAATTAAAAGCTATTAGCAGGGGCTTAACGTGAATCATGTACAAAAAGATCACATAGTGTGTGGCAATAAAGTTAGACAGAATGAAAGCCAGATTACTGAGCATGACTGATTTAACTTGGAAGCAGTGTGCTTGCTAGAATGTGTAAAACCAAAGGAATAACGGATGCTACACAAAAGTTATCTGGGGCTTCCATGAACAATCAGGATTACTTGTGATCAGATGGAAGACTCGGTACAACCAATGTTGCAGTTGTCAAACCTTCAGAAATAAACACAGAGTAAAAGAAATGTTCTTTCCTCGTGAGATTGCCAAAAGAACAAAGCAAAAGCTGGGGGTGGTGTTATTTGAAGTTAAAAAGAAATGCTACTTTCTGCTGTTTGATAACCATTCAAAGTATTAATTGAAGGTATGCTTAAGGTCACTGCTAGCAAATCAGTTTATCTAGATTTGTTGTTTGTTCTTATGTGCCATCAAGTTGCTTCTGATTTACCATGAGACTTGTAAGAGCCAGGGTGAATTAAAAAATGGAGACACCCTTGGTTTTGACTTTTAATCAGGAGGGCCCTGGGTTTCTTAAAGCCCTTGCAAGAGGGAAAACATCTTTTTCCCTGGAGAAATGCCTCACCAGCTCTGCAGACCCTTATCAAGATCTGTGGCCCAGTTGCTCATAACACCAGTTTCACAGAGGCTGGAGGAGGAAGGCCGCATTTTATTCCTATGCGAACAGGCCCAGGTTGTTATCAAGCTGGTGGTCCTGTTCCAAAGCCAGAGACTCCTCTGCACTTCCCAAGGGAGGGGTACATTCCTGGGCCATTAGCACAGGAAGGGCTGGTGTGACATCAAGAGGGTGGTTCCCTAATATCCATACTGTGCCCCTGGTTGGCTCTAGCCTTGATGGATGGATGGTCCAGCATCATAGGATCAGAAGTGACAGGGAAAGAGATAAATTCCCAAGGACTGCCTTGCTTTCCAGGCGCACCCCCCAAAGAAAGACTCAGACACCGGTATATGGATAAAGGCATTGGGCCACTTTTATTGAATAATGCCCTAGTCCGAATTATAACTTTCAATTGGCACTCATCCAATTATAATTCTTAAGGCAAGCAGGCCGCAGTAACACTGGTAAGGTTCCTCCCAAAATTGCCAATGGCAATTGGCTACAATGTATCCATTTGTATCAATTTGTTTGTTGCCACAAACAAATTGTTGACCGTAGTCAATAAACTATCTACTGACCCCACCCTCTGACGTGTATCCGTCAAATCACGGGGTGATGCATGCTGAAAAGCTCCTGCCATCAACCCTTGCCTGGTTCGTCGTTGACCGGTCAACGTTACTACACCTGTACCTGTCTAAGTGTTGGCCGGTCAATTGCGAACCTGCTGGATACCTATGGGTCATAAATATTTACCTTACCAGTGCTACCCACCACACGGGGAGGCGTCCATGATGACTCACCGCCCCGCCCCCCCAAGACCGTCAGCTCGGTCGCCAGGCCTGCTTGCACCACACCCAGAACGAGGTACATACCTCCAGCCGACAGGTGGACCCCTTCCCCTGCCTACCGGCAAAATTTTTGTAAGCCTATCCTCAGGTGTCCAATGGCTGTCTCCCAGCCATGCTCAGCAAGGGACTGGGCAAAAGCCCTGTCCACTGACTGCCGGAACAGTCCGAACCACGGAGATCCACGTCTCCCCTAAATTGGTGTCTCGGCACGATGTTAGACCATAGCAACCGTGTGTAAGCCATACGTGATATAAAACGCCAGGTCACAGCCCCTCGACAGTTTAGTAACAGCAGTGATCCGTATAAGATCGTTGCCGCCGAGGTGCCTATTAAGAACATCGGGCGGTCCAGCATCCCCGACGGACATCAGGAATGGCAACAGTTCCCGCCCCCATGTGCCGCACATACCATACCATCGCATACGTGCGGATGCACACGGCCCAAGTCGGGGTCCACTGCTGCCCAGTGTACATAGCTGCGGCCCACGAGCCCCACTGCCACCGGTGTGTAGAGACACACAGGATCTGTAAAAGAGGAGAAGAGGTTAAGGACATAACTAGGTACTCGTACAGTGAGGGCACGTACATATAAGAAATTGCGCGTACACACATGTCCGCCTCCGAGTACTCCAAACGTAGCCGCAATCAATGCAATGCCTATCCTAAATAAATGGGTGCCAAAACAGGCTCCCACACCGCGAAGCGCGGCACCAGTCACCCTCAGTAACATTACTTCGGCAAGGGTAGGCAGAAAAACAGGCTGGGGCACGCAGCAGGCACTGTCGAAAATTCATGTAGGGCACCAACCGGACAGATGTCTCCAATAAAACTTCGTAGCAGTCTGACTCCACTGCCTACGCCGTGCTGAACAACCTGTGAGGACCGTATCCCCACTTGAGCCCACTCATATGTGACAGAGACATCGTCGAGTTCCAGTGCCCTACGAGACACATCCGCCTTACACAGATGGTACCAACTCTGGCACCCACTCACTGATGCGGAGCGCTCCAAAAAGGCTACCGTGGTAGCTGCATGACCAAGAGCCACTTCACACCTATCCGAACATAAGTAATGCCAGCCTCGTGCAAGGTGGGTCAGAAACTCTGGGAACTGGGGTGACGCGTGTCCGGGCAGCGGACACGTTCTCGTGTCCACCCTCCAAAACACGACGCATGAACGCATAGTGATACGCCTTACGCATGCGAGGTGCCAATGACATGCCCGGTTCACCTCTCCTCGCCAAACATCCAAATATCGGCCGGGAGTGGCGAGTGGAATTCATCTGCCTCCGGAGTAAGGCACGGAACCGGGGGATCTGCAGGCGGGATAAAGCAGCAGCAATGTTGTTATTAATACCTGGAACATGTCTGGCCAATAACAGCACATTTAGGCGTAGGCTTCTCAAAAAGTATAGACAAACTAATGTCATGACCCTGGGGGATTTGCATGTCTGGGTGTTGACAATGTGCACCACTGCCGCATTATCACACCAAAAATGGACCACTGAGTAGGCCCACTCATCGCCCCATAGCATCAGTGCTCCCCAAAATGGGAAGAAACTCAAGGAAGGTAAGATCGCGGAGGCGATCCGTGCCAAGCCATGGGTGCTGCCATTGGCCATAAGTCCACCTACCCTCAGAGTAAACCCCCATAAGTCAGGGAGCCGGAGGCATCCGACCGTACTTGAAATCCAGGGCAGACCATCAGGTCTGATCTCCAGGAAGAGACCCCGTTAAAACCCAGGAGTAATTTGAGCCAGAACGGAAGGTCCACCTGTATGCCCCTGATCAGCCGGACCCTGTGTTGATGTTTTAACAGGCCAACCATGGCGTCACACAGGTGCCTGGCCAATGCTCTGCCGGGTGGAACCACCCTGCTGGCAAAATTAAGGTGGCCATGAAGTAACTGCAGCTCACAAGGGAACACTTTATGTTTGGCAATCAATGCCAAAATCGCCGCGGAGATCCGAGCCACCTTATGCATGGTTAACCCGGATGCCCGTGCGACAGAGTCGATTTAGAAATGTGAGCTTAGTAGCTGGGCCCTCGGTCTTTTCAGGCACCAAGGGGACACCCAGTTCCCACCTGTCTGAAATGTAGTGAGGAGACGCGTGCACGTGTCCGAGCCCCGTTCATCCCCGAACCAAAAGTCGTCGAGGTAATGGGCTAGAGACCGAGACCCTGACCTGCGAGCAAAGGCCCACTGAATGAAAGTCCCGAATCGTTCGAATGCTGAACATGAATTAACTCAGTCAGAAGGGGTTGGACTTATCTAAGTAAAATTCACCTTGGAACCTAAAAACCCAATAGCTCTAGATCCATTGGGTGCACTGGCAGTAATCTGAAAGCCGAGTGCATATCACACTGTGCCAGGAAAGCACCTGGCATGAGCGAGCCACCCATAGGGGCTGAACCAACTACGAGTACCTGACCGAACAAGGTCATCAGGAATGGCATCCCTAACCGGATAACCCACAGGGTGAGCTAAATGGAGGATTAAATGACACTCACCCTGGTTCTACCTCGGTACTAGCCTCATAGGGGAGACGTTCAACTTAGGAAAGGTGGTTCCAAGAAGGGACCCGCTACTCTCATAGCCCCAACTCCCTTAGCTGTGCACAGTGGAGCAACCTGTTCGTTACCTTTCAAGGTAACCAAATTAGTAGCATCCTGGGACCCCTAAGACCTCCGAATGGAATACAAAAGCCCCATTGAAAACCCTCCAGCAGGTACCCCGCATCATCCCTTCTTGGATGAGCTGAGTGCCATCGCTCCAGCCTGAGTACACTAATTGGGGAGGGGGTGCTTTGACAAGGCTAGTTCTTTCAGACGGAGCTCTGATCGCCTCCTGTGCACCCCTACCTCTGCCCCGTAACCCACCAATCCGCGGGCTCGCGGAGGAGGCGTAAGGGCCAGCGCAAAAGGGGACACCAAGTCGGTAACGACACTGGCGCTTAGTACACCCGTTGCCAGCTGAGCAGGTCAAACCTGGCAGGCGGGCTGGAACCCCCTGCCCGACCAGTTAGCGTGGACCCTGTGTCTGAGCAGCCCGCTGCACAGCATGACCACCATGGTACCTATCACCAGGCGCCAGTCACGTGGGAGTCATGTACATGAGCGCAAGTGCTGACAGGGCTCATCCAACCTCCTCTCAGGGTGTAAGGCCACCCTTATCCACATTCCTCGTCGTAAGCCAACTGCGATGGGCCCATCAAATCAACCATCGCCCTGTAATATTAGCAATAGATGGAACCATCGGGATGGCCCAACCAGGCCAGGCCCTGCGGCATACCACCATATATATAAGGTATGCCGACCACCAGTTGGCCCCAGGTGCACGGTGGCTTACGACGATGGGACAGCTCTTTGTCTCTGTCATCCTGTCCCTCTCCCTCCTCCTCAGTGGGCTCACAGTTCAATATGGAGAATATCCACATATCCCCCTCCAGACCTTACCCCTCGTGACCTGCGGCAAATGATCACCCAGGGGCAAGGAATAACCAGCCGTCGGCAAAGCCATCGACGGCACGTTCTGTATCAAGGGCATACGCAGCAGGACCCGGACAGCCCCTGCGATGCTCGGCACTGCCCCGGGGGCGGACACCCCCGCCCTTAACGAGGGACCATTTAGCACCATGGGATACTGGGATAAGATGGTAACTGATGCCCGCTCGCATCAACTGTACTCCCCCCGCCAAATCTTTTCCCTCGTGACTTGGGACAAATGATCACCAAGGGGCAACGAATAACCAGCCGTCGGCAAGGCCGTCACCGGCACATTAGGTACACGGGGCATACGCAGTGGAACCTGGACAGTCCCTGTGATGCCCGGCACTACCCCGGGGGCGGAAACCCCCACCCCCAACGCTGTACCAGTATGGAACCAAGGGGCACTGGGATAGGCTGGCAACTGATGCCCACTCGCCTCGACTTGACGAGGCCATGGCCACTGAACCCCACCATTGGAAGTGGACTGTGATGTGGGTGCATTAACTTGAACCTGATACTCACTAGGTGCACCCCCGTGAGCCACCCCCACTGGAGGTTCCGGCCCACGGCGGGCGTCGGAGCTCGCGACCGGAATCGAGCTCTGGGGCCACACCTGACCACTCTCCTGCTGTAGCTCTGGACGAACAGGGAGCTGCGAGACACCGGCAAGCGCAGGCCGGAGCGTCTCAAGCAGCTCAACCCGGCTGGCCGCTTGTTGCAATGTGGCGGCCGTCGAGGTAGCCGATGAACACGAAGGGCCCCCGGCAGAGAGTGAAGGGCCCCCTGACATGGGGTTGTGTGCAATCCCCAAGGATGCCTCAAGCACAGCTAAACGCGTTAGCAATGCATCCACTGCCACAGATCCCCCAGTATAAAGTGGGCCGGGTGGGCCAGACGGCCCACCAGGCATTTGACCAGGAACCCCAAAATGAGAGCCTGGGCCCGAATAGGGCCATGCCCAAAACTCCGGCCCATGAGGGGCCGGAGGGGGAATGTGCTGTGCACCAGCACCGCCCCCCCCCCCCCCCCCGCTGACTGGACCCATGGCCGGCAACTGCGGACCGAGGGCCGAAGCCCCAGAAGGGCCGGTTGAAGGCTGGCCAGCCGAGGGCCAAGCAGCCTGCATCGCCCCACCGGTATCGGTGGAGGTAGTGCTCTGCCGCGTGGGCGCAGCCCTGGTCCTCCAACCTGAGGGCTGCCCCCACATTGCGCAGGGCCAGCAAAAGTCCTCCCCGTTGGCCGCGGTTTCGTCACCGGGGCCTTCCGTTTGGGAGGCATATCGATAGAAATAGCAGGATCCCCGTCCAGGGATCAACCGATGCCAAAAAACACAGAGCAGGCAAGCCAAAGGCTCTGTGCAACTCCTTCCTTCCCAGCCGGGAAAGCCAAGGGCTAAAGAGCAGAATAATCGAAGGAACAGCGACGGAGAAAACTTCTCCTCTCCGTCGCTATTTTTAAAATGGCAGCTCGGCTGCCTCGTGGCCACCCCTTTTATAGAGGGGTGGCCACGCCCCCT
Source organism: Bradypodion ventrale (assembly GCA_035047345.1). Classification (NCBI taxonomy): domain Eukaryota; kingdom Metazoa; phylum Chordata; class Lepidosauria; order Squamata; family Chamaeleonidae; genus Bradypodion; species Bradypodion ventrale. Next base: position 274,104,298 of record JAWDJE010000002.1, read on the forward strand.
AACTCACCCGGATGTCTGAGTCCGGGTGGGGGGGGCCTGCAAAGAGCGCGGCAGCCATTTTGGCGCCGCGCTTTCATTCTGTCTTTCGTTCACTACTGGGTTTTTTCAATCATGTAGTCCTTTAGATTAGGGAGCCCTCATGGTTTCCAAACCTAGAAAGGTTTCTTGTTTTCAATGTGCTTTTTAACCTGAAATGTTTTCATTTGCTGTAATCTTGTTCCTGAAATACTTTTTTCTTAAAGCTGAGAAGTGAACTGGAATGAATCTTTTGCTACTTGCTGCTTTCCCAACAGACTGGGTGAGGCCACATTTTGTGGGGAGGTTAGCTGAATCCCTGAGAGGCCAGCGGGAGACCGTCCTCTCAGCAGTGGTGGGCTCCAAAAAAAATTACTACCACACTGTGGGCATGGCCTACTTTGTGGGTGTGGCCTACTTTCTTTGCATGGCGTACTCTGTGGATATGGCCATGTGATCACCATTTCCCCAGGTGATCTAGTCATGCCTGCCCAGTGGTGGGATTCAAAAAAATTTACTACCTACTCTGTGGGCATGGTATGGTGGGTGTGACTAGGGGGAAAGCCCTGCATTGCACCCGAATTAGGACTACTTTATTTCAAAACTTGGATGGGCGGGGCCAGCCAGAATTTCTGCTACCAGTTCTGGCAAACTGGTGTGAACCTGCTGATGCCTACCTCTGCCTCTCAAGTGAAATTCCATCTTGCCTTGGGGCAGTTGCGCTCAAGGGATTTTTACAAGTCTAGTCAGGTTTTCAAGGAGTTTGAGGGCTTCATGGAGTAATTTATCATTGCCACACCTCTTTGAGCTTCCAAAGGCAAGCTGGGATTTCAAAACTTAGGACTTTGATGCCCTGGCCTAACAGATATATGTTTATAAGGTACCTTATACTAAAACAAGTTGTGAACAGCAACATGGTGTGGTTTGGCTCTACAGACCTGAGAGAGATTTTGAGGACTTCACTGAGGACAAGATTTGTCAGGTCAGCAGCATCAGGTTCCCTGAGCTTTCAAGACCAGAATCTGTGACCAGAGGGGAAACCCTTGTGATATCACAGGGGTGGGACATCAAGGAGCCAGAAGTATGTCTGGGCCAGCTAATTGCGGAAATGGGTTTAATGCAATCCAAGTAATTAAGCCCAGGATATCATTTTAAAATGGCTGACTAAGTAATATGGAAACCTATAGGTAAGGTTTTGTGGCTGGAGGGGTGGCAAAATGTGTTTTTTGTACCAGCTGGGAAACAGGGATAGCATGGTCAAGCTTTACAACCACTTGACATACAGAGAAAAGCAGTCTTTCTCCTCATCTGACACAGCTAATTCTGAGATTTGCCTTGGCCTGGAGACCTGGGGACCTGGCTGTATCATTTCCTTGGGATTCCGTCTAGTACCCTGAACCCTGGCAACCCTTTGGATGTGACTGAGACAAAAAAAGTCTAAGTAATAAGGACCCTATTAGCTATCTCAGTAAATATCCAGTTTGTTTTTTTGTCTAGGTACAACTGCAGGTGTGGTAGGTTGCCTGTAAATTGTCAAGCCACCAAACTTCTCTGTGTTGCTCTAGCTCAGTGATGGCGAACCTTTTATAGACCGAGTGCCCAAACTCAACAGGCTGCCATCCATGCCACACCCTCACACTGCATGTGAGCTGCCCACCTTACCCCAGACAGGGGAGGGAGGAAGCACTCCAATTGGGCTGCTGAGCAGAGGGGTGTGGCAAAGTCTGTGCTGGGGGAGAGAGGGAGCGCTCCTATTGGGCTGCTGGACAAAGGGGCAGGGCAAACTTTGTGCTAGGACAATGGCACATGTGCCCACAGAGTGGCCTCTGGGTGCCTCTGTACCATAGGTTCACCACCACTACTCTAGCTGCTTCTGAATTGGTAGTTGTCGCAATTGATAGTAACAGGTGTGGAAAAGTGGGGAAGATACTAGCCTAGATGAGTTTTGAAATGAGGCTGTATCAACATTAGAACCAAATTGTTTCACATGTAGGTGCACTCCAAAGAACATCACCAGAGACTTATAACACAAGGTAGGGGCAGCCATTTGGGAGTACTGTGCTGTTCCTGGCGAACACTAATTGAAGTATGTTTATTTCATGCTCAAGAAAAGCTACAATATATAAAGTGAGTGAGTGAGTATGCACTTGTGCAAATGCACAATATGAAGGCAGGTTGGTGGTTTCCACGTGTAACTGAAGAATTAAGCAACCAGTCACGTATGATAGTTTGTTTCTATAATTCAGTTAACATTCCTGTTAGACTGATTGTTTTGTTTGTAGTAACAGTTATTATCATAAGTAAGAATGTCTTTTCAGTAATCTAGCTGTGTATTTATGTTTTCAGGCAACAATTCTTGTCTGCCAGGTGGCTTTTGTGATTCAGGTCAGGGGACTTGCCCACAACCTTTTAGGATGATCTGCTCACCCTGCTTGGGCAAAAGGCAGCCTGTGCTCATGAAGTATCATCATTTTGCAATGCCTGGATAAGCAAAAACTATGGCTTGGGATCCTAGAACTCTTTGAAAACTCAGAAAGTGTTCCTGAATGGGAACATTATTAATGGCAGCAACAAGGGGCAAGTAATGGACCAGGATGGGGCAGGCATCTCATCCCAACACCTGAGCAGCCATCACCCACCCCAGACATTAGTCAGTATGGTGCTGGCAGAGACAATTTTCAGATATTAAAAGCTCCCCAAAATCCCAACCTCCCCCAAGGCTTCCCCAGGTTGAAAGGGATCTCAAGGGAGTCTTGAAACCTCCTAGGTTGACTCAGCCTTCCATTATTCAGAGGTTGATAAAATGAGTAGCCAGCATGTTGGGGGCAAAATGCAACTTGTGAAGTGCCCAGAGAGTGCACTAAGCATTGTGGGATGGTATATAAATGTAATTGCCCCTGCCATTGCTATTAGGTGTAATAAAATTCAAAAGATCATGGCTGATGACATCATTAGCCTTATGTCCATAAAGCTGTGCCAACAGGATTCTGACCATTGTCTAACGCTAGATGAAGAAAGTATTTCATATTCCCCTCAGGGAGGAATCTTGAGAACAAAATTCTACCACACCAAGGAGGCCTGGCAAGAGCAACATCAAAACTCTTCAACTCCGTATCCTCTTGCTACCTAGAAAATGTGAATAGGAAATGACCAGTATTTGATTTGTTTTTGTTTTATGATAACAACTTAGAATGTTGATGTAGGTACAGCTCTTCAACCCAAGGTTTGCTTACAGGTAACAGTTGATCACACCACCTTATCTAGTGCATCCACCATTACAATTCTTCACCATTTCCCCAGGTTTCACTTCCCACTTTGCTGCCGCCATGGTGACAGGCACGTCCCTATCCAGGTGAGGGGAGCTGTAGTCAGGACTGCTGCCAAGCCCTCATTAATCAGTGACTCAATTATCTCTTCAAAGCCAGACAATCTGCATTACATATTCAATAAGATCCCACAAACAGCAATTTATCTCTAATTATCTAATCATCCTTTTCTAAATCTGCCACTTCTTACCAATAATCTTATTACTCTAATTAATTGCATTACTCATTAAGTACACAGAGCACAGTAAAAGTGTACACAACAATGCCCAAATCCCACCCACATTTAACAGGGAGCAGGGGAAAAACAGTGCCAATATGATCTTTTCAAAATTAATAAGGAGGAGGGACAAAAATAATAATAGAATGGCAAATCTCCCAGACCTATTTAATATAGTCTTCATCTTTTACAAAACATATGACAATAGTCATAATCTCCTTGGAAATGGTTCATTGTAGGGGGGGGGGCATTAGCTATCTTAATACATAGATTTATTATAATTTAGGAAAGTACTACAGGAATATGCTTTCTGGCAACAAAATCAAATAGTTACATCATATACCACTCCATTTAACAGCAGATCCAAGTTGTCAGCAGTTTATTTATTCTGAAACAAAATGGTGTCTTTCAAAAACAAGGTAGTGATTTATTTAAAAGCCGTCCACATAGCTCTAGAAATATGTATCTATAGGAAACATGTTTTTTTAAAAAAAATAAAAAATAAAGGGCCCTATGAACTTTTAGGATCTTTGGATAGGGTTACTACATCAACAAATCCACCTTCTTTGAGAGTTCATCGCTGAGACTTGAGGCCAGGGTGTGGCCATTTGCGATGGCACCGAGCAAGACTCTTACTATAGAATAATGAGACTTATTGTAAAATAATGTTCATATATACAAGTGTGACAGGGACAAAATGAACTGCATGGTCTAAAAGGTAATACAGTATGTGATCAACACCTCTTTGCTGGACGCTAAAGCCTACACCAGTTGAGAGTGAGGAGGAGATATACACCCAGACATAAAGCTTCCATAGACAGTAAAATCATTTTTTCCTACACTACCACTACTGACCCTGAAATTTGACTCCTCTGGTGGATATTTTGAAAATGTATAGGAGAAATGAGAGGCTGGTATGGGAGAAATGAGGTGGATTTTGAAGGGCAAAGGCTTGGTCACTCTTCTTCTTCTGCTGCTGCTGCTGCTTCAAGTGCCATATCTGATTCTGAATATTGGTGATCATCACGAGGATCAGCTATGAAGACTGTCTGAAGATCAATATAATGCAGTGGGCTTCCATTTGCCTTCTTTATTGCAGCATGAGCCCCATACCACAGATCCAGTTCCATGAGTCACTTTCTGGTCCTCAGCCCTTTTGCCACATAAAGTTCTCCTCAGCCCAAGGCCAGTATTGCTGAAGCTGCTGCCCTCCATCAAAATGGATTCAAGTGGGATTAAATCCACCTAGGGATCAGCACCCTTCCCTGTGGACTTTGCCACCCAAGTCCGTTAGTCCTCAGGGATGTCAGGCAATTGACATTGAGTTGCTGGATGTATGGTCTACTCTATTACCATAGCAGGATAACCTGACCAGACTTTTATTACTAAGAAGTACAAAATTCACCTAATACATTGCACTAATTTCTATTTCAGTCACACTCTTGCTTTCCAAAGCTGGTTGCTAAATGTTAATACGTTTATACCAGCAACTGCCAGCTTTTAATGCACTATTTAAACACATTATTCACAGACTAGAACCACAGCATTATTGACTATAGAGACTCTGTTCAGATCTCCGCAAAAGGCCTCACCCATTCAGGAAGCATTTTAAATTAAGTTCATTTTGTAAATGCTTGCACTGAATTGTCTGACCAATTACAGATATTTAATAAAACACTCTTAATAAACAAGCCACATGAGTCTAAGAGCCAATTTCAAGATAAAGGCCCTATAACCACCCTAGCACAGCAGGAAACGACCCCATCATTGAGAGTTCCGTTGCACATAATCTATAAATTATATATGAGTTTGAACTGGAATCATACCCACTTTCAATGGGAGAGTGCCAGACAGAAAATTAAGGAATAAATTCTGTCTGTCCCTAAAGAACCTCTCTCTCCATCTGCCTCAGCAGGCAATGACCTTCTCCCTCCCCACCCCTATTTCATCACCCTCAGAACTGATGGTGAATTGGCTGAGGGATTGTCTTGATTCAGTTTTATTTGCCTGGATGTGGTACATCTGCCTCTTTCACTGGCTTGACTCTGTGTTCTAAGCAACAAATCGTAGTCTGGCAGTGGAACTTTAAGTGCCCTTGATTTATATGTGCAAGATGCTGAGGCATCAATGATGGCTGTCCAACTAACGCCGTAAAGAGTAATAGAAATTTTATATGTTTCTTATTGTTAAAAAAATGGTCATCATTATCTAGGCCGATAAAACTGTGTGTGGTAAATGCTGGGAGCTGCTGGTCTAGGGTTCAAGCATCATGCAAACATGAACGTCCCAAAAAAGTCTGCTAAGATGTTCTCTCAAAGGCTGCTTGATGCTGGAAGTGAAGGAATCAGGCCAACTGGAAACAGATGAAAAGTCAATACTAAAGGTAGATATAGCAAAGGTAAAGGTTTCCCTTGCTCGAAAGCCAGTCGTATCCGACTCTAGGGTGCAGTGCTCATCTCTGTTTCTAAGCCGAAGAGCCAGCGCTGTCTGCTTCTGCAGACGTTTCCGTGGTCATGTGGCAGGCATGACTAGACACCGGAGCGCACGGAACGCTGTTTCCTTCCCACCAAAGTGGTCCCTATTTATGGGTGATGGAAAGTAGACTTGGGATGTGACTAACCACTAGAAGGCAAAATCAGTGTGATTTGCACTTCTCCAATTGGATGAGTAGTTTGTATTATGTTTGAGATTGCAATCAATGCTTCCCGAAGGGAGCATTGAGAGTTCACTGTTCATACTGGATGTAACACAAATCACACCCCATCCCGCAACTCCTTCTTTCATTCTTTCTTTCCTTCTTTCCTTCCTCTGGTCCTACCTCTGCAGACCCTTTTTCGGTTCATTCTGAAGCCATTTTCTCACTTCAGATGACAACATTACTAAAAAATATATTCTATAGAAAAATAGCATTGAAAGATACTTTACACAGCATCAAAAGTTTGAAGAGTGATTTTACCAAATATGTACATCACAATTCACATACTTTCATAACAGGACTCGCCACCACTCCATTATTCTTTTTCCTTACTTTTGAGTAACGCATGCAGGAATTACCTCAACTCTGGTTCAATCTGGTTTTAAACTAGAGATGAGGTAATTTCTGTATTTAGTAGTCTGAAGCTTTTAAATGAGAAAACGGCTTCACAGTGCACCATAAAAGGATTGGCAGAGGTAGGGATCACTTTCATAAGAACATAAGAACAGCCTTGCTGGAACAGGCCACAGGAGCCCATCCAGTCCAGCATTCTGTCTCACACAGTGGCTCACCATTTGCTTCAGGGTATTATTCCCAAGCAGATGCCTTTACCTGCTTAGGATTCCCTGGAAATGGCATTGAGAGATATCCTGCCTATCTCTCCAACCCGGAGGTTTCAAACAGCACCAAACATTTGCTTAACAACAAAAGCTGCCTGAACATCACACCCTAGTTGACAATGCTACCAAAACACCACCTACAAATAGGCTCCGCCCCATCTTTACAAGAACATATCGTAACTATCTATACAGGGGAAAGCCTGTTGAAATCATTCCAGCTTGAAAAAGTAGAAGCCCTTCAGTGGCAATGGTGGAGGGGCTGCATCGGGACCATAAAGGGCTGAACAAATTTGAATCAACCCTTGTGTCCGTCAATTAGTACAAAATATTTTGAATTCACGCATTCTAGAAGCAGAGCAAATCTTGCAGTATGTGACTACACTTGTTTGGGCTTTTCAGATCTTTCAAAAAAATATTTAATGGAACTCCAGGTTTTGTTTATAAAAAAGTACTAATCTAGACGTACTTTGTAATACTGATACTGAAGCTGAAGCTCAAGTACTTTGGCCGCCAAATGAGAACTAACTGGAGAATACCCTGATGCTAGGAAAGATTGAAGGCAAAAGGAGAAGGGGGTGGTAGAGGATGAGATGGCTAGATGGCATCTTTGGCACAGTGGGTATAGATCTGGGTGGACTACAGAGGATGGCAGATAACAGAGGAGCCTGGTGTACCCATGGGGTCACAAAGGGTCAGACTAGACTATGTGACTGAACAACAACAATCTAGAAGTGGTTGATGAGGGAACTAATAATGTGGTTAAGGAAATCTGATTTTTAATATATATTTTTGCGTTTCTCTCTCTGCATTGCCTGACTCTATGGCCAGGATGACCTGTACTGTATTTATGAAGTACTTTTAAAAATGATTTTAGATTTGTTTTTGTAGATCATCAATTTATCTGTGCAACAGCTGGTTTGACAAGATTTAATTTGCTTTTGTCGTTTGCCGTTACATGTTCCTAAAATGCAATTACTTTTGGCCTGCCATTGTGCGGGTTTGTCTTACTCTCACCGCTACCAGCACCTAGGCTGCTGTATGGATCAAACCACATTTTTCATTGCACCAACTGCAAGTTTTTGCATATTCTGTTGTGGGGTTATTTATTTATTTATTTATTTATTTATTTATTTATTTATTTATTTATTTATTTATTTCTATACCGCCCATTTGGGTGGTATCCCATTCTGGGCAGTGTACAAACAGATAACAAATAACAACAGAACCCACAGCAAATCAAAACAAACACCCAACAAATACATGACAAACTAAAATAAATAAAATAAAATATGATAGGCTCCCTAATCTTCAGTCTAGCATGTACTTGTGTGTTCCTGTTGTTTTCTTGTTGCATCATATTCAAGTGTAAAACCAAATCTTTTTTGGGTTTGAGTTCAAGTTTACTAACGGGAAAACAATAGGCAAGTGTTCAAACTGTTTGGCTTTTGGTTGTGATACCCACAGCAGTCTGACAACAGGCCCCTGTTAAATTTTAGTCCAAAATTAGGTTTGTCAAACTTGGTTTGTGAGAAGAACATTCTAGTTACATTATTTAGTGTATGGGAACCACGACACCGGGACAGCCGAAGAGCTGGCTTAACACAACTTTATTACATGCTGGTCAGAGGGAACATGTGGTAATGGTGGACGAACAGCTCAATATATACAGTGGCTATACATTTGAATGTGGCTCCTTGACAGTCTATTGGTTGCTGCCCGCGTGACGTCATTGTGGGTCACGCCCTTCTTGTCCAGGTGAAGGTGGTGGTGGGAATCTTCCCGCGCTGTTGTTCTTAGGTGAGTCTGGGCTAATGAGCTGGACGCTCGCTACTGCCATCTAGTGGTCACTAGCTCGCGTCCTATTAGGGTTACAGTGATGCAGCTGAGGGTTATCATGTTACTAGTAGAAAGGATACATTGGTTACACATGAATAGGTACATTGTATAAAGGTACAGTGTTTGAGAACACAACATCCCTCCCCCCTAGGATGAGACGAAGTCTCTCAGCCAAGATGGCTTATTGCAATTGCGTTTGGGCCGCGATGTGGGCTGGCCCGCCCTGGGGGCGCTACCGCTTCCTTGTTCCCTGGTCCCTTGTCCTGTAATGGGAGAGGGAGACTCGTTAGTGGCTTGCTGCGGTTTTGCAGCTTTAAGGGAAGGGACAAACTCCATTGTGGGCAGACCGGGGGCACTAGGGGCTAACGTAAAACCCCTCTTCTCGCTTGGATGGGTGGGGGACCACTCCGAAAAAAACCCCGGTTCTGAAACTCAAAATCAAACTCTGCTGGGTGATCCCGCGGGGTATCTATGAGGACAAATTCCTTCTCCTCCCCCCTCGGTGGGGACCCATGACCCCCCTCTCCTCCCCCTTGGGCTAAGCGGGTGGGGGAGAACCCTAACGCTGAATCCTTGTTTATGCTTTCTGCGCCCTGCCTTCCTGGGACCCGGCTCCGGAGCTGGTCCGCATGCCGCCACCAAAGTAGACCCGTGCTGGTCTCCACGCGGTATGATACGGGACCGGTCTGCTCCACGACAACCCCCGGCACCCAGGCTGGCCCTGCGCTGGCATAGTTCCTGCAATGCACGGGGGCGCCTACGCTGAAACTTTTTGTGGCTTCTAGCCCGATGTTCCTCCCCTTGTCTTCTACTCTCATGGGGTCTAGCCTCGTGAGAATGGTGGTCAGTTTCCTGCGCATTAAAAGCTCTGTGGGGGAGTATCCTGACGCCAACGGGGTCACCCTGTACCCTAGCAGAAACTGACACACTTGCAGGTTGAGATCCCCGGGGCCCATGCGCCGCAGTGCGTCCTTCGTGGTGCGTACGAGGCGCTCCACTTGGCCATTGGTGGCCGGATGGAAAGGGGCGGAGGTGATGTGCCGGATGGCGTTAATCTCTGTGAATGCCCTGAACTCAGCGGACGTGAAGCAACTAGCGTTATCGCTAATTAAAGTGTCGGGTATGCCGAACGTAGAAAAAACCCTCCGCAAATGCTTTATTGTCGCGGCCGAGGAGGTGCTCGTGACTGGAATGACCTCCAACCACTTGGAGAAGGCGTCCACAACGAGGAGAAACAGAGTTCCTCGGAACGGGCCCGCGAAATCAATGTGTATCCGGGACCACGGCCCCTTAGCCGCATCCCACTCCCTGTGGGAAAGACAGGCCTCCTCTGGTCTGGAGCATTGGCAACTCTCGCAAGTGCCGACCAGGTGCTCGATGTCGGCGTCTAACTGGGGCCACCAGAAGTAGCTCCGGGCCAGCGCTTTGGAGTGCACAATTCCGGGGTGGCTGACGTGCAGCAACTTAAGCACCCGCGGCCGAAGGGATGTGGGAATCACCACCCGCTGCCCCCACAAGAGACACCCCCTCTCTAGGGACAGCTCCAACTTTTTCCTGAAAAATGGGGCGAATTCTTCCGCTGGGGAAGACGCCGGCCACCCTTTCTGTACCCAGGAGCTAACCGCCGCCAATGTCCTATCTCTGCTTGTCGCTTTAGCGATGTCGGCGGGTACTATGGGGGGCGAATCTAAGACTTCTATCATGAGCACCTGGCGGTCCGACTCCTCCTCGCCCACGTGGCTGTACGTCTGGTGAAGGGGGGACCTCGACAGGGCATCCGCATGGCTGATCTCTTTCCCGGGCCGGTACACCAACGCGTGCTGGTAGGCGTTGAGAAAAATGGCCCACCTGAGCATCCTCGGGGACAGGATCTGTGGCGTGGGCTTATCTGCGGTAAAAATGCCTAGTAGGGGCTTGTGGTCGGTCACGATGGTGAAGGGGCGGCCATATAGAAAATCGTGAAATTTTTTGGTCCCTGCAATTATCGCCAGCGCTTCCCTGTCTGTCTGGGCGTAATTTCTCTCCGCTTGGGACAGGGACCTGGAGTAAAACGCTATTGGGGCCTCCCTCCCGTTTTCCAACACGTGGCATAACACTGCCCCCACCTCCACCGGGGATGCATCACAGATCAGTACCACCGGCCGTTTGGGGTCGAAATGGGTCAGAATGGCGTCAGACGGCAGGAGTTGTTTCAGTTCCGTGAATGCCCTCTCCTGGTCATCGCCCCACTTCCATGCCGCATCTTTCTTGAGCAACGTATGAAGCGGTTCAGCCACCGCAGCCTTCCGTGGAAGGAAGGCGTGGTAGAAATTTAAGAGTCCTAGGAACGACTGCAACTCGGGCTTGGAGGTGGGGCGAGGGGCTTTCTTGATGGCGGCCACCTTGGATTTGGACGGTTTGATCCCCTCGGGTGTTACTCGGAACCCCAAGAACTCAACCTCCTTCGCGAAGAAGACGCATTTGTCTTTTCGCAACCTCAACCCCGCCTGTTCGAATGCCGCTAGGACCTTGTCTAGCCTTTCAGCCAACTCCACCTCACTCCCCCCCCCGTTATCAATACATCATCAAAATATGGCAAAACGCTGTCCAGCCCTTTGAGGAGGCGTTCCACGAGCGACTGGAAAATTCCAGGCGCCGAGTTCATGCCGAATTGGAGGCGCATCACCTGGAACGCCCCCTTATGCGTGACTATGGTCTGTGTAGCAGCTGCAGCAGGGGTTACCAGGAGTTGCTGATAGGCTTGTGCTAGGTCGAGCTTAGCGAAACACTTTCCCCCATGTAACCTGGCTAGCAAATGGCTGACCACCGGCACCGGATATGCATTGGGGCGGATTGCCTTATTAATGGTGCACTTATAATCGGCGCAAATGCGAACCTCCCCATTGGCCCTCAGTGCCGTGACAATTGGAGTTTCCCACTCCGCAGAATCAACAGGAACAAGAATCCCCTGGCCCACTAATTTGTCCAGTTCCGCCTCTATTTTGTCCTTTAGTGCAAAAGGCACTCTGCGCGGTTTGAGTCTTATTGGGCGGACCTCCGGGTCCAGGTCGAAAGTTACTGGGGGTCCATTGAATTTCCCAAGTCCCTTTTTGAAAACTTCAGGGTGCGCGTCGCACACCCTCTGTATCGGGTCAGTCCCCACGGCGTGCACCCCCCCAATGAATAAACCCAGGGGCTGAAACCATTGAGTCCCGAGGAGGCTGCAATTTCCCCCCTTAAGAACGACTAGGGGGAGTTCCGCGGCGTGCCGCTTATACTGGACCTGGAATTTCCCAACCCCCAACACCGGGATACTGTTCCCTTGCACGTCCCGAAGCGTGGACCTCAACGCTTTGAGCTTGGGCCGTACGCGGGGGGCAATTCTCAAAAACTCCCTCTGGGAAATGATGGAATATGAGGAGCCCGAGTCAATCTCCATCCTAACAGGGGGCCCTTGCACCAGTACCTCAACAAAGTAACGGGGGTGTCCCAGGGACACACTGAAAACTGGAGCGTCGTCGCCGCTGTTGTCGGAGCTGCGGCCCACGCCGTCCTGCTTCCTCGTGGGCCGGGCGCCATCCTTTGGTCTCGTCGAGCGGTCCAGTTTCGTCGAACGGTCTGGCGAGCTCCTCCGGTCCTCGCGCCGTCGTCTGCAGACTTTGGCGATATGCCCGCGGCGCCCACAGTTGTGGCACTCGGCCTTCCTAAATGGGCACTTAGCGCGGTCGTGGGCTGCTCCGCAGCCGTCACAGCGCGGCCGGCCTTCCGGACCCTCCGGACGTCTTCCTCGTCGCTGCTCTCCACGGAGGATTTCGATGCTCGCCGGGCCGCGTGCACCGAGCCTGCTGCTTGGTCGGCCTGTGGGAGCCTGGCCTGGAGCTCTTTCACTCCGGCCCTCGTGGCTTCCGCGGCCTGTGCTGCCTTCACGACCTCCTGCAGAGTCGGGGGTGGCTCCTGGTTCATCAGCTTCCGCTGAACTTCCTCGTCCCTCAGGCCACACAGCATGCGGTCCCTGAGGGTGATTTCCAGGTTCTCCCATTTGCATGGCCCGGCGGCCAGCCGCAGGGCCGCTGCGAATGCGGTGACCGACTCGCCCGGCGCTTGGACTCGCCTCCAGAACGCGTCCCGGGCTGGAAACATCGACACCGAGGGCTGGAAATGGTCACGCATCGCCTTCAGGAGCTCCTTTGCCTTCAGCTCGCCCACCTTCTTCGGTGCGATGAGGTCGACCAGCACTCTCTTGCTGGCGTGCCCGAGCATTCTGATGAGGATGGCTCTCTTCTTTCCCTCGTCCGTGACCTCGAACTCCACCAGCGCACTTTGGAAATCCATTTCGAAGAGTTCCCAATCTTTCGGTTTGTTGATGTCGAAACCGGCGTATGTCTTGGTCCCGTGGGAAGCCATGATCCCACCTTCGTCGCCAATTTAGTGTATGGGAACCACGACACCGGGACAGCCGAAGAGCTGGCTTAACACAACTTTATTACATGCTGGTCAGAGGGAACATGTGGTAATGGCGGACGAACAGCTCAATATATACAGTGGCTATACATTTGAATGTGGCTCCTTGACAGTCTATTGGTTGCTGCCCGCGTGACGTCATTGTGGGTCACGCCCTTCTTGTCCAGGTGAAGGTGGTGGCGGGAATCTTCCCGCGCTGTTGTTCTTAGGTGAGTCTGGGCTAATGAGCTGGACGCTCGCTACTGCCATCTAGTGGTCACTAGCTCGCGTCCTATTAGCGTTACAGTGATGCAGCTGAGGGTTATCATGTTACTAGTAGAAAGGATACATTGGTTACACATGAATAGGTACATTGTATAAAGGTACAGTGTTTGAGAACACAACACATTAGTTGTGGGAATAGGCTTTCTGTTTTTTCTTGGGCACATAGAGGTTCTTGTAGGGAACTTCAACAATAGATCCATTTTCACTGAGTGTGGAAGAGTCATGTTTCACTAATAGCATGGGGCTTTTGCTGGCTTTGTCTTGTATTAAATCAAAACCATAAATGCATTTTAGAACAGAGACTATAAAAATCTATTAGGTAAAACCTTGATTTTATTGGTTAAGTCTCATTGATTAGAATTCCAGGAGACCCATAATACTAGAGTGCTATATACCATGCTGCAAACTATGTTGAATACTGATAGAGGATAAGAGATGCTTGAAGGCAACTTGCTATTTCTTTTTCACTTAAAGTGAACTATGGTGGGGAAACAAAGCAAACAGAGCCATATCATTGTGCAAGAAAAAGCTGTAAATGTTCCTCATTCATAACCTCTATTTAATTTTCACTAAATCAGTAAATTATAAGAATGTCAATTTGCTTTAATCAGGCGTGCACATGCGCACGCGAAAACATACACACACACACACAACTTTACCACTTTTGTAGAAATAAAGGAATTGAGAGGTTATTTTGTTTTAAGAACCCATATCTTCTAAGAATCATATTTGGGATGCACTTAGTAATCATTTGTTGGGAGAGGATTTCAAGCCATGTGCTACAATCATCCTGGTAAATGTGGTATTAAAGCTGTTTGTAGTAAGTGACCAGAGGACAATCAGAACAAAATGAGGGTGGCTGTCATTTAAAATTTCAGAAAGTGTTCAAATATTCCTGTCTCAGGCTAGCAGCTACTGTGGGTGTGGGCAGACAATATGTTTTAGCCTTGCAATGTGCTTAGGGAGGGGTTGTTTTTTTTTAAAAAACAACAACAACAACAACCATGTGATATATGTCTTGTTCCAATATATCTCTCCCAATTAATCATAATTTGTCACTCCACTTTTTAAACCAACAAGAAGTGGTAGAATTAATTACTCAAAGTGATTGGTTTCCTAACACCTAATGTCTCAGTATTCTAGTGGGTGTGTTGTTTGGGTTTGACAAGGTGCGTCACATGTGCTCCAAGAGAATGTTGGCATCTGTGTGAGGGTACTTCCTTTGCCTGACCAGGTCCTCATCTGGCCTGCCAGTTCTCCCTGATTCCATTATCAGAGTCCTAAACTAAATCCTGCATTTTCCAGATTAATATGACTACATCTCTCTTCTTGGCATTGACTATGTATTCCATAACGGCAACATGACAGTAAAATGGAATAAGAAGCATGATTGACCCTGGGCACACAGTTTGTGATCCTGATGGCAAGTTCTAGTCTCGTGATATGTTTATCTCACTATGTGTATTCCCTGATGTTATCATGACATGATAGAAAAGAAACACAGTATTATCATTATCACAGGCTCCCTCAGCCCCTTCCATTGGCCAGCATCATTATCATAAAGGAAGGGAGTGCTTCAAACAGCATGTGACATACACACAGGCACAGGAGACTTTGGTGGCCACAGGTATGGCTTCAACTGCTGACTCCCTTAACACACCTACATGTGCATGGGAAACATTGCTATTATACACATCAAGTCATACTACCAAGGGAAGGGGAAATAGAAGAGGCAATTGTGTGGAAGATGCACATGATAAATTGCAGCAGGTCTGTTTTTCCTCTGAATGACGATAAGTAGGAAAAGAGACTAAGAATACACAATAGACATCAGTAGAACACATAAATATTGCAAAAGTATTTGCTGATGTGATAAAAATAACACCTATTTTACAATGCATTATTCATTAGAAGACACTTGAAGTGTACTGTATTCAAATGATATATTTTGGCTTAACAAGCCAAGATATAAACATGTTGTAGGTGTGTGCAGCCCTTCCCACATATTGTCTTGGTCTTCCAGAATTCAACCAAGCAGTCTTCAAATTTGTAATTTCCATTACTTTTAAATTACAAACTGTGACTACCAAGTTGGAAGAAAGCTGGATCTTAAACCAACTTCAAAGAATGGCTGAAAATCCTAGCAGGTTCCATGTAAGTAATCATCTTTTTGATTCAAGCATAATGGGAAACTATGATAACGGAAGACTTCCTTGTTTAATTAAAATATACTGAGAAAGATATTGGGAAGGGGATGGAATTGCAGGTGAATGGCTTTGCACAGATCTCAGGTAAAGCCCAGACTCTGCTGGGTCCATGTGAGAAAAAGTGGAGAAAAATCCAAATTAAATACAAATACAGTATGGGTTCATCATGCAACTATGCTTTTCTATAAACACAAAACATTGATTGAAGAGGTTGTCTTATCCTGATTTTGAAATTTCTATAAAGATTGTATTTCATTTCTTTGTGAATCATAATGATACTCAGATTAGGCTGAGAAGACATCTCTGGTCTAAACAAATTGAGCAGCCAGAAGGTGAAATATGTGAGAAACCATCCTCACTCCAACTGCCTGTATTATACATTATAGTACTAAGCAAAGAGCCCTACTGAGACATACCATCTACTGGAGACCCCAAAAGTTTCAACCTTTCTGGGCTGATTCACCCTTCTCTCCAGAAGAATACTGGGGAAGTTGACTTTCCCTCTCAGGGAGCTAACAGACCACCCGCATCCATTTTCTAAAATACCTTTGGTTAATAAGAGAAAAAGCCCACTGTCTTTGCAGCAAAAACAGCTTGAAACCTATGTAGGGTAAGCCAAGGTGTCTTCTCCTTAATGCTAAACTACTGACTTTTTTTTTTAAAATGTTCATTCTGTCTTTGTTCATGTCAGAAGCACCACAGTGCAGTTAATAAATATATCAGATAATTTTTACTCAATAAGAGACAACATCAAAAGCATTTGGGCCAGCTAACACCAGATCTTCCATGGTCTACACTGAGGGGCATAGAATACACTGACATAGATGTGAAGTTGCCTGTTCTTCTTCAAACTCACAAAGAAATCCTATGATGCCAACACCCCATTTTCTTAGATTTTCTGTGCTTCTGCTAACTCCAGTCCACAGCCTATTAAGGGACTTCCAAGCAGGCCAGTTCTCCATGTTACATGTGGCTATACTTTCCTGGGGTTACATACATTTTAAGGTAAAGGTAAAGGTTTCCCTTGCTCGAAAGCCAGTCATATCCGACTCTAGGGTGTTTCAAAGCCAAAGAGCCAGCGCTATCTGCTTCTGCAGACGTTTCTGTGGTCATGTGGCAGGCATGACTAGACACCGGAGCACATGGAACACTGTTACCTTCCCATCAAAGTTGTCCCTATTTATCTACTTGCAATTTCTTGCTAGGAGACAGGTAATGCTTTCTTTACATATTATAATCTTGGCATTTTCAGAATTCACAGATGCTCTGGGAGAAAAGCCTTTCCTTGCTTTGAATCTGTGAGGGGTGGAATGGTAACCAAACAGTGGGTGTCTATTTCAGATAAGATGCTTTGTATCTCTGACTATAGGTGCAACCTCTCTCCATATGCCACTGGACACAATGACTGCTAGGCAACTGGCTTTATCAGTAAGGATTGGCTTCAGCCATCCAGTAATGATTCTATAAATTTTAATTGAGTGCTGCATCTGCTTTGCATGGGCCGAACAATACCTCCGTGGGTTGCCGGATTTCCATGTAGAGTAGTATAGGGCCAAAGCTGAAGTTCTTAGTATTTGTGATTGTGTACTCCATCTGGTTCCCAATAGCTTTCAAAGAATTTGTAAGATACCTTTTCCTTCTGTATTCTTTGCAGATACTTTCTCCTTGTGTTTTGACAGCATTTCTTATAGGTCAGTATACACTCCAAATTAACACTGAGGTAATGGGAGGCAAAACAATGGTCTAGTTGGATGTTTTCCAGGTAACCTGAGTTTTCTGAGATGCCTGCTTATTTCTCAGATGAAAGGCTGAGTCTTAGGAGAGTTAAGTTGGTTTCTGTAACAAAATGCACCAAGACCTTCTAATGCATCTGTTAGGAAATTTTCTACTTCTGAAAATTATCGGAGCAAGCAGCATATGCAAGAGCATCAGCATAAATAACAAGGGACTCTCCCAGGGCTCATGCCATTAGCCCCGGGCTGGGAGGCAGCTGTGGCCAGCACCACTCCCCCTGGTCCCATCCGGGCGGGGAGTAGAAGAGGTGCCAGAGCCGCCGGACTCGTCATGCCTCTCCCGGGGCTCATGCCATCAGCCCCAGGATGGGAGGCAGCTGTGGCAGGCGCCAGTCCCCCTGGCCCCATCCAAGCGGAGAGTAGAAGAGCCGCCGGAGCTGCCCAACTCACCGTGCCTGGGATGGGAGGCAGCTGTGGCTGGAGCCACTCCTCCTGGCCCCATCCAGGCGGGGAGTAGAAGGGGCATTGGAGCCGCTGGTTGGACGTTGAGCCCTGGGCTCCACTGGTAGCATTGAGCCTGGACTTTGTTTGATGACACTGACCTTTTGGTCTTAGTGCCAAATTAGTCTTAGGTATAAACCATGTCCTTCTGCTCATATGTTATATATACAAATTGTATTTTTTTTTTGCTACAATGAGTCTTGTCTTACTGTTGCTATATGGTAACCTTGTAACCTTTGATATTGTAACCTTTGATATGTAACCTTGTGATCTGTAACTGTTTTATATTGTAAGCCACCCTGAGTGGTACTTGCACCAGGAGGGCAGGGTATAAATAAACCTTAATAATAGTAATAAATAACAATTTTGATGCCTTGAGGCAATGGTTGCTGAAGATGTTAAACAAAAAAGAAGCTAGTATACTACTCAGGGCAGAATGTTCTTTTGAGTTCTCATTTGGTCCTTGTGTAGTTTTGCAAAAAGATTTATACTACTTCAGTTATTTTAAAATCCTTGATCAGATCATATATTTTTTGCAGTAAAGCTTAATGGTAAACAATGTCACAGGCATCCATAAGATCAACAAAAACTATCCCCATAATGTTCCTAGTTTCAGAGCCATGCTGCATTAAAAGTAGATTATTTATTTATTTATTTATTTATTTATGCTATACAGTTCTTTCCACGTGTAAAACAAGCCTGTTGTGATATGGGAATGGTTCTAACTAGATGGTCAATAATAATTCTAAAGGTGTCAAAATGTATAAAGGTGACAAAATCACAGATTGGCCTGCATTGAGGGAGGAGGATTTATGGGATTTTTACTGGGGATTCAAAAGAGCAATCACCTGCTTTTCTCCAAATTTTCAGGATCTTGAAAAAGTGAAGGCAATTATTAAAGAAGGTAAGGAGTCACTTTTTGGTTACTGTGCCAAAATTTCCATTCTGTTTTGCATAGATATCATCCAGGTCTGCTCCCTTGCAATTTTTGTAGTTAAAAATCACTTTCCCCAATTTCCTTAAACTGAAAGATCTTGTTAGTTATTGACCTCCAGCTGTTTGTTTCATTCAAGCTTAAGTTCTGATTTCATATAATGATGGTTTCATTTGGCGACGAGGAGTTGATGGTCTATTTAATTTGCTGAAATGTTTACTTGCATAAGGAGTGGGGCTATTATTAAGAGGCTTTAATAATCTCCAAGCCTTTTAACCGGTTTTTTTATGTTTGATTTTTCCATGAGTTTTATCTATTAGTATTTCTTTTAATTTCTAAGACTGAAGAAATTACTCAAAGACTGAAGAAATTAATCACTGCTCAGCCAAAATGGGTTCTTCACTCCAAAGATATTGCTGAAATTGTGAAAAAAATATTTATTTGGGTGACTATTCCCTGTATTAGGTCTTGGAGACAACTGGTTCTGCATCCTCAGGGATGGACAATGGAGATGACCTTTTTGCTGCCTTGACAAACTGTTCATAGGCCTCTGGGGTCAGACAATTCGTTCCAATGTTGTGCTAAACTTCTGCCATTTGGTTTTTCAAAATGACACTTCTTGTTGCAAACAGAGGATGCTAGGCAACTGCTCGGCTCCACTATTATTATCTCTTTATCACCCTGCTCTGTTATTTACAGGTCAAGCTTGTCTAATATAGTTCTTCTGTACTGTCTGTGAAATCTCTCAGTTGCAAGTCTCATGCTGAATATTCTGGGGCATCACTGGTGGCTGCTTCTATGTGCTTCGTGCATACAATATGTCACAATCATGTGCCTAGCACAGTCAATGCAGTAGCTCCTCTTTGGTGCTAACTGGTCCTCTTTGTTAACAGAGATTATGGTTAGCTTTGGTTCTGGCAATGCTCCTTTTATTATTGATGGCATCTGCATGTGATCGATGCATGGAAACAAAACACAGAGTTCTCTTACTAGAATCACTAGATTTCTAGTAGATTGGAAGAAGATGGAACTTTCCATGCCGAAGTGCAATTTTTCTTGTTTCAGAAAACCTGTCTCAAGCAGAAATCAGGTCCCAAATGGTTAATCACAGTAAGTACCAATTTGGCCTCCATTGACTTTCATGCCTGGTGCTACACCTAAGTTTAAGTTCCAGCTTTGCTTATATAGGGACAGTTGGTCATGTTTTCCATGGCTTCTCCCATCAGCCAGTTTAATGGGCCTGATCTCTTCAAATGGAGCTGTGGTCAGGTGGCAGGTTACAATCCATCTTTTTCATGTGTACAGGAAGAATCCTAAACGAACACCATGCTTGCCCCTTTGTTCCACTACAGCTCTGCAGTCCCTATCTGGAAATGTGGTTTGGCTACAAAGACAATGGTCTTTGGGTGATTTTCCTCCTGTCCACTTAATATTTTACTATCCATCATGAAGAAGGATTCTGAGGAACTCCAGAATTTACCTTCTTGGTCATATTTTAGTAATAACAAAGAACCCACCGTTACGTTTGAATGAATTATCCTTTGGAATTTTATATGTTAAAAGGGGGGAATACTGTTTTGTTAAATTTATTTTAAAACCTTCTATTACTGAATATCTTTCCATTCAATTAATAAATATCTTTACTTGGAAGTTGGACTTGATTCATCTCCCTTGCCAATCTAAAGGTTGGCTTCATCCACATTATTTATTTATTTATTATTGGATTTATACCTCACTCTACTCAACCACAAGGCCAACTCAGAGTGGCTACAACAAATCAATACACGTACAATTACAATAATATAATAAATATTGGATAGCTTAGCATAGACTCACTAACCTGGTTTCTACAGTCTATAAAGAAAACTTGCTTACATGTGTAAGCCCAGTTTCTTGAGTAAAAGGTAAAGGTTTCCCTTGTGTGAAAGTGTATCCGACTCTAGGGTTCACTGCTCATCTCTGTCAGTGTTGTCTGCTTCTGCAGACGTTTCCACTGTCATGTGGCAGGCATGACTAGACGGAATGCTGTTTACCTTCCCACCGAAGTGGTCCCTGTTTATCTACTTGCAATGTTTTGCTTTCGAACTGCTAGGTTGGCAGGAGCTGGGACAAAGACGGGAGCTCATTCCGTCCTGCAGTACTCGGGAATTGAACTGCTGACCTCCCGCCTTCCAGTCAGCGTCTTAGCCACTTGAGCTGCAGCAGTCCCTTCTTGAGTAAAGCAGATAATAATATTAAAAATGTGAAGGATCACAGCTAGTTTGTGTGGAATACAGGATGTTTGCCTTTCCAGCCCTGCAAGGTAGCATGGGCTGCCAATTATACTGGTTTATAGCACAGTAAAATTGTTAGGGTGGAGAAAAATGACAATTACCAGACAATGTTGCACAAATAAAATTTTATTAGGTGACTGGCACCACTCAAAATTGTTTAGTTTGCTTCTCTCACAACAGGTTTCTCCTTGCTGAATAGCTTTGTGAAAACTCACTTTACTTCAGTGTTTGCAGAGAGTAATCTTCTGTAAAATGAACAATCTGTAGAGGAAGGTGTCAGACTTTGCACTTTTAAGCCTCAGGATGTTGTGCATGATGCAAGGGCAAATCTTTAACTTCCTTTGTCTGGCAAAGTATTTTTCCAGAGAGGTGAAGTAGAATAAATCCTCCCTCTCTCATTCTCAATCTCTCTCTTTCTCGAGGAAGGGACACCTAGTGTGTCATTTCACAATGAAAATGGCTGACGCTATTTAGAGGTAAAAGGAAGCTCCCTGATTTGTATTATGGAAAAGCATCAACCCATGAAGTGATTTCCCCCCTGAGCTATTATTGCCCTCTCCCCCAACCCACCCCCACACTCAATTTCAATACTCCACAGTATCATTAAATCATTCTTGCACCATTCATTTCCAGGACAAAACAGCTGCTACCTTGCATGCTTCCACAGTATTATTTTCTCATAAAATGTGCCCAAACTTTGTAAAATGTTATTATAAAATGGTTTGAAATGTTGTTTAAATGCAGGAAAAATGGAAAAGCCCTTGCCTGATGCCAAAGGATGGCAAGATAGGTACCAAGTCAACCTCCATGGGAGAGAACGATCCAGAAATAGGGATGGCAAATTTATTATTATTTATTATTAAACTTATATATAAAGGTCAATTGTTCCTTGAACATCTCACGTAACCTTGAAAACCCTATAAAGGCTTACTACAACCCAACAGGGATTCCAAGGTATGCAAAATGTTCAAGAAATGGTTTACCATTAACACCCCTTCTGCCCCCTCATGAATTTTCTGTGGTTGAGCAGGTTTTGATCCCAGAGTCCAACACTCTCTCTCCTACATCACACAGGCTTAATAGGATATCACTCCCTAAGTGACATATCCTGTGGGACACCAGGAAACAGGGAAGCTAAGGGACGATGCCTTATCTATGGGAAAGCTCTCCCCATAGAGCAGTGATGGCGAATCTTGGCACTCCAAGTGTTCTTGAACTTCAAATCCCAGAAGCCCTGATCAGCAGGGGTGCTGATTTGGGCTTCTGGTAATTGAAGTTCAAGAACATCTGGAGTACCAAGGTTCGCCATCACAGCCATAAAGGCTCATTTGATGCCTCTTTTGTCTTCGATTGACTTGAGGCAAAGGCTTTTTCATTTCCCCAAGGTTTCTAAGAATATTTTAAAAGGGGGAAGGCAGGTGTTGTCAGACTGTAGCTCTCATCAGCTATAGCCAGCAAAGCCAGCATTGAAGAATGCCAGGAGTTGCCATCCTATAATTAGTTACAGTACCATGCTTTGCCCACTCCAATTTGGAACTGACCAAATTGGGAGTTGTACTTTTAAAACCTAGCAAAAGTCACCACGGTAAATTTTATCTAATGGTCAGTGTGAAAATCTATGGGGCTTGAAACGTGGTGTGATATGGCTTGCTCACACATGTAGGCAAACACTCAGTGCTTTGCTCTTTAAATCATGTATACAGTATGTGAACCAGCAGATTAGGCATTAATCCATTCTGCCTGGAAGGTGTGGGGCAAAATCTAACTAAGAAAAAGAGTCTTCTCTGACAAGTTTGTTAGGAAGATAAGTTGTGCAGTAGAGTCTAAATCTGCAGAAGGAGTGCCACCCCTGCCAAAACCCACTTGGAAGGTTTTGATTTAGTCTTCAGATTAAAGGTCCAGACATATGTTGGGCCCCGTTGGCGGGTTTTGTATAAAGGACATGGGTATACATTGCGGACGTCTTGTTTGTCAGCAGGGATGGCTTTGATGAAAATAATGGGCATTGATGGAGTCAGGTCCTTCAGTCGTGCATCAGTAATTAAGCCTGTCTGTAGAGAAGAACAAGAAAAACAATGTGAGATACTGCCAAATCCATGTTTCTTACCTCTGCCCTGAGTTTCCCACATGCTTCTATCACCAGTGCTTCTCAGAAGCTATTATGTTCAGTTTAAGGATCTGAAAACCATACCAGTCTTATTTCCCCTGCCTCTCACATTTGAGACAAGCCCCGCAATTCATCCTCTTTTCTTCCTGTCTATTTTTGCCTCCGCTCTTCCTATACTTTAGTTCCCCTGACTGTGATGCATGTAGTCGGGATGGCTCTCCGCCAGCCACATGACTGAGAAATCATCTCCTTTAAAATTCATGTCTTTGTTACTACTCATCAGAACTGTAAGCAAAGATACTTTTCCTACTTAAGATGCTTCTAGAGTTTTTTTCCCTTTCTTTTACCATTTACCAAATAAATAATAAAAAAATAAGTACTAGCTAGCAAAGGGGGTGCATTCCGAGAACTTGCAGCTCTCTCTTTTACACTTTCTCTGCTGCTTTGTTGTTGTGTGAGGTTTTTTAAAAAACTTAAAACTCTGTTAATTAAGAAATGAATTAACCAAAGTTCCAGTAAATAAATTTAATTCATTACAAAACTTTTATCAGGAATGGAAAACTCACTTTTTGGCCTGCACGTGTTTTAGCCTACAACTCCCATATGTCCCAGCAGACTGGCAAACAGAAAGGGATTGTGGGAAGTATTCCAAAAGACTAAATCTCCCATGTTCCTGCTTCACATTCTACAGGATTACAGATTCATTACAGACTGACCTTAACATATTAGGCCCTATAGCTAATATATGCTTTGTGCTGCACAATAATAAAACCTTGTGATCAATTAACTTCAGGGAAGACAATTTGCATATCTATTAGTAGAAAATAATCTTGATTCCTTTGTAACACCAACAACATGTACAGTAAAATGTTATATGATTATAACTTTTTATAACAGATAGCACCAGCTCAGTTCAATATTTCCAAAACATTCAAGTAAATATTGAACAATCCTCACACCAACATTTCTTTCAGGAGCTGATGCTGAAAATCATTTTCACTTGCAGTACAACCTTAATTGTTTTTTCAAGTTGGTATTGAACTGGGACTGCAGTGGCTCAAGTTGCTAAGACGCTGACTGGGAAGCGGAAGGTCAGCAGTTTGATTCCCAAGTACTGCAGGACGGAAATGAGCTCCCGTCTTCGTCCCAGCTCCTGCCAACCTAGCAGTTCAAAAGCAAGAAATTGCAAGTAGATAAATAGGGACCACTTCGGTGGGAAGGTAACAGCGTTCCGTGTGCTCCGGTGTCTAGTCATGCCTGCCACATGACCACGGAAACGTCTGCAGAAGCTTAGAAACAGAGATGAGCACTGCACCCTAGAGTTGGATACGACTGGCTTTCGAGCAAGGGAAACCTTTACCTTTACTATTGAACTGGTACCTTGTTGTTTGAAACAAACAAACAAACAAAAAACAGTTCCCCACAAAGCCTCCCTCTATTTTTATGAAGAAAGTTTTCAATCTTTCTTAGATCCTTCCGTTGTATTCATACATGATTTTATTTGCATGCTTATCTCCCTGCTGATCAAAGGAAGCTTTAGTTTGGGAACAACCTTGTTTGCAGCTTGGAACTATCATTTGGTATACAGATCTATGTGCTGAGGTTGTATTTGCTCAATTTCAGGATAATTAGCACCAAACATTTGTTATCCCGCTTTCAGCAAAAAATATATATGTTCAAATAGTGTCTAACAATAAAGTTTATCAAACTGTCAGTTAGTGCATACAACAAAACAACAGAATGTGATAAACAACAATGGCAAGTAGTAAAACAATAAACAATTATAATAAAACTATGATAGGATTCAAATCATGTGTCAGATTAATCTTACTCTCCCTTCAAGGAGCTCACTGTGGGATGCTTGATATATCCTTGTGAGTTGAATTAGAGTGAGAGACTATGACTGTCACAAGGTCAGTGAGCTTAATGGCTGAGTAAGGAACAAGTCCCAGCCGAAGCTCCATCTCAAGTTTTCATGAATTATCATTAATTCATGAAAACTAGAATTATTCATGGCTTTAGAAATGTACCCAGGTAGATTTTCTGTCAACCAGCTATGCACTCCCTATGGATTCAAAACTATATGCAGAAAGAAAACCTTGAAATGTGCATTCCTTTGGAGAAATCTATAGTCACTGCGTGCCTTAGAAGAGGAATCAGAAGCAACCATGTTTAACATAATGGTTATGTGTTCTCAAGTCAGTTCAAAATATGATGACCCTCCAGGTTTTCAAGGTACACATTATTCAGATATATGTAGTCCCACCTTTTGGTAGAACTCTGGAATCATGCAGCTTGCCCAAGACTGTGCAGATGTCAAGATGCTTGATCGACATATACTAAGGATGCAACTACACTAGAAACCTGATTATGAATGATTCAGCTTTGCTGCAGTTCGATTTATAGTCTGTATTACATTTGAAATAAAGAACCAGTGCTCACACAGAGTCTGCATCTTGATTTGGGAGTTTGCTGTTCCTACAAGTAGGATTTGGGTCAATGTATAAAAAGTGCTTTTAGGCAGGCAGGATTGTGCTCTGCAGGGGGTGCCATGATGACTCAGAGAAAATGGCTGCTTTTGCCAGATCTTCTGGCAGTCAACTCCAATAACCTTATAACCTAACAAAGGAGAATGAACGAAACTTCTCACAGTAACTAACTGCTTAGAATATGAGTCAGAGAAATCAACACGAAGCAATGGAGGTTTGAGGCTTCATTAGATTCATATTTGGAGCAAAAAAAAAACTGCTTGCAAAAGAGGATTCTCGCAGGTGGAGCTGTCGGTCTTATCATGGGATAAAAGCCAATGACAGGTCCTCAAGGCAACTTGGATCCAATGTATGAAGTAGCTGAACAAATAGAACAACTCCAGCAAGAACAAGCTGCTGTTATTAATCCTCTTCAAACAGAAGTTAGTAATCCATCAGAGAAAGCAAATACTGCCAATCAAGCCTTGGAGTTGAGGGCTGAGTATCAGCAGTCTATAAAAACTCTGACAGGCTGCATGGTAGATTTGCAAGGCCAAAATGAGTTCTTAGGAGACAATATGCCTAGATCTTTGCCCTTCTTGGATTGTAAGAGTGAGCCGGATGGGCTGGGGAGATTGTTAGCTCCTCCTTTTGTGAGGGCTTTTGGGCTTTTGTGCCTGCACGATGGAGGATGATCGTCAGGCCTTTCTTGAAGAAATCCAACCTAGCATCAGATGATTTTAGCAACTATCGTCCAGTTGCTAACATCCTGTTTATGGGGTACGTGATGGAGAGAGTGGTGGCGGGTCAGCCGCAGATGTTCCTGGAGGCCACTGAACGCCTCCATCCACACCAGTCTGGTTTCAAGTTGTGCCATGGCACCAAGACAGCATTGGTTGCCCTGCTGGATGACCTTCTGAGAGAAGCCGACAGGGTAAATCCTCCCTGTTGGTTCTCTTAGATCTCTCAGTGGCCTTTGATACCATGGTAGCCTTCTGGATAGGCTTGTCAGGATATATATTGGGGAGACGGGCAGGCTTTGGTGTGGCTTCGTTCCTTCCTGGAGGAGCATGTCCAGAGAGTACAGCTCAAAGATCATCTGCCCAACCACTGGGTGCATAGGGTACCTCAGGGGTCAGAAAGCTCCCTGATGCTGTTTCATATCTATGTGAGGCCACTGGGAGAGGTCATTAGGAGATTTGGAGTCTGCTTTCATCACTACACTGATAATACACAACTCTACCTCTCCTTCTCCACCTCAGCAGTGGATGCAATTTGGAGCCAGGAGGACATACCTGTCAAGTTTTGGATTTGAAAATAAGGGAAACACTGTGGGTGGGGCTACCTCGGTGGGTGTGGCCAAATCTATGGGTGTGGCCAAATCTGACCATGTGACTTGCTGGGCTCTAATCATGCCTGCCACAAGACCATGACAACGTCTGCAAACAGATGGCACTGGATCTTTGGCTGTAAATGGAGATGAGCACTGCACCCTAGAGTTGGATACGACTAGCTTTTGAGCAAGGAAGCACTTGCATAAACAGGGCCAAACTTCACAGCAAATTTGAATACCATTCAGGGATTTTCTGTTATTAGGTAAAGGTTGCCCTTGCTCGAAAGCCAGTCATAGCCAACTCTAGGGTTCTGTGTTCATCTCTGTTTATAGCCAAAGAGCCAGTGCTGTTTTCTGTGGTCATGTGGCAGGCATGACTAGACACCGGAGTGCACGGAACACTGTTTACCTTCCCTCCAAAGTGGTTCCTATTTATCTACTTGCAATTTCTTGCTTTTGAACTGCTAGGTTGGCAAGAGCTGGGACTGAGATGGGAGCTCATCACACACACACACACACACACACACACACACACACACACACACACCTGATTTGTGCAGCCATGTAAGCAAAACCCCTTCCTGCTCCTTCTCTCTTTGTGCCGTCCAGGTCCAGCTTTTTCCCCCAGCACTGCAGTCCCTCGATCCCTCCCCCATTTCCTCATGCTGCCCAATGGAAACCCAAGGGCCATTGGGAGGTGTAGTCCTGCTTCTTATGCATCCCATTGGGGCTGCCCACCCAAAGAACTGCAGCTCCCAGGATGCACTGGGGCCGCTTTGCCCCCAAGCACAAAGCATACTGGGAGCTGTAGTCCCGCTCTCCATTCTCCTCAATGGGGACTACCCACCTAAAGAACAACAGCTCCCAGGATGCTCTGCTGCACTTTCCAGGCCAGGGGAAGTCTGTATTGATCACGTGCCAGCAAAATTGCCATCTTGGACCCCCACCCCACCCCCACCCCATTCTTCAAAAAAATAAGGGAAAATATTTTAAAATACGTGCAGCCAGAAAGAGGATGGAATTACGGGGAAATCCCGGCCAATACTGGGTACTTGACAGGTATGCTGGAGGAATACCTGGAAGCAGTCATAGTGTGGATGGGGGATAACAGACTGAGACTGAACCCAGATAAGATGGAGGTGACGCTTGTAGGGGGTAACGGATTGCAGGTAAAGAGGATTCCCATTAGCTTTTGGGTGTGGGTGTGTTCTCATTCTCCCTTTGAAGGAGAGCGTACATAATCTGGGCGTGCAACATGACCTGTCTTTGATTCTGGAAAATCAGGTGTCATTGGTGGTCAGGCCCACATTTTTTCATCTCTCCTGGATAGGAAATATCTGATAGAATTAACCTATGCACTGGTAATCTCCAGAATTGACTATTACAATGCCTTCTACAGAGGGCTACCCTTGAGGCTGATACAGAGACTTCAACAGTGCAAAATACGGCAGCCAGGCTGGTTGTGGGTATTGGTCGGTTTGACCATATCACTCAAGTACATACCTGTCAAGTATCCCATATTGGCTGGGATTTCCCGTAATTCAGCGCCGCTTTTTGTACTTTCCCACCCGGAGCCGCCGCCATCCTGTAATTTGATGGCGGGGGGGGGGGAGTAGTTACTGCACATCCCCTTCTGTGCAGAAGCCTTCTACGCATCATTTTTTATGATTATTATTCTGGTTTTTTTATACACATTTTATGATGTTGTATTGAATGTTCTATATATTGTAAGCCACCCTAAGTAGTGCTTTCATTGAAAGGTTGGAGAATAAATGTAAATAAAATAAAAAAATACATTTTCCAGCTGAGGAAAGTGTTGGGATTTCAGAGGGAGTAAGGCTCTCAAAAAAGCAAAGACGGAACTGTGAAACAGTTTTAGAAAACAAAAAGAGACCGCCCAATCTGAGAGTGAGAAGAGTCCATACTCCAGAATCCAGAACTGACTTGATTACTTTAACCTACCAACTGTTTACTGTACTGAATTGCATGTTTCAAAGGAGTATTTATTTCACTGCACAGAGAAAGCAGGTAGCCTGGTGACATAGTTGTCAGATTTGCAAGGGAACACAGGAAAGATGCCGTCTTAACAGCTCTTACACATAAGAATTCTATTGTGTGTCAGATTGCAAACATACAGCTTTAGCAAGATCTCTGTCTCTTTGCAATGCCACAAAAATATACCAGTCATTCATAAGCCTCTTACATAAAAAAATGAATGACATACAGATTGGGCCATTCAACAAAACATTTTAATCATGATTGAAAAAGAAACACTCTCAATTCACCTTCTGAGGCGTAAGATTACCTATTCTCTTTGAATATAATTCCTCCTACAGAAATTTGGCAGAAAAGGAATCTTTGCTGCTGCTTCCTGTGATGTGGAAAGGAAAAAGGAAAGCAAAACACAATTGTGTCCACCCCACACAGCAATAAGATGAGTCAACCTCTTTTCAAGATAAAATTTCTAGAAATAAGAGGGAGGGAAAATCTGAACATTTGCAAGAATTAGCTAGCAATAGTTACAAGTTTAAATATTAGAGATAAAGAAAATATGAAAACGATGTGTCAACCAAAAATACTACACATTTGGCAGCAAAAATTCCAATCACTTGCTAATTATATTAGGGGGGAAGTTAAACTGTTAAAAAAACAGCTATCAAAAACAAAAAATGGGAGAAATTACAAATTACATGGATGCTAAAATTAAATCTTTTAAAAGGATTTTTATTTCATACTACATTACATCCAACCCTATGAAGTTAAAACTAATGCACATCTTTAAATCAGTGAAGAACATAGATCTTCCTAGGTAAACCAATTAAATATGAGGAATTACAAAAATCAAATCAAAATGTAAAACCACACAAGACACCAGGTTTGGATTGGCTTTGATGGATGTTTGCATAAAATGTCTGAAGATCAGCTCTCACCTTTACTCCTTAACTTGTATTAGTCAATTATGAAAGGTTATTCAAAGCTCGTCTCATGGAATCTAACCAGAATAATACTAGTCAACAAACAGTACAAAGACCTCACAGAGTTTGCTTCATATCATCCAATTATACTACTCAGTCATTATGCTAAGTTATATACAGGTACATTAGCCAATAGATTGGGGAAACTTGCCACAACGTTTATTAAAGATCAGTTTGAGTTTATTTTAAAAAGACAATTTTCTGATCCCTCAGAAGGCTGTTCAACATGGTACATCATAGTTCAAAAATCAGTGGCCATAAAAATCAATGGCCATAAATATGGCATTACGTTGTTTGAAGACACCGAAGCTTTTGATAGCTTGGAATGTCCTTTAATTTAGAAAGAATATAAAGCCATTGAAATGAAAGATTCTTTTTTAAAAAATACGGTAGCAACTGTGCGACTAACAACAACAAAAATACATTATACAATAAACATCAAGCCATGGTGAGAACTAATAACATGGTCTCAGATCCTATAAATATTACTAGAGAGATGAAACAAGATTTCCTGCTTCTCTCATGATTCTTGTTTCTGCAGTTGACCCATTAACCAATATTACAGGACAGATCCTAATATTTAGAGAGTCCATTAAAGGGTAAAGATGTGTGAAAAACCTATTTGCAGATGACAAAGTCATTACAATATCGAAATAAGACTGTTCTCTTCTGTATGTTTTAAACATCCTTGAAGAAACTGGTCTTGCCTCAGGATAGAAGAATAACCCTAGCAAATCTAAGAGTTTGGTAATTAACATGTCTTCCACTGATAGTCAACATTTATCTGACCTAGCAGATTATTTCCACAGCCTGATCCTCAATTAAATACTTAAAAACCAGGGTCCTCTCTTACCTGACTTAATGAAGTGAATATCTTAAACTATAAACCATTGTTACATCTTCTTAAACAAAAACTCATACAATGGCAAAAACTGTGTCATTACAGGGTTACAAAGCAGCCATTAAAATGTGAATTCTAACTAGGTTAAATTATCTATACCTATAAAGCAGAGATGTGGGTATACGTGACCGGTATAGAAATTCACACCCCTTCACTGATCCCTCCCAAATCTGGCACACATGTACCTGCCATTTGGGAGCCCAGTGCCATCCAGGTCCCAGGGCCCAAGGTGGGTCGTGTGCCCCAACAACAATGAAAAAAGGTGTGTGCATGCTCGCAAGTCCTGGAGCTGAATGGTTGCACGCACAGAAAGAGAGGGCTCGTGCCCAGCAAATGGCCCAACAAACCATGACTAAGGGTGTGCACATGTAGGAACTGCACATGCGTGAGGCTCCATGTGTGAAAAACCTCAGAGGCACTCCGGCAGACCACGCGAAAGCCATGGTGAGCGCTCAGAGAGACCGTACCTGGCCTGGGGCTCCATGCCACCACACGGGGAGAACCCGCTCAGCCCCCCGACCCCCCATGCAACAAGGAGGCTGCAAGCATGTACGACCAGGGTGGACCCACACATGCGCAACCACTATGCAAGTGGCAGCACAGGCCACGCCACGACCACGGAACACCTCCCGGAAAGACCAGGTGGCTGCGGCTGCAGGAGGACAAGGCCGTGAGGGGAACAAACACCGGGAGCAGCAAGGCATGCCCAGCGCTGCCCACAGGATGCCGTGCCGGAAGCCATGGCCACAGGCTGCCGTGCCAGGAGCAACAATCACTGGAACTGGGTGACGCCCAAACCCCGCCTGCACCGGTAAGCACGCGACCTTGCACAGGTGGTTTTGTACCTGGGGAGGCAAGAAACGCCTGGTGCGCTTACCTTCTCCTCCAGGTCTGAGATGCCTGGCCCAGGTTTCCCCGTCTCTGACCCTGGCCATGGCCCGCGTTACCTGACCAGGTAGGGTCTCCCTCCTCCTCCTCTGCCATACAATCTCCAGCAAAGGCCTCCCAGCACGGGAACTATGCCGATGCTCCCACCGGCCATGGGTTTGGTGCCTCCACCGCTGGCCGGCACCCAGCCCCCCCCCCCCGACTGAGGCGGCCTGCCATGCTTGGAAAGGAGGTGTTGGCTGCAGAACGGGACAGGATGGCAAGACTGCCCTTGGCCCCACCTAACAAGGCCACCCACTTCAAGCTTCATTTACCTTACGACTGCCCTCCAGTGAAATACACCTCCCAGCAGGCCCTGCGCGTGACAGAGAGGGCCTGTGAGGAGATGTCATTTCCTAGAGTCCAGACACAAAGAGTAAAGGGGGCTGGGAAGATGCTGGATATCCAGACACAACTACATCACCCAGCAGCCTCTGCACCCACATTGCTGTGTGTCTGTGTCAGAGGGACCCCGGCAGACGGCCGCAAAGACCACCCCAATATCAGCGCCCAGGTAACGACCCCCGGGTGCAGCCGGGCACTTCTGCTAGTCTCTTTTAAATTCTGCCTATAGAGATATCAGATATGGCCTTTAAATACTGGCAAATTATATTTATAAATTTCACCTATCGCTCCAAGAAATCAAAATTATCTTATGCAGTGAATTTCCATAATCAAAAATTGGAGGATTGAGAATAGCAGATGTAAATGTATATTATGCAGCACTGCAGATAAAACAAATGTTTCATATAATTGGTTCCCATCCTCCCACATGGGCACAAAGGGAAATAAAATCTAGGGATTTGGAAAAACTGAAAAAGCATTTATTTATGCCTATAACATGTAGTTCTATAAACTGAGAATCAATTCATTCCTTAGAATGCAATAAAAATTTAGAAGGACTGGCAAAATAAATTTCCTGCTCCATCCCTATTGACCCCCTTATTTAGCTATCCTTTGTTTTATGATATATACATTTTTAATTGTGAAAATACTGTTATTTGCATCAATTAAGAGATCTGAATAAAAGGTCTGGTTGCAAATCAGGGGAGCAACTATTGAACCAAGCACGTACCTTCTCACCCTCCTGGAAGAAATTAGAAAAGATCATCAAATGTTAGGATGGGTCACTTGAGACCCTAGACACAGCAACAGCAGACGGAGGAGGAGGAAAAGGAAGAGGAGAAGGTGGCAGCAACGATGACAACGAAACCAATACCAAGAGTGAAAACTATACAATAAAGAAAGCTAACAGGGAAATTTTTGATTTGGTTAACACCCCAGACCACCAGCAGGACAACTGGATCACCATGAGTTGGGGTGATTTGACGACACATAACAATACCAATACTAGCTACATATTAAGTCTCAAAATGGTTTGGGAAAGCAATTTGGGGATGATTATATCTGATGAAAATCTATGGAACAAGGCTACATTCAGGTCCATCTCCTCCAAATTTAAGGGTCAGTGTATTAATCTTCTGCACAAATAGCATTTTACACTCCATTTAAGCTATATAAATAAAGATGTAATTTTGACCTGCTGGAGGAAATTTGGGAATATCACTATCTACTTTCACACGTAATGGACATACCCTCCAATCCAGCTGTTCTAGTCAAGGAAATGAAATTATTCACAAGGCAAAAAACTGTCAGGTTGCCAGATCTAGCTCTTCTGTCCTTGTTTTCAGGCAGTAATGAATAGCTAATACATTAAACAACTGGTTATCTTTTTCTGTATGGCAGCACATTTTGAAATTATCACAACCTGGAAGGGAATTTTTAATTTAACTTTACATGGATGGAGAAATAGAATATGGCTTATTGCCCTAACAAAGAAATGAACTCACCAGTTCAGATTACTTAAACAACCAAACTCCCAAGATGATTTTTTCAACAAATAGCTTCTTTTTATTTATTTTGTAAAAAAGAATAACAATACTTATTTTCTACCAGCCTTTCGTGTCAATCTGGTGTGATATTCTAGTCTGATAGACTGTAATGGTGTGAAGGTACTATATTAGATTATATATTTTTTGTGAAAGACCTGCAATATTATGTTGTTGTTTACATATTCTTTCAATAAAGTTAAAAACAAAAACAAAAAAATACATCATATATGGCCATAGGTCTGTTTATATCAACAGAACTTGCAAAGAAGCTGAGTCACCAAATCCTCATTGATTCAACAGGGCAACTGTAGTGCAGTTTGCTACACTAAGCAACAGGATTTCAAACATATGATAAATTTCATGAGCAATAGAAACAGAACAGTCACTCAAAATATACTATGTTATCAATTTGTAATAAATTAATAAAGTCCCTAAAAGGAGGGAATTCAGTGTGTGGAGTGGAAAGGTTTAAGTTCTTCAACACTTTGCCTCCAGGACAATGGAGAAAGATTCTGCACTCTGACTATAATGTCATTGCAGAAACAATCCTTGGTGTCTGGACTTATGAAGACTGCTTGCCTCAGAAGTCTTACGGGCAATGGTGGAAAGCAAAGGAGTGTGAGATGAGCAACCCAAATGGAACACTCACTGGCACCCTGAATCTCTGTCAGGTATTCTGACTTGAGCATGAGTATTCCATATGTTGTTAGACGGCAACTCTCAATGCCCCCAGCATTCCTTATAACTAGCTATGTGGTGGTGGTGGTGGTGGTGGCTGTTCAGTCGCACAGTCGATTCCGACCCTTTGGACCCATAGACCATTGCCCTCCAGGCACCTCTGTCCTCCATCATCATCCTCAACCCACCCAGCTCTGTGCCCATTGCATCTACAATACCATCTAGCCAACTCATCTTTGGCGACCCCCTTCTTCTTTTGCCCTCCACCTTTCCCAGCATCAAGGGTTTCTCAAGTGAATCCTCTCTTCTCATTTGATGTCCAAAGTACTTTAGCTTCATCTTTACTATTTGACCTTCTAAGGAGCAGTCAGGGTTGATTTCTTCTAAGATTGACCTATTTGTTCTCCTCACTGTCCAGGGGACTCTCAAAACTCTATGTGGGCAAGGGGATTATGGGAAGTGCAGTCCAATGGAGGACTGCTTTGCTCATCCTTACTGTAAGAAGGCATAGACATATGCCTTTGCTACAGTAAAGGGCAGAGTACTCCGCGTAGACAGAGTGACAACTCAGGAGACCTGGGTTCAAGTTCCCATGGTCATGGGAGGGTGGAAATGGTAAAGCCACTTATTAAATATCTTACTTGCATTGAAGAAACTTGTTAGGGACACTATAAACCAGATGGCACATAATTAAAGGTCTTCCTTGCTTGAAAGCCAGTCATATCCAACTCTAGGGGCGGTGCTCATCTCCATTTATAGGCAAAGAGCCAGTGCTGTCTGCATTTGCAGACATTTCTGTGGTCATGTGGCATGCATAGACTAGGTGCCAGAGTGCAGAGAATGCTGTTACCTATTTATCTACTTGCAATTTCTTGCTTTTGAACTGCTAGGTTGCCAGGAACTGGAGCAGATGACGGCAGCTCAATACATCATGGAACACTCGGGTCTCGAACTGCTGATCTGCCGACCATCTAGACATCAAGCCCAACATTTTAACCACTAAGCCATCACAGCCCCTGATGGCACATAACACACACACACACAATAAGGAGCCAGGTTCTCAGCACAAATAATGTGTCCCTGTCTTTACCACTATCTGTTAAGCAGGAAATTTAAACTCTTGTAAAATCTGTTTGGCTTTCATTTGTTAAGTAGAAGATTGTTATAGATAGGTTCATAAATGTAATCTATCCACATAACCATATGAGTATATACAGAAATATAGAAGATTAATCTGAGCCCAGGACAGGAAAGGAATCTCTTTTTGAAGCAGCCATCACTTTAAAGTGAAACACCCTTTCAAGGAAGGAATAGCTCTCCATAGTGATTACAATAAATTGCAGCATTTGTGTGCTTAGCAGTGGATTAATTTCTAGTGGATTTGCAGCCTACAAAGACAAGATGATGCAGAGTTAATAATTCCTTAGAATGTGTCTCCAAGAATACATACATAGCTAACAGAGGCATTAGATGAGAGGACTGATGGTTTCCTTTCACCACAGAAATGTCTTTTTCCCCCTTTCACTATGTGCATGCAGCGGTATTGCAATTATAATTAATTTAACTTTTACGGTAGATAGCAGAGCAAGACTGATGGAGAATGTGCTGGAATATATCTATGGAGGCATTTGTTCATATTAATGCCTCATGCCAAAATGCAACAAACCCCTTCCCGTATTGTGAAGAGGGAGGGTAGCATTGGAAGAGTCTGGGGCAACAGCCCAGGACAGAAGAGGGCCTAATAGCAGGTATCATGGTGGTCAGAATCTGGCCCCTACAGAATCCAGGGAAGTGGATGTGAGGGGATGGCTAAGACTCTGTTTCCTTCTACCTTTTGTGGCCTGGTTTTATACATGGGGGGGAAACAATGAAGTTGCAGCCTTCTATTCTTTTCCCATACCCTGCATTCAGCTCAGCTTTTTGAATGCTACTGTAGGCCTGATGTCCCCAAGCTGGCCAATTTCTGGTTCATCTGATTAGCTTGACTAGAGTTCTTGATTACCGAGGACCTCAGCCACAATGGCTTTTCCACACATTGAGCCTGTATTCATATTCTCATCGATATTGCCATCAAATCTTGCACTGTTGCTCTTGGACTCATCACAACTAGGAGAAAAAGGATAATGTCTACTTTTCATGTTATCTGTAGTTCCCTGATCTGTATATCTCTCTTTTGTAGCTTAATCAAACGGTCTGCCCTGCTGCACTCTCAAACACTTGGAAAGCTCCAAATACCTTCCTAACTACCAAACCACCCTAGCATGACCACCCATGAAAAGGATCCACAAACAGACCGGTCTAGAGCCTTGGTAGGGAACACAGCTTCCATCCAGATACAGCTCAGCAGGGACTGCTTGAGAAAAGGTGTTTACTGGTTATTGCTCTGGTTCTGAAATGTGCTATCAAGAAAGCAAAAGTGTCCAAAGAAGTTATACAGAGCGGATGGGTGTTCTGCTCAATGCCTGCTGCTCTAATCCAGGGGTGCCCAAACTACGGCTCTCGGGCCAGATCCAGCCCCCAACACCAATTCATCCAGCCCGCACTGCCCTCATCGCTCCTGGAAGCGGAAGTAAAACACACCCATCCAGGCGCGTTTTACTTCCACTTCTGGGAGCAACGAGGGCAGCGTGGACTGGATGAATTGGTGTCAGGAACCAGATCTGGCCCACAGGTCATAGTTTTGGCACCCCGGTTTAAGCAGAGAAAATGGCAGCTTAAAATCTATCTGATCCTGTTGCAAAACAGACTGCAAGGTGTGTTTTACTTCTGCTTCCGGTGGGAAGTACCATGTGACTGGCGCACTGAACCATGTGACTGGCCCACGGCCCAAAAACTTTGGGCACCCCTGCTCTCATCAGTCCTTAGCTATTGCCCTTCACTTCCTTCCTGAATACCTCCTTTCCCAAGCTGGGAAATAGCAACCCAAATGCAGCCTGGCATGGTTACATATGCTCCTTTCTTAAATCTTTCTTTACCTGTACGAAGACAAATAGAAATAAGAGCCACACCCAGTGCCATTCACTTCAGACTCAGCTATTCCTGGCACATGCTGGTGGCTCTGTGGAAGTTCCAGAGGTGATACTCCCTCTCCCTCTCCCCTTTTGCTCCATCCTTGCTCATCCTCTGCTGGACTTGTGCATAATCTGTAGACCTGCCAACAAGATGGCTCTCATTTCTTTTGCTGTGAAACAACCAAAGCTAGGGAACAAAGGAAAGCCATTGATTTCTACACATCAGTGATGGGACAAGAGCCAAGAAGCCTCTTAGCTTCAAAATTGATGGCACCAGCTGCACCTTTTGGCAAGGTCTTTAAGAACAGCAGTGTGTGTGTGTGAGAGAGAGAAAGAGAGAGTGAGAAAACCCATGTACCACAAAAATAC
Source organism: Bradypodion ventrale (assembly GCA_035047345.1). Taxonomy (NCBI): domain Eukaryota; kingdom Metazoa; phylum Chordata; class Lepidosauria; order Squamata; family Chamaeleonidae; genus Bradypodion; species Bradypodion ventrale. The sequence continues at coordinate 274,142,020 of JAWDJE010000002.1, forward strand.
AAATTCTGGCATCATACAATTATGCAAACCAACTTTGCTCCCATACTACCACTAAATACAACATGTTGATAAACTTATAATGCCAAGATTTGGAGGTATGGGGGTGGAGAGGAAAAGATAAATGGGAAGTGAACATGTATACATTAGACTTGAACCTACATTAGTTCTTTTTAATCTCATTTCTCTCAGTGTCTTAATACCTTTCATTTACCAGTGTGCTTTCAACATTAGCACGCAAAGTGTGTAGAAATCCCAAAAGTTTCTTTTTAAGGAATTCAGTGAACTCTGTAGAACCTGAACTATCTCATAATAAGCTTCCAAACCTTGGGAACCAAAGGAGCTAAATTTTGGGCAGATACTCTTTTATATATCTTATGGCTGCATAGATTGCACAAACCCTTTTGCTCCCTCAGCTTTGGGAGATTTCCCTGAACCACAGCCTATGGGGTTGTTTAAGAACTGGGCAGTTTTGAGAGCTTTAATCGTGTTGAGCTGCTCCAGGGGCCCACAGGTGCTCAGGCACCAATAGCGGAAATTTCCCCAGGCCACGCCCACTTGGCTGGTCACGCCCACCTCCCTACCCCAGGCCATGGCATAGGGAGGCCACGTGGGCATGGCCCACAGAGTTAGCCACGCCCATGGTGGGGTAGTAATTTTTTTTGCAGCGCATCACTGATTGCGTAGGAGGTTTTGTGGAGGGACATACAGATCAGGATGTGTGGGGAAAGCAGAGGAACACTTTCGATTGCCACATGGAAAGAGTCAGTTCAGCTCCAGAATAAATGTAAATGCAAGAACCAGAAAGGCAAACAAAAAACAAAAACTAGCAAACAATAACACCCATTAGTTGCCAAGTCAGTGTAGGCCATTATTCCCTCATTCTTCTCCCACCAGTAGAAATACTAATAAGCCACTACCTGACATTTAAGAGCATATTAAAAAAAATTCCTCACACTTTCAAGTTATTTTTCTGAGGAACCATCCGTCAGGAAATCCCATTGAGATGTCATTATTTTTCTATAAATTCCTAGATTTGTTTAGAAGTTAAAGTGGTTGTTCTTATTCGCTTTAATTTAAGTAGCCTAACACTTAGAGAAAGAGGCAAGAGTCATGCCATTTGCATTCCAATGCAAGCACACTTCACACTGATGGGTCATTGTTTAGATAACTTGCCAATTAGCAAGGCCAGTCTCTTGGATGCCACTCAAAGGAGACGCATCTTAGAGATGGGACAAAGTGATAAGGAACACCTGGGAATTTTAACAAACCAGATAATAGTCGAAACAATCATCTTTTAAAAGATCTTACATATTCTAAAGGTGGGAAGGGGAGCACCCCAAAATCCTGTAAAAAGACCCTCAAATTGGAGGTTGGGAAAAATGCCTTGTCCCGTGCTAATGGGAGGCTTTCTCATTCGAATCCATGATCCATTCAAGCCATGAATGGGGGCGAGCCAGCCCGCACAAAGCTATGCTTTAGTTATGTTAATTGCCTTATTACTTTGTTATTTTACTGAGTATGCAAACCAGTTTAGTTTAGAGTAGATTTTAGTTTACATATCTTGCATTTATTGGATCTTTGCTATGTTGCAATAAAGCTGCTACAAAGAAGCCCTTTCTAGCATTTTGCTCTTCAGAAAGGGAGTATCTCATGGAAGACTGATAAGAGTTGGAATGCTCTTCAAAGGGACTATTCTCTCTTGCCCATAACCTTGGGCTCACCAGAAACCTGAAAGGAGCCATAGTAACTTTCGTTTCCTTGACTTGGGGGGAAATGTCGTCAGCTTGGACGGTTTTGCCAGAAAGTTATCAATTTGTTAACCCCCGCGGGACTTTCCCAGAGTCAACCCTTCTTCACGGGATTGTGTGGTTGTGTTGAGGGAGGTGGCATTAATCTGGACTCTTAATTTGCTATTATAAACTGCTACCAGACTTCTGCTACATTGCAGGACTGCCATCTCCCTACTCATGAGACAGTATAACTGAAGACCGCACCGCCGGCAAAACGCCCAATCCACACACGGCCACGCTAGTAAAAGCAGCTTGAGGGGGCAAATAAAGGCCGAGGATTTTGACAAGGGTGCCATCGGTGGGATGCCGAACTTTTGACACCATCAAAGATTTTGAACTCTCTTGTTTTTAAAAGTATGTTTTTACTGTCAAGATGCTGAATCCCATGGCAAGATATACGCTTTGCACTTGCAGAGACAGCCTGTTGGAATGCATAATACAACTTTTAACCCTGGCTTTGGGTGACAACTGTAAGTCATTGAAATAAAATTAAAAAGAGGAGAAGTTCATTTCTGCACAACAGTGGAAAACCAAAGCCACCTGCACACAACTATCATGATCATATCACCACAAAGAGGTTCCACTGTACAACATGGTACAGTATAGCACAACACGCCATAGTAGAGAATAACACAGTAGAATTTGCAGTAGTGTGTAAGAAAAACATTAAAATGTAACTTCTGGAATTTGTTACAATAAGTGCTCACATAAACAGCTTCCTTTCCATGACTACTTTCCATCTAACAAGAAACCTCAAATATTGATATATACCTGTATATCCCAACGTGCACCTTCCATGAACAAGCCATGGATGCAGGCACCCTCCCGTGGTGGGCCGGTTAAATCTTCACGATTCCTCTTGGTCACATCACACTGTAGGGTCATTTTGTCCAATGGCCATTCATTTTTTCTGGCTGTGGACTGCATTATGGCTGTCAAGAAAGACTGAGGGTTGAAGAATCCTGCCAGCCACACTACAGATGGTAGCATGAAGTCCCCTGTCCATGTCTCCAACTCCTTGATACGGTTTAGAAGATCAGCAAACCAGCCACCCAGAACAGCCATGGATGGATAAGCCCTTCGGTTCCATGATTCAGGCACTGTGTCTAAGTAGATGGCATTCTGTAAGGTCTCCATATCACTAGTCATGGTTAATTCACCCTGGAAAAGTATACAAGAAAAAAGAGCACAAAATGCAAAACACTTAATCAAAATGTAGCAAATATGCACAGAAGCCATTTAGTCTTAAGACTGACAAGTGATCAAAAGCTTCCATGTTCAGATGCAAATAACAGTGGAAAGCAAAGGGCAATCAGCATTTGGGGAAAGTAAGGCCAGGCATTTGCTTTTAAAGATGCACACATAATTTTACATAATTCCTCCCCTTGCTTATTCTGACATGCATGCCTCATTCTCAAATAAAGGACAAGGAACCCAGGAAAAAAGGAAGTTGAATGCAAGTGTAAAAAGTGACCGTTAAGCTGAGAAAGAGAGACTTAGAGTTGGTGAGGAAATGGGCTTTAGGAAAAGGTCCAAGGGCTAGATTTAACTAATGGCATCCCTCCCTACCTCTTACACTGTAATAAAATTAATGTATATAGGAATGTATGTGCATATGGATTTATTTTGGGGTTTATACTCCCTTTTTCCTCACAAGATCTCAGGGCTACTAAATTTCTCAGCAACAAAGAAAAAAGAGCCTCTACCTTCAGGCCCAAGCCCAGTTCTTTCAATGACCGCTTAATTTCCTTAGTAAGAAAGTTCATCCGTTCACATTCCTGGAAAGCAACAACAATGTACGGAGTCCTCTCTTCCACCTTCGCCATCATCTCAGGAATGTTAAACTCGTCCGTGAGCTTCTCCAGGATGTCATCCAACACTGCCTTTACCTGCATTCCAAAGGGAGGCAAGAGATGGTTACTGAGAACTTTAGGCAGAAAAGATTAAGTGCCTTGGGAAGGTTGTATTATTACTGCTGAAAAAGAGATGAGGCAACCGAACCTGCTTCCTGTAAATCAGGTGGCCTCCAGAATCTTGAGGGCCGCACATATCCAGCCTTGAATCTTAGGGGACTACGCCTCCTAAACACACCCCACCCATTCAAAAAGTTTTTGCCCCCTTTGGAAAAAGGCTTACCTACCTGAAAATCCCTCTCATGCCCTCCAGTGACCAAATGTAAACAAAAATGGGTTGCTGGGTCCATAGAACCAGGAAAAGGTACCTCCCATGCCTTCTAAGGGGAACTTTCTCAACGAAACAGTACAGAAAAATTGGGACATAGGCAAGGGACCATGAAGGCCAGAGGGCGTCTGTTGCCCATCTCAGCCCCCTTAATGAATAATTAGCATCTACATCAGGGATTCTCGACCTGCGGTCTGTGGTGCCATTTCATTTGGGCCCCCCACTGCCTCCATCACACCCGGAACTGCCATGTGGTGGAGGAAGGGCAAAATGTCCATCTGGCCCTGAAGCTGTCTGAAGGAGTGTGACCCGGCCCCTGGCTTTAAAAGGTTGAGAACTCCTGATCTACATACTTGTAAGGGAAACAGTTTAGAAATCATCACATTTCATATGGCAGATTCCCCTCAACCAGCTTTTTTGGTCCCAATTGTCCCCTGTACCTTATTCTAAAAGTTGGGACATTTCAGTGAAAGGGATGAAACTATAAAATAAAAATCAAACAGAAGGGCATATTGTATTGCACTGTATATGAGCTATTTTATTAATGCAATATTGACCAGCGCAGGAGATTTTTTTATGAATGGAATTCTAATATGAAAACTATCAAGCATGAACAAGCAGCAGAGGAAACAAAATAAAACAAAATTGCCTGTTCCCAAGAGGTCGCTATAACAATATTCAGCAGAAGAGTCATCAGACTTTAGAAGTGCTCATACAGAGTGCCACATTAACATAAATTAAACTGTAAATGTTAAATTGAACTGATTCAGCCCCAGTCCGTCGCTCAATACATCAGGAAATATTCCCTTCATCTGTACAAACCTTGTCTCCCTTCATCACTCCTACCTGCCACCAATTAGATCTAGTAGCTACACACCAGACACATAGGAAGTCTATCAAATGCTTTCCTCCTTCCAGAATAAAAGTATGTTCCTTCGTAAACTAGTGATAGTTTCCTTTCTGCACCAAAATACAAGCATTCTCCCCATGCATTCTCATGGATGTCTCCATTTATGACTCATGGGGAAAGAGCGAAAACCTCAACATAGGCAAAAAGAAGAATTACTCCTGAGACTGACCTTGGTTAGTGTTAAGCCTTCTTTTGCTGTAGAGCGGACAAACAAAGCAATCATCAACAGTTCACTTTAAATAAAATTCGTCATAAATTTCAGGGTTCTCCTCCCAAGCTTGAATGGCAAACCCATTTTGAGAGACATGAGATGAATGTATGTGAATCAAACAAAATTTCTTTTTTTACCTCAAGCCAGAATTGATTTGACAGAAGATAGCAAAAGAGGTCATGTGTATAGGACTCTGAAGAGCTTTGCCATTTTAAAAATGAACAGTATCAGCTGTAAGACTGATAAGCTTCAACCATATAAATTCTATTTTTTAGGTATAAATAACATGAAATAATGGGTAGACCCCTGATCTTCCATGAATCACAAACAGAAAGGGTGACCATAAACAACTTCGTAATATCTTGCACCTTTTAAGGCGCCAAAGTTTTAATAAACAATTTTTCCCCTTAAAGGGTGGGCAGAGTGTGGCCCTATGGTTGCAAGTGGCTCTCAAGGGTATTTTTGCCACACCTGGCCTCATCAGACTCACCTGCCCCTCTCAAACTGCAAAAATGGCTTTCTCTAAGAAAACAAGCGAAGTGCTACTCCGAAAGCCTCTCCTTTAAAAAGCTACCTTCTAAATAGATTGCAGCATTTCCTTGTAGTGTTTAAAAAAATTTTTAAAAAAATATTGTTCAAAATGGGTTGTCAGCCTGATTTGAAAGAACTCAAGACAACTTGCACAGAAAGATTTTACCCAGGATATAAATCTTTGACAGATGGATACTGTAAGAAGGAAGGCCTCAGAGTTGATGTGAAGCTTCTACAATAGTGCTGGCTTGACCACTGGCCAGAGTAAAATACTCACCTTTGCCAGTCAAACAGGGCAGTGGAATGTTTGGGTCAATGGCAAAGCTGCTGCCACTCACTTGTCACGGCCCACACATGGTGCTGCTGATACCACTGCAGCTAGGCAGGAACACTTACAAGGAAGGGAGATGTGGATGGTGGTGGTGGTTGTGGTCATCTGTTGGCATGAGACTATGGGCCAGGGCACTGTGGAAGGGGCGGTCTCCCAGAGAGCCTTCTCACCCAAGATCTTGGCTTTGGGGAGGAAGCTGGCTGTATGGCAGCTACATTCAGAAGACAACCAAACAGCCTCTTGAAATTTAAAGCAAACTGTCCCCTCCATTGTTGCTGCCATCTTTCTCTTCCCCTCCTTCATCCCTGTTGTAAGTATGTCAGGACGGTGTCATCAGGGGGTGTGGGTGGCTTCTCCCATCTCAGGCATCAGGAAAGCTTGTGCTGCCACAACTACACAATGCACACAAACCAGTATGAATTCTGTGTTGGAGAGGCTCATTCCAGGCTTGAGACAGGAAAAAAAAGAGGCTGCCTTACACCAGGGCACTTCTCCATTCTTCTCTGCAGCAGCAAACCCCAAAAAGTTGGAGACCATCATCTGAATTAGCACCCTCTTTAATTTCCAACAACAAGCCAAGCTTATGCACATCATGAATTGCACCACCCTTCTGCTGGAGATTCTCCCACCATTATTTATGCTGAACGACAGAAGAGGTCACAAGTCACATATTTCTAGAGACAGTGATAATAACATTGTAGTTATTTGGACTAAAATGAAATCAAACATTGCAAAATCACTCGCATACTCATGGGTTTATTTCCAGAGTGTTCCCTCTCCTCACTCACCTTCTCTTCCCGGGTGACCCCTGTGCCTTCTCCAAGACTAGTATCACGAGGCTGCAGCTCCAAGACAGTACGGAAGAGCTTCTCTGAGGTTTGGGTCAAGAATCCAATCTCAGCATTGGGATGGAGTCCATACAGGTAGGGAGACTCAGCAGGCAGGGTTGTATCTATATACTGGGCAGGGAAATCATGGAGGACAAGGGTATCAATGGCTATAATTACGGACACCTAAGGACAACCTCCGGGTTGGAGAGATAGGCAGGATATCTCTCAATGCCATTTCCAGGGAATCCTAAGCAGGTGAAGGCATCTGCTTGTGAATACCCTGAAGCAAATGGTCAGCCACTCTGTGAGACAGAATGCTGGACTGGATGGGCTCCTGTGGCCTGTTCCAGCAAGGCTCTTCTTATGTTCTTAAATCATACCCTCAGCAAAGCATCAGGCATCCCACAGTTCTGTCAATCATCCAAAGTGCTACTGGGTGACAAAGAAGACAGAGCTGGAGCAAGCAAATATGCTCCATTAATTCTCTGTCCATCCCCAGCCAAACCAAAATTAGCCATTTATTACACTAAATCCCTGTTATGAATTTCTTTGACTCCAAGGGCTCCACTTCTTGGGTAGAAAACAGATAATTATGATCAGCGGTCATCAGTCATTTTAGAATCATTTTACTGAAACAAAGTCATCCTGTTGCCAGCATCTCCTCCTTCTTGTCCACAAAGATCAATGAGCGTGATAAATAACTATATAAGATCTGGAGGTTTCTCATCAGACCATATGAGGAATGGTGCCCCTAAGCACACTGAAAAGCAGCTGTACAAGTGCCTCTGTAAATCAATGACAGTGGTAATGACCAGCAGAATCTGAGACATTTCTTCTCAAAGACAGCCATTGGTGTCTTTAGTTGGGGGCCCTACTCCCTGGCACTGCAGTGGCTCAAGTGGCTAAGATGCTGACTGAAAGGCGGGCGGGAGATCAGCAGTTCGATTCCCAAGTACTGCAGGATGGAATGAGCTCCCGTCTTTGTCCCAGCTCCTGCCAACCTAGCAGTTCGAAAGCAAGAAATTGCAAGTAGATCAATAGGGACCACTTCAGTGGGAAGGTAACAGCGTTCTGTGCGCTCTCATGTCTAGTCATGCCTGCCACATGACCACAAAAACGTCTGCAGAAGCAGACATCACTGGCTCTTCGGCTTTGAAACAGAGATGAGCACTGAACCCTAGAGTCAGATACGACTGGCTTTCGAGCAAGGGAAACCTTCACCTTCACTCTCTGGCAGATGCATGTATGTTTGCAGCTTCCAAACCCTTTTGAATAAATTCATGAAACTTTCTACTAAGTTCATTCTGGCTGGAGAAACAAAAAATGCTCTTTCCATCCATGCCTTAAGCAGAGAAGATTGAGAACATCCGCCTAGAAACAAATGACTGGCTAGTAAACGCAACACATCCACATATTTGGTAATCACGTATTCCCTCACATGGGTGATATTAAAAAGAAATTCAAGCATGCCAAATTAAACTGCACATGACGGGTCTACCTGGTGATAGCTGTTATAGTCCATGTTGCCAGGGAGGGGAAATCCTGGAGCCAGCACGAATTCTCCCTCCATCATTTCAGGCTTGATGAACTCCTCCAAGTAGGTCTTGCAGAGCCGCCTGTCCCAATCATCTGTGATGTGTCCCCCATACATGATTTCTCCAAAGAGGTACCGCAGATCATCATAGGGAATCTGAATGACAGTCAGTAAAAGCTGGGGTGAGCAAGCTGCACAAGATTTTGCTTCACACCCGCAGGCAATTCATTAAGCACCCTTCCAAAGCTTTTGAGAGAGCATGAGTGGGAGGGTGTGGTTGCCACTTTATCATACTTGGTCTCTGGTCATCTCCTACAGGAAGTGACAGGGGACTGCATAAGCCTTTCTTTTTATCCCACGCATCTCTTCTTCCATTCCAAAGTCTCAGAAAATATTTTCATTTCACCAGCTCATATTTTCTGAACAACTGGATGTAATGTAGCAATTAAATTACTCTACTAAGCACACAGGAGACTCAGAGGAGCCCAGACTTCAGAACAGACTGTGCGTACGTGTGTTATGTATGGTGAGAAGAAGAGAGGAAGGATGGGAGAATTGCTGCTTAAAACAAATCTTTTCCCTAACTCTCTAGACAGAATATATTTATCTTGGCATCTCAACATTTCCAAATGTTTTTGCAATAACGTCACGATACAGACAGAAGCCAATCAGATACAGTATGGGCATTCGCAGTAGTAGGGATGTTTACATCTCCTTTCAAGAGTCACAATTGTAGAACATTTTTGTTCTACAATGTGAGTGAAGGTGGCACATATATAAGGCACATAAAACAAAACCAAAGCTTTTGTTGTTCAGTCGCACAGTCGATTCCAACCCTTTGCGACCCCATGGACCACTGCCCTCCAGGCACCTCTGTCCTCCACCATCCTCCTCAACCTGCCCAGCTCTGTGCCCATTGCATCTACAATACCATCCAGCCATCTCATTTTGGCCACCCCTTCTTCTTTTGCCCTCCACCTTTCCCAGCATCAAGGCTTTCTCAAGCGAGTCCTCTCTTCTCATTTGATGTCCAAAGTACTTAAGCTTCTTCTAAGATTGACCTATTTGTTCTCCTCGCTGTCCAGGGGACTCTGAAAACTCTCCTCTAACACCACATTTCAAAGGCATCTATCCTAGCTTTCCTAATGGTCCAGCTAGTGTTCTTTTAAGCTATTAAGTGCTTAGATACAAGTAGGCATGATTTTAGCACACAATGGGGCATAATGTGCAGCTCACCTTTGAACTAGCCTCCAAGTAATTGTACAGAACATTGACTGAAATGGTAAGGTCTCCAGTGTTAAAGGGATATGACCGATTCCATCCCTGTGGCCCAAATTTGCGTCTTTCTGCTACCACAGCATGGAAGTAGCAGAGGGCAAAGAGGATGCTCTTAAACTCATTTTCACGGCTACACATCTCCAGGGTGTCCTAAAAATCAAGAGAGATGATTGTTTTCTTAATGAACACAATGTTGGGTCCTCAGCAGGAGCTGGATTAATTGCAGATTATGCTCATAAATTACAGGGACATGACTGCCAATAACTGACATCGTAATGAGTCATACCCCTATCTCTTGTAAGACTATGCAAAGGTCAAAGGCAGTTTCCTGACCTTCGTAAACTTAGTTCCCAGTGATAGTTCATTTTTACCATACAGTAAAAGTTCATTTACTGTAGTTCATTTACACATACAGTAATGCAGATTGATAATTATTTTTAAGACAATTCTTCTACAATTTAATAGAAATATTAGCATCAATCCATATAATTAATGTTATCATTTATTTTGTATATTTCTTCCATATGCAAACGTGATGAAGAAATGTTATTTAGCAATAGCAATTACAGTAGAACCTCGGATAAAGTCCAAACTCTATTCCACAAGTTTGGACTTTATCCGATTTTGGACTTTATCCGAATCAAATGGGCGATGCATCGGATAACATCAAAAATGGACTTTATCCGAGGTTCCTGTACCAAATAACTGGGGTAATGTCCATTTTTAGAGGTTTTGGACTTTATGTGATGCATCACATGTGCATGAAATCTGTGACTTTATCCGAATCGGACATTATCCAAATCGGACTTTATCCGAGGTACCACTGTACATGGATACAGTATGTTGCCCCATAGTGCCTAGAGAAATGATGACAAATCTTGGCACTCCAGGCTTTCTGGAACTTCAATTCTCAGAAGCCCTGATCATCAGGAGTGCTGATCAGGGCTTCTGGGAATTGAAATCCAAGAACACCTGGAGTGCCAAGGTTGGCCATCACTGGCCTAGAGCACTCTCTGGTCAGTTCACAAGTTAAGTACCTTTTTGCCCCCAACAGGCTGGGTATTCATTTTACTGACCTCAAAGACTAAGACAACCTTGAAGATGTTTCCAGAATTGGTGTAGATGAGCAAACACTAAGGCTGTGCAACAAATTAAGAAAATTAGACCAATTTAGGTCAATTCAGATCAAAGTCCAATGTAGATCAGATTAGTTTGAATTGTCTTGAAATTTTTGCAACACAGGATCGGAAAAGGAAAGTGCTAAGATGGTACTGTATATGACATTTTAGACCCCACCTTTTTATTGTTGATTTCTGATAACATTGAATTCCCATTTCCTAGCCCAAGACAAGGTGAGTACTGGATTTGTGCCAAATAAGATTATTATGGCAGTTGGAAAGAGAGAAGAAAATGCTTTCCTAGTATTTTATTTCCATTTCCTAGCCCAAGGAGTAGAGTGTAATATATAATTATAGTGAGGCAATGAAAGACATAAAGATTAGGTATAGATATAGAAACGTATGATGAGATGAGTAGTATGATAATGATGGAAGAGAAAGGTAGATAATTAGGATTTGATAGGTTTACATGTAAATTTTGAAATCAGGATTATACTTTTGTTTGATCAAAGGCTGTGTAAAATATTGTTTGTAATACCAACCCTTTGCATTTTATCTTTCTATGGAAAGATAAACACTTTTTATACATCAAATATCTCCTAATTTTAATCAGTTATTACATAAATACTTGTATTAGCTGCTAGTCCACACAAACAAACAAAAAGGAGTGGGGTAAAATATATATTATGGTGACATCATTAAGAATTTGGAATCCAAAAACAAGGTTAAATAAAGATCTTCCACAGAGTAAAATGGAGGTTGAAGATGGGGCTGTGGTGACCCTCCTATGTGGAGTGAATTATACCCTGGGTAATGGTATCTGATTGGGTAGCAGTAGCATCGGATTTGAGCACAGGAATCCCTGCGTACTAGCAACAAGTGACAACCCAACTGAGGAAAGCCTAGGGATGTTACATGAAGTTATTTTGATTTAAAATTACCTGCTTGGTGTGGTTGCTTAATCCTTATAGAGTCTTAATGCACAAGCACCATATATATGAGTTATAGCTCAATGTTTACATTAAACCAAGAGTTAAAGGTTGGTAGCACAAGCCTACCAAGATTTATGTATGAAATCTATTAAGAACCATCCACTTTATATTTCATGTAATTATGCAAACAAACAAGCTGGGCATTAAGAGAATTTTGCAAGTGGAAAGCAAAAAAAGTGAACCTATTTGTCTAGAATATGGAACTTATTTGTCTAGAATATGGTAGAAATAATCCACACTAAAGGGGTTGCTTATCCATGGGGAAAACAAAAATGTTACAAATGCTTTAACTTCCAAATGCAAATTGATAGAAAGTGTGAAGATCTGGGTTTCTAAATGTAAGTTTTGATCTGGATCCAGATCAAGTCCAGATTGGTCCAAACTAAATCCAAACTTTGGCTGCCAAAGTCCCAAACCAAATCTGAAGATCCTTGCACAGGCTAGTAAGCACCATCTCACTCATTCTCTCTTTACCTGGATTACAGGCTGCAATCTAAAAAGCATTTTGGTAGTCCTGTCCTCTGTTTACGGCATGGCACAGTCTGAATTTCAGGTGACTGACTGAGGAAAGTATCTTCCTTACTATATCTGGCAATGATATATTCAGGGAAGTCAATCACTGAACAACAGAAAAAATGTTCTAAGCCTATAAACTCCAGATAATTTTTTTTAAAAGACTAATGCACTTTTAGCTCTTTATGATAAACTAACTGGGGGAGGGGAGGATCAGAAGGCCAATGAATAACAGCGTACATCAACCTACATACCAACCTTCTTTGGACATGTGCCCAAGAATGCCCAAGTGAGAAATGGGATGGGAGATTCCCCCACCACCACTCTCCAAAAATCCAGTAACATAAAGGTCTAAGACACAACTCTAGGACAAAGATGCTCTGTCCTTATTTGACAGTTTTCTCTAGCTGCAAACTCATTATGTTGAGGCAACACGCAACAATAATCTTTATTTAAAATGAATGTAGTAATAAGCTTTGTGACTCTACTGGAAAAAATGTATTTGCAAAAGTCTTGCATTGGCTGGAACAATAAATTAAAGCCACTGCCTTACTTATGGGGATAAGAGACATTTTGTAGTAGTCTATCTGTTTTGGAAACATTAATTATCTAATTTTCAGGATAGGAATCAGGGAATGTGGAAGATTGCACATTCAACCCTGACTCCTGGATGTTTGGGACTGCACACAGCATAGCAGTACAGGAGTACATTAGATTGAGTAAAGCCAAATCCAAGTCAAATCCTAAAATTTACCAAGCTAAGGATGGGTTTCTGGATACTGTACATTGGCTCTTTGCTAATATGACCATCTATCCAATCACTATAACGCTAAGAAACCTCCAGAGGATTGTGGACTAATACCTGGTTGAAGTTGTCCAGAGCTTTGTGGAGGTTGGCATGCATCCCTGTTGGAGGCTCATTCGTGATTTTGATGGAGTTCTCTAGGATGCCCTGTGGTATGATGTGGCCTTCAGGTGAAGGTGCAGGCTCTGCACTGATGAAGACGCGAAATTCACGGTGACTGCCTTCACTGTGCTGTTCTAGCTTTTTCTCCAGGGAACTCAGCCATTTGGCTACCAGGTGGATGTTCTAGCATGAGAAAAACTATTGTTATTGCCACTGGTTAACTCAGCAGTAGTGAACCATCGCTGAACAGACTCCTTCCAGGCAGTAAAAGCATTATGCTTTCTTCCAAAACAAACACCTTGCCTAGTAATTTTCAGCAATGTAATTCACTTCCAGAGACACTAGCTGCACGTTAAAGGATGTAGATTTTATACACTTTGAAATGCAAAATAATCAAGACAAATAACTAGCAATTAAGGAAACAGCTCAGAGTGTTTGTTTTCTTAGGGACAATGATATTCTATTTGTTAGAATAATTTACGGATGTTGAAGTAGCTTTATTTCTTCCAGACAAAACAAAGATCCCATTGACAACTGAAATAAAATTACTTGATTACTTTCAGTCAGATAATTCACCATTGAAATCTGAGCCAATTACCAGAAAATCGTATTTCACATCCTGCTCAACGGAGGTATCTACAAATGTGTAGGTCTGGCAATTTTCATAGAAATCACCCCATTTCAGACTTGCTGTGCATCTCATCTAGCCAAATGACAGCCACATCCTGTTCAAGATTTTACAAAAGCCCATAAAGAATGTAAGTTTTGAAATTTTATCCAGTTTATTCAGGCTATGAAAGCAAGGTTTCACCGGCAAGTAGCAGATATTAAGCAATTCCCTATTCAGGCAAGACTTGAATACAGATCTGGAAACTTTGGAAAACACGATATTGAGAAGATCTTCTTCAGCAAGCAATATTTACAAGAATTAACAGATCAAAGGGATATATTTAAAAGAGAGTCAACGAGATTAGGGTGTTTGCATCAATGAAAGCCCCTGAAAGTATGGGAAATGTTTTATTTTGGTAGGCTTTCATCACATGAAAGCTGAGATATCTGCATTCTTTCCACAGAAATCCATCATTGTGTACTGGCTTACAGAGACATGGTGAAAGTTTGTTTTTGGAGTGGATACATCAGACACAATGGTTCTTGAGACAAAAGACCCAAGAATAAAACACAAAACAATCTTGTCACCAGGGTACTTTAGTGTCACAACTTTTTCAGAATGGGAATCATTTTCAAACTTGACTCATGCCATGCTGGGCAGAGCAGGCTTTGGTAAAGAGACATGGCAGAGCTACTCTGTGAGTCAACAGGAAAGGAAAATAGTAGAGCCTGCCTACTCTTCAATCAATCTACAAACCTCCAATTTACTGCTTCTGCAAACATAAACCTTAATATCTGTGATTTGCTGCAGCCCACTACTAGCTATGAAACTTTTCCTTTGTGGCATGTCACTTGATTCATCTGTAATTCCCGTTAATCCATGCTTGATTGTGGACAGTGTTCTGTACAACCTGACAGAGACCCAAACTAACACTCACACATAATTTTACAAAAGCAACATTCATTTTAATGGAGTGGCAATGACAACTGCATTTCTTAATTTCTAAGTCTGTGGTTAGACACTTTAAAAACTCTACAGTTAACACAGGTGAGATTGATTTAAATATCAAAGTTCACACAACACACGTGTGGAAACTGGTTTACCTTTAAACCATTTATACACTGTAAGGGCTAACCTATATCAGTGATGGCCAACCTTGGCACTCCAGGTGTCCTTGGACTTCAATTACCAGAAGGCCAAGTCAGCACTATGGCAAATCAGAGCTTCTGGGAACTGAAGTTCAAGAACATCTGGAGTGCCAAGGTTTGCCATCACTGACCTATATAGTTCTGGCCAAGTGGGTAAATTTGAATAATTGGCCAGGGGTCATTTATTTTGCCACTGATACTTGTGGGCTGTCTCTATTGATCAGCTGATGATAATCTGCAGTGGCTAAGAGGTCTAACAAGTTCAACTCCAGTCACAAAGCAAAATCTCCACACCAGAACCCAAAAGCAGAGAAAACCTCTGGTTAATGCCCCAACTTCCATGAAGTGGACCAACTGAGATGCTCCTCCAGCCAAAATACCTCCCCTACACAAAGCACCTAAAAATCAATTTAAAAAGCAGCAAAGCAACCAACAATTAGAAAAGAGAAAACAACAGTGTCATTCATCCAACATAACAGAAACCTTGTAGGCCTGGGTAGCAAACCAGAAGAAAGGCACGGAAGCAGCCAGCTAGCAGTCCACATGTCCTGGCCCACACACACCACCTTACAGATACAGTAAAACCCCTACTTACGAAAAAAAAGTATGTTCTGTAGGCTTTTGCTTAAATCGGTTTTTTACGTAACTCAAACCAAACCCATAGGAAAAAGAATCTTTATGTAACTCGAAGCAAACCCAAAGGAAATTGTGTAAATCGGGACATGGTGTTAGCACAAAATCATTATGTAAGTAGGATTTTATATAATTTGAGGCATTTGTAAGTTGGGGTGTTACTGTACAAACAAAACAGCCCCAATAAATACTACCATACATATACCTTTAATAGAATAATAAATATGCAGTAAATTAGCCAAATAACTGTTTAAGAAGATTAATCAAAAGACACATGGAGAAATATAGCAAAATAAAAAGCACATTTACAACTCCACTTCCAACAGTCAAGAAAAAGCAAGCAAGCAAGCAAATAAAGACAAAAAAAAATTGCAACCAAAGCCCCCACCCCCAACTGAAACTTCTAGAACAGGGCAAACATGAAAGGATCCAAGATGGAAGGCAGCAGAAGCTCAACACAGTAACTCCAAGAAGGAATTACTCAGCAATGAGCTCTTCTCACTGGGTCCCAGACTTTTACAGGGTTATTGTTGTGTATGTAATTTTATGTTAATGTATTTAAACGTAAGTGATCCTCAATTTTGAGTTCTCCTCAGAAAGGAACTCTCGAGAGACTTGGGTTCGCGCCAGTTTCAGCAACCAATCAGATTGTTCCACGCGTCAATGTTTGACTCCCCAAAGGTGTATATAAGGCGTGGCTGTGCCCCTGTTCTGTGTGTCAATACCCGAATAAAATTGTGTTTGGCCCCATTATGCTGGCTGCTGCTTCTTGATTACTGAACAGCAAAGTTATCATTCCTGTTTCCTTCACCCCAGATGTTCTGACAGCCCTTGTGATGTTATCTGATGAAAACCCAGGACTATCCTGATAGCTTCTCTGTGTTCAGAAAATGACACCTAACACATGCAATTATCAAGAAGAACTTGACCAGTCTACCTAAGCCATTTTTACCACAACATGAAAAAGTTGACCCTTGTGAATTTTTCCATGATTATAATAAAATATTTGTCGTTTTGATTGCTACTGAGATGACAGTGGGCAAGCTGACTGTGGCCAAGGGATGAAAGGCCAGGGAAAATGTTCTGTCTAGCCATGACATTTGTACAGCCCTTTTCGTACAGCCACATAAGATCAAACTAGCTTACTTAAATGCTTGTATAATGAGGTGTTAGATCTTCAAATGACTATAATTTTTATATCTTCTGCCTTAATATCTTGTCACTAAGTCTACAAATTTTGCACATATTAACTGGGAGTAAATGCTATTGAAACAAGTGAAATTCACTTCCCTTTAATCATGCCCAGGATTGTACCATTACCCTATTATTTTCATAGGGACAGATACATAGCAATACTGCACTCCCCTATTCTGGTTCTTTTTCTCCTATTGCACTTGTGTTGCCAACAGTGATGTTTTTCCCCACCCAGATCTGATTAAGTGAGACATCCATGCTCAGGCTGGATCTGACTTACAGGATTTTCACCTCTGTGGCTGCTGAGAAAATCTTGCTTGTAATTGCCTTTTTAAGATTAAAAGCACCTTCCCATGCCCCCTCCCTTCACCTCCTTTCCTTGTTGCACATCTTGCTTCATTTGAGGCTTTGGAAACTTGCCATCTTCTAAACAGTGGCTGATCTCTTGGGCTGCCATGCTTATGTTTGTGATTATCAAAGTCCCTTACACTTTTTCAGCACAGATGTGGCTGTGATGTGATCTAGGCAAGAGGTGTGTGTGTGTGTGTATGTGTGCGCACGCACACACATACACACACCTGCACCTGCATGCATCCCCCCCTACACACCCTCACGTGTCGTTTTTGAAACTTAGAAAAAGTCATTTGTGCAGCAAGGGGGGGAGTGAGTGGGAGCAGAAACATATGTAAGAGTGATCCTGTCAGAAAAACAGATTGTACATAGCAATCAAAGCGACAAGGATGCAGCAGACTGGGAAAGGGCCCATAAGTGGATAGCAGGAATACAAAAACAGCGTGTAGGTGTCAGAATTTTCCTTAAGAAAACAGACTTCCAAACATTTTTAGCCTCACATTTTAGGAAGTAAAAAAATATAGGAGTTGCTATGGTAACTCCTAGACTAGTAATGCACAGACCAACAATTGATTTCATTGGATTCTCTCCCACTCCAGTTACAGCGGAGCCCGGAAAAGTTACTTTACTAGTCTATATTTCTCGGATCCCACAGCTTCCCTTACCAGTTCTTTGTAACAGCCCTGCCTCTTATTCTCTGTGTGTACCAGATCCATATGGTAATCAAAGTGCGCAATAGATACAAAGAGTGAGTTTCCAACCATACAAACAAAGTAATTAACCCTAAACAGTAAGAAACATCATGGTGATGATGATGTCTTTCTTTCTTTTTTTCTTTCCAGGCTTCAAGCCTATAAATGGCTAACAAAACTCAGGGCAAATATGCTGCGTATATATGTAAAAAATTAGGGTACAATCAGATGACAAGAATAATGTGTGTCTCATCACATCAGAAAGGGTGAGTTTTCCAGGAGCAACCTCTTGTAAAGCGATCCTTCTGTCCATCAGGCTCCAGCACAGCCTCAAAAAGTAGTAGTCCTATAGCTGAACCAAAAATATCATGTTTGAACATAAATTAGGGTCAGGCTGAGGCACTGTTGCCAATATATTTTGCGATTGATGGTAAATAGCTCACATCAGACCAGACCACAAATGGTTCAACATGCCCATAAATCACATCTTTAATCTGCCTAATCTGTAACCTGCATAATTCAAATCTGTCTGGCAAATAACTCAAGGTCACTTTAAAAGCAACTGGATTTCTTTTAGGGGGAAAAATGCACATGGCATCAGTATATGACAACCAGAAGTCTAATTTGGTGTCTTTGCAATTAAGAAACCTCCTTAACTCCCTATACCCCAACTTCTTAACATGTAATCCAATTATTTAACATGCAAGAAGGAAATCTCTTCCAAGCTTTTGCTCAGAGCACTGCCTTGATGGAGCAGCTCATTGTTATTTAATTTAGTACATGAACCCAGTTCAGTGAAGCAAGGATGTATGAAAATGAAAATGCAGTCAGGAATTCAATTAAGTCAATCACTGACTGAAGGTGGTGACATTCTGACTAATGGATAAAGACTGGTTAAATCAGGATGAACCACTGGCCAAATTATTTCACGTAAAGCTGATACCAATCAAGACTTTGCCTGCCTTGGTAGTAGTAACTACATTAGGCCTTAAAGAAAGTTTGATCAAAGGTTACCTGCAGCATGACAAGGATCATGGATATGGCATCATGGTGTCACACACTCCTCCCCCGAAATATAATCAGATATGCAAGAGTAACTATGGCAGCTTTCTCAAAAGTTCTTTGCAATGGGTGCTGAACCAAGCAACAGAAATGCAGAATACTGATGAGAATAAACATTGTAGCTGACTTAATTGAATTTCTAAGTGCTTTTTCAGGGCTTTTACCAGTCAGCAGCTGAAATGTTGTGGAAGGACAAGGGATGAACATTCAGCCACAAAACATTGTGAGAAATGATGCTTACAGACCATCATGGCAGTACTGACATATAGGGCCCGGAGCTGACAGGGGCCCTGCCGCCGGTGGCCATACTTTGTGTGTGTGTGTGTGTGTGTGTGTGTGTGTGTGTGTGTGTGTGTGTGTGTGTGTGTGCGTGCGTGTGTGTGTGTGTGTGTGTGTGTGTGTGTGTGTGTGTGTGGTGGTAGTGGTGGTGGGGCAATAGGATTGCTCAGTATGGGGCCCAGAAATTTCTGATGCCGGCCCTGGCTGCAAGATCTGTTTCACTAGGATTATTTCTGCACTTGGGAACATGAAAGGAGCTTCATTTGGGCGTCCCCTAAAAACCCTTTTAATCCAGAGTAATCTCTGACATGAAACTATTATTATTATATTTCTTTTCTTGCATTTTTTTTCTTGCTGCCTTTTATTTCCCTGCTTCTGCTGTGATGGAATTGGTGGTTTTATATTGATTGTTATTTTAGCAGTTTATCGTATTTCACTAAATGCTACTCTGGAGAGAGCTTTTTATACGGAAGATACAGCGCATAAATATATGTAATAAAGAATGATCAGCAGCAAGCTAACTTAGACCCAGAGGTGTGTTTTAGGAACCGATTTCAAGGGGAAATTGTGGAATGCTCCCCTACTCCGGCTAGGTGTACCCCTACACTGTCCCAGCCTAGCACTCTGGATTCTTTTATTGATGATGACCAATTTTGTTTAGAGTTGCCCTCCACTCTTAGTACACACAGGAGGGACCCTGAGTTGTCTTTATCGTCCATAGAATTAGAGTTTGGTTTAGAGCGATCCCCTGCTCCTCCATCTGACAAACAGGACTATAATTTGGGTTTACAATCCTCTCCCTCTAGTCAATCCCTCACTCCAGTCGGATCGCCCGTCCTACGAGCCCCTGAGCCGGCTCAGCCAAGCGTCTGACCCAGAAGGGAAACTAGACCGCCATCCTGGTTAAAGGATTTGGTTTTTACCTAGGGGGGAAGAATGTTATGTATGTTAACTGTGCTTAAACTGTCAAGGCGATTCAAATCGCCATATTCCTGTGCTTTCCTAAACTGTCAAACAGCGTCCCTGTTTGACAGCTACGAAATCTCCCCAGACAGCGTAATCTTGGCGAGATTTTGTTATGGTGCGCAAATTAGAATCTGACAGGAGCAGAATGTATCTTTTCTCATGTACCTATTCTCATGCAAATAAGTGGATCAAAAATGTGCACACTCAGTTAGCCAATGGGCTTTTGTTATTATTGTTACTGTTTATCGTGTATATAAGTCCGAGTTTTGCCCCATCCAAACCGTGTTCAAACCCCACTAATAAAGAGCTGAATTTTACTACTTCACTCGTCTGCTTCTTCATTCCTTGAACACTAAAGAATCCCTGCCCTAGAGTCAGATATGAATGGCTTTCAAGTAAGGGCAACCTTACAACACTGCCAGAGACAAAATCTAAGACCTACCATTTCTGAGTGTATTCTGCAGCCCTCATTTTAGAGTTTACTAGCATATTTTGCCCAGCAAGCCGGGCAGGTTTGGGTTGTGCAGCCCAGTAGAGGTGTGTGTGTGTTTATAGATAAATTGATACCACTTTGGTGTGAAGGTAAACAGTGTTCTGTGCACTCTGGTGTCTAATCATGCCTGCCACATGTCCACAGAAACAACTGCAGACGCAGACAGTGTAGGCACTATGGCTATAAATGAAGATGAGCACTGAACCCTAGAGTCAGATAAAACTGGCTTTCGAGCAAGAGCGACCTTTACCTTTACTAATAAAGGTATCACCCCATTCAACCCACTTAAGACCATTTATAAGGAGCGCACAGCCTTTTCCTTTTTAAAGAAAAATTCTGCTCCTCCTGGTCTCAATACCAAAGAAAGCACAGAACAAACTCTGAAACAAACTCAGAAATCCTGTGATCAGGTGTAATCCAGGTTTAAATCCATCAGTAATCACAACACCAACAGTGTATGTGGTACAGTACTTTCCGTCTCATTTGCCATCTCTGCTGAGACCACTGAGCTGGAAGAGAAACAAGGCTTGAAAGTGCACCAGTGATTAAATTATCCACACTTTGCAAAGAAGGACAACAGGGCACCGAGGAGCTGCCCATCCTCCTCCAATCTTAGCGCATAATTAGAGACAAGACAAGGAATTTATACACTATAAACTCAGCTATATAAATCTGGCCATAATACATTATGAAACAAATGAACTATTGTGTGTGTGTGGGGGGGACTGCCATTTAGGTGAGCCTTATTGGCAAGAGCAACCAAAAGCTCCTTGTAGCCACATATGCTTTGCACTGGATTCCTCAGACTGCTTCCTACTGGCAGAACTGGAGGAAATTGGGCAGGTTCCTGCTTTCAGAATGCGGGTGGTTGAGTTTTTCAAAAAGTACCAGACACTAAAGTCTAGGCTGAATGAAGCAATTACTGCAATTAAGCATTCTTTTGGACAAGATGACTCTGCCACACAGCAAAGCACTCTGGGAACCTGGCATGATATGAGCATCCAGTTTCCTGCATTACCATATGGGCTAGCTAGAAAAGACTGATTCCATATGTAGTCGGCAAATGGCCAGACATTCACAGGCACCAGGATAGATGCGTTTGCAGCCCTCTCTATTCTCAACTCCCTTGCAAAAGAATGAACATAAATCCTCATAGTTTTGTAACAGTGCTTAAGAGTAGAAGCTTTTAGTTTAGTTATTTTATCTTAGGATGTTTTTGTTTGGTTGGTTTATTTTTAATTTGTTGTGTGTTTTATTATGTTATTTTGATATTTGTATGTACAGCGGCCAGAATGGGAAATTTCCCAAATGGTGGTATAAAAATGCAATAAATAAATGAATAAGCTTTCCTACTGCTTCTTCTGATACTCTGTTTTTATGCTGTTTTTTTACAGGAATTGTGTTCATTGCAGTTTTGTTTCGATTGTATGATATTTATTGATATTCTGTATGTTTATTATATTTTGGTCTTGTTGTATCTTTAATTATGTTGGAAGCCGCCCTAAGTCAGCCTACAAGCTGAGTAGGGCGGGATACAAATTAAAAATCAAATCAAATCAAAATCTTTATACTTTTCGTCATCTGACCATGGGTGGTTGTTTTGACCAGGTTTAAGATATGCTACTTCTATTGGTGTAATTGTTGGG
Source organism: Bradypodion ventrale (assembly GCA_035047345.1). Classification (NCBI taxonomy): domain Eukaryota; kingdom Metazoa; phylum Chordata; class Lepidosauria; order Squamata; family Chamaeleonidae; genus Bradypodion; species Bradypodion ventrale. The sequence continues at coordinate 274,164,220 of JAWDJE010000002.1, forward strand.
TAGGCATCTGTTTGATCAAGAGTTGCAAGAAGTCGTTTCATTTTCCATTTTCAATCTTCACTTATTCTGAAGGTCAAAGTCGTAAGTTACATTTTCTAGGTATGTTGTTTCCTTGTGCAGGTGATTTACTAGGTCTTTGCAGTCATCTGGGTTTTAATAGGCCAAAAATAAATCACCTTCATAAGTCAAAAAACAGATCTATTCCTTGTTTTTGAACCTGCTGTAGGGACAAGGGTCAGCTTTGATTTGTTTAGAGCCTTATCGTATTAGTTTAGCTTTTCATTCCCTGCTTTCACGGTTTGTTTTAGTCCATAGATACTTTTCTACCAGTTGCATGCTAGCTTCTTCTTTCTAAGTATTTCAAACTGGAGTGAGTGGTTACTACAGGTAGATAATCTTCTTGTATCCATGATGCAGGAAGCTGTTTTTATATCTCGATGTACCATGTGCATTTTTCTGTTAGTTGCAACACATAGAAATTTTCTAATTGTAGGATGTTGACTATTGGAGTGAAGATGCAAGTCACCATCCCCAAATGGGAGTGCTGTACTGTATAAGGATGTAATCAGTGATGCACTGCAGCAGGTTCTGTCAGGTTCTGCAGAACTGGTAGCGGAAATTCCCCAGGCCACGCCCACTTGGTTTGCCATGCCCACCTCCACAGTCCATAATGCAGGATGTTTGGCCACACCCACATATTTGGCCCCACCCACAGAGTAGGTAGCAAAAAAATGCAGTGCATCACTGGATGTAATCTTCCCTTGAAAAATAGAACAGTCATTGTGTTGGTATGCCTTTAGTTCAGGATCTGGGACTTCCTCTATACTCTCTAGGTCTGCAGATGCCTCTGGATTTGCAGGAGCTTTCTGGCTGATACTCCTCACCTTCTAGTACTGCCATGCCTCTAACGTCCTCTCTGATTTTGGTGCTGTGAGCCAGGAACATTGCTTTCTCTCTTTTTTTTTCCTTCTCCTCCATTGGTTTGGTCTACTTGAAAGGGAACTCCTTCGGTTTGATGTAGGCTCCTCCCCCTCATCACAGCAAACTCCTCTCCTGATTGCAATTTCCTCTCTTCCAGGATAATTCGTTTGCTATCTGCTTGTCTACTAGTATTTCTCATTTAGTTGTGTTGTCTGGTTTGGACCTTTTCCAAGATATGAATGTAAGCACTTGGGGGAAAAACACCTTAAGGAAATTTTGCAACTTCAGGTATACATCTTGTTATTTCTATGAATGTACAGTTCTTCTTCTGTACAATGCCATTCAGCTATGAGTTGTAACATACTCTGGTTTGATTTTTCATTCTTTGCACACAGAGATTGTCTTGTCCTAAAGATGTGCTCCTCTACATTGTCTATATAAAACATCTGTGGCTTTTGTTGGAATTTTTTAGTTAACGCCGCAACGTATTTTGCATGTTTGAGTATTTTATTTTTCTCCTTTAAAAGACATAACTGTTCATTTTGACAAATTATCAACAAAACTAAATTGGTACTTTGTTATGATACTACTGACATTGGATCATAAACAGTGATGCACTGCAGCAGGTTCTGTCAGGTTCTGCAGAACTGGTAGTAGAAATTCCCCCAGGCCACACCCACTTGGTTGACCATGCCCACCTCCATAGCCCATAATGCAGGATGTTTGGCCATGTCCACAAATTTGGCCCCGCCCACAGATTTGGCGAGCCCACAGAGTAGGTAGTAAAAAAAATTTGCAGTGCATCACTGATCACAAATATCACTGCACATCAACTCTAGGGAGTATCTAGAGTTCTTACATTCTGCTTTGGAAAGGCGGATCTAATACCTCAAGTTCACTGCAGCCTGCACTCTAGTCATGCCCTTGGCAAACTATTGTTTTTGGAGATGTTTTCATTTAGAAATGTCTTTGCAACTAAATCTGTGATGCCACAGGTGCATGCATTTATTTCTGGTAGAGCATTGGCTCATTCATTTCTACATTGCAGTTCATATATGCCTTCTGTTTTGGAGTCTACAGAATGAATTTCTTTAAATATTATCATTCCTTGAGTTCCTTCAAATTCCATTTTATGCCTTCTACCTATAACTTGACTCAATGAAATAAGGCCATTTTACTCAGGTACATAAAACATATCAGCAAACATATCTTTTGAACCATTCAGTGATACAAAAATCAAAATTTCTTTGCCAACTCCTTCTATTTCTAGTTAATAGATCACCTAGGATAGATGGGATACCAATATAACTATTTCAAGTCACAGAAACTGAATTTGTCAACATCCTAACAAGAATATGCCAAAAATACAAAAAGCAACACTAATACTGTTGTGTCCAAGCGTTATTTGTTATAACCACTTTGAGCGCCATAAAGTCTACAGCGAAATTGTGCGCTTTTTGAAAAGGCGCAATTTTCAAATGCCTGTCAAAATAGCTGTTTCGTCAGTACAAACTTTCCCGCTTCTCTGGAAGCCCGCTGAAAATGTATCAACCTGTGTAACTGCCATTCTCACTGTATATAAGCTTGCCACCTTGTACATGTTCCCCAGTCCAGTACTATGAGCTGAATAACAAATCACTTGTGTTTGACCCACTCCTGCTGGTCAGTGTACTTCTTAAGCGCCGGACTCAACAATGACCCACTACTTAGAATCATTCAATATACATTCCAATTCCCAAGAAAGGATATGTGAAGGAATACAGTAACTATAGAACCATTGTTCTAATTTCCCATGCAAGCAAAGTGATGTTCAAGGTGCACCTTAGTTCTGCCCCTTCCACAAACTGCTCCCCTTTGTTCTCTGGCCCATCCATCTTGTCAATGACCAAAATATTTTGCCTATGTTAATGAACCTTCCAAGCAAGTGCTATCTATAACGGATGCTTTAATGGTTGCCTAACAAGGATCACTGCATTATTTTCCCTTTTTGTGATTGTTCCCACAATGGTTCAATTCAGCACCAATACAGTCAGATATTTATGCAACACTTGCATTTAATAGGGTTTTTAGCATAAATGATCAACTAGTTATTACTGGATACATTTTTATTCAGCAAATTTTAGAGCTATCCTATTGAAAAATCCCAATATTATCTTTAAATAAAACAGTTCCTCATTTTACTTTCAGTGATCAAGGGTGTTGCCAATTTGAATGTGCAATTTTGTTCAAATTACATGTGCAATTTTCACACCACATGATGGGGGAAAAGTACTTAGCATCTCAGTCTAGTGTTGGAGATACCTGAAAGAGGTTAATGAATACTCACAGTGCTGAGATTATAGGATAAAAGTAAAGATCCCCTTGCTCGAAAGCCAGTCGTATCCAACTCTAGGGTTCAGTGTTCACCTGTTTATAGCCAAAGAGCCTACAGACGTTTCCGTGGACATGTGGCAAGCATGACTAAACACTGGAATGCATAGAACACTGTTTTACCTTCCCACCAAAGTGGTACCTATTTACCTACTTGCAATTTCTTGCTTTTGAACTGCTAGGTTGGCAGGAGGTGGAACAAATGGTGGGAGCTCATTCCGTTGTGCAGCACTCAGGTCTTGAACTGCTGACTTGCCAACCTTCCAGGTATCAAGTTTGGCATCTTAACCACTAAGCTACCGCAGTCCCCGCAATTATAGATTTGAATAAAAACTCAGGAGCAATGAGATTCTATCCCATCCTTATCAGAGGGTTGCCTTTTTCCTCATAGTGGAAGTCACAACATAATGTTTTCATGCAATCACCTGACCCAACATGTGTTGTATCAAAAGGATTAAGGAATTCAACTATATATTAAAAATATAGATACAGTTAACTGGAAATTCCAGGACAGAGGCTAGGATAGGTTTAAAACAATGAGCTAACATTGAGTCTTCTTTATGTTTACGTTAAAAAAGCCCCATTCTGTTCACTGGAATCCTAGGATAGTGGTGATAGGATAAGGAGCAAACCGAACATGAACGGCAATGCTGCAACAGCTCTTCATATACACTGTACAATGGATGCATTTGGGCGGGAAACAATATGATTGGTTAGGAGAAGAGTGGGGTGATTGTGGGGTTACCGGACCTGAGTGAAGACTTCGTGTGTCTTGTTAGAAAGGGCGGGAACGCAAGTCCTGCAATAATTCAGTACCAAGAAGAAGACAAAATGGAGGATCACCCCGATCCCATAATAACAATTACACAATGTTACAGTAATAATTAAAGTTACACACACAACAGGTACAGAATTTAGAGTCATATAAGCATATAATCTATCCCCCACTTCCACCTCTCTCACTGCAACACATACATACCAACACTATAGGATATATTTAATTATAGAAAACCATTGAGACCCAGTGGATCTGAACTGCTAACTGGTACCTCTACTAGTCAAAATGTGAACATGCATTAAGCGCTTGGAGGCAAACCAATAGTAGAAAATCCACCCAAGAGTACACACAACAGGGATTATAAATTCTAAAAATCCTTCAACTTGCTCTGACTGCATCAAAAAGAGAAATCATCACAGGGTTCGATCTCATGGTCGTTGCTCTTTCTGTGTTAGCTAACAGTCACCCAATTTACAAACTATAAATAGGGGCTGATAATTGCAAAACAATACAGATTTCATTGAGAAGCAACTTATTATACTGCCAGTCTATCTCCACCCATTTAACTCTCAGTCAGTGTTGATTTCAGTTCCCAACTCACGGGCAGCTGGTAATTTTCCTAAAAGTAAAATAAAAAGAGAGAGTACCTGCAAGATAACCCAATGTCCCTCGGCTGCAGCAAGATCTAATGCTTCTTCTGCCACTATCTCTTGCCCTTGCCCAAGTGAGACGTTATGGAAATTCCTGTTGTTGAATGTGTAGCCAAGTTTCTTCCCTGAAAGAAAAGCATCAACTTTTCAACACAGAGCAACAAACAGAATCTCATCCTCATTCAAATGTCATTGGCAATGGAATGCCATGGCAGAAAGGAACTACAACTACAATGACAGCACTGGTCACTCCACATGATGATCTCCTAAGAAAGGATGACACAAAACTTAGGTAAGTAAGTAAGTAGGTAGGTAGGTAAGTAAGTAAGTGCCTCTTGTAAAATAACACAATTTCCAACTTTTTCTATATGTAGATTTTAGCCTTTAATTCTTCAATGTACTATCCCTATGGAAATCTTTAAAAATAATAATCATGCTTTTAATTATATTAAATATATCCTCCTGGATAAATTAAATATGCATGGAACCACATATTCCAAAAGAGAATTGATAACTTGTTAATGTGTTGTCAAGTCTCCTTTAAGTTACAGTACCCCCTATGAATGAGAGATATCCAAAATGTTCTCCTCTCAACATGAAGGATTGTCTATAATTATAGATGTGAAATGTGCCCGTTTCTTCCTATTATGTTGAAGATACCAACATAAGATACTTGTTTACCAAACTTTCAAAAATGAAGGAAATTGTTCTAAAAGTGTCATTGTCCTGACATCTTGTGTAGGCTTTTCAACGTTGTATAAGACCATGATGTAAACGAACTATCCAATAAGGCATCCTTAACAAGAATCTTATGAGAGACACACTATCTGAAACATCTGTGTTTGAAAGTACTGTCAAAGAATAGAAGCCATCCTGTTCCGCAACCAAGCTTCCTGAAAGCTCTTTAGAACCTCTGCCAAGCAGCCCGTTCTAAAAAGGATGTAAGCTAATTGATGTCTGCTACACTACACTAGTGCTTCTGTCTTTACCTTGCTTTTCTTTTGAATATCCCTCCTACTCCATACAAGTCTTGTTGGAGCTCTTGATGCCTCTAGTGTGAAACCTGACTATAAGAAAGACTCTGCTGCATTAATGTTCTCAGATTCCCAGTGCTGATTATTTTCTTCCCCTCTGTGGAGGCTTCTAAATGCCACAAAAGGCAACTCTGCAAAGACTATGTGCAAAAAAGAGAATAGATTAGCACTGTGTACACTGCGTATGAATTGCAATCACAGCTATGCAATTCCAATTTTTCCATTTGAAATGCCCTGGACACAGTGATGGGCATGCTACTGGACAGCAACAACAGCTAGGCTTATTAGCACAAGAGGTAGTCTTTGTGAAAACATCCAAAACGAGGGAAGGATTCTTCGTGAATTACACATTCACAAAGGCACAAAGGCACTGCATGGCCTTCTGTTAAATAGCCATAGTCAAAAGATCTCATTTAGTACTGTGGCCAGCATGAATTTCTGGTTGTACTGATGCAAAGGCGAAGAACATGGATCATGTCACTGGTGCACAGAAGCTGTGACAACACAATCAAATGTGAATTAGATTCCCTAGGTTTTTAAAGACAAAAAGCTAAATGAAAAATGAGTCCACACATCAAAATCAAACTTTGAAGTTTGGATCTACATTCATCTAGAAAGAAAAAATAAAATAAAATGAAGTGGGAATGAGCCAGGGGGTCTTTGTACACACGAACACAGACAACTGCATTGATGTGTGAGACAAACCTATTTGTATGCTCAGCATTATGATTTGCATATGCTAATATCTAGGGCATACTATTGGTATGAGCACTTGGCACAGAAACTGTGATTTCCCTCAAAGGCACTCAAATTGTAAGTCGCATAAATGAGATAAAATGAAAGATAGAGCAAAGGATTACAATAGGCATGTTATAAATATGAGACTGAAATTATGTGTATGTATTGCATTTTTAGGGGTATCACAGGATTGCTGATTAAAATCATACTGTGTAAGCCCTTTAACACAAAAGTGGCTCCTTGATAAAAGCCATGCATAATCAGGGACAACAACCAGTGGTGGGCATCAGCAGGTTCGCCCCAGTTTGCCAGAACCGTAGCAGAAATTCTGGCTGGTCCCGCCCATCCAAGTTTTGAAATAAAGTAGTCCTACTTCGGGTGCAACGCAGGGCTTTTCCCCAGGCAAAGCCCACCATACCATGCCCACAGAATAGGTACTACAAAAAATTTGGAGCCCACCACCGACAACAACTAATCTAGCAGTCTATATTTCTTAGAGATGGAGCCAGATTGTGAAGCAGGAAGGCTGAACCCTTGCTTGAAATCAGGTGGGGCACAAGGATCCTTCTTGTGGCCCTTCAGATCAGCCTATGCTGGAAAATGAATTGGACATACTGATAGCATGATTTGAAGGGCATTTTCTCCCAGGGGCACTTGTACTGGCCTAAAATACAGCATTTTACACACCAGATATGATAATATTTTATATTCTTCCTTATATGAAGGGAAACTCACAGGTAGGTATATAAACCGAAAGTAAGCTTATTGGATTTCTGAGAGGAAGCGGAGGGGGGGAATAGACCTGAACAATGTCCTTATTCCTGTGAAATGGCTTGATCCAGGCTTCATAATATTCATATTGAGCCACACAGATTGGCCTTTCATTAGTGAGTTTATTCTAAGCATAACTGAACCTGGATGCTACCCCACTGCCCTACAAACTCTTGTTTCCTCAAAACTGCACCTTTGCACTACTTGGTGCCATTCGATCATCCCCTGAGAGTCATTAGAAAAGATGGGCTGCTAAGGGATTGTAGGGAGGGGAGAGGACACACAGCACAGTAATTATCTGTAAGATAAGAAGGTCTGACAAAGAGCCAATCTTTTAAAAAGCCTTTTTCTTTTTGATTGTTCCATGAGAAATAACAGCAGGGAGGATGAAGGTGCTTGGGGGCGGGAGGCAGAGTGGTAGGGTTAAAATGCATAAAGTGTAAATAAAGTGCAAGATGTTAACTTTTATAGAAGGGTTGCTCATTGCATCTTCCCAGATTTTGGCCCTCCAATGATCCCATTCTACAGTTAAGAAAAGCTGTTCAAGCCTGCTTCAGCTACATAGTACATGGCCAAAACAAGCTCACCCTGACTACTGTCCAGAGGAGGCATAGTCCCAAAAGCAAGGATTGTCCCTGGCTGGGATGAGCAGAGAAAGCTTATTTCCTGCTAAACTAAGCACACCATATTGACACTTTATTTGCCTGATGCAATTAATTTACCATGTTTCTCTACATCCTTCAGCGGATCAACTCCAGGCGAAAGAATAAAGAACATTGGGGTAGCAGGTCCTGACTCCTCAAATGATGTTGCAAAATCCAGAGATCTTCCTGCCACGTATTGACTCCCAAGCTTTTCTTCCACAAAAGCTCTGTTGGGAAAAATTACTGAATGTATTAATGTTCTGTTCAGGAAGCATAATGCACTCAGAAAGTAAAACATGCTGTTTAATTTAATCAAAACTGCCATTCTGTATGGTCTGAGGATCAATTACCATACACTAAGACAAGGATGCCCAAACTATGGCCCAGGGGCCAGATCCGGCCCCTGATGCCAATTCATCCAGCCCACGAAGCCTTCGTTGCTCCCAGAAGTGACACATTTTACTTCCGCTTCCAGGAGCGATGAGGGCTATGCAGGCCGGATGAATTGGCATCAGAGGACGGATCTGGCCCCAAAGCCATAGTGACCAGGCCACTGAACCATGTGACTGGCCCACAGCCCAAAATGTTTGGGCACCCTTGCACTAAGAGGTCAGAGTTTGCTGCTCAGAGTCCGCTGTACAAAGTTTGAGGCTAGAAATTTATAAAGAGGAGTGGAAGAAGAAACGCCTATCAACATGATTAAGTCAGCAAGCCATGTTAGTTCCCAGGGCCTAAGGCTTCAGGAAAACTGGTTGTTGGCTTGGGTTGTTGGCTTAACTAATTGGATTGCCTGTCCTTAATGTAGATGCAATCCTTTGGGAGCTATAGATTTTGAGAAGACCTAACTTACAAACTTCAGATAACAGTGAAAAATCTATATTTTAGACTAGAGATATTTATGGTTTTAATAAGAGACCTTAATATTACCAAAACCAATGATAACAAAATTATACTGCTTATTACTACAAAACTAGCCAAATAACTACAGCTATTAAATCCTCAGATGCATTTGGCAGAAGCTACAGAATCTTCACAAAGACAAAATCACTGAGGAACACCAAGAACTAACTACATAATTGCGGAGAAAGACTTTATGCCATAATAAACTATCTGCTGTCTAAAGTATAATAATCCTTCTTGGCGGAAGAGATTATGAAGACTACTTATGTGCGGAAAAGAAACAAAACTTGCAACCTGCAGAGGTGAACTGCCATTGCCCCCTATACTGTACACGTTGCCATCAAAGAACCCGCAACTGCTCTGAAGTGAACATACTTAGGGAACTGGACAAGAACATTGTGAAGGAAAGATGCTGCTCAAACTTTTATATTACTAACATCCTGTTCCTCTTTGTTCTGATCCATCAACTTTTTAAAAACTTCAACCACGTAATGCATCTCCTACCTCATTATGCATGCAGGAAGCAACAGGTGTGTATTTTGCCCCAACGTGCATCACTCTGCACTTACTAGTGTTGAAGCTCATTTGCCACTGTTTTGCCCACTCCCCCAGTGTCAAGAGATCCCTCTGGAGCTCCTCACAGTCTCTCACAGTTTTCACTACCCTGTATAATTTAGTGTCATCAGCAAATTTGGCTACCTTGCTATTTACTCCTACTTCTAGATCATGTATGAAGAGGTTGAAAAGTAGGGGTCCCAGTACTGAACCTTGGGGAACCCCATTCTTTACTTCCCTCCACTTGGAGAAGTGTCCATTTAGTGCTACCCTCTGTTTCCTGTCCCTTAATTCCATGTCTGGCAAGTTTATTCAAGAGTCTTTGGTGTGGGACCTTGTCAAAAGCCTTCTGAAAGTCCAAATAAACAATGTCAACTGGATCCCCTTATCCACATGCTTGTTGACACTCTCGAAAAATTCCAACAGATTAGTGAGGCATGATTTGTCCTTGCAAAAGCCATGTTGGCTCTCCTTTAGCAGCACCTTCTCTTCTATATGCCTATTAATTCTATCTTTTAGGATGGTCTACATCACTTTACCTGGGACACATGTCAAACTGACTAGTCAGTAATTTTCTGGACCATCCCTGGATCCTTTTTTGAAAATTGGTGTTACATTCGCTACCTTCCAGTCATCAGGCACAAAGCCTGATTTGAGGGAAAGATTATATATTTTGGCTAGGAGATCAGGAATTTCATCTTTAAGTTCCCTGAGAACTCGTGGATGGATGCCATCTGGTCCTGGTGATTTGTTAGTGTTTAGTTTAACAAGACATGCAAGGACCTCCTCCCTGGTTATTTCTATCTGGCTTAATTCTTCAGTTTCCCTCCCTACGAAGATAGGCTCTGTTTTGGGCATGTGGTCTCTGTCTTCTTCAGTGAATACTGAAGTCCGGGACTTCAATCTTCTTCCTAACAACCTGAATTTGGCTTCCAGGACTGACTGGTTGGCCTTCCCAACATCATTGGTACCAGCTGGTTCCTTTCCAGTTCTCTCTAACACTTATTCTGCTGAGTTGGGAGTTAAGTAATAGATAATCTCTTGGAATAAAACAGTTTGAACATGGCCAGGTTAGGCAACCAAGTACCCTCATCTACCCCAACCACCAGGTAAGGGGTTACAGGTTGCATTCCACAATATCTGGACAGCACCAGCTTGACTAAATTTAGGGTAACATTGACACTTTGTGATTTATGAGTGCAGTTGTTTTCCTGATGGGATGATGCATGCCAGGAGTTCTCAACCTTTTTAAGCAAGGGGCCGGGTCACATTCCCTCAGACAGCTACGGGGGCCAAACAGCCTTTTTGCCCTTCCATCCTTTACTGGTGTGGTGGAGGCGGGGGGGCACATGAAATGTGGCCCATGGGCCGCAGGTTGAGAATCCCTGATGTAAGCTAATGGCCCATGGACATTATCAAATGTCACTTACTAAAAAAAATATGATGTTTGAATACCAAACAAGTCCTGATGGAGGGAAAGACCTTTTGCTTTTCTGGAAGTATTTTTACCAGCTATTCTTACATGCTTGTCTGAAGTTCACATTTAGCTCAGTCTTCTTCACTAAATAACTTATAACTACACCAATAACCAGCTTCAACTACATTTACTACTTTCTTCCTGTAGGAACAAATAATGAATGCCACTAGATACCCTTTTAAGTAGAGACTCAGAGAACTAACAGGCACAATCCACTAGCTAAAATGGCAATAAATTACGGAGGTTGTTTCTGCCAAGATGGATTATTCTTAAAACCTGAGCTGTGGAGAAGTGGGGCAAGCAGGTGTCTTGCACTAAGTTCTGCTAGAATCTCTGAAGCTATCAAACATGTAGAAACCAACTGCTGCCATTCTTCTCCTTGGATGGGTTGTACTTTTAGAAATTTCTTTATGTTCTTGAAGAAGCAACAATGTCTAATGAATACAGCCCCCTCTTAAGAGAACAAGAGAATGGAAAGGGTGTTGTCTAAGTAACAGGCAAGGAGAGAAACAAATTATAATGACAGCTCAGAATTTAGGATGAACGTGAAAACGTGGTACTGTATCCCATTTTTGCTCAAAGGGAGTCACATATAGAGGGCCACATATGCAATTTCAGAATATAAAAAATGAAAATTAAAAACAGTCATAAAAGCCATAACATACAATAGTGAAGTACAGTAAAACCCCTACTTACGAAAAAAATGTTCTGTAGGCTTTTGCTTAAATCGTTTTTTTATGTAACTCGAAGCAAACCCATAGGAAAAAATATTTTATGTAACTCGAAGCATACCCATAGGAAAAAGAATTTTTATGTAACTCGAAGCAAACCCATAGGAAATTATGTAAATCGGGACATGGTTTTAGCATAAAATCATTATGTAAGTTGAATTTTATATAACTCGGGGCATTTGTAAGTCAGGGTTTTACTGTAATTGCAGTTGTGATTTAACTAATATTGCTGAGGATTCACAAAAAGATGGGTTTTACATATTTGTTTACTTGTTTTTCAACAAGAGAAAGTTTTGTATTTCTTGAAGTTTTGTAACCCAATAGTGAAGAGCTTTTGGGAGGTGTTGCTGTTTGTTTTTAATTTTTGATTGCACCTTTTGAATATTCTCTTTTCTTTAAAATATTCTGCACACTGCATGTGGAATTGAAGGAATCTGAGATTTTAAAAAATCAGAATGTAGGAGAAAGTGAAATAGATAAATTTCCCTATTCCTAGAGCAGCCTGCTTTTTTAAAGACAAATAAGGCAAAGCCAATTTCAGTGGTACATCATACAACGATTTTAATCCGTTCCACAGGGCTTGTTGTTGTACGAAACAATCGCTATACGATGTATGCATCGTATAGCGAATTTCCCTATGGGATGTATCGCACAACAATTTTTTTCGCTAAGTGATTTTTCCCATTGAAAAATTGTTGTACGATTTTTTCCATAGGGAAAATTGTTGGGAGGGACGCTATTTTTCCCCAAAACCTGATTGTTATGCGATTTCGTTGCTATATGGGGTGATTGTTGTATGAGGCTCCACTGTATGTCTCTGCTGCCAGACATTACCAGGATCAAGCCAGAATGAGAGAAAACATCTTGATTAGGACAAATCAGCTTGTCATTGTGCCAAGCCCTGTTTATGACTTGGGATGGCTCGTGATGTCGGATGCAAATTTATTTCCCTGAATATATTTTCTTTCCCTGAGAATAATTTTAGCAACTGGCAGAACATATGCAAATCTTCTGCAGAAATCAGCCATTCACAATAAATAATTTTGAGGATTTTGTTTTCTCCCGTTTGACAGAAGTACCTCTTGTGAAAAGTCCGATAGACTCAAAACATTACATTCAAATACCAGCTTTTCACAGTTTATTTCTGTCATGTTTGGCATTTTCCAAATAAAAACTTTTCAGATTGCCTTTTGTAGCAAGTCAAAGTTCTAGGGTGTTGTGAAACATACATCTGCAGTACAGAAACAAATTGTGTGCTAAGCCAGGTTTTGGGCTCACTTAGTCCTAGTTTAAATTTGCACAGACATCTAAAGAAGTAGGTGCCAAAAAGAGAAGCATAAATATATATTTGAAGTAGATGGAAATCACGTCAAAGGGTGCATAATCACCACTCAGTAATCAGTGCTGAGTGTGGCTGAGGTGAAATGAATATCACTGACAGTCTGCTCTGATTAAGTGGAGAGTAGGATGAAAGGAGGGACATTGCACTAGAGAATCAGGAATGATTCATTCTAAGTCAGGAATGCGGCTATTTAAATACCAACATTTCTTCCATGACTCATTTGGCACTTCTTGAACCCACAGCTCAAAATATAAGGTTGTTTTTTGTTTATTTGCATTGCTGGGCAAATCCCCTTGCTTGTAAACAGACCTTACCTGACAGCATAGGTCATGCGGTCAGGCCGTAGGGCTCTCATCATACACAGCTTCTGCAAAGCAGATTTATTCTTCCACTCCTGAGGAAATTTCTCTTTTTCAGGGCATTCAGACTCCACGAACTTCTTCCAGCGTTTGGCAGAACCCTCAATGTCCCGATCCAAATTGTGAAATTGTTCCATGGAAGATAATGCCTGAAAAACCACAGAGAAAGCACCACTCACAACCAGAAATACCTGTCCTCAGTATATACAGCCTTTGGTACAGCTCCCTCAAGCCACTAGAGCCAGACATCCTGAATTTTGTGACTAGTGCTACAGTATTAGAATATCTGGCACTTTTTTAAAAAAAATACTTATTATTTCTTTGTTTCTCTGGGGAGAAGAAATTAATGTGGATCTCTCACCAATTTTTTTGGTAACATTCAGAATTTAGGAAAAACTCTGTGGACTTTTCAGAACACCAAGCATCTTCTTTAATATCTACAGGAAGAGGGGAAATCCTTCTCACACATTCTTATCAGCAACGGCTATCTCTTTCCTTTCACTTGAATTTCCATGGAACTCACAAAATTATAAGTGCCAACGGTTGAAATTAGGCATAGATCACTCTGTTTTGTGATCTGTAACAGCACGATGGAACTTGGGGACATGAAAGGAGCCTCATTTGGGCATCCCCTGAGCAGAGTTTTTCCAGCAAAAATCCTTTCAACCCAGAGTAAATTCTGACACAAAATTTATTTATCTCTAACCGTTTCACATATATTCCTTCATAGTCCCATTCTACCTTCCATTAACCTCAACCTGTGATCTTTTTAAATGAATGAACATTTACATTAAAAACAAACTTTTTAAAAACAATGTCCACACTTCTGTAAAGATTTTATCCAAAAATAAGGATGTTATGTGTGCATTTTTATGTACGCATAATGTACAGTTGTCACATAACAAAAAATATTGCATAATTCATAGAAGTATGAAATCTAAAAGCATAAACCACATTTCCATCTGTATAGTAATCTGCGAAGTGTGAATAAGGCCAGTTCATATAAAACTATGGAATGAATAAAATTCTTGAGCATCGTCATTTTAAATGTTAAACAACCAACACTTCACGGATTGTTTTATCGCTAAGCTATCCAGCCAACTTCCATTTGAGAAGCAAACTATTTATTCAAAGGATCAGTACAGACAATGAATTATTTGCCGCTTTCTTCCAAACTACAGATTTGTTTTGTATTATTCATTTATTTTAGACAGCTTTTTGGATTGGCTGCATTAGCTAAATTATTCAATCCATCAGCACAAATCTAATGAGAGTAGAAATAAAGCCCTGATGGATATGCAAAACTTCAATCAGCATGTCATGCAAGATCTACACTTTAATCACCCTTATTACCAATATAGCATTTTACAAGCTCACTAACCCTGCCCCTGCCAATCATTCCCCAGTTTATCTTTCAACTGTGTTATTTCTTTTATAGTCAAAAGCTAGAATGTCTGAGTGTCATTAATTCATATGATACTTTGGAAGACATGCTCCCATTCCTCTCATCAGACAGCAGTTAGTGAGCCTCAGAAGCAGTAAGTCCAACTCTGCTCCAGTAACTCAAGAAAGCTCTTGCTGAATTCTGGGATGAGTCGTTACCAGCAAACTCTTTCTCATTGATTGCTACTCTCAAAAGGTACATTAGAAAAGAGGTCTCTAGCTGGGTCTCACCGCACTGCCAGGAAGTCAATGATTGTTTGAAGCCCTGATGAAATTACAGTACAGTACTGTATCCTCATTGCTATTTGACTCCTGTCTTAGTAAAGGTAAAGGTCACCCTTGCTCGAAAGCCAGTCGTATCCGACTCTAGGGTTCGGTGCTCATCTCTGTTTCATAGCTGAAGAGCCAGCGTTCCCCACTTCTGCAGACGTTTCCGTGGTCATGTGGCAGGCATGACTAGACACCGGAGTGCACGGAGCGCTGTTTACCTTCCCACTGAAGTGGTCCCTGTTTATCTACTTGCAATCTCTTGCTCACGAACTGCTAGGTTGGCAGGAGCTGGGACAAAGACGGGAGCTCATTCCGTCCTGCAGTATTCAGGGATCGAACTGCTGACCTGATGCTTTCCAGTCAGCATTTTAGCCACTTGAGCCACTGTCTTATATAGTGCCAATAAATGTGTGCCATACTTACAGGCAGCCAAATTCCGTGAAATGAAGATATGTTTTTGTTACAGTATTTCATTTGCATTTAATTTCCTCCATTTAATGTATGAGGGAGAGAGAAGGATGTGTGGAGAGAATATACAAAGTGTTGTGACCCTGACATTATTAAAGTTCATACTTGTCAAGTATCCTGGATTGGCCGGGATTTCCCATATTTCCACGCCGCTTTCTCCACTTTCCCGCCGCCATCCCGTAATTTGACCAGCGGGGAAAGTAGTTACTGTGCATGTGCGTATGCGCAGAACCCTTCTGCGTAGAAGGGTTCTGTACAGAAGGATTCTGTGCATGCGCATGCGGGTTCTGCACAGAAGTCTACCTCTTAGCAGCTGTAGCCAGCAGTCAATGATGACAATGCTAGGAGCTACAATTCAGTAACATCTGCAGAGTTGCACTCTCCTCCTCCCCTCTTTCCCAATGTGCTGGACAGAATGATGGATTAGGACTCAGGAGACCAGGGTTCAAATCCTACCTTGGTCATGGAAACTCACTGTGGAAATGGAACTATGGAAACCACTCTTTGAAAGCCCTATTAAGTTAATTATAAGTTGGTTCAGGCTTGATGGCACATAATTAATTAATGTAATGGATTAAACAGAGAATAATTATGTTAGGTTTATGCAGTCAGAATAATTATTAAGAATACTTATGTTAGGTTTATGCAGTAACTATGTATAAATATAGAAAAGCAGAAAATATTTGAAGTAATCTCACAAAGCACTTTCTACTAGCTTAAAGTACACAACAAACCTTTGCCAAACAATATACTTCACTTTAATGTATGTGTCACATTCTTTTTCTCACTTTCAAATATGACTGTCGGATACCTGAATGATGTATTTATTACTGAAGACTTTTTGCCATGATAGAGGCTTAGGAGCATTTCAGGGAGTGCATGATTTATTTGCCATCATATGGAATCTTATACTTTGACTTACAACACTTCCAAATTACTTTTCAATAATAACATTTTCATAGCACTTCACACTAAAAAAACAAAATCTAGAAATTTTATTCTGAAAACTATTACTTTAGAAATAACTATTTTAAAAAGAACTTCGTTAAGTATGACTTGCCCGCAATTCCTTACTAAAATGTTATGTTCAGTTGTTACATAAAAATCCAAAAATGGCTCCAAATCCTATGAAATGATACCCCCAAATAATGTCTTAAAGTAATGTGTATTTTCATTACATATACTTAAAATCATAGTCAAATCTTTATTATTACAGCCAAAGGCCAGACAGAGTACACCAAATAACACAACCATTCTGGCATCACATATAGAATAAAAGGATTTCCGACACACCGAGCATATACAGTAAAATATTTTTTTAAAAAATTGTTTGAGAATCCTATAATACACACCATAGTATTTTACTTTAGTCTGACTGTCCCAAGTTCACGTTCGCGAATTTTAACACTGGAGCACTATTTACTGAGCACTATTGGGGTCAAAAGACATGAATCGCCATACTTTTGCGAATGCAGGATGATTTCCATGCAAACCTGGCGACAGCGGCCGTTGTTGCCTTGGAATTGTCAGATAATAATACGCTCAAGTTTCTATTATCGCTGGAGGCCAAGTACGGAACTGCTAAAAAGAGCTCTTTTCTGACATCTTCATAAAAGGGACACTCCAAAAGAATGTGCTCGGAATTTTCTATCTTGTTGGTGTGACAAGCACATATACGTTCACAAACCGGGATTTTCTTAAAAAGCCCCTCCCTAAATGCCGAGGGAAGCATATTGTGTCGAATGAGACTAAAAGAGCATCTGTGGTCTCGGTTATTTAAAGAGGAAAGATAGGACAACAGTTTAAGCACGTTAAAATGCGGCCACTCAAACAAGGAAGAGGTAACTTTGGTTAGATCTGTTTGGCGGTATATATCAGTTACCCTTTGTCTAATTTCCTCCCTGGCTCGATTTGGTCCCAGGGAGACAAAGTGAGTTTTAGAAAGTCAATATGATGTCAAAACTGCTTCTATATGAGAAATCCAAGGGGAAGTTATATTATCTGCCATCATTAAAGTAAATAGACCCACTGGAGAAAACAGAAGTTTCACCCAATACATGTTAATAATCTGGCCTTCACGGTTAGCATGCCCAGTTCTAACCTTAGGGCAGCATTATAAATGCAAGATGGAGTCTGCATAATGGACCTCAGGAACTTAGATTGGACAATTTCTAAGGGATGGACACTCGATGCGACGCTAAATGGGGCCCCATAAGACATTTGAGCAAGGGGTTTGGCTGAATACAGCCTTAGAGCGGCTACAACATTATAACTGCCTTTCTTCCAGAAAAAGTTTTGAATGGTGCGGGCACTACTCCTTGCCTTAGAGGCTAGGTGCATTATGTGTGAATTTTTGCTACTGTTAGACTGAAAGATTACCCCCAGGTAATTATAATAGTGGGTCTGTTCAATTACTTGTTGGTTTAGATACCACTGGTGTATTTTAAGTTTTGTGGCAAACACCATAGTTTTAGTTTTGGAGTAATTAATCTCCAGTTTGTTTTGGTGACAGTAATTGGCAAAGGTGCGAAGAACCCTACGCATCCCAATTTGCGACCTGGAAAGTACAACCGCATTGTCAGCGTAAAGAAGTATTGGGATATGCTTCGTACCCAGCTTTGGTGCGTGGAAGTCCCTGCAGTTAAGACACTCTACGATGTCTCATATATATATATATATATATATATATATATATATATATATATATATATATATATATATATATATATATATATATATATATATATATATATATATATATATATATATATATATATATATATATATATATATATATATATATATATCTCTCAAATAATACAGGAGCTAAAACACAACCCTGCCTAACACCCCTATCCATTTTAATAGATCTACACAAGTGTCCCTGCATGCTGCATTTTACCTTAATTGTTGTATTGTGGTGCAGCGCTTGAATTAGAAACAATAGCTGAGGGTCAATGGAGGCTTTCTCCAACTTTTCCCACAGCAGTATTCTTGATACTGTGTCGAAAGCTGACTTCAAGTCAACGAAAGTGGCGTAGAGGGAAACAGTGGAGTTGGGTGAGTATTTATGAATAAGGTGCTATAAAATAGCACAGTGGTCCATCGCAGATCTTTCTCTAAAGCCTGCCTGTTCATCGGCAATTATCTTGCCGTCTTCACACCAGTCCTGGAGTTTCCCTAAAAGAAGGGTAGCATATAACTTGCTGAGTACACTTAACAGGCTAATTGGTCTGTAGTTTGTCGGACTATTGCGAGACCCCTTTTTATATATTGGGCATATAATTGATATCCCCCAACTTTTGGGGAACTGCCCAGTTTTATCTATTATGGTGAATAATTTTGCCAATACTGGAGTCCACCAGTCAGAGTTAGAGTTGACTAAATCAGGGGGTATAATATCAAAGCTGGCAGCTTTCCCTAATTTCAGTTTGCTTATTAAAGATTTTATTTCAGCATTTGAAACTGGGGGCCAAATGGGAAGATTGTCACTTCAGGCCGAATAGCCTGGTGTGGAGTCCTGGTGTCAAGGGCCCGATAGAGTTCTTGAAAATGATTTTCCCAGATTTCTGGTAAAATAGCAGCCATGGTGCTATTACTTCTTGAATTACAGGAGACTAAATTCCAGAATTGGGAGTGGTTTTTTTGCTCAATGGCCAACCTAAGTTGTTCCCAGGCCCTTTTAGTTTCCTCACACTTTTTCCATTTTATTAACTGTTTATACTGAGATTTGATAAGGGCCACTTCGTCTCTTAAACTGTCTATAGGATTTAAACAGAAGTCCCTATGTTTAGACCTCAAAGCTTTTTTGGCCAATACACATTCCTTGTTATACCAAGATTTACTTAACCTGCTAGATGCTCTTCTGTGACTAGTGTTAAATACCTTTAACTGAGATTGGATTCTTTCCAACAGGTTGTCAAAAAGATCAATACCCTGTTCGTGTAGACCGTTATTCACAAAATTGTCCACTGCCTCTTTAAAACCATCATAGTGATATTAGCAGCCATTACATTATTTTTCAAAGTTATATCGTTGCTTTCTCAAAAGGTAATGCATTCCAAGTCATATTTGTAATGTGACCAAGCTATGAGAAGTAAACTAACATTTATAAGGGGGTCATACTGACCTCATAGCGAATAAGCAAACAGAAATCAAGTGTTTTTACTGACAGTATCTAATGTGGCTCCTGGCTCCTTTTCTTCCCTCAAAGGGGGTGTTTCCCACACGGAGATGTCACCAATTGTCTGGGAAAGGCTCTGGTCATTTGGAACGCCCTTTTCTGCCTTTACTGCAGCTCTTGTGGGCATAATGATACTATATGTGAATTCCAAACCATTAGATTAACATCTTCAAGAAAAACAGTGTTCCACAACTTTCCCATACAATTTTTTTCTTTGTCTTTTATTTCTTCTTCCTCTTCTTTAATACTCATTTTGTTGCCAGTCTCATCTTTTATTGTATTCAGCTGCCTGCCAGTTCTGGTTTTTACCTACCTCTCCTCTACTAGGCAGGCAAAAAAGAAGATACAGTATTCAATCATCTATATTGTTGCTTGTTTATATTTCTATGCAAACAAATAAAAATAAACAAATAAAAAGCATGCATCTGTATTCAGGATTTTCTCACTATTCAGAAAATGTTTGTCCTTCAGCTATTCTCCCTCAGAAATACAGAACTTCAGAGCTGGTAGGAACCACAAGCATCCCCTTTGTCCTCATTATCCATGTTGTTAAAGATGGGGAACAACTGACCCAGCAGAAACCCTGTGCCTCTCTATTTGTCACTTATTTACAGAATGATTAAGAACCATTGGAAGGCACTCTAATCGTAAAGTAGATCAACTAGTGACAAATCCACTTAACAGTAACATTATCCTGCCATTTTATAATTGGCTGTCTGCTTGCACCTGGTAGCTTTCAAAGGCCAGATTAGTAATCACAGTACTTATAAACCAACTATTTAATTATCTGTTCTGGGAACGTATCTGTCATCAAGTTACACAGGCTCTACATTCACATCTCTGAGCTACTACACAGAGAGACTACCATTGAAATGTGTCTTAAACAACGTTTTTAAATGTGGGCTACTACCCACATTTTGTAACACTAACTATATATAATCCTGTTGTTTAGTGTAGCATGTGGCATGATTTTAGGGTCATTCAATCGGTGGGGGGTTTTGTGAGTTAACTTCTTTGTAAGTTTTGGCTGATTGAAATGGACCTACCCTAGTTATTATTTCAGTGTAGTAAACTGCAAGCAGAGTTGAATCAATTGATGAAATCCTGTTGCACAGCTATGAGGCTGTAATGCAACATTATGACAATTTTAGTTACAACAGCAGCAAGGTAAAAGGGCTACGTACAAAGCACTTTTATAGCACACTAGCATATTTTGCCCGGCCTTGCCGGGCAGTTTTGTGTGTGTGTGTGTTTTTAGGTTAGGGGTGGTTTGGGTGGTGGTGATTTGATTTTGTGGTTTTTGAATTTATTTGATTTATTTTATTTTATTTATTGTTTTATTTTGATTTTTCATATTTTTGGCTGTTTTTTTACTCTTCTGGCCTCTAGGTGGGGCTGTTTTTTATTTTTTATTTTTCATATTTTTTGACTGTTTTTTACTCTTCCGGCCTCTAGGTGGGGCTGTGTTTATACTCGATTTTCTTTCTTTCTTCAGTTCTGTTCCCAAGGCATAGAGGGAGGACGTGTTTGGTGTGTGCTCTTGATTATTTATTTCGTTTTGATTTTGGGGTGTTGGACTGGGGGGGTTAAGTAGAATATTTGTTGATTTAATTTAGTGTGTTCGCTTGATTTATTGTATTTTGTTTGGATTTTTAATGTGTTTTTTGGTTTTTTAGTTTTCTGGTTATTTCTTATTTTGAATTTGTTAGAATTTATTTTTGTTCATCGTGTTGTTTTTTGATTTTTAGTAAGGGCTTTTTGTGGTGGTGTTTTGTTGTAGATAGGTGGTTTTAGTGAGTTTTTCATGTGTTTCCATTTGTTTTTTGTATTTTGGATGTGTTTTGTTGTGTGTGTGGTTTATTGTTTTGTTGTTTACTTATTTGGTTTGTTTGTTTATTTGTGTTTTTTTACTTTGGGTGTTTCTTTTAGGGTAGGGCTGTTTGGCTGGTGCCCAGGGTGGACGCAGGGCTGAAGGATTCGGCCATGGTCTCCTCCCCAGGCTAACGGACCAGCCGGCAAAAGGTAAGGGGGCAGGGATGGGGGGCAAGATGGTGGGGCGGGGGGAGGGTGGTGTGGTTACCGGGGCCATTCCCTAACCCCCAACGATCGCACTTACCTTTTGCCGACTGGCCCAGCTGGGTCTTTCCCCACAAGGATCAGCCTTCTGCGTTGGGAGAAGCACCAGCCTGTCCTTCGTCTCTGCAGGCATGGAGGCCTCCACGCCCGCTGGCTCGAAGGGAAAGGCCGGTGTGCTTCTCAACGCAGAAGGCCACACATTGTGGGGAAAGACCCTGCTGGCGAAAGGTAAGTGCGGTCATTGGGGGTAACGGAGTGGGGGGGCAAGGTGGTGGGGTGGGGGCGGGGCAGGGTGGTTACCGGGGCCATGCCACCACCCCAACTCCCTAACCCCCACCAACCGCACTTAACTTTTGCTGGCTCTTGCTGGGTTTTTGAAACTCTTTCGCGCCCGTCGTGGCCTTCTGCGTTGGGAGAAGCACCGGCCTGTCCTTTGTCTCTGCAGGCATGGAGGCCTCCATGCCCGCAGGGTCAAAAGGAAAGGCCAGTGTGCGTGGTTACCAGGGCCATGCCTCCCCCCTAACCCCCATCGACCGCACTTACCTTTTGCCAGCTGGGTCTCGGCACAGTTTTTATTTTTAAACTGCCGCACCATCTGCCCAGCCTCCTCCACGGTCGTGCTCTTCAGCCTCATTGGTTGAGGGGTGCCGCGGCGCAAAGGAGGATGGGAAACTTAGTTTTATTTTTGGTTTGACTTCATGGGGCAGTCCGGCGACTGCCGGACCCTTGTGGCGATGGGCAGGCCGGGTAAAGGTGAGTGCAGGCGGCTCGGTAGGGGATAGTAGGGACGGGTGTGGGAGCCTTTGTTACATTCCAATGGTTAAGAGTAAAAAACGTAAAGATTGTATAACTGTCTAGAACAGAAATTGTGCCACCTGAATGTGCAACTGAACTGGGCAATCTGTGTTGCCTGGGCATAATGCCCAGCAAAGTTTCACTGCATAACTTTATGTCATGCAGCAGTGAAGAACTGACTCACAAAAATTCCACTGATTTAATGGGCCTAATTTTGTGCATAAGGACAATCAAGTGCAGTGGCACAAACATTTTTTTCAGAACATTTCTTTCATGATCAACACAATCAAAGGCTTTGCTGTAGTCTATAAAGCATAGAGTATATAAACCAGTGATGACTAACCTTTTAGAGACTGAGTACCAAAGGAGGAGGAGGCATGGGGGCAGACACTGCGCATGCCCACACATCCATGTGACATCACCGGTACCTCCTAGGAGAGTGGTGTCTGGTCACCTCAACTCATCCCCACCGTGGGATTTCAGCCTCCACTCTCGCCTCCCCATTGGCGGAGGGAGAGGAGTGGGTGGGGAAGTGGCACTGCCTTTAGTGCCAGTGGCGTGGGGCATGCCATAGGATCGCCTACACTGATATTGATTTTATAGACTATAAAGCAGACTATGAAGGACAGCATGTGGAGAGACACAACAGATTCCTATAGGCAAAAATGTCAGATAAGGGTCATTTTATCCCCTTGTCACTTCAGCAGGAACACAGAATGTAGATTCAGATAAAGGAGCGAAAATTGTTGGAAGAAACATTAAAAATTAAAAATTTTCAGATGGCCACCTTACTGGCAGAAAGCAGCAATGAGTTGAAAAGATATCAGATGACACCGTCTTACTGATATAAGGCAGCAATGAGTTGAAATGACTTTTAAGGAAAGTGAAAGAAGAAAATGACAAAGCAGGACTGCAGTTGAACATCAAGAAGACAAAAATCAGGTCTATAGCAGAACTACACAACTTTAATGTTAACAATGAAGAAACTGTAACTGTGAAAGAATTTGGATACCTTGGTTCAATCATCAATCCAAATGGAGACCACAGCCAAGAAATCAAAAGAAGATTGAGACTCAGAAGGACAGAAATTAAGGAATTAGAAAATATCATCAAATGAAGGGATGGGTCACTGGAGATCAAGAACAAAATCATCCACACTCTTGTATTTCCAATCACTATTTACAGGTATGAAAGCTGGGTTTGTAAAAAAAAAAAAAGCTGACAGAATGCAATTGATCTGTTCAAAAAATTGTGCTGTGGAAGAATTTTTCATATATCTTGGACTGCCAGAAGGACAAACAAGTAGATTTTAAAGCAAATCAAGCCTGCACTATCTCTGCAAGCAAAAATGATGAAACTAAGGTTGCCCTGCTTCAGGCATATGATGAGAAGGTAAGATTTCCTGGAAAAGACAGTAATGCTGGGAAAGGTGGAAGGCAGCAAAAAAAGAGGAACTTCAAATGTCAGATGAATTGACCTCCTAAAGGGGGTTGAGGACAGGACATTTTGAAGATTCATAGGGTCAACATAGGTCAGAAGCAACTTGATGGCACATAACCAAGCAAGAAATCTTGTAGAATATACTACACTACATAAGAACATAAGAACAGCCTTGCTGGAACAGGCCACAGGAGCCCATCCAGTCCAGCATTCTATCTCACACAGTGGCTCACCATTTCCTTCAGGGTATTCCCAAGCAGATGCCTTCACCTGCCTAAGATTCCCTGGAAATGGCATATTCTAATACTAATCACTGAAGTTTTCAGCCAGTGTTATTGTAGTTGCTGAAGATCCTGCCATTTATTAGCTAGAAGGCAAGCTACTAAAAATAAGTTATTTTTTTAAAGGACAGAATCTTCTGGTGTTGACTTACCTATAGTATAATTTTTTAGCAATTGTGTGGAGGAAAATGAAGTGCAGGCCATTACATGAGATTTATAAATGCTCAGTCATTCCATTAGTTTACTAAAGACAAACTCCAGCATTTCCTTCCAATGAGATGTGTTCATATTTCTTCCAAGTCTTTACATTGCTAAGATATTAATGAGTGTGGGCATGCAATTAAAAACAAAAACCCTAACAACAAAGAAAAAATAACATTCCCAGGAGAGAGGCAGAGGAGAATAGCTGAAGCAGTTCAGGAAACGGTAATCAATGAACTATGCCAGCGATGTTCTGAAAAGAATCTAGAATGGGAAGGATTGAATTATGACTCTGATATCCAATCACATTAATATTTTAAATACTTATCCTCAAGGAAGCTATAGGCAGGTCTTATCAGACAATCTTGATCAAAAGATTGCAAAACCCAATGTGCATTGCATATATGCAGCAGATTTGTCAAAACCAATCTTTAGCAAGAATGGAAACTTTACAGGACTCTGAAGTACACAGGAAGAGAGAAAGAAGAGTCTTTTTCCCCCTTTGTCAAAGAAAGACTAGTTCCCTTCAAAATGAAATACATGAATTGCTCCTTTATCTCTCAGCTACACATACAGTCTTATCATCTGCATTCTGCAAAATTATAAATATAACATTAATATGCAGCTTTGTCTCTGCAGCCGTTCTCCCTCTTGAAAGCTGAATCTACTACTTAGAGCTCATTATTCAACACCACAGTTATTAAACAATGGCTTTTCAGTTGCATTTCCCTATCTACATAATGAAAAATTCTTCTTCCTCTTCAGAAAGAGCAGATGAGAATGATTGGGATGGGAGATGGGGGCAACAGCATGGTTGGGGTGGGTGGGTTATAATTTAAGCCAGCCAGGTGTGTTTTCAGTTTGTAACTTCTTCTCTCATCCTGGCTGACACATTCACATTCAGAATAGAACTCCATCTCACAAAAGAAGAGGAAAAGCTTTAGCTCTCTGGCTGCACACATGGCTCAGCATGCGGAAAGAGTCAGGCTCTATCCTTGCCCTCTCCAGGTAGGGCTGGGAAAGACACCTTCATGAAACTCTCCAGACCTGCTGCTTGTCAGTGTGATAATGCCCAGTTAAATGGGCCAATGGCTTGATTTGGAAGAAGACAGTCTTCTATGTATAAAACAAAGCAGAATTGGATCTCTAGTCTTAAATGCTCAAGTACAGGGGAATGTACCTGTTCTAGGTGAGGCTGCAGTTAGGATGAGCAAATACAGTAATACCTCAGATAACGTTTGCATCAGATAATGCTAAAATCGCATAACATTAAGCAATCTGGGGGGGAAATTGCATCGCATAACGTTAACATCTTATGGGATTTTAGTATATGGGACCAAAGACACAGAACAGCCGAAGGGTTGGCTTAACACAGGTTTATTGCATGATGATCCGGTGGAACATGAGGTAATGGCGGTGATACATCTCAATATATACAGTGGCATTATACATTTGAATCTTGTAGCACGGTAGCTCATTGGCTGCTACCGGCGTGGCCTCGCCCAGGCACGCCTCTCTTCAGTAGTTCTTTCTCCTCCTGATTAATGCGGGGAAGGTTTTCCCGCGGCTGTCCGTGATTGAGCAATGTGAACCATGTGAGACTGAACGCTCGCAGCTGCCCTCTATGGGCTGCTTGCTCGCGTTCCTTTACGGCTGAGATACATTGTATTTGGAGTGGTTACATTCTTATCTTTCCAGTACAGTGAACATGCATACATAACATCCCTCCCCCCTAGGATGGGACGAAGTCCCGCAACCATTGTGGCTTGCCGCACGTGCGCTTGGGGCACGTTTTCAAAAAAGGATCCAGGGGTGATCCAGGAAATTACCGGCCTGTCAGTTTGACATGTGTCCCAGGTAAAGTGATGGAAACCATCCTAAAAGATAGAATTAATAGGCACATAGAAGAGAAGGCGCTGCTAAAGGAGAGCCAACATGGCTTTTGCAAGGGCAAATCATGCCTCACTAATCTGTTGGAATTTTTTGAGAGTGTCAACAAGCATGTGGATAAGGGGGATCCAGTTGACATTGTTTATCTGGACTTTCAGAAGGCTTTTGACAAGGTCCCACACCAAAGGCTCTTGAATAAACTTACCAGTCATGGAATAAAGGGACAGGTCTTGTCCTGGATCAGCAACTGGCTAAGGGACAGGAAACAGAGGGTAGCACTAAATGGACACTTCTCCAAGTGGAGGGAAGTAAAGAGTGGGGTCCCCCAAGGTTCAGTACTGGGACCCCTGCTTTTCAACCTCTTCATAAATGATCTAGAGGTAGGAGTAAAAAGCAAGGTAGCCAAATTTGCTGACGACACTAAATTATACAGGGTAGTAAAAACTGTGAGAGATTGTGAGGAGCTCCAGAGGGATCTCTCGACACTGGGGGAGTGGGCAAAACAGTGGCAAATGAGTTTCAACATTAGTAAGTGCAGAGTGATGCATGTTGGGGCAAAGAACCCCAATTACATTTATAAACTGATGGGGTCTGAACTCTCTGCGACAAACCAGGAAAGGGACCTTGGTGTCCTGGTGGACAACTCAATGAAGGTGTCAACCCAGTGTGCCTCAGCAGTGAAAAAAGCAAACTCAATGCTAGGGATCATTAGGAAGGGTTTAGAAAATAAGTCAGCAAGTGTCATTTTGCCTCTTTATAAATCTATGGTGAGGCCCCATCTGGAATACTGTGTACAGTTCTGGTCGCCATACCTCCAGAAGGATATTATGGAGTTGGAGAAAGTACAGAGGAGGGCAACCAGAATGATTAGGGGACTGGAACACCTTCCTTACCATCTGAGGCTTCAACGGTTGGGCCTTTTCACTCTTGAACGACGGCGTCTAAGAGGTGACCTGATTGAAGTTTATAAAATCATGCACGGTGTGGACAAAATAGATAAGGAAAAACTGTTTTCCCTATCGCACAACACTAGAACTAGGGGACACTCCATGAAACTTTTGGGTACTAGTTCTCAAACAAATAAGAGAAAGTACTTTTTCACCCAGAGGATCACTGGTCTATGGAACTCCCTGCCAGAAGAAGTGGTGACAGCTGTCAGTCTTGACAGCTTTAAGAAAGGATTAGACAAGTTCATGGAGGACAAGTGTATCAATGGCTATAATTATGGCTACCTAAGGACAACCTCCGGGTTGGAGAGATAGGCAGGATATCTCTCAATGCCATTTCCAGGGAATCCTAAGCAGGTGAAGGCATCTCCTTGGGAATACCCTGAAGGAAATGGTGAGCCACTGTGTGAGACAGAATGCTGGACTGGATGGGCTGTGGCCTGTTCCAGCAAGGCTGTTCTTATGTTCTTATGTTCTTATGTTCATGCGCCTGACCTAGTACAGGAGAGCCTGTGATCCCTGGCTCCGTGGGTGCTTGTCCTGCAACGGAAGACGGGGATTCGTTAGTGGCTCCGTGGGGCGTCCGTGCCTGCCTTGCGCTGGGGGATGGGAATGGAATGAACAGCTGGGAAGTGAACCCCTGCCTGTTGCCTGCGGACCCTGGGGACCCTCCCATTACGAATCTCGGGACCGACGAGGATGCCCTCGTGGTCCCGCTGCCTCCTGCTATCCGTTCGGGGGATCTTGAGGCTGTGGTGGGCGGATTTGCCTTCGCCTCCTGTCTTGGGGGTGTTGGTCTCCGGGGAGCTGGCGCTATGTTACACTCTAACTCGCAGGGGTTGGGACTGGACGTACCAGGGGCTGAACTGAAACCCCTCTTTTCGCTAGGACGGGTAGGGGACCACTCCGCTAACTCCCCCTGGTACGGAAAATCAAAATCTAATTTGCTTGGGGGATCTGAGTCTGGGGGAAGATTCCTCGAGATATGTATGAGTTCGGGGCCCTTTCCTTCCGCCGAGAACTCCCGCATGATATCTGCAAGGACAGATTCCCTTTCCTCCCCCCTTGGTGGGGACCCATGGCCCCTTTTCCCTCCCCCTTGGGCTAAACGGGTGGGGGAGTACCCTAACGTTGAATCGTGGTTTCCTCCGTTCGCGTCCTCCTCTCCGGGGACCCTGCGCCTGAGCTGGTCCGCGTGTCGCCTCCACAGGAGGCCTGTACTGGTCTCCACGCGGTATGAAACGGGGCCGGTTTGTTCTATTACAGTGCCCGGCACCCAGGCTGGCCCCGCGCTGGCGTAGTTCCTGCAATGCACGGGGGCACCTACGCTGAAACTCTTTGTGGGTTCCATCCCTACGTTCCGCCCATTGTCCTCTACCCTCGTGGGGTCTAGTCTGGAGATTACCGTGGCCAGCTTCCTGCGCATTAACAGTTCCGCGGGGGAGTACCCTGACGCCAATGGGGTGACCCTGTACCGTAGCAGGAATTGGCACACTTGTAGGTCGAGGTCCCCGGGACCCATGCGCCGCAGCGCGTCCTTTGTGGTGCGCACGAGGCGCTCTACTTGGCCGTTGGTGGCTGGGTGGAACGGGGCGGAGGTGATGTGCCGAATGGCGTTGAGATCCATGAATGCCCTGAACTCGGTGGACGTGAAACAGCTAGCGTTATCGCTGACGAGGGTGTCAGGTAAACCGAACATGGAAAAGACCCTCCGTAACTGTTTAATTGTTGTGGCCGAGGAGGTGCTCGAGACTGGAATGACCTCCAACCACTTGGAGAACGCATCCACCACAAGGAGGAAAAGTGCTCCCCTGAACAGGCCAGCAAAGTCTACGTGTACCCGGGACCAGGGCCCCCTTGCTGTGTCCCACTCCCTATGTGGTAAACGAGCCTCTTCCGGCCTGGAGCTTTGGCACGCTTCGCAAGTGCCGACCATGTGCTCGATGTCGGCGTCTAGCTGGGGCCACCAAAAGTAACTGCGGGCTAGTGCCTTTGAGCGGACGATCCCCGGGTGGCTGACGTGCAGTAGTTTAAGCACCCTCGGCCGGAGGGACGTGGGGATCACTGCCCGCTGTCCCCACAAAAGGCAACCCCTCTCTAGGGACAACTCTAATTTTTTCTTGAAAAATGTGTCGAATTCCGCTGTTGGGGAAGACACGGGCCACCCTTTCTGCACCCAGGAGCTAACTGTCGCTAACGTTTTGTCCTTGCCGGTCGCTTTGGCGATGTCGGCCGGTACTACCGGGGGGGAGTCTAGGACCTCTATCATTAAGACCTGGTGGTCCCTCTCTTCCTCGCCCACGTGGCAGCAATCCCGGGGAATGGGGGACCTCGATAGGGCATCCGCGTGGCTGATCTCCTTCCCGGGCCGGTACACCAACGCGTGCTGATACGCGTTGAGAAAAATGGCCCACCTGAGCATTCTCGGGGACAGGATTTGTGGTGTGGGCTTATCTGCGGTGAAGATGCCTAGTAAGGGCTTATGGTCGGTCACTATGGTGAAGGGGCGGCCATACACAAAATCATGAAATTTCTTGGTGCCCGCAATTATCGCTAATGCTTCCCTGTCTGTCTGGGCGTAGTTTCTCTCCGCTTGGGACAAGGACCTGGAGTAGAACGCTATCGGGGCCTCCCTCCTGTTTTCCAGCACGTGGCATAACACCGCCCCCACCCCCACCGGGGATGCATCGCATATCAGGACCACCGGGCGTTTGGGATTGAAGTGGGTCAGTACGGCATCGGATGCCAGGAGTCGTTTCAGGTCAATGAAAGCCTTCTCATGGTCGTCACCCCACTTCCATGCCTCGTCCTTTTTTAACAACTTGTGTAGCGGTTCTGCCACGGCTGCCTTCCGAGGAAGGAAGGAGTGGTAGAAGTTGAGCAGTCCGAGGAACGACTGCAGCTCGGGCTTGGAGGTGGGGCGAGGGGCCTTCTTGATGGCGGCCACCTTGGATTGGGACGGCCTTATTCCCTCGGGAGTAACACGGAACCCTAGGAACTCAACCTCAGTTGCGAAGAAAACGCATTTGTCTTTCCGCAACCGCAACCCCGCTTTTTCGAATATTGCCAGGACCTTTCCCAACCTTTTTGCCAATTCGGCCCGGCTCCCCCTGTTATCAATACGTCATCAAAGTAGGGTAACACCCCCTCCAACCCCTTCAGGAGGCGTTCCACGAGTGACTGGAAGATCCCGGGCGCCGAATTCACGCCGAACTGGAGGCGCGTCACCTGGAACGCCCCTTTGTGGGTGACTATGGTCTGCGCAGCAGCTGCGGCGGGGGTCACCGGGAGTTGCTGGTAGGCTTGGGCCAGGTCGAGTTTGGCGAAACACCTCCCCCCATGTAACCTGGCCAGTAAGTGGCTGACTACCGGCACCGGATACGCATTAGGGCGAATCGCCTTATTGATGGTGCACTTGTAATCAGCGCATATGCGGACCTCCCCGTTGGCCTTGAGCGCTGTTACAATTGGAGTTTCCCACTCCGCAGAATCAACAGGAACAAGAATCCCCTGGCCCACCAATTTGTCCAGCTCCGCCTCTATCTTGTCCTTTAGTGCGAAAGGCACTCTGCGCGGCTTTAGCCTGATTGGTCGTACTCCCGGGTCCAGGTCGAAAGTCACCGGGGGGCCCTTGAATTTCCCCAGTCCCTTTTTGAAAACCTCGGGGTGCGCGTCACACACGCTCTGTATTGGATCAGTCCCGGCGGCATGTACTCCAACGGTGTGCATCCCCCCCAATGAATAAACCCAGGGGCTGGAACCATTGAGTCCCGAGGAGGCTGCAATTACCTCCCTTGAGGACGACTAGGGGGAGCGTTGCGGTGTGCTTTTTGAATTGGACCTGGAACTTCCCAACCCCAACACCGGAATGCGGTTCCCTTGCACGTCCTTCAGCGTGGACCTCAACGCTTTGAGTTTGGGCCGCACGTGGGGGGCAATTTTCAGGAACTCTCCCTGGGAGATGATAGAGTAAGAAGAACCCGAGTCCACCTCCATCCTAACAGGGGCCCCTTGAATTACTACCTCAACGAAGTATCGGGGGTGTCCTGCGGACACGCTGAACACCGGGGCGTCGTCTTCGCTGTGTTCGGAGATGCGCCCTATGCCGTCCTGCCTCCACATGGTCCGGGTGCCGTCCTTGGGCCTCGTGGTGCGGCTCTCGTCCTTGGGCCTCGTGGTGCGGCTCTGCCTCGCCGAGCGGTCTGGCGAACTCCTCCTGGTCTCGCGCCGTTTCCTGCAGACCTTGGCGATGTGCCCGCACCGGCCGCAGTTGTGGCACTCGGCCTTGCGGAACGGGCATTTGGCGCGGGTGTGGGTGGCGCTGCAGCTATCGCAGCGCCGGCCTTCCTTCTGGACCCTCCGGACGTCCTCGTCGTCGCCGCTTTCCGTGGACGAGTTTGAAACTCGCCGGGCCGCGCACACCGAGCTCTCTGCCTTGGCAGCTTTCGGGCGCCAGTCCTGGAGCTCTTGCACCCCGGCCGTCGTGGCTTCCGCGGCCTGTGCCGCGTCTAGGACTTGTTGCAGCGTGGGGGGCGGCTCCTGTTTCATCAGCGCGCGCTGAGTTTCGGTGTCCCTCAGGCCGCAGAGCAGGCAGTCCCGGAGGGTGACTTCTGGGGTCTCCCACTTGCATGGGCCGGCGGCCAGTCGCAGGGCCGCTGCGAACTCGGCGACCGATTCCCCGGGCGCTTGGACTCGCTTCCAGAACGCGCTCGGAGCGGGGAACATCGCTATCGCGGGCCGGAGGTGGGCGCGCAGCACCGCCGGGAGCTCCTTAGCTTTGAAGTCGCTCACCCTCCTCGGCGCGATCAGGTCCACCAAGGTCCTCTTGGTCTCGTGCCCGAGCATGTGGACGAAGATGGCCCTCTTCTTGTCCTCATCTGAAACTTCGAGCTCCACCAGCGCTCCATTGAAGTCTATCTCAAACAGCTCCAAGTCTCCCGGCTTCTTGATCTCGTAGCCGGCGCATGTCTTGGTCCCGTGGGCAGCCATGATCCCACCTTTGTCGCCAGTTTAGTATATGGGACCAAAGACACAGAACAGCCGAAGGGTTGGCTTAACACAGGTTTATTGCATGATGATCCGGTGGAACATGAGGTAATGGCGGTGATACATCTCAATATATACAGTGGCATTATACATTTGAATCTTGTAGCACGGTAGCTCATTGGCTGCTACCGGCGTGGCCTCGCCCAGGCACGCCTCTCTTCAGTAGTTCTTTCTCCTCCTGATTAATGCGGGGAAGGTTTTCCCGCGGCTGTCCGTGATTGAGCAATGTGAACCATGTGAGACTGAACGCTCGCAGCTGCCCTCTATGGGCTGCTTGCTCGCGTTCCTTTATGGCTGAGATACATTGTATTTGGAGTGGTTACATTCTTATCTTTCCAGTACAGTGAACATGCATACATAACAGGGATGCATTGGATAACGTTCGCTAAAACCTGTGTCGGTTACAATGTATCTCTATGGAGTTTTAACGTTATCCGATGCATCCCATAGGATTTCAACGTTATCCACTGGATGCAATGGATAACACTAAAAATCAGATAACGCTAAGACTTGTGGAACCAAGTTTTAGCGTTATCCGAGGTATTACTGTACGTGGTTTGGGAGCTTTCTGGACATGACTATTTTTAGAGCTCACATGACCTGGGTGAGGAAGAGTACTTCTTATCACCTTTGGCTTTGCACCCTTTCTGAGCACAGATAGACCAGCGGTTATATCTTACACTGTAAAATTATTACTAGAATGCATTTTATGTATAACTACCCTTATGTTTGAATCGAAAGCTGCTGGTAGGATAACTAGAACATTGAGTTTCTATGCCATTTACATATTAATTTGGTGCTAAAAAAACATCACTGCTACCTGTTAACCACCAAGAAAGTTGAATAATTATTGATCATATACAAAAAACTAAAAACTAAACATCACAGGCTAAGTAGGAAACAGCCTTCCATGGTATAGCTCTGTGTAATCAGTAGGTCATCTAAGAAGGACCTGTTCATTGTTTTTACCTTGGAGAATGCCATCTGGTAGCAATTCAGAAGCAGACCTTCTCTGAGTTGGCCCCAAACATTTGGAATATTCTCCAAATATTTGGGGGTGAGTTCAAACAAAGACTGAGGTGAATTCAAATTCATCACAAGTGGTGGACCTGGCACAGACATCTGCTATGAATTCTTGGGACTCTTATTCACAATGTTTGGGACTATTGGAATTTAAGCCTGAAGAACTGGAATTTTATCCATGAATGCTCACTGTTTGATTTTCAAATGATCTAATAAAGGTATTTGTATAATCTTTTGTGTAATTTTGAGTACCACTCAGCCTTTTCCTAATTGTTTCTTGTCAATGGTTGATACTAATCCTCTGGTCAAAATTGTGATAGAAATTCAAGAATATATTAATCCAATACTTGCAACATTTCTCATTTATATAAATATGAATAAATGTTTTCCATTCATAGTGCAACTATGAATTATGCTTCCCTCCTTAGAGGAAAACACAATGAAAGGTACAACATGTGGCTATAAAACAGATGTCTTTACAGTGTAAAAAGTAATAACTGATCAAAAGGGTTGGGATTTTTATGTGAGGTTTACTATATATTACAACTAGCAAGGGTTGCCCGGCGTTGCCGGGCTTTTTTCTCCGTGTGTTTTAATAAAAAATGAACCAATTTTATTTTTGCAATAGTTTTAAATTGTGTTGGAAGGTTAAATTGTGTTAATGTTTTTTAAAAATTGCTTAGTCTGTAGTTTTAATTTTTTAAATGTTTATTTATGTAAAAATTTTTTGGCTTGGCTGTTATTAACTGGGATCTGTTTTTTGGGGTTTTTTTTGAGGATTAATAAAAGAAGAAAGTATGATATAATTTTTTCAAATTGTTTTATGTAAGTGAACAATGTTTTATTTTTTTGAATTTTTTTAATTAGTTGTACCGTATGTCATAATTTTAATAATGTAAAAGTAAATATTTTTTACATTCAATGTTTGTGTGTTTTTGAATTGTTTTTACTATTGTGGCCAGCAGGTGGTGCTGGTAGGGGTTATTGT
Source organism: Bradypodion ventrale (assembly GCA_035047345.1). NCBI lineage: Eukaryota > Metazoa > Chordata > Lepidosauria > Squamata > Chamaeleonidae > Bradypodion > Bradypodion ventrale. Next base: position 274,198,541 of record JAWDJE010000002.1, read on the forward strand.
ATTTTGACTTTTTTTTCTCTCCTGGCCTCTGGGTGGAGCTTCTTCTGGTAAGTAGTCTCTTTCTTTATTCATTTATTTTTCAGTCCTGGTGGAGGTAGCACATGTTTTGGTAAGTTTGCTTGTTTTCTTTGTTTTGTGTGTGTGTGTGTGTGTGTGTGTGTGTGTGTGTGTGTGTGTGTGTGTGTGTGTGTGGGCGGGGGGGGTTGGAATCTGTATTTTTTGTCTGTTTGTTTTGTTTTTGATTGTGTCTTTGTTTACTTCCTATTGTTTTTTGTGGTTTTGTTTTTGTGTATTTTTGGATGTGTTTGACTGTTTTTAGTAATTTTTTTTAAAAAATAGTTATTTATTTGGTGGTGGGGAAGGGACGTGGTCATTGGGGGTTAGGAAGGGTGGGCTAGGTGGTGGGGAGAGGGGCATGGTCGTTGGGGGTTAGGAAGGGTGGGTTAGGTAGTGGGGAGGGGGCATGGTCATTGGGGGTTAGGAAGGGGGGGCTGGGGGGCGTGGTCATTGGGGTAAGGAATGGTGGGCTCGGTGGTGGGGAGGGGGGCTTTAGTGTGTTATGGTGCTTTGTTTGTGTGGAGTCGTGAAAGTAGATCGTGTTTCCCCTTTAATATCAGTGGGTGGGGGTTGCGATCCCCCTCTCCGCTGGCTACCCTAGGGTTGGGAGGTTTGTGGGGAGAAAAGGAGTATATTGCCCCAACCCTTCTGGAAACAAAAGATCGGGCAGAGAGGATCGAATCCCCACCCACCCTCCTTAAAACAACTCCGTTTTTAAAGAGAAGAAAAGACGGAGTTGTTTTAAGGAGGGGGGGTGGGGGATCAATCCTCTCTGCCTGATTTTTTGTTTCCAGAAGGGTTGGGGCAATATACTCCTTTTCTCCCCACAAACCTCCCAACCCTAGGGTAGCCAGCGGAGAGGGGGATTGCAACCCCCCACCCACTGATGTTAAAGGGGAAACTCCAGTCGGGACGTTCAGGAGGTGTTGGTGAGGGAAAGAAAGCCAGCTGGTGTTTGCTTTGCTGTGAAGCGGTGAGTTGTTTTTTTCGTTGGGGGTTAGGAAGGGTGGGCTAGGTGGTGGGGAGGGGGGGCGTGGTTGTTGGGGTTAGGAAGGGTGGGCTCGGTGGTGGGGAGGGGGGGCATGGTCATTGGGGGTTAGGAAGGGTGGGCTAGGTGGTGGGGAGGGGGGCTTTAGTGTGTTATGGTGCTTTGTTTGTGTGGAGTTGTGAAAGTAGATCGTATTTCCCCTTTAATATCAGTGGGTGGGGGTTGCGTTCCCCCTCTCCGCTGGCTACCCTAGGGTTGGGAGGTTTGTGGGGAGAAAAGGGGTATATTACCCCCACACTTCTGGAACCAAAAGATCAGGCAGACTGGATCGAATCCCCACCCCCTCCTTAAAACAACTCCGTTTTTAAAGAGAAGAAAAGACAGAGTTGTTTTAAGGAGGGGGGGTGGGGGATCGATCCTCTCTACCTGATCTTTTGTTTCCAGAAGGGTTGGGGCAATATACTCCTTTTCTCCCCACAAACCTCCCAACCCTAGGGTAGCCAGCGGAGAGGGGGATCGCAACCCCCACCCACTGATATTAAAGGGGAAACTCCATTCGGGAGCTTCAGGAGCCGCGGGTGAGGAAAAGAAAGCCGGCTGGTGTGTGCTTGGCTGTGATTTCTTTTTCTTTTTCATTTTTCGGGCGCCAGTTTCCTCAGCGCTCTGCGCGCTCATGGCGCGCAGGACGCTGGGGCTTGTAGTTATGGGTTGCTGTTTTGTGTTTGTGCTGCGTTTTTTTAAAATGCTTTTCTTTCGATTGGCTGCGGCGCGTTTCCGAACGCTGTGCCGTGCGAGAGCCTCTCAGCCTGATTGGCTCTGGCGCGGCGCGGCGCAAGGAATGTTGGGAAGTGAAGTTGTTTCCCTTTCTTCACGTTTGTGGGGCTGTTGCCCCACTGCCGGTTTTTTCAATCCTTCGTTGACCTGCGTACCCAGATCGGCCGTGTGCACGAAGGGTGAGTGCAGGCAAGTAGGGCGAGGCATAGCAACCTATAGCCAGTTCCAACGGTTAACCCTTGGATTTATAGGTTAAGATTTAAGTTATTTATGCTGAAGATGATGTTTGTGTTACTGTTTGGTTTTATTGTACTTGTGTTTTATTTCCATATAGGCTGCCTTCTAGCTATGTGAGCTATGTCCTAAAAGGCAACCCAGAATACATCTATAAATCAATCAATGCAACTCGCTTGTTACAAGAAACAGCTGTTTCCATTCCACAATAATCAGACTAAGTCGGGGTTAAGCTATGCAAATATATGCATAATTTACCAATCAAACAAGCAGTAGCTAACCTATAGGACCCATGTCACTGGAAGTCAAAATCAGTGTTCCAGAAACATGTTCAGACAGAGATCTGCAATCAAGCAATCATATTTATAAACAAAGCCAATGCTTACCTCCCAATAGGCAATCGCAAAGTAACCTAATCTGTAAACTATGAAAGGTATGAAAAATTCTTTTTGGGACAATCAGATGTTCCCTGCATTTAAGGAACTCCTTCTTTTTATGCCAGGTTATTGTACCATATAGCAGGAGTGCCCAAATGTTTTGGCTGTGGGCCGGTCACGTGGTTGAGTGGGCCGGTCATGTGACTGAGAGGGCTGATCACATGGTTGAGCAGTCTGGTCACAAGGTTCCTCCTACCGGAAGCGTTTACGACAGCCGTGAGTGCTTTACGGCAGTGTTTAGTGCATGCGCAAGTGTGTTTAACTTCCACTTCCGGGAGCGGCAAGGGCAGCGTGGGCTAGATTATTAGGTGCCATAGTTTGGGCACCCCTGTCATATAGTGTAGTCCTGAGATCCAGAATTGATGCCCAACCTGTCAAAGGTTCTATGCTACATACCTACATAATGCCTTTTAATTTTGATGTTCCTATGTACCAGTTGTTTGTGGAAGGAGAGACACAGGACATTCCCGGTGACCCTTGGCACTACAACTTTACATTACTTGTGTGGCACCAATCAACACAAATTAGCAGGTAACTACATTTACAGAAAAGCAAGAATATCAGTGGTAGAAGCCTCCACAGAGCTGTTTATTTTAGAAGTGATAGAACATTTTCCTCTTACATTTAAATGGTAACTAATGAATTTACCTGTACAGTGGTACCTCACTTAAACAGCATAATGCGTTCCACGTGATTGCTCTTTAAGCGAGTTTGCTCTTTAAGCGAAACACCATTGTAAGTGACCAATTGTGACTTCTTGGGCGGGGTGAACCCCGATTTAGTTGTTAAGCGAGTTTTTGGTTGGTTTTAGTTGTTAAATTAGGCAACCATTCAGAGAAAATTCTGGTCTTTAAGTGGGTTAGTCTCTAAGCGAGGCGCTCTTTATGCGAGGTTTTACTGTATATCATTTTTTATTTTTCATCACTTCCAAATACAGTAAGTGGTACATTGCTTAAGAAAAATTCCTACTGTAAAACTAGCATTTAAAGTTTGGACAACTCGAGTATAAGCCGAGATTTTTAGCACCCAAAATGAGCCCCCAAAGGGGGACTTGGCTTATACTTGGGTCAGTGACCACAAGTGTCCCAAGACCACACCAGATTGAGATGTGCTAACAATTTAATTAATTTTACCATATGTTCATGTATTTTGATTATTGAAACTCACTAGCAGGTGCTGCATTTCCCACCCTCAGCTTATACTCGGGTCAATCTATTTTCCTGGGTTTCCAGGTTAAAATTAGGTACCTCAGCTTATATTTGGGCTGGCTTATGCTCGAGTATACATGATAATTATGCTGCCAGTTTTCTTTAAAAAGAAAATGAAAATAGAAATTCCTTTCATTATTCAGGTTTTTGGGTGAGTATTGAGGCTGGGGCTCTACAGGGCAATTAGGCTTGAGGTGATAGTTAATGGTACCAGGTTAAAGTTAAGGTTTTTCAGACTGTGACACAGATCTTCTAATTATCTCAATATTGCACATCATACCACCTATTAACCAGAGGTCTCCGGGCAGTGTAAGATAAAGGTAAAAGTTTCCTTTGCTCGAAAGCCAGTCATATCCGACTCTAGAGTTCAGTGCTCATCTTTGTTTCAAAGCGCTGTCTGCTTCTGCAGATGTTTCCGTGGTTATGTGGCAGGCATGACTAGACACCGGAGCGCACGGGATGCTGTTACCTTCCCACCGAAGTGGTCCCTATTTATCTACTTGCAATTTCTTGTTTTCGAACTGCTAGGTTGGCAGGAGCCGGGACAAAGACGGAAGCTCATTCCTTCTTGCAGTACTCGGGAATCGAACTGCTGACTTTCTGCCTCCCAGTCAGCGTCTTAGCCACTTGAGGCACTGAAGTGTACAGATTATTAAAAATAGAATACAACTGAAACATAATGAAGTAACAGCCAAAGATTAGGAAACAGACCCGTAGTAAATTCAAAGCAGCTGAGAATCAAGGCTAGCAAAGATCCAAGAGTGACTTGACAAATGAAGAAGCAGCAACAGACATGGTGGCTGTTAGTCCACTGGTACTTACAGAAATTCTACCAGAAGGAGAGCTAGGATGACAAGGTACACTGGGTCCAGAGCTGGGACACAGACACTGCTCTAGCATCCACTCTAGCCTGAAACCTGGGCTTTTAAATGCAGCACCTGCCAGAACACCATCCATGGTTCTATTGTATCTCATCAATGGCTTCCAGAAGTCCTCCATGTGAGGAGCACTCCAACACATACAGAACCCTTTTACTGATAAGGCATCCTTGGCAACAACTGAGCACTTCTCTTGAACATGAGTACCTTGCCCTGCCTCTTCAAGCGCTGCTCCAGAAGACCTCCCTGGGGCTGTTTTCCAAGACTGCTTTCAAGAAAATAGTTCTTTGGCCTATTCCTATACTACCTTCCCATTTCTCTCACAGAAAGGATAATCAAACAGTGCATCCAAACTACTTGAATATACAGTAATACCTCATACAAAGTCTGCTTCGTACAACATAGAATTCATACAACATCGCCTAATTCCTTGAAAAAAGTTGCCTCATACCGCTTTGTATGAGGCATTGGGGTTTTTCCCCAGGTTGGTTTGTCCCCTAAAATCAGAGTTGTTTGACATGTTTTTGTAATGTATTTAGCCTTTAGATAATGATGTCTTAAAGTGCTGTCAGTTTCCTTGACTTTGCCCTGAAGTCTGTGCTGTTACAGTACAATGTATCTCTACGGAAATGACGTTGTACGAGGGATCGCGGCAAGGATTTGGACGTTGTATGAGGCATCGCAGCTAGGATTTTGCATGCCTCATACAAAGTCTAAATCCGTATAAAGTCCAAACTTGTGGAACCAAGTGTGGACGTTGTATGAGGTATCACTGTACTTTCTTCAGAATTTAAAGAACTACACATACCTCAACAAATTATTTGGTAGAGTAAACCTTCTTTTAAAAGGGTGGAAGATCAGGAAAAGCATACTCTCAGTTTTTCCCTTATAAGTATTGCAAGTGGGAAGGAAGGTAGAATTACATTATGCAGGTCCTATGTTCTTATAACCTTGCATGGTAGAGGATATGCACTAACACTACCAGAATATTCCCCTTGCAAATCTTTGATGGTTTTTGCTAAGATTGCTGAAGGCAAACCCCTGAAGCTGTGTTCCATCTTAATTGCTTCACAATATTGCAGTTTTCCTTGGCTTGGCTCAGCCTTGTTGTTTTTTAAGTGATTCTCATTTCAGTTTTGCCTCTGTCTTATAGGACTTCTTCCTCTTCTTCCCTGACTACATAACTGGAAGACTAGGTTATATGCGAATAACACACATTTAACTTCCAAGTTATTCCAGACATGGCCTTGAATTTTATGACTAAGCAGTTGTGTCCAAGCATTTATTATTTATTGTGTGTCAGCTTCGCCGGAAGTCTAAGGCGAAGCTGCGTGCCATTTTCCAAGGGCGCGTAATTCAAAAAAGCAGCCTAGATCACTAATTCGCTGTATTGAATGTTCTTGCTTCTCCGGAAGCCCGCCGAAATGTATCCTCTTCTTGTAACGGCCAAATCCACTGTATTTAAGCAGGCCACCATGTATGTATTCCCCAGTCCGGATCTTGAGCTGAATAAAGATCACTGTTGTTAACCCAATCCTGCTGGTTAGATTACTTCTTTGTCCGGACTCAACATTGGCGACGAGGATTGGATGGCTGCCACCGCTTCTTCTTTTGGGCCCTTCAATCTCTCCAAGCCAGAGACATGGCCCATGTATGAGGTCCAGTTTGAGAACTTTGTTGTTGCCAAAGAGGTGGCAGACGACAAACAGAAGGCGACGTTCCTGACCCATTGCGGGTTGCCCACAATCGAGCTGATCATTCATCTGCTGCTGCCACGGGCTCTTAAAGACACACCGCTTAAGGAAATTCTGGATGTCCTCCAAAATCACTGCAAGCCCAAAACCTCGATCTTCCCGGCAAGAGTGGTTTTCTAGCTTCCCTTCACCAAGTGGCAGTGCCATGCCAGTGGGAGAATCTGGATGTGGCCCTTCGTGACTGGCTTCTTGTTGGCCTCAGAGACGAGGCAACCCAGCGTCGCCTGATGAGGAGGGATGCGTTAACCTTTGACCAGGTTTTCCGGGAGGCCCAGGCAGCCGAGGTTGCCAATATTCTTCCAACTTAATCCTGCTTCACCGGTCAGAAAGGAATCGACCATCCACAAGCAGCATTGCTCCAGTCCGTCATCATCTTCGGATGATGCGGAAGAGGGGGACGACATCCATAAAGTCCATCGTAGACACCATGAGACTACCAAGAACACCATGCCAGGGCTGCGGGAGCAGATACCTCCACGCCCAGTGTCCGTTCAAATCTGCAGAGTGCCACAGGTGTGACAGGAAAGCACTTTGAACTCTTCAGAGACTGGTGGTGATGGCCAACCTTTTAAAGTGTTTACAGCAAACGTAACGAGTTGTCAATTGAAAGAGGGTGTTTGGTGTGGGGGTTCAGAGTGGTCGTTCCATCAAGTCTAAGGAACAAGGTGCTTCGTACACTACATGTTAGCCACCCAGGAATTGTCCGTTCAAAGGCGCTAGCACGTAGCTATTTCTGGTGGACCAGATTAGACCTCGATATTGAGGCATGGGTACGGAGCTGTAGGGAATGTCAAGCCTCCAGGTCGGAGGAAACACATCTTCCCAGTAGAGGGTGGGAAACTGCCAAAGGTGTCTGGTCATGAGTTCATATTGACTTCGCTGGTCCCTTCAGGGGAGCCACATTTCTGCTTGTCGTAGACTCATATTCCAAGGGTTGGAAGTCATTCCCATATCCAGGACGTCCTCTGCGGTCATGATCCGCAAGTTAAGGAGAGTGTTTTGTACTTTTGGTTTACCCAACATTGTTGTGTCCGATAATGCGACCTTCATGTTGGCAGAGTTTCAAGATTTTCTTTGCCATAATGGTTTCAGGCATATTACTGCCGCACCTTTCAACCCCACGACCAATGGACAGATCGAAAGACAGGTCTGAACTGTCAAAGATGCTCTAAAGCACATGGGGGCCAGAGACCTTGAATTGCAGTTGTGTCAGAGTTCCTGCTGTCCCAAAGGATCACCTCTCCCTGGCGTCAGGGTTCTCGCCAGCCAACCTCTTAATGAAGAGGAAACTGTCCACGGTCTTGGACCGCCTGGATCCCCACCGTAGGGAAGACAGGGGTCTCAATATTGATATCGCTAATGCAAAGGGTTGTGAAATCGGGCAGCTGGTTCATTGCCAGAATTACGCGCCCGGGTCTTCATGAATGGGGTGTGTGTGAGGTGTTAGAACAAACAGGTCTGGTATCATACAGAGTCCTAATGGACAATGGTACTATCTGGAGGAGACATGCAGACCAAATGTGGCACTGAGTGCCAGGTCAAAACACCAACCTAAAGAGGGAGAATGTGACAAGTGAGTCTCATGAGTCAGATTTTGAGCTTGACGAGCTAAGTGAACCTATGCCTGGTGAGCCGACTGCTCTACCCTCACCAGGAACTCCCCCGGAGCTTCCCACCTCTGATTCAGCGGCAGAGGTTGGTTCTAACCCCCCAGTTCCATCTCCAGAACCAGTCATGGCTCCCAGCGACTCACCCCAAAGACCTGGGACCCCCAGGCAATCCCTCAAGGCACCCCAAAGAACTGGAACTCCCAGGCAGCCCAGTGAGCCACCCCAAAGACTGGGAGATCCTGGGCGCCCCAGACATACGTGTGGACCACCCAAGCATTGGGAAGATTTTGTCCCCCGCTGGGGGGGGGGGTGTTGTGTCCAAGCATTTATTATTTATTGTGTGTCAGCTTCGCCGGAAGTCTAAGGCGATACTGTGCACCATTTTCCAAAGACGTGTAATTCAAAAAAGCAGCCTAGATCACTGATTTGCTGTATTGAATGTCCCCGCTTCTCCGGAAGCCCACCGAAATGTATCCTCTTCTTGTAACAGCCAAATCCACTGTACCTAAGCAGGCCACCATGTACATATTCCCCAGTCCAGATCTTGAGCTGAATAAAGATCACTGTTGTTAACCCAATCCTGCTGGTTAGATTACTTCTTTTTCCAGACTCAACAGCAGTCAAACATCCATGATGTGCAGTTTCAAGCATGTCTGTCTAATAGTGCTTTGCTGTTTTACACCTTTCTTTTGTTTGACTGCCTTTGTTTCTGATCCATATCATACAATCAATGGATTGGAACATAAATATGATGAGATTGGCTCCCCCCCCCCTCCAGTTGCATTTTGTAGCAATTTAAATCTCAACCTCAAGTTGTCAGGCAGAGTCAAACACTTTTCTGAAGTTTATGAAGCAGGAAAATACGTCCCTTTTCTGAAAGGAAGGACGGATGGACGGACGGACTGACTTTTTGAGAGTTTCTGTTTTAAAGATGCAATTGGTTGTTCCTTTTCTAAGGAAGAGACAAATTTGGCTCTTATGGATTATTTTTGTGCTTCATTAGGTTTTACATTATCCTTCTGTAGAGGACATAATAAAACAATTTGCTGATATTGCTGTGAAATAGTTATTTCTGCAGTTGTTGGAGCTGTGGGTGGGTACAGGCTTAAATCATATTTATTGTTATAATGTAAAAATTATCTGTTGATCTAATCATATCTTTGTACAATACCTTATTTGGAGGGAGGCAGACATTAGAAAAATGTCTAAGTTAATTTCAGCACTGTATTTCTACACTGCTCTTTGCACCATTTAAGGATATCATTTCTCAAATAAGAGTTTTTCATTGAGCCATCTAGCTCAATCTCCTGCTTGATGTAATAAATCCAGAATCAAAGTAGGCCCAATAAATGGCTGTCTAAAGACCTCCAGCATCATTCTCAAGCTACTCTTTCTATGAAATACTTTCTGACATTGTCTGAGTAAAATCAACATTACTTTAACTTAAATTCTAATCCTGTCCTCTGTGGGGTGAAAGAAGAGCTCTCTCCTACATGATAGCCCTTCAGATATTAGAAGAGCACTATCATGATTACTCACTGGAGAATACTCTTGAGAGTCCCCTGGACTGCAAGGAGATCAAATCAGTCAATCCTAAAGGAAATCAACCCTGACTGACCCTTGGAAGGACAGATACGGAAGCTGAAACACAAATAATTTGGCCACCAAATGAGAAGAGAGGATTCACTGGAGAAGGCCCTGATTAGAGGAAAGCTTGAAGGCAAAAGGGAGGTAGAGGATGAAATGGTTAGACAGCATTGTTGCTTGGTGGGCATGGATCTGGACAGACTCCAAAGGATGGTGGATGACAGAGGAACCTGGAGTTCTGTGGTCCATGGGGTCACAAAGGGTCCAACTCAACCATGCAACTGAACAACAAATCCTAACCATTCACCAGCCTACTGTTCAGCATGCCAGGTTTTTTCAGATTTTCTTCATGGGTTTTATTTTCTATATCCTGACAATCTCTGTTGCCCTTTTTGGAAACTATTCCTACTGCTCCATATTCTTCTTAAAGTGCGGCACCCAGCTAAGATCTGACCAGTACAGAATAATGAGGAATTATCATGTCTTCTGACCCTCATGACATCCCCCAATGGAGATTGGACATCATTATGATCACTGGAACTGCATATGCAGCAGCTCTAGACATTAATGTTATTTGGCATCCAAATCAAAATGCATTTCTTCCTCTCCTTTGTTTCTTCTTTGCTTCCTCTTTTACCCCATCAGGTGTAAAGGGAGATGCATGGTTCTGGCTCTGGCACTTCTAGTCGCTTCCACAAGTGTTATTTGGTGTTCTTGTAATATCTGATGTTATCTCTCCATCTTCCTCTGGGTCTGCCTTGCAGTCTTTTTCTTTCTCTTCTTTCCACATATGCCTTGTAAGGTATGGAATTCCAAGACATTCTCTCCAAATGGACAAACCACTTTACTTGTTGTCTCTGGATGTAGTTTAAGATTGATTCTGTTCCAATTCTTTCCTGCAAGTGTCTTTGCAGGCAAGAAACTCTTTCATTTCTGCATTTATATTCCCACTTATTTTACCCACAGAATCAGTCTCTGAACCAGTTTTAATACATGATAACACTGTGTACCTCTGCCATGTCAAGTACTGGGAGTTAAGTGACCCCTGAAAAGCCAAATGCTCCAGGTAGAAAAAGTTAACCACAAAAGTCTTTGGAGCCTTCAAGAATTAACTCACAACAAAACCTCACCTTCAGCAACCAGCAACAACAACATCAGTATAAACTGGATGGCAAAGGAAAAGGATGCTGTCTAGGCTTCAACAGGGGAAAGTGCGGGCATAATGGAAGCTGTCGTTATTGCTATAGTATTAAGATGTGAAAGGCAACAGAAGACCACTACATCTTCAAAGTACACTGTCAAAATTAAACAGTTCTGTTGTATTTTATTGTCACTTCATATTGTTGACTTGTGGTCAGCTAAGTCCACATAGTTAAAGCAATGGTCTTCCCTGAAGTAATTTATGGCTGTAAGAGCTGGACCACAAGGAAGGCTGAGCGCAGAACAGTGGTGCTGGAGAAGAATTTTGAGAGTCCCCTGGACTGCAAAGAGATCTAAAAACAGTCAATCCTAAAGGAAATCAACCCTGACTGATTCTTGGAGGGACAAATACTGAAGCTGAAGCTCTACTTTGGCCACCAAATGAGAAGAGAGGACTCACTAGAGAAGGCCCTAGTGCTGGGAAAGATCGAAGGCAAAAGGAGGAAGGGGGTGGCAGAGGATGAGATGGCTAGATGGCATCACTAAGGCAGTGGGTGTAGATCTGGGCGGACTACAGAGGATGGCAGAGGACCGAGGAGTCTGGCGTGCGGTGGTCCATGGGGCCGCAAAGGTTCATACTCAACTGTGCGACTGAACAACAACAAAATAACCCCAAGATCCTTTTGACATGTACTATTGCAACATATTCACAGATTGAGGGGGGTGCATGCGTGCATGTGCGCACACAGGTGCCTTTCGAAATATTTTTAGATTACAGATCTTATAATCTCTACTCAGCACAGCCAGTGCTTAAGAGTTACACAAATTGTCATCCAGCAATATCTGGAGTTGCCCCTTGCAATCCTAAATAAAATACTTTGCTTTGTATCTGTTGCGATTCATTTTGCTAGTTTTAGCTGTTTTCTATCAAAATATTCTCCACTGTATTATGCCGCTGAATGTTAGCAATTTACATCCTAATTTTGCATCATTTACAGATACTGTATGATAATGAAGTAAAAAAAATGTATTATTGGATCAGACGTTCTTAATTCTAACTAAATTCTCATATAGATCTGCATAATAAGTCAGGTCTGTGACCTTCACCTTGTTCTGAGTAAGCTATTTCTACCTTCTGTGTCAGAAGCATACTGGTATGAAAACACAGGAAACCTATGTAGCTGAATCAACTCTCCTTTCATCTAAATTAGAAATTAAAATGTTGGACTACTAAGGCCAGTATAGGGGTTCTACAGCTCCCAACTCAAAACTTCTCTCGAATTTGATAAGAAGTCACTGATGAACAACACTGTTTGAGTCTGTGTACTGTGTACAGTTCTGGTCACCATATCTCCAGAAAGATATTATGGAGCTGGAAAAAGTGCAGAGGAGGGCTACCAGAATGATTATGGGACTGGAACGCCTTCCTTACCATCTGAGGCTGCAACGGTTGGGCCTCTTCACTCTTGAACGACGGCGTCTAAGAGGTTACCTGATTGAAGTTTATAAAATCATGCACATTGTGCACAAAGTAGATAAGGAAAGTTCGGTTTCACTTACCAGTGATAACTTTCGTTCTTCGAGTATATAGTTTGTGAATACACACTATTGGGTTATGCGCCTACACAGAACACTGATCGGAGGCTTAAAAGCTTATTGGTCAAAAGTTTTGGCAGTAAGACCGCCCACCGTACTGCCCACCCTGAGGCGCTAGTCCGCTATTTTACCTCAGTTCCATACTTAAGCATAAGCACAGGATAAATAATTGATCTCATCCGTGCAGCTCAAGAGGGGAGGCAGGGTGGGTAGTGTGTAATCACAAACTATATACTCGAAGAACGAAAGTTATCACTGGTAAGTAAAACCGAACTTTCTCCTTCATATAGTTTGTGAATCCCCACTATTGGGAGATTAGCAAGCTCACACTTACTTGGTAGGTGGGCAGTCGGATGAGATGATCCCACGATGAGTATGATGGTCAGGTAGGATGGACCGTCAAGGGCAAGGCGCCCGGAGCCCTCTGGCAAGGACGACACGACCAAGTCTGGCGTCCGCAGTGGCTCTGGTGTCCACCCTGTAATGTTGGACAAATGTAGAAGGTCTGGACCAGGTGGCAGCCTTACAGATGTCCTCAAGCGGAGTGCCCTCCAAAAAGGCAGTGGATGTGGCAACCGCTCTCGTAGAATGCGCCCTGACATGCGGTGGAGGTGGCAACGAGGCAGACTCGTAGGCCAGGTAGATGGTAGATGTAATCCATTTGGAGAACCTCTGGGCAGAGATGGGTTCACCTTCGGACTTTCCTCCACATGCATCAAATAGACGCTGTGACTTCCTGAACTCCCTTGTCCTGCTGGTGTAAAACAATAAAGCTCGTTTCACATCCAGCGTATACCAAGTCTTTTCTTGGGCGTTGGTGGGGTTCTGGAAGAAGGTTGGCAATGAGATAGTCTGCGCCACATGAAACTGGGAGACTACCTTAGGAAGAAAGGTGATGTCCGTGTGGAGCACCACACGGTCATTGAAAAACTGAAGAAACGGTGAGTCTGCCCGCAGAGCAACCAGTTCACCAGCTCGTCGAACAGACATGATAGCCACCAGAAATGCAGTCTTCCACGTGAGGAGACGAACATCCGCAGCAGCCATAGGCTCCAAAGGAGTCCTGGTGAGCGCATTCAGAACGGCAAACAGAGACCATTGTGCTGTTGGAGTCTTGACCAGCGGAAAAGCGTTTTGCAATCCCTTGAGGAAACGCTTTACTATCTGGTCGCGAAAGGCCCCAGACGCAGGCGAACCAGTTGGAGAGTGAGCCACCACTGCTGCCAGACGGACCCGAATGGAGGTAATGCTAAGGCCAGACTCCGCCAAATGGAGGAGGTAGGCCATGACGTCCTGCAGTCCCACCTGTGGAGGGTACATCTGCTGGGATTCCAGGAAGGCACAAAAACGCCTGTATTTGGAGGCATTGGACTTCCTTGTGGAAGGACGCCGTGCTAACTCCAAGATCCTGGACAGTCTGGGGTTATCCTCCAGGCAGTGAGGTGGAGGCTGGGCAGGTCCGAATGGTGGAGCTGGCCGTGCTCCATTTGGAGAAGAGTCGGTGAGTCCGGAAGCGTACAATACTGTGACGACATGTGCAACAGTAGAGGAAACCACGGCTGACGAGGCCATGCTGGAGCAATGAGGATTGCGTTGGTCCGGTGCTGGTACATCCTGGTGAGGACCTTCTGAACCAGAGGAAATGGGGGAAAGGCATAGAGGTAGTCCTGATCCCACCGTTTCATGAAGGCATCGCCCTCGGAGTTCAGTCCGATGCCTGCCCTGGAATAGTACCTGTGGCATTTCCTGTTGGACTCTGACGCAAAGAGGTCGATGCTCAGAGTCTCCCAAGCCCTGCAAAGGGACTGAAACACCTCGTCGTCCAGCTCCCACTCGTGGGTCGTCGAGGTGATGCGGCTGAGGTGGTCAGCCAGGACATTCAGCTTGCCCTGAATGTGTACTCCAATTGGAAAGATGTGTCTTTTCAGGAACCACTCCCAAAGTTGCACCGCAAGATAAAGCAGGATGGTGGACCTCGTCCCTCCTTGCTTGTTCAGGTATGCCACCGCCGTGGTATTGTCCGAGGCCACTTGAACCACATTGCCGGTAAGCAGAGCCTCGAAGGAACGTAAGGCCTTCCAAATGGCCAGTAGCTCCAAATAGTTGATATGGTGCACCATCTCGTGAGGCGACCAAACGTTGTTGACCGTCAGGGTCCCCCAAGCAGCCCCCCAGCTGAGATTGCTTGAGTCGGTCAAAGCCTGCAACGAAGGTTGCGGGGGGTAAAAGTTCTTCCCCATGGCCACATTGAGAGGTGTCATCCACCATGCCAGCTGGTCCACCAGTTCTGGAGATGGAACTAACCACTTGGACTGGCTCTCCGTGAGCGGGTCGAACTCGTGGAGGAGCCATGACTGCAGGGACCGGAACTTTAACTTGGTGTGAGGAATCACCGCCGTCGTTGAGGCCATCAGGCCTAGTAGTCTCTGTGCCTTTTTTGCCCTGATAAATGGCTTGTTCCTGAATTCGCTTACCCCTTGTGCAATGTCCAGTAAGCGTTTCTGGGGGGGCGAAAGCCCTGGTAGCTAGTGAGTCGAGTACCGCTCCAATGTACTCGACGTGCTGAGAAGGATTCAACTTCAACTTGGCAAAGTTGATTCTGAGGCCAAGACTCTCCATGAGGTGAACCGTGAACTCCGTGTCCCGAATGGACGACGAACTGGTGGGAGAGACAATCAACCAATCGTCAATGTACGGGAAGACCCTGATCCCCTTCTGTCGGAGGAAGGCAGCCACCAGAGCCATGCACTTGGTGAAGACTCTCGGCGCTGTAGCCAGACTGAATGGTAGGCACCGATACTAGTACACAGAGTTTCCCATTCTGAACCGGAGGAACCGTCTGTGTTCCTCGAGGATGCCAATGTGGAAGTAAGCGTCCTTGAGGTCTATCACTGTGAACCAGTCCCCCTTGTTGATGAGAGGGAGGACGGTCTGGAGGATCACCATCCGGAACTTCCTGGTGTGGATGCACTTGTTTAGGAGCCGCAGGTCCAGAATTGGCCGAAGTCCTCCGTCTTTCTTCTGAACCACAAAGTACCTCGAGTAGAAACCGTTGTCCCAATCGGTCGGTGTTACCCGCTCAATGGCTCCCTTGGACAGAAGAGTTGATATTTCTTCTTCAAAATGGGGGGACGAGGTGGTGAAACGGTGTTTTCCTACTCGAGGCATCCGGACGAACTCGATGGCGTAACCAGCGGACAAGATCTTCAAGACCCACCGGTCGTTCGTGATGCCAGACCACACCTGGAGGAAGTTCTGGAGGGGGAGGTACGGGAGGTGGAGCGAGAGAGCCTTGGCCTTCGTGACTTCAAACCCGGGACTTGGATTTTGCGTCGGTACGCTTGCCCTGTCCGTATGGTTGGTAACGAGGCTTGTGTTGGCGCCTCTGTTTGTAGAAATTGGCCCTGGGCTGGTCGGCGGAGCCACCCTGTTGCTGGGGGTTCCCCCGGTACCGTTGGGTAAAGGGCTGAAACCGTGGCTTGTTAGGCTGAGATGGCATGGTGAGCCCCAGGAACTTAGCCGGCGAATTCGTTTGTCGCAGTTCGTTAAGCACCTTATCGGTGTCTTGTCCGAACAGGCCTTGTCCATTGAATGGAAACTCTTCGGTGAGCTTCTTCATGGCATCATCGAGAGAGGTGCCCCTGAGCCAAGCGTGGCGACGGAGCAAGATGACAGAGGACATGTCCTTGGCCGCATAATCATTAATGTGCCTGGCAGTCTGCATCTGTTGCTCTGCCAGAAAGTCTCCTTCCGCAGCCAGAGAGTCGAATCCCTTCTGGATGTCAGCAGGCAGTTTTGCAGCAAGGGTCTTCACTTGCTCCCAGAGATGGGACTGATAGAGACCCATGGCCGCTGAGGAGTTCGCGGCCCTCAAGAAGAAAGAACCGGTGGCGTAAAACTTACGGCCCACCGTGTCCAGCTTCTTCCCTTCCAGAGCCGAAGGTACTCTGGAAGGGAAGGGTACTCGGCGGGGAGATGAAAAGGAGCCTTCCGTGGCCCGGAAGGCTCAGAAGACGATGCCGCCAGCGTTGCTGCGCTCTCCCCGCCCCCTCCACCGGCGGGGAGATGAAAAGGAGCCCTCCGTGGCCCGGAAGGCTCGGAGGACGCCGCCGCCAGCGATGCCGCGCTCTCCCCGCCCCCTCCACCGGCGGGGAGATGAAAAGGAGCCCTCCGTGGCCCGGAAGGCTCGGAGGACGCCGCCGCCAGCGATGCCGCGCTCTCCCCGCCCCCACCACCGGCGGGGAGATGAAAAGGAGCCTTCCGTGGCCCGGAAGGCTCAGAAGACGCCGCCGCCAGCGATGCCGCGCTCTCCCCGCCCCCACCATCGGCGGGGAGATGAAAAGGAGCCTTCCGTGGCCCGGAAGGTTCAGAAGACGCCGCCGCCAGCGTTGCTGCGCTCTCCCCGCCCCCTCCACCGGCGGGGAGATGAAAGGGAGCCTGCCGTGGCCTGGAAGGCCCAGAAGACGTCGCCGCCAGCGTTGCTGCGCTCTCCCCGCCTTCTCCGCCGGCGGGGAGATGAAAGGGAGCCTTCGACGACAGGACTTGCTATGTTTGTTGCCAGAATTGAGGGAGGATGGCGGATGGGGAGGGAAGAGGGAATGTTGGTCCTGCCAGCCAGGGAGGGGCAGCATTCTATCTAGGGAGGTTCCGGAGAACCATATAGGTGTTGTGACGGGCATGGGACGGTATGGCAGGTACCGTGGGGCGGGCCGCACTCGGGGAATGCGGGTCCGATGTTTAATTGCGGTCCCTCATTCCAGCCCTACCGGTACATCTCTGGGCCCTGAGCGGCAGATCCGGAGTGGCCCCACCCTTAGGCTGCTGCTGGTGAATGCCAGGTCGGTTTGTAATAAGGCCCCCCTGATTCAAGATGCCATCCAGGAAGGGCTGGCCGACCTGGCATGCATCACCGAAACCTGGCTGACTCCTGAAGATGGAGTACCTCTCTCGGACATGTGTCCAGCTGGGTTCGGTATTTGGCACCAGCCTAGAGGTGAGGGGAGGGGCGGTGGTGTCGCCATTGTTGCCAGGGAGTCCTTGGGAGTTGCTAGGGCCACTGCTCCACAAGTGTCTGGTTGTGAGGCCCTGCTTCTGCGGTTGGGCCCCAAGGGTCAGTTGGGGATCTTACTCCTGTACCTGCCCCCTTGCAGGGTAAGGGATGCCCTGCCTGAGCTCCTCGAGGCCGCCTCGATGCTGGCATTGGAGTTCCCGAGACTTATGGTTCTGGGGGACTTCAATTTGCCATCGCTGGGGGAGGCTTCTGAGGTGGCAAGGGAGTTCATGGCTTCCATGGCAGCCATGGGCCTGACTCAGGTAGTTCGGGGTCCGACCAGGGGCAGTGGTCACATGCCAGACTTAGTTTTCTTGTCGGAGCAGTGGCAGAGTGATCTAAGATTACAGGATTTAGTCATCTCACCTGTGCCATGGTCGGATCACTATCTGGTGACTCTTGACTTTCTGGGGGCGACACTTCATCGTAGGGAGGCTGGGCCGATTAAAATGGCCCGCCCTCGGCGACTAATGGATCCAGATGGATTCCAGAGGGAACTGGGGGATGTTCCTCTGGATCGGCTACACGATTCACCCGGGGCACTTGTCGACTTGTGGAATAGGTCAACAACAGTAGCCTTGGATGAAATCGCGCCACTGCGGCCTCTCCACGCCCGGGGGACTAGGTCATCTCCGTGGTTCACAGATGAACTGCGTGAACTCAAACGGGCAAAGAGACGCCTAGAGCGCCGCTGGGTGAAGACCCAGGATGACTCCGATTGGACAACAGCTAGAGCTGCTATTAGGGCCTACCTAGTGGCGATAGGGGTGGTGAGGCGGCAATACTTCACCGCCCTTATTGCCTCCGCTGATAATCACCCAGCCGCCCTGTTCCGGGTAACCAGGTCCCTCCTTGGTAGGGGGGGATCGGTGCCCGGTTGGCAGGGTTCGGCTGAGGACTTTGCTGACCATCTGGTGGAGAAAATCGATCGGATTCGTTCAGGGTTGAATCCTGGCGTGGATGGGGAGGGTCGGGGGGGGTGCCGGAGCACAGTCTTGCTGTACGATCTGGGACCAGTTCGATCCTGTTGTCCCTGATGAAGTGGACAGGCTCCTTGCAGCTGTTCGTGCCACTACATGTCCTTTGGATCCCTGTCCTACTTGGTTGGTGAAAGCCTCCAAGGAGGTAACAGGAGGCTGGATAGGGGGGATAATAAATGCCTCATTACGGGAGGGGGTATTTCCTGCACAGTTAAAACATGCTTTGGTGCGCCCCCTCCTGAAGAGGATGTCCCTCGACCCAGCTGTCCTTAACAACTACAGGCCAGTTTCCAACCTGCCCTTTTTGGGTAAGGTTTTGGAGAAGGCGGTGGCGCGCCAGCTGCAGAGTGTCCTGGAGGAAGCGGATTATCTAGACCCCTTTCAATCAGGATTCAGGCCCGGATATGGAACGGAGACGGCATTGGTCGCACTGATGGATGATCTCTGGCGGGAGCGGGACGGGGGTTGTCCATCCGTCCTTGCTCTTCTTGACCTCTCAGCGGCTTTCGATACCGTCGACCACGGTATCCTTCTGGAACGGCTCGAAGGACTGGGGATCCAGGGCACTGTGTTGTCCTGGTTTTCCTCATTTCTGGAGGGCCGTACCCAGTCGGTATGGTTAGAGAGTGAGAGGTCCAGCCCTAGGCCCCTTAAGTATGGGGTGCCTCAGGGCTCTGTGCTCTCTCCTCTCTTATTTAACATCTATATGAAGCCACTGGGTGAGATCATTCGTTCCCACGGGGTGCGGTACCATCAGTACGCGGATGATACTCAGCTGTACATCTCGGCCCGTGGGGACCCCAGTGATGCTGTTGAAATCCTATCCGGATGCCTGGAGGCCATTGGGGTCTGGATGGGGGCCAATGGGCTTCGGCTGAATCCCAGCAAGACAGAGTGGCTGTGGATAAGGGGCCCCGTGTTATCCAGGGAGTTACCACCTTTGGTACTGGATGGGGCTGTTTTGCCCCAGACAGACCCAGTGCGCAACTTGGGGGTTCTTCTGGACTCGCGGCTGCTGCTGGAAGAACAAGTGGCGGCTGTGGCCAGGAGGGCTTTTGCCCAACTTCGGGTGATTCGCCAATTGCGCACACTCCTGGACCGGGGCTCCTTGCTTATGGTCACACATGCTCTGGTTACTTCCCGACTAGACTACTGTAATGCGCTCTACATGGGGCTGCCCTTGACGACCATTCGGAGGCTGCAGCTGGTCCAGAATGCGGCGGCCCGGGTGGTAATGGGGTGTGGGCGATATGCCCATGCCTCTCCGCTACTCCGGGAGCTGCACTGGTTACCAGTTTGTCTCCGGGTGCAATTTAAGGTGCTGGTTTTGACCTTTAAAGCCCTATATGGCAGGGGGCCAGGATACCTTAGAGACCGCATCGTCCCAAGAGTGTCTGCCCGTCCAACTAGAGCGGACCGGAGGGGTTCTCTAATAGTGCCACCAAAGAGGGATGCACATTTGTCTAGCACCCAAAGGAGGGCCTTCTCCGTGTTCGCACCGACTCTCTGGAACCTCCTGCCAATAGACCTAAGACTCCAAAGTGAATTGCTGCCCTTCAGGAAAGGAGTAAAGACCTGGCTGGCAGGGCAGGTGTGGGGCCCGAATGGGACTATGGTGCCTGCCTGCTGGCTTGTATAAGAACTCTCTCTTCTTCCTTTTTATAGTGGATGGGATGGGTGGGTGGGATATAGGGGTTTTTAAAGGGGGTGGGTTGGGGGTTTTTATAATGTTTTTTATGTATTTTGTGCATTGTTGTGATGCCGCCCTGAGTCGGGTTTGCCTGAGCGGGCGGCATATACAAATTTGACTAATAAATAAATAAATAAATAAAATAAATACTGGAAAACCGCTGATGGCCGTTTTATGCTGGAAGGCCTTAACCACCAAAGAGTGCAGCAAAGGATGTGCTTGAAGAAACTCGACGTTCTTGTCTAAGACTCTATACATTCCGTCGAGCCTGGACGAAACGGAGTGAGACGACACCGGCTTCTTCCATGTTGCCTTTGCTGACATCAACATGGAAGGAAGCATGGTGATGTGGACTGGACGAATCACCTTTTTGTCCAGCTTGGCGGTCATTTGGTCTTTACCCTCCAGCTGCGGTTGGTCCACCTTCAGATTCAGAGTGGTACCCAAACGGGTGAGCATCGCCGTGAGGGAGCGTTGATCCTCACCACGCGGTGAGTCAACCGCGCCGATCGCCTGGTCTGGCGTCTTGTCGGCATCGATGTCTCCCTTGTCCTCGTTCGAAGACGTACTGGAATCATCGGAGGTTGAGGGAGGAATCCTGGAGTCCATGTCAGGACCGCGCCAGTACGGTCTGGGCGGGTCAACGGGCTGGGAGCTCATCGCATCGACGTCTGGACCACACCAAGACGATATGGGTGGGCCAGCGGAGCGAACACTCGACCCTTGAGAGGGCGGCGGAGCAACAGCAGGGCCAGCATCCCTGGGGCTTGCGGTGGTCAGTACCGGAGCCACAGAGGCCGCAGGGATGGTGGCCTTAAACTGTTGGGCGAATGATTTCACCATGGCCTCAAACATGCCCTTGAAAAAGTCCAACTAGGTCGCATCCACCACAGATGGCTGGGACAGAACGGTGGCAGGCGAAACGGTGGCCGGTATAATCAGAGACGAAACGGTGGCCGGAATGGTGGTTGGGGATTTGTCTATCGTTGGAGTCCTAGGCCTCAGAGAAACAGATGCCTGCCTCGTGGGGGGATGGCCCCTCTCTCGAGGCGGAGAAGTGACCACCTGCAGTGGGCGAGCTGGAGCCCCAGCCCTGTGTCCTTTAGCAGGTGATCCCAAAGAAGACCGTCCGCCCCACACTGAGGACCCAGGTGAAGGACATCTCGCAACCGAAAAGGGAGGCGAGGGCCCCGGAGAAACAGAAGGGTGAGGCGTAGGTGGGAGTGAGCGTCTTTCCTCCGACCTATGCTTCTTTTTCTTTTCCCCATTTTTATCCTTCTTTTTCTTCTTCCTGATGGAGAGGGTGGAAGAAGAAGATGGTAGAGGCAGAGGCCGAATAGGCTGAGAGGCACCAGCAGACGTGGATGCAGCCACGGCGGGAGCCAAGGCGAGCTCTATAAGGTGCGCCTTTAACCGGTTGCTCCGGTTCTGAACTGCAAGCTGTGTAAAGTTCTTGCAGTGCACACAGGATTGGCTCTGGTACGATTCTCCCAGGCAGAAAAGACAGAGGTTATGCCCGTCGGAGGCAGGAAACTTCTTCAAGCAAGAAGAACACTGCTTGAAAGCTGCAGCCATGAAAAATTTTTCCCGACAGAAGGTTCGAGAAGGCGAACACCCCGAAGGGCAGGCCAGCCGCCACCCCCTTGAGGGGGGAAACGGTGACCGGAGCTAAGTTGGTAACTGAGTCCACAAGAAGAAGAAACAGCACCGGGGTGGCAATCCTGCCCAGAGGACAAGATTGCCGGAAAAAAATTGAAAAGTTTGTCGAAGACTTTTTCTTAGAAAAGACGGAAAAAATTGAGGAAGCTCTCAACGATCGTCCTGCTGCTGAGGCGGAAAGAAGAGGACTGAGGTAAAATGGCGGACTAGCGCCTCAGGGTGGGCAGTACTGTGGGCGGTCTTACCGCCAAAACCTTTGACCAATAAGCTTTTAAGCCTCCGATCAGTGTTCTGCGCAGGCGCATAACCCAATAGTGGGGATTCACAAACTATACGAAGGAGAAAAACTGTTTTCCCTATCGCACAACACTAGAACTAGGGGGCACTCCATGAAACTTTTGGGTACTAGTTCTCAAACAAATAAGAGAAAGTACTTTTTCACTCAGAGGATCACTGGTCTATGGAACTCCCTGCCAGAAGAAGTGGTGACAGCTGTCAGTCTTGACAGCTTTAAGAAAGGATTAGACAAGTTCATGGAGGACAAGGGTATCAATGGCTATAATTATGGATACCTAAGGACAACCTCCGGGTTGGAGAGATAGGCAGGATATCTCTCAATGCCATTTCCAGGGAATCCTAAGCAGGTGAAGGCATCTGCTTGGGAATACCCTGAAGCAAATGGTGAGCCACTGTGTGAGACAGAATGCTGGACTGGATGGGCTGTGGCCTGCTCCAGCAAGGCTGTTCTTATGTTCTTATGGGTCAGGTAATCTGAATCCACTTGACAGCTTTATTATCTGCAAGATCACATCTGATTTAACCAGCAAGTTGTGTTAAAACAGCTA
Source organism: Bradypodion ventrale (assembly GCA_035047345.1). Taxonomy (NCBI): domain Eukaryota; kingdom Metazoa; phylum Chordata; class Lepidosauria; order Squamata; family Chamaeleonidae; genus Bradypodion; species Bradypodion ventrale. Next base: position 274,221,028 of record JAWDJE010000002.1, read on the forward strand.
CCTTGATGCCACCCCATGACTGATTTGATAAAAAATCCACTGGACTGATGACTCCTGGTTGGGCAGGATATCGTAACAAGAAGTCGAGTTCCATGGGATTAATTTCTTTATTCTTCAGAAATATCTGCAATAAAAAAACCAGATAGAATGTTAGGACAGCATGAAAAATTTCTACAGACTGCAGAGAAAATGAAAAGTAGCATTTCTAGCAGAATTCTATTGTACATGAGAACAAAACATTTTAGAATGTTAAGACTATAGTAGTATTGCTATAACTGCAAGCCTTTTGTGTTTCATTGTTTTCACCTCTCCTGAATATTATAATATGAAATCAAATAATAATCTCGACAATGAAAGCATCAGCATAACCACATTTGCCCAGAGAGAGAGGTGGAAGTTGAAGTCACTCTGCCACTGGAAGAGTGAAATAATTTTCCACTTGCCAGTTTATGGGCAGAACACTGTATAAACAGTAATATGTATCAATGGATATTATAAAGCAGCCAACAAACGTGACACCAGCGATCAACTCTATCTACCTGGAAAGTGACTTGGGCCATGTAAGTCAGTTTATCACATTCAAACAGTCCCCGAGTTGTATACTGGAACACAGAACTGGTGATGCTATCAATGAGGCTGGCAACTCGCTCGCTCAGATTTTCATCTGGAGATGCTCTTGCAACAGCTTTCTGAAAAACAACGCTGAATGCCTAGATATGGAGAAGGAGAAAGAGAGACATAATGGACAAAAGAACAGAGAAATAAATTTCATCTCAGAGACATTGCAATATATTTCAAAACATAATTGGCTTTGATAACATAACACTGACTTTATCCAACCTCGGATACCATGATGAGAGCAAGCCAGCCTAATTATCCTAGAATGTCTTTCTGGTAATAGTTACTGAGATTGAACAAGTGAGCCTATAGCACTAGCCAGTATGCAGCTAGGTTATGAAAGAGTGGCATGTAAGACACTTGCATTTGTTTTACAAAGCTTTTACTAGAATCTAAGGATCCCAACATTCTGCTGTCAAAAGACTAAAGCCTTGTACTGGTGTTCTACAAAAGGATTAAACTAAGTAGAGATGATGGAAAGAAAGTACTAACTCTTCAGAGCATTTCCAGATTGCCTCTTGTGTGCTGGTCTGGAATTGCTGTTTTGGTGGTCACTTTAGGATGGAGGAGGGGCTAAATCACATTTAGTCCATTCCATCCCTGTCCAAACAATGTAAGCAACCTTTGCTCATATGCTGTAGTAGCTGACAAGCCACTTTATTATATAAGCAAATGAGACACTTCCTCTGCTCCTCTGCAGATTGGCAAAGAAAGTGTAATTATTATTCCTCTCCTAATTGACTGTCGTACCACTGCATCAATTAGGATTGCAAAAAAAAAAAAAATCCCTTCGTTTTCCATTGTAGCTTCAATTGAAGCAGCAGCATTTAGGAAGGGGAGAGATAATTACACTTTCCCTACCCTCTGCATAGGCGCAGGAAAGTGTTTAACGGAAATATCCAAAATGCTGAAGGGAACAGTGCATATCGGAGCTACACAAAAAAGTAGAACTTCCTGACAGAGGTTCAAAAAAGAGAGTTCAGTGGGAGGTTGAGGCACTACAGCACCCAAAATATGTGGATGTTTGATGCAGAATCAGCCTCCAAGAGCTCCAATGAGTGGAGTGGCCTAAACACCCTCTTTGGACATGTTGTCTGTTGTAGCTCTCTGCATATGTACAGCTAAATTTCTCTTTATCTCTCTACAGCATTTGCATGTGATCTAGAATCTTGATTTTCAAAAAAAAATTATTACATAAATATGCTACTCTACAAGTTTAGCTCTATACAGGAAGAGAGCTAAGATTCAGAGAGCTAACAAGTTTAAGGCCATGTCATTACAACCTGTGGGCTACCGTATGTAAGAAGCAAAGTAGGGATGCTGACCTTCTCTTTGATTTGTCTGCTATCACCAGCAGTTGGAGTACTCATAGAAAGAGGGCTGAAACTCCAGTGAAGAAAACAAACTGAAAGAAGTCATCTACCAGGAAGTTAGGTTGGATCATTCAGCATGTCCAGACTGCCTCTTTTGGGGTAGTCTGGCCTTGCCCATTTTTGGTCATTTGAGTGAACTTTGCTTGTATGGTCATGTAGCTGATGAACCACTTGGCCATATTGGCAAATGAAACACTTCCCCGTCTTCTCTGCAGAAAGACAGGGGAGTTGTTTCTGCTTTTCTCCTTGTAACTGATAGTTGTAGCACTCCCTTTTATCACCAAACAAAACCAGTTTCAATTAGTTATAAAAGGGAAACACAGGGGGAATATATGTATTTTATTTAATTATCCAATATGCTCATTATCCTCAACAGCATACCAGATACTGACAGTGGGAGTAGCCTTTCAGCTTCAAGCTTCCTCTCATTTGCTGTTCATAGCCTCCCCAGAGGTGCTGGGAATGGTGTCTATTCCAGGGATGCAAAAAGTAGAACCTGACAGGTGTTGGAAAAGCAGCATTCAGAGGAAGATTACAGCTCTCCAGCATTTGTACAATTTTGGACTTATGGAGCTCTGACTGACCCCAAAGAGCACAGAAGAATGCACTAAACACTCATCTGGGCATACTTATTGTTTCTTTTTCAAAACCTGGCAGATGTGGCTCATTAATTAACCAGCCACTGTTGGGCTAAAAGTTCTGAATAAAATACTTTCACTGAAAACAAAGTTGGGGGGGGGGACACATTCATGTATGCGATTGATACTGCTTACCCCAGTTTCATGCTATTATAATATAGCAGCGATGGGAGAAGTTCTCTGTCCTGAAAGTTTGCTTTCCATGCAATTCCTGAAGCTGTAATAGTGCTCTTCTCCCCCCCCCCCCCGCCCAACTAAAGTGGCCTCAGTACTCCAAAACATTCTTCCCTGTCTAGTTCTTTCTTGCCAGTAGTTCTCAAGGTACTTTCAGATATGGTTTTTGTCACACCATATCATCTTGCCTCATTCGCAACATGTAAAAATTGTATCTAGGAATATAAATCTTTGCTTGTTTTGTTCTGGCAGGTGGACACAAATAATTTAAAAGTTTTCTTCTTGCCAAGACAGATTACAACAGTTTTTATCCAATTCTTTCAGTGGGCTCTCTTGATGAAGTAAGACATCTTATTTTATTACAGGTAAGAAAAATCATGAGATCTGTTATGTTCTTAGTTGTAGCCCTCCTCCATCACACTATTCTCTCCCTATTAATCATCCTACCATCAATTTCCTGGCTATCATGATTTTAACTATCATGACTTAAGAAATGACTCACTCTATCTGAACAGCTTCATAATTATCATACCATACAATAGATAATATATTTGTGCATTGAAAACTAATGTGTTTCTGGTTAATAATGTACACATTTTGATATTTACGCATGCTTTAGGCATGTATTATTTTCAGTTCTCTTACAGTATCCAGAATTGACTGCTTAGTCCTAGCCAGATAAGGAAAACAAATGAAGATATGATGTCTGAAGCCAGGTTTTACAGAAACACAAAATATCCGCTTCCTCCTGGCAACAGAATTGACTCCTCTAAAAATTATGTTCTGAAGGACACTGGATTTCCTGGAGGAGAATACACCTTTCATTATCTCCTCTCTAGAGGAAACTCAGAAGATAAACTTCAAATAAAAGAAAAATGTCTCTGTTTTTATGGCAACCAAACCAATTGGTACATGTTATTGAAGTCTGTACGAATTAGATTTTTCATATGAAGTTCCCTTGAGGGTCTTCTTGTTAGAACTAAGATTATCAGAATTAGAAATAGACTTTAAAACAAATAAGACACCTGTAAGTCCTTATAGGAAAAATAGGTTAGGGGGGAAATATTAGGGAATAGAAAAAGTTAGAACTCGATTTAAAATGTTAAAAACTAATTCTCTTAAATATCAGGAAATGTGCATCACTAACCCTTAGGGAACAGTTGCTTCTTAAGATTGAAAGACTCAGAAAAAATTGAACTATGTCTAGTTTATAGAACTATTATGTCTAGACTACTAAATTACTCACAGGGCAGTTTTTTAAAAAAAATGTTCTTAAAAGTTTTCCCTAATTTGAGTTATTGCAAATTGTAGAGGCACACTTAAATCTCTTGTGGATAGTCAATACAATAAAATTTGGAACTGTTTTGTCACTAGCCTGCCACAAAGTAGTATATATTTTTCATTCATCAGATTTCTACAAGAAGCTCAATCTTCTAAATGAATTGATTCAAAGCAGTTCTTTATTTAACTTGTCATAATCTGAAGTAATAAAACACAAGGAACAAAAATAAACAACTTTTGCTTGCTCCCTCGCTGGCTCGCTGGCTTGTTTGTTTTTTGTTATAAACTACCTTTCTCCAGATGGGAGATTCAAGGTGGTTTATAATATTTAAAATGTTAAATTAAAGCACAGTTTTTGTACAATTAGAAAGGAATTAAACTAGATTAATAATTAAAATGCAATCAATAATTAAAACAAGATTAAAAATATTAAAAACTTTTAAAATGAGCCAAAACTTTAAAAACAGACAATAGCATAGCTAAAAACCAGCATCCAGAGACTCAGTTATAATTACCTAAAGCCTGCTTAAAGAAAGTAAGTCTTTAGGAAAGCTAAAAGGGAAGTGGGCCAACCTAACCTCCTGAGGGAGAGCATTCCACAATCTGGGAACTGCCAAAGAGAAGGCCCTCTCTTGTGTTGTCATCAAAAGCATGCCTCTGATGGCAATGGGACTAAGAGGAGGGCCTCCGCTGAAGTTCTGAAGAGCTGAGAAGATACAGTCCTATAGACAACTAGCATTTTTTGCCCAGCACTGCCAGGCAGGTGTTTTTTTTTGGGGGGGTGTTGGTGTTAGAGGTGGTTTTGGGTTTTTTTTGGGGGGGGGGGTTCACACACACACACACAATACAGACACAACACAACCACAATACACACACACAATACAAACACACACACAATACACACACACATGCCGAAGCTACGCGGGGAGAGGAGGCGTTCCCCCTCCTCCCCCCCCCCCCGAAGCTTCGGCAAGGACACACACACCACAACTCCGCAACCCTGCCGAAGCCACCTCAGGCTGGGTCGCAGTGGCGCGGAAGGCAAGGGGCCCAGCTCAGAAGGCTGCGCCGGGGAGGCGCAGAGTGTGATCGGCCCAGCCGGCAACAGATAAGTGGGGCAGGGGACAGGGACTGAAGGGGGGAAATGTTCCCCCCTTTTCCTCCCAGACCAGGGCGGCGGCGTGGTCCCCAAGCCTGTTCCCCCCCCCCCCTCAGTCCCTGTCCTCCACCCCACTTACCTGTTGCCGGCTTGGCTGTTGGCTCTCTGTGCCTTCCCGGTGCAGCCTTGCGGCATAGGCCGCTCACCTTCCGTGCCTCCATGGCGCAGCCTGTCCTCCGTCCCTGCTGGCACTCAGGCCTTCTCCAGTTGGGCAGGGGTACCAAAAGCAGGCGGCCCACCCCACAAGCCATAACAAAAATAAAAAACTACAAGGCCCAGCGTTCTCCACGCTCGCGTCCTCCAGCCTGATTGGCTGAGGGGTGGCACGGAGCAGAGGACGCTGGGCCTAGTAATTTTTTATTTTTGTTATGGTTTGTGGGGCGGTTGCCCCACTTTCGGCAGTCAGACCCTTGCGGCGATGCTCGCAGGGCCTTAAGGTAAGTGTGGTCGGCTCTGTACAGGATGGTTGGGCGGGTGTGGCCACGTATGCCAGACACGTACCACACAACCCCCTTCTTATAGGTATAGATAGAGTATCTTTCCACCATACATCCTCTAAAAGTTATAAAAGTTGATATTATAATATTTAACCAATCCTGCCCTTTTTCTCTCTCTTTTGGCAGTATTTCCCACCCCCGGATGGTTTGGAGCCCGGTTACTTCATCCTCTCTCCTGTACTGCCAGCACAATAAGAAAACCTGGTGTGTGTGTGTGTGTGTGTGTGTGTGTGTGTGTGTGTGTGTGTGTGTGTGTGTGTGTGTGTGTGTGTGTGTGTGTGTGTGTGTAAATGCTCTCCTATCAAATGAATATTGCTGTAGAGGAGGTACTAAAAAAACAACCAGGAGAGTTATATATCTGCACCTTCTGTTCCATTGCTTCTGCCCAGCCTACAGGGAATTCTCTGGCATTGTAACATTTTTCTTATTAGCATTTCTGGGCAAGGTAAAACCTGTTTGCTCTTTAAATATACTGGAAGGCAGCACCAGAGTGTGCCTAGAGAAAATATCATCCTTTTTAAAGAGAAAAGCATCATTGTTTCCTCTTCCTCAAAGAGGAAGGCATTTCAAAGAGAGTATTACCCAGGTGCTGATTGGTTTTAAAAGCCGATATTATTGGATAGATATGGCATTATTTCCTAATATAGTAGCTAGGCTTTTCTTTCTGTTCTTCCCCCACCCCTGCATTTTGCATCTTCTAGCTAGATCAAGATACCCAGCATGGTGTAGTGCCATGATGGCGAACTTTCACACTCAAGGTGTTCTTGGACTTCAATTCCAAGAAGCCCTGATCAGCAGGAGCGCTGACTTGGGCTTCTGGGAATTGAAGTCCAAGAACAACTAGAGTGCCAAGGTACGCCATCACAGGTGTAGTGGATATTGCGATGGACTAGGACTCAGAAGGCCTGGGTTCAAATCCTCGCACAGTCATGGAAATTCACTGGGGAAGTAGAACTGATAAAAATCACTGTTTAAATATCTCACTTACTTTGAAAGCTCTATTAGGGTCACTATATGCTGGCTCTGACATAACAGCTCATAACAAAAAAAAAATAGATAAGAGTTCCAGGAAAGCTAAAAATTTGCTTGCTGTTTTTTAATTTAAAATATTGACCAGATTGAGTACAGAGGGAGAATGTAAGTAACTGAATTAACAAAACTATAACCTGTTTCTCAGCAGATGCGCAGCTCAGAACTCAGCAACAAGTTTAACCTTTAGCTTACTTTCTTTGCTTATCTTCATGTCTCTCTACCTCTCTGTTTCTCATTCTCAAATTGAGGTTTATCTGTCTTACTTTCCCAAACCCTCCTTCTAGTATTTTCTTACCACATGACTGTTGTTCATCCCATTCCTTTGGCTTATGGAGGAGGAGAGTTAATCTAGATATTAATATAAACGCTTGTTTTCTGCAGTTAGAATATCTCTGAAGATGTACCCTACGTATTAGACTTGAGGAGTAAACCCATGTTCACATCTCAATGACCAATCACAAAGCACAAAATATGGAAGCGAGGAAAACATGTGCAATGACAAACAGATGAATTTACACCAACTGAGGGAGATAGTTTACATACAAGTAAATATATCATCTTACTTGACTCCAAGTCACTTTCTCTAAAATAATAAAAGAAAAGCAGAAGTATTGTAGCACCTGTCAGACTAAAGAATTTATTTCATTGTACTTCTGTGGACTGATTCTCCTTCATCAGACATATCAAGCAGATTGAAATAAAAAGAATAAAAAATAGATGTAACAATAAATGAAATAAATGTACCAATCTCAAAGGGGCCACAACACTTTTCTTCTTGTTGTTGCTGTTATTGTTGTTTCTGACATGACTAATTCTCTGGGAACGTCTCCACAATAGTTCTCACAGGGTAGATTTCTAGTCTAATCTTAAATTATTTCCTATCCCCTCTGGATTTTTTATTTTTGCCTGAAATATCCTATAGCAAAAGAAACGGCTGTCACTTTTGGCTACTGTTAAACAGCATGTAACAAGATTTAGTCATTCTGGCTCCCTTGGTCCCATAATACTTCCAGCTGAATCTTCACAGCAATCACATTTTGATTATATTACAATAAATTAAATCCTACAATGACAGGGTACTGTTGTATCAGTGAGTATATTCACTGCAAAATGCTACCCTTTTGTTGGTTTGGGTTTTTAAACAGACACAAAAGCCATCATGAAATACAGGATCAGTCATATCCTAAAGTGGAGTAAGGTGATTCTGTCCACCCACACTGGAAATCTGGAAATCTGCTTGGAACCAAAGGAGTGATTTACCTGTTGTGTTTGGAATATTGTGCCTTTAAGTAATGTAACACTCGAATGAGTGGATATAATAACAACCAGCTGTAACACTGTAACCTTCTGTATCAGGGCGCGAGCTAGTGTCCACTAGGGGCAATAGCGAGCGCCCAGCTCACATGGTTCCAATTCCCCAAATACCTACAGCGTGGGAAGATTCCCGCCACCACCTCACCTGGACAAGAAGGGCGTGACGGGGAATGACGTCACGCAGACAGTAGCCAATGGGCTATCGAGGAGCCACATTCAAATGTATAGCCACAGTATATATTGAGCTGTTCATCCGCCATTACCACATGTTCCCCCGGACCATCATGCAATAAAGATGTGTTAAGCCAACCTTTCGGCTGTTTCTTTTGTCTTGGTTCTCATACACTAAATTACCATTGCCTTCTTCTGGGTATGCCACAGGGAGGGGCTGCCCACAAATGCTCCGACTTCACCCCCGCCTTGCCAGGATGGGGGCAAAGGAGCAAGAAGCCCCCGAGATGCTGGTGGCGGCGGGGCTTCTTATAGCCACAGGGAGGGGCCGCCCACAGGTGCTCTGACTTCACCCCCGCCTTGCCAGGACGGGGGCAAACGATCAAGAAGCCCCCAAGATGCTGGTGGCAGCGAGGCTTCTTCTAGCCGCAGGGAAGGGCCGCCCACAGGTGCTCTGACTTCACCCCCGCCTTGCCAGGACAGGGGGAAGGAGCAAGAAGCCCCCGAGATGCTGGTGGCAGTGAGGCTTCTTCTAGCCGCAGGGAAGGGCCACCCACAGGTGCTCCGACTTCACCCCCGCCTTGCCAGGATGGGGGCAAAGGAGCAAGAAGCCCCCGTCCTGGCAAGCCTCCTCCTATACCTTGGTATCTTCAAGATAACATTTGAAGGACTCATTACCCCACCTCAAAAGAAAAGCATTAACATCTCCAATCATCATCACCCAAACTAAAACCAAAGACACCAGAAACTATATAAAATATACCAACAAATAATGTTTAGGAAAACACAAGCACATGGAGACATCATCTTACAGTAATAACTGATAAATTGTCCACTGAATAAAACAGTTTAAAGTGAAACTGTTTCAAATGTGTTTGTTTGTTTGTTTGTTTACTATATGGGTGAATGTTTCAGAATAAGCAGAGAACAGGGCACAAAAGGCTGATTTGGGAGGCTATTCTGTAATTTGTATGCCACAGGCCAAATGATTTTCTGTGAAGTCTGTGCTGGCTTGATTTATGTTGGTAGGAGGACAGGTAAAGGTAAAGGTCTCCCTTGGCTTGCTCGAAAGCCAGTCATGTTTGACTCTAGGGGGTGGTGCTAATCTACATTTTCAGCCAAAGATCCAGTGTTGTCTGTGTCTGCAGACATTTCTGTGGTCATGTGGCTGGCATGACTAGACACCAGAGCATACGGAATATTGTTTGCTTTCCTGCAAAAGCGGTACCTATTTGTCTACTTGCAATTTCTTGCTTTTGAACTGCTAGGTTGGGCAGGAGCTGGGACAGATAAGTTCTTGACACAGGCTAGTCCCAGAATATTTGAATCTGCGAACGGTTTAGGGAACCAATATTGCAGTAGAAACTCCTGTGCTTAAAATATAAGAAGAAAATATAGAGCCACAGGAGAAATCCAAGTATCAGAAGGAATCTCCCCCAAAGATTGAAAATCATTGCAAGTACACTTGGGGATCTCTTGGGCAACTGCATAGAGCCAGCCAATCCTTCTGATCCATAAGCCCTGTATTCTATTTGAAAAGAAACAGAGTTTTCGTCAGCTTGATTCATGAGGACAATTGATATTTTGCTTAAAATCTGCTAAGATTTAAAGTTAGCATAAAACATGTACTGTTCAGAGAGCCTAAGAGAACCCTAAAATGAATAAGGGCCAGTGATGCTCTGCAAAAAAAAATTACTAACCCCACCATGGGCGTGGCTAACTCAGTGGGCCATGCCCACTTGACCTCTCTACACCATGGTCTGGGGTAGGGAGGTAGGCGTGTCTTGCCAAGTGGGCGTGACCTGGGGGAATTCTCGCTACCAGTGCCCGGACACCTGTGGGCTCTGGGAGCAGCTCAACACTGATAAGGGCTGTACCTTTAGGGAAAACTGGTACATGGGGTGGATGGTACTGAGGTCATTCATGATGAAGTACAGCAGGGAGGCACGAGCTGCTGCAGGGCGGTAATGCTCCCTTGCCTCATTGATCTTTGCTTCTGTCACCTTAGATTCCTGGACCTAGAGAAGAGAAAGACAGAATCAAGAATCAAGAAAATATAAGACAACTGCACATCATCGGTCTACATCCTCAGCTGATTAGTGTTTCCCTACCTTTGGTTTTTGGACTTCAATTCCCCGAAGCCTAAGTCAATTCCCCAATGTACTGACTTAGGCTTATGGGAACTGAAGCCCAAAAACCAAAGGTTGGGAAACACTATTTTAAGATAAGACAGAAAGAAAAAGAAAAATACAGGTACCCCTCATTGCCTCCTCCTATTTATACCTGCATAGCATACAGCAGTGTTTACCCAAACTTTGGTTTTTGTAATTCAATTACCAGGAACCTACGTCAATTTCTCAAAGCACTGATCAGCCCAATGAAACTGGGTCCCTGCTAGAAACTGAAGTTCCCTTGTGGGGTGTGGGCCCCATGTTGGGAACCACTAGTTTAGACAGACTATGCATTGATCTCAGGCATGTGTCCCGCTTGCCTCTCCCTGCCTTTTAAAACTCCAGTGATGAAAACTCAGGCAGTGCCAGGTAAAAAGAAAAGATATTCAAATGTCACCTCATCTTTAAACCTGTAACCAAGAAGTAGACTTCCCTTTGTTTCTCTTCTGTTGCCATCAGGTTTTACTGCCTTCCTTCTCAAGGACATGAAAGTAACAACTGATATTTGCTAAGCAAATGGTCTATGCCGGACCACTATCAAGGGAGATGATTTTAAAAGCCACAGTTTCAACCAAGTGAGTAACATCACTGGCAAACCACCGAATTCCTGCCAATTTAATCTGGACCTCAGTGGATCCTTAAGGCAGCTTCTGCTAAAAGCCTGGATTAATTGCAGAAAGGTAATGCATGTTGAATTAAATGAAGTTGATTTTAAAAAATACTCTGGGATGGTTTAACAAATCTTGTTTTATTTCTAAAGCTTTATAACCACTGGAGCTATCTGCTCTCTGCTTTAAATTACTCATTTACTTGCACTTTGAAGGAAAGCTTTCTAAACTTGGGTTAGGATATAGCATATGATTTTAAAGAGGTTCTAGACTTGAAAGTATAAAGCAAGAGAGTCTGACATAGATCTTAAGATTCATACTTACCATGTATCTCTTAAGATTCATACTTATCATGTATCTCTTAAGATTCATACTTACCATGTACCTCTTATCACAAACTTCACACATAGGATCCAAGCTAACTACCACCAGCAGCATTCAGACTTAGTTTTATATTTTTACCTTTTCTTCAATTTCTGCAGCTGTCTGCTTGGTGATTTCAAGATTCTCCACTAAGGCTGTATCCCCTAAGAAGTTTCCTGAGGCAGAAGAAAGGCGGGACAGCAAGTTGTCTTCCAAAGTTTTCAGAGTTATTTTGAATCCATTCTGCTGTTTTGTGAGATCAGACTGCAAAGAGTTGAGGTAGAGACCCCCAAAACAAAATAAGTCTTCATTTTCATGGCAAATATTATAGCACTTAGCACACTTCTCAAACATTATCTCACAAATTCACTAAATGGTTTAGGACTTTGGTATTTGCTGGAGCACCTGTCTCCAGAACTGCAAATTTTCCACAAAAAACTGAGCTGTTCAAGGAGACATTCCATAATATTCCATAATATTCTGCCCTTAGAACAATTCTGTCTTCCATTGAAATTATTTTCTGTTCCAGCTGCCATCAATGAGTTGTTTATGCTTTGATTTTTTTCAGTTTATCTTTATTTTTGGGGTTTTGTATTCATTATGAAGTCATTTTTATGGTTTATAATCTTTTACTGTTGTTAATCATCTATAGTGACTGATTAGTGAGATGGATAGCATTGAAATCTAAATAAATAATTCATATAGAAATTGAGGGTGCAGTCAGATGAAGAAATAGTTTACATTTTGGACTGCTTGTGGGATGGTTTGCTGTGATCTATTTCCTTGGCAATCAGATGACACACATGGAATAGTGATCTACCTCAACTCCAATCCATGCCCAAGCTGGACCTTCTTGGTTCAGCAGCAGGGCTACTCTTTTTTGGGGGTAGGATAGCTATGTGTGAGCCATTCTCACACATATGGAAGAGTTGCTTTAAGGGAGATTGCTTCCAGCAAAACAACCCTTTCCAGTGCAAACAGACACAATACCTTCAGGGAGGTTAATCTTAGCATCCCATGTTGCAACTTGGAGAACAGCTGTTGCTGAGGGAATAGTTACCTGTGTATGGGTACAACCAACTCCCAACATACAGCCTGCTTATGGGGGTGTTTTGAGGGGCAGGTTGGGAATGGGTTGGTCTGGTTGCATGCACACCTCTTGTGCAGTGGAACAGGTCAATTAGCCCCACCCCACCACATTGTGATCTCCCATCAGGGAGTTCTCCCAAACTGCCACACTTTATTTTATCCCATTCTCAGTGTATATCAGGGATTTTCAATCTGTGGCCCATAGCACCATTTCATGTCCCCCCCCCCCCCCGCCACTGCCTCCACCACACCAGGAAGTGCTGTGTGGTGGAGGAAGGGCAAAATGGCCATCTGGCCCCCAAAGCTGTCTGAGGGAGTATGACCCGGCCCCTGGCTTTAAAAGGTTGAGAACTCCTGGTGTATATGCACACAGGGGATGGAATAAAATAGACCAAAGCAGCTGTAATCCCTGATTTTCAGTGGCTTCCAGGATCACTCAGCTGCTTCGCTGATCTGGTAGATACAGCCTTGCTGCTACTGCAGCATGTGCCTCCCAAGATTGCAAGCTGATCAGTGGCAGTGTAGCTGCTTTAGGATATCAGAAATTGAAAACTGCCTCTACTCCTCTGCAGCAAGGCAGGGAAAATGAAAAGAAATCTGCTATTTGATCACTTATGTGACAGGAAAAATGCTTTTCTTTCTTTTTCTGTGTAGACCAATCAAGGATCGGCCCTATATAAAAAACGGCTCTTTGGATGTAAACAGAGATGAGCACTGAACCCTATAGTCGGATATGACTGGCTTTTAGGCAAGGCCGACCTTTACCTTTTAAGTGATGCAGCACAACAGAAATCAAATAGCAGGAAAAAATAATTTCACTTTCCCTGTTCCTCTGCAGAAAAACAGGGGAAGTGTTCATTTTGCCCATATTGTGAATCATCTCATCAGCTGTTTCACAATACTGTATGGATAATTAGTTTGCTTCTGCTATCTGAATGAGAAGACCAAGCTAAATGTCATCTAACCCCTCCTCCCATCCTCGACAGGCCCTTAATGGCAGAAAAGAATGATAAAACCTGGTTCAAAGGCAAAGGGTTTCATCCAGGCTTTGAGTCTGCAATTCACCTTCAGTTCTTCAAGATCAGGCCTCTCCATACTAACAACTCCTGCTAACAACTGGTCTTCCAAGCCATCTCGTGTCACTGTGAAGTTGATAAGGGTGCACTGTGCCTGCATTTCTGGCTGGTAATGAGGGTTCGCTAGCTTAGTATGAAGAATTAGACGGAAAGTGGAGTTGTATTCACATTCTTTATCTCCAATTTTAATGTACCTAAGAGTAAAACAAGAGTCAACTTTGCATTATCAATATATAACACCACTAATTAGACTACTGTGATCTTATATGCAATGCATGGTGTTGTGTGGAAAGGGATCACTGTAAATTATCTTACTCCATGTTCTATTTGACCTTTAGATGCAATATATAAAAGTACTAAGTTATTGTGGAATAATTGCTACTATGCAATGTTGCACAAATGACATTCAATAGCTCAATGATGGTTGATGGCTGCCCATCACAGATTTAAGGAACAAGATTGTTCAGGTAACACCATACGCAGGATATCTCAAGGAAACTTTTCATGGGCAATTTCAGTGTTGGTGGCAGCAGTGGCTGTGGCATAACTGTCACTCAATATGTTGACATTATGCTCAAGATGGCACAATGTATATTCATGGCTACAGGGACTGATGGCATAACCTACTGAGACAGAATGCGAAATAGTTTTTAAAGCAGGACAGAACCATCCAATGATACATCATATTCTTGGAAAAGGTATTTCAAACCAATGGCACTAGTGATGAGAGGCAACTCCTAGTTAAAGTGGAGTTTAAGAAGTTTAGGTAGAAGATGTGGGTTCAAGAGAACAGAGCCTCCTGAGGTCTGTTAAGTTCACAAGAAAGTATAAATATATGCTCAGTAGTAGACAATGTAGCAGCTGCCATCAAAAAACAGAAATACATTTTCATCATTCATAGGATAATTGTTGCAGAAGAGAAACTACGTGATTTACCACTATCTCACCTTCCTTTCTTAATTGTCTCTCGTCCAAGCAATGGACCCAAGACTGGGTCAACAGATTCTTCCAGGTTTTCAATTAGAACAATTTCACCAGCAGCAAGAGCCTGCTCTATTATGTCCAGATACCTAGGAAATATATTGTGACAGATGCAATGGTAACAAGCAATTAGTGAAGAAGAAAAAAACCCAGGAAACAAAAAAATCCTTATGTTCTCATAAAAGAGAAAGTGGGAGAAGCAGTTCCAGCATAAAAGTAGGACCACAATTATAAAAACCATTGGTATATATAAACAAGGTGGTAATGAGAGTGAAATAAAGAACACTGTCCAATGAATTTATCATTATATTTTCAGTTTGGGACAGCACTTTTCTTGCTAAAAGCACATTAAGCACAGCACGTTTAGTTCAATTCATAGGGTTCAGACACACCTCCAATTCTTTATTTGCAATGTATTTTCCAAGGCCACAATAATGTCTGAATGTCATGCTAACCCAAGATTTTTTATAAAGCCCTAGCTTACTGTGTAGAAGTGCCTGCTTCCACTTTGGTTCAGGGATCGTATCATTTGGCATATAGGGCTGTCAGCATTTGGCACTCTGGCTTGTTGGTTGAAGAATAAAGTGGAGTACCAGCTGCTGTCAGGTTTTCTATCATACTAAAACCAACCAAGGTCTTTAATATGCCACTACTTTAGTAACTCCCACTGCAAGTGGGAACAAACGGGCAGTGAGAACAGACATCTTGGCTCATCCTCAATAAAACAGTATTCCCATAATAATATAGTTTACTGTGATATCTGAATGTGACATGTCTACTCTCACCACAAACATTGGTGCCAAATCCTACATTTCCCTACGGCCCTGTTGAACATATGACAAATCAAAGTATATCCTTTTGACATAAATATCTAAAACTAGCATGCTACATCAGGGAACAATCAACTGATAAACAAAGGAGAGAGAGCTGCTGCAACAAAACAGAGGGAATCTTGATATCCCACTTCAGATACAATATTCTATCAATGTTACCTGCAGAATTATATATATAATTAGCCTTTAACTATTTTTACCTTTTAGCTTGGGAAAAATGCATTTACATAAACAAGTTACTTCATACAAATAAGAATAAACTATCTCATAGTTGTTCAAATGTAAAAAATTACATATACATATATATAAATTGGGAAAGATCTGGCCTGCTAAACATTTTTAACAACTATGATAGTTTATTCTTATTTGTATGAAGGAGAAACAGCTGCTTCCACAAAACAGAGGGAATCTTGATATCCCACTTCAGATACAATATTTTATCAGTTACCTGCAGAACTATATATATATATATATATATATATACATATATATATATATATATATATATATATATATATATATATATATATATATATATATATATATATATATATATATATATATATATATATATATATATATATATATATATATAGACACACACACACACACACACACACACACACACACACACACACACTAGCAAGGGTTGCCCGGCGTTTTTGGGGGTTTTGTTTTTTAAAAAATATGAGAAATGGTGTTGGATGATTTTTGTTGTATGTGTATTTAAATGAGTTATGTTATTTTTAAAAAATATTGTTTTTTTATACATAGGTAGTTTTTTAAACTGTTATAAATAAATTTGGATTTTTAAAAGTGGAAAGGTTGATATATTTTTTTCCCAATAATTGCATTTTTAAAAATAATGTGTTACTATGTTTTTTTTTGGTGATAGGTGTACTTTGGATAAGATTTTTTTAAAAATGTGTAAGTGTAATTCGAATTCATTGAGTGTCATTTTTCCTGTGGCCACTTGGTGGTGCTGTTGCATAATGTTTGTCCTGTCCTGTGTATTCTTCCTGTCCTTTTGCCATTTCAATTCTGTTTCTCGGTGAGGCTGGACCTGTCTTGGTAAGTTGTGATCTCCGATATGTTATGGGTGGTTTTGGTGTGATTTGTGGGGGGTGGGGGGTTGTGTTTTTCCTTGTTTTTTTTGTGTGTTTGTTGGAGATTTTCTGTGTAAATTTTATGTGTTTGGTGTGGTTATTTCTGTGGGCCGGCCTCGGTGGCTGGGTGGCCCATTGAAATACCATGTGGTGTTATGTTGGGTTTTGTTTCGCAAGGCAGACTGGTTGGAATATGTATGCTGCTGGGCCGTGTTGGGGAGGGGGGCATGGTCATTGGGGGTTAGGAAGGGTGGGCTAGGTGGTGGGGAGGGGAGCTGTAGTGTTTTATGGTGCTTTATTTTTGTGGAGTCGTGCTTTTTTTTGTGGAGTCGTGAAAGTAGATCGTTTTTCCCCTGTATTATCAGTGGGTGTGGGCTGCGGTCCCCCTCCCCACTGGCTACCCTAGTGTTGTTAGGTTTGTGGGGAGAAAAGGTGTATACTGGCCCTACACTTCTGGACACAGAGGAACAGGCAGAGAGGATCGATCCCCCACCCCACCCCTCCTTAAAACAACTCCGTTTTTAAAGAGAAGAAAAGACGGAGTTGTTTTAAGGAGGAGGGGTGGGGGATCGATCCTCTCTGCCTGATCTTTTGTTTCCAGTTGGTTTGGGGCAATATAGTGCATTTATCACCACAAACATCCCAACCGTAGTGTAGGCAGAGGAGAGGGGGATCGCCACCCCCTCCCACTGATGTTAAAGGGGAAACTCCATTCGGGAGCTTCAGGCGCCGCGGGTGAGTAAAAGAAAGCCGGCTGCTGTTTGCTTTCCTGTGAATTGTTTTGCTTTTTAATTTTCCGGGCGCCGTTTTCCTCAGCGTTCTGCGTGGGCGCGCTGGACGCTGGGGCTTGTAGTTATCGGTTGGTGCTTTGTGTTTTTGCTGGGTTTTTTTAAAATACGTTCCTTTCGATTGGCTGCGGCGCGTGTCCGAACGCTGCGGCATGCGTGAGCCTCTCAGCCTGATTGGCTCTGGCGCGCCGCGGCGCAATGACTGTTGGGACGTGAAGTTCTTTCCCTTTCTTGCCGTTTGTGGGGCTGAGGCCCCCGTGCCGGATTTTTAAATCCTTCGTTGACCTGCGTAGGCAATTCGGCCGTGCGCACGAAGGGTGGGTGCGGGTCAGTAGGGCGACGCATAGCAGCCTATAGCCAGTTCCAACGGTGAACACTTGGTTTTATAGGTTAAGATATATATAAAATTTGCATGTGTGTGTGTGTGAATACACCTAAACAAGTTACTTCATACAAATAAGAATAAACTACCTCATAGTTGTTAAAAATGTTTAGCAGGCCAGATCTTTCCCAATTTATATATATGTATATGTAATTTTTTACATTTGAACAACTATGAGATAGTTTATTCTTATTTGTATGAAGTAACTTGTTTAGGTGTATTCATTCTTTGAGACAAGCATTGACCTTTTTAGTACTGATCCTATCTTCTTGACCAGTAATTGCAAATACAAAATAACCCTAAACACATAACTCAAACCCACAGATAACTCAAACCTATTTTGTCTACCCTTTTTGGTCAGGTTACAATGTAGGATTAGAATTAGCAACATCAATCAAAGGCAGGACAATTTCCAGATGGGTTCTACAGGATTCCTCAGTAAGTATATCTTGTACTGCTATAGATGACAGACACAAAATAGCCATGAAACCACTGTGTATGGATCATGGAAGCAAAAAACCCACAAAACTGCTGTATATCTAATTGTTGTCTTGAATAATAAATTTTCACACATGCAGCTCTTCTAAAACCTACTATGCAAAACCCTGAAACTACCATTATTCTTTTCGCCACACAATTAAAACTGGAGAACAACTGTTTGCCTCTGCAGATAAACTCACAAAGCATGGTTAGCCCATAAGAAGGAGTAAAGTAGCTTCCATAAATAATGTTTTGTGGAGCTGTCGTTCTGGAGAATGACTAAGGCCTTCAGGAGGTGCTAAAGTCAATTTCCATCATAATCTTTTAAGAGGAACAGGAAGAAATCTACTGCTAGACAAAACAAATATTAGGCTAACTATGAGCTTCCAAATTTACCAAGTTAGACTACAAGTCCAGAATTCCCTAGGCAGCTGTGGATTCTGGGATGTGTAATCCAAACAGCAACTTTTCATTGGGCATGCTCCATGTAAAGTCACCTGTCTTCTGTAGGAGTAAAATATTTATAGAATCTATCATGAATAGCATACTTTGAAATTTGAAATGCACTTTCTAATCCAGCAGGGTATTGAATCAGAGACTAGTTCTAATGAAAGATTCACATGTTATTAAAATATGTATATCTGACTGAAAAGATATGTCAGCACCAGATCCCATCTTCAGCTGTTGTTCTTATTATTTCAGTTGGTTTCCTATAATCTTGCATTTTCCCATGTAGTTCCATTTATTAGTATGTGTGCTGGCATGCTTTTTGGAAGATATCTTGCGAGATACAGAAGCATAGTCTGACCTGTGCCACATAATACCCAAAGCACAAAGCCAAACATGCATTAATGTAATATATAAACATACTAAGAGAAGCACAAAGAGAAATAAATGATAATCTCCTTGTAGACTATGAAATTAGTGGATATCAATATTATGAAAACCTGTGAGAAGTCCATTACACTGATCTTCTTCACTGACAGATAGCAAGATAAAATTAGGCTCCCATGTGAGAGTTGCCTGTCTTCTAAGACAATTTCCAAAGCAATTTTGAAGCAGCTCCACTTCATCCCTATTCCATAATAAAAGCATTTTCTTGGAAGGGTTCAAAAAACCTTTTAGGTTCCTGCTCTTTGTGGGGAGTTTATTTTTCCTCAGGACCAAATATTGAAGATGAAGTAGCAACACGCTTAAACACTTCATGCTACAAACTGCCAAGTGAGACACAGCCAGTTGTTAGCAAAAACAGCGGAAAGTCCTTTACTCTCCTCTTCCCGCTGTACATTCACGGTTTCAGTGAGGTCTCTATGGCAACCATGTCAGGTTCTGCACAGCTCCTCCCCATTTAATCAGAAATTTCAGTACATTTTTTTCAAAAGCAGTTTAATACACAAAACTTCTACGTAGCTGCCAAATTGGACAACTTCTCTTGCAAATGCAATTGGTTCCCACATATTTTTTTCTCTGCAGTAGGTTGTACATCAAATCTGACACTACAATCAAATGCTCGGTTCTTTTCATTGTAGCTTTGCTCAGTCATTGCTACTCACCCTTTCTGGCCAATCCGGGTCACTTTCAGATCTTCACCATACTTGTTTTTGATCCACTTGATACCCTGGAGCTGAGGGTCAACCATGAGTGGCCAGCGTTCACAGTTTGTAAGAATGGTGGCATTCTCAGTGGACATGCGGTCAGCCGGTAGCCCTTCATTCTGCCAAGCTGCTATGTCAGCATCATCAGTTAGCATCTTCAGAGGGTCCAATGAGGGAGTGATGGGGATGGCAACCTGGAGCAGTTAAAGATACATACCTTCTATATTCCAAGTTCAGGCACAATGAGTTTATGCCGCCTGCTCTATGGTTAGTACTATGGACTAGAGTTCTTTAAAACAGCTTCATTGTAGATCGGGGTTCTCAACCTTTTCAAGGGGCTGGGTCATGATCCCTAAAACAATTAAGGGGGCCGGACTGGTTGTCACCCTGCCATTTATGACTGCCGTAAATGAGCCCATGGTTGATTCTGACGCTGGTGATGCAGGGGCCAGATTATTTGGCACCATGGGCCAGATCCAGCCCATGAGCCGTAGGTTGAAAACTCCTGTTCTAGATGTTTCAATGCAAAGATACCCTTGGAGACACCCTTGCATTTACACCTCTTGCTGCCCCACTGAGGTAAGGAGAGGAGGAGGAAAAGCCATAAGATATTTTGCACCTCACTCTCAACTGGAAAAAAAAGCATGGCAAATACTCATACTGGTGTAGACCATTCAGATTCATCAGAAATATCGTCTGATTCCTAGCTACAACTTCAGTTGCAAGCCATTATACTCAAGTGTCAATGATGGACTACCGTAATGCTCTTTACATAGGGCTGTCCTTATCTATACCTATAAGGAAAGGATGTGGCCATATGTGTGCGGAATGCGTACCCACACCTCTGTAGCCTATCCCGTAATGCTCTGCACACACCTGCCTTTGGTCCCTGAGATCAGTCCCGCGAGGGTCCAGGGGCCAAGAGTGGGGCCTATGCCCCACGAATGCAAAAAAAGCATAGACTACGAGTCCCAGTATCCTCTGCAGCATGCCTCAGCCAATCAGACAGGAGGACCCGAGCGCAGAGAAGGCGGGACAGCCAGCGTGCGAAAGCACAAACCAACGGTCGACGCGCACTCACTACAGCTCAGGGCCCTGCCTTACCAAGGCAGATCAAGCCCAGGCTGAGGGAACGGTCTGGCCCTTTTGCCCCTCATTGCATCCCAGCCCTTGGGAACCCTACCTGGTCAAGGATAGCCATTCTCCCACTGAGCCCTCCAGGCTACGGTCCGAGCCACTGTCAGTTGCATCCCCCCAGCTGGGGTCAGGGCAGCGATAATGTTGTGGTGGTGGAGGGGTTAGCCACTGATGGAGCACGGGGCCTGTGTCCATTGGGTGGGGCGGGGCGCCGTTGCCATCCGCTGTGTCCAGAGGCCCACCGGCGGACTGCCGCGCCGAGACCTACCGACCTGCACAGCCCCTCCTTCTCCCTCCATGTCCGGAGTGCTGCCGGTGGCGTGCAAGGCAAGCACTAGCCAGCTCCCCCCACCCCGGCTCCAGCCTCAGGCGGAGGTCTGCCAGGCTCCTCCAATGCACCTGGTCCCGACTACGTCTGGACAGCAAGTCTGCTGCCGCACTGCCATCCGGCCGCAGCCACACTGGAAGCGCCTGGCAAGCCTCCGTCCAAAGCAGGGCCCAGCACCCCTGCTAACAGCGAGCCACGGCGGCACCAGTGGCCCTGCCCTTGGCTTCGGACGCCCTCTGGACTGGGTGCACTTGAGGAGCCTACCAGACCGCCGGCCCAGACCAGAGACAGGGGGACTGGCCGGCGAGCTCGGCCATGGCATTCCGTCTGTGGGCCTCTGAACATAGGCCCTGCACTCCACAAGCGGCCAACCCCTCCACCACCTCAACACTGTCCCCACACAGCCCCCAGACGGGAGCCCGGCTGACCGCGCCCCGAACCACAGCCTGCAGGCCTCGGCGGGAGCGCGGCTCGCGGAAGCGACGAAAGAGAACGCACATCCTCTACCAGGTAATGGCTCCAAGGGCTGGGAACTGGGGAAGGGGGAAATAGGGATGCCATATTTCCCTCTCACAAAAACGGGACAGGAGTGGCCCTTGCTGAAAAGCCAATTATATCTGACTCTAGGGTTCAGTGCTCATCTCTATTTTAAAGCCGAAGAGCCAGCACTCATGTCAACTCTTTGCCTCGCCACGCTCATGTTGCTGGAAGGCACTTCCCCCCAGCTTTACTCTGGGGAAAGGGGGGGGAAGCCTGCTGGCTGGGGAAAGAGGCTCCTCCACCCCCGAACTCTGGGAGAGAGGCGAAAGAGAAAGAAAGAGTTGACAGAAGGGGGGAGGAAAAAAATCCTCCCAAACACCTAGAGTTGGCACCTCCCTTGCTGTGTTCATGCGACAGGCATGACTAGACACCAGAGCGCACAGAATACTGTTTACCTCCACCCCCCAATCGCTCCTTATTTGTCTACTTGCAGTTTCTTGCTTTCAAACTGCTAGGTTGGCAGGAGCTTGGGAAGCTGACCGGAGCTCTTTCCGCATGATCTGCTGCTCACAGACGTGAGACGCCACCTGCTAGCAATTCAATAGAATTGCCGCTCTAAGGTTTAAAAAAATTCTTTCTTTTGAAACCAAGCTTGGTTTCAAAAGCGGGATATATCAATGTTTTAATGCGGCCGGGTGGGGCAGTTTCATACCATGAGGTTCCCGGGTTTCCGGTACGTATGGCAACTCTAAGGGTTAGGTCCACCTGGGCAGGGCAGGGCCCTCAGCTAGTCCTTAATATGGAAACTGTTCAAAAAGCAGCAGCCAGGCTTAAAAATAGGACAAAGAAATATGATCATATTACCCTGGTCCTGTCCCAGCTGCATAGGCTTCCTGTTCCCTTCCATATTAGGAATGAGGTAATAAAAATGACTTTCAAAGCCCTAAACAGTTTAGGACCTTGTTATCTAGTAGATTGTCTTTCCCAGAGGACATCTGCCCACATCACTCGATCTTTACAAATGGTGCAGCTCCAGGTGCCAACACCAAATGTGGCTAAGGAGATTCCAGTGAGGAAACGAGCCTTCTCAATGGCAGCACCCACAAAGTGGAACACCTTGTTGATGTAGCTGCAACAGGCCCTATCCCTGGACATATTAAAAAGATATCTTAAAACTATGCTGTTTAGGGAGGCATATCAAGAGTCAATTATTTAATTAGCCATTAAGGTTTTTCAGTTTAATATTTTATATAATTTCCATTTCCAATGCAGTCAGTCAGTCAGTTAGTCAGTAAGTCAATCAATCAATCAGAATCCCCTTCAGACTTGCACTTGAGGATAGTTGAAAGTTAGCCACCATACAGCTAAACATACCTGTCAAATATCCCGGATTGGCTGGGATTTCCTGTATTGCCATGCTGCTTCAGCCACTTGCCTGCCGCCGGCTGCTGCCATCCCATAATTTGACCGGCGGGGGGAAGTAGTTACTGCGCATGCCCTTCTGCGCAGAACCCTTCTGTGCATGCGTAGAACCCTTCTGCACAGAAGCCTTCTGCGCAGAAGCCTTCTGCACATGCATAGAAGCCTTCTGTGCAGAAGCCTTCTGCGCATGCGTAGAAGCCTTCTTCACAGAACCCTTCTGTGCATGCGCAGAAGGGTTCTACGCATGCACAGAACAGTTCTGCACAGAAGGCTTCTACGCAGGCACAGAAGGGTTCTGCACAGAAGGGTTCTGCGCAGGTCCCGTATTATCCGGAGCCGCGCTTGACAGGTATGCAGCTAAACTACCTTCCCATCACTTTACTATCAAAAGCCCAGAGTTTAAAAAGAAGTGGCTCCCAGGCAAGGTCCAGGCAAGGTGTCCTCTCCTGCCTCAATGTTTTATTATGTCCTTTTGTGTACAACAACCAACCAATGACACAGGTCTCAAAGCATGAGACTTGCTGCAGCAGGCTAAGCTGACAGCTTGATAGAACAGGATCAGATTACACCATGTACTTTTTCAGAATGTAATTAACACATTCACAGATCTGTTGATGTGCTGCAAGGCAATGTTTGTGGTTCTCGAAAGACATGTCAGACATGCCAGGCCTGGAGCTAGCTGTGCATAGCCAGAAGGGTTTGGGGCTAGAATCGTTAAAGAACATCATAACTTTTCAATCAACAAGACTGCTCACTGAAGATATAATAAAATTTTATATACATATATTTCAAATTTTATGATATGGAGTTTTGTTTTGTTTGGATTTAAGCCATAACTGTAATGGATGGGAGCAAAATGAAATAAAATATGAAAGCAGAGGACAAGCCAACTATTTACCACAAGGAACCACAAATAATACATGAAGACCTCCAAACTATTAATCCAAAACAAGTGTAGGGAAGCTAATAAATGCTTCTCAAATACCTTTATGGTTAGCATCTGGTGGGGCACTTTCAAATATTAATTCAAAATCTGTTTCCAACACCACTCACTCACCAAATAGGATTTCAAATCCGCAGCAGAACAGAGTTTCAAAATACAAGTGAGAGATTCATGTACATAGGACAATTTTCTTGTACTCACCTTTAGCTGGTGCAAGTATGGCTTCCAGATATTGTCCATCAGGTCCTGCCTATACTTCTTGCTAAAGTAACCCAGGTAGGAGACAAAGGCAGTGATCAGCAAGACATCTCCACACAGGGCACTCTCTTGCAGTTTGAAGTCCTTCACTGATTCAGCCCATCGTACATTTTCGGAGGCTAGCCCCCCTACCTAAGACACCCATTAGAAGAATTATCGTATTTACATGTTTATATTCCAAATGCACATACTTTGTCTATCTACACATTGCACACTCCCCATAACATCATATTTTTATACATGACTACTCAGAAATATAACCCACTGAAATCAATGGGACATACTCCCAGATTAAAAAGATAAAGGAGTGCAGCCCAATTCTTGCACCAACAAGAATTCCCGAAGGGTGCGAACAATGGAGAAACAGAAACTGCACAACACAATTCTGGTTTCAGTGATACAGTATTTCATTCCAGGGAATGCCAGCCTTGAAGGAGCAAGGAGCATCCAAGAGACCTACTAAGAACGTATGGAAACACACCTGGATGCACCTCACAACTTGATGTAACTGTTGTGAAGGACAAATGATACATTGAAGCAGAGAAGCCTATTTGCACTCTTGCGCTGGATTTCATATTGATGTTTTATAAAGAAACAGGTGTCAGTGAAGAAAGTTTAAAAACACACTTTTACAGCCTTTAGCCTGTCTGTCTCTTTGAATGGTCTTTTCATTTCTAACAAGATTAACATTTCAAAATGTGGAATAGAAGAAAGAAAGCCAGACACAAGCATCCATTTATACATTTTGAACCTCCTGAAATATGGTAATCAAGTATTTCCCCTTTGGCTATAAAAGTATATAGTTGAGTGATAAACAGCATTGTAAAATATATTTGGTTCATCCTCTCAAAAACCACCCAAAGGCAGGGGGATCTAACTAGACAAGATGTTTAATTTGCATTTAGAATGTTGTTGTCCAGCAACAGGATTTGCCTGAGCAATCAATCTTGCAAATTAAGCCTTTGCTAATCTTCTGACAACCAGTCTCTGAAAGAAAGAAGGCTAAAGATACAGGAGTGAGAAAGGCTTATACTAGGACAAACAGACCTGTTTTACCACTTCAGGGAACTCTACTTTCAAATGCAATATTAGTATTTTACCTGGTTTAATCCCAGTGTAAGCGGCATGCGAGTTCATTTAGACCACACCTTAGAAAATCAATATCAGGTATAACAACATGCTTTCTAGTTTCCACTGGGGCCAGAACAAAAGAATTGGTTTTTTTACAGCTTTCCTCACTCATAATTCTCTGTTTCTGATTTAATAGGAAAAGGGTTTATTAAAAAGTAGATAGTGTATTCCCAAAACAAGAAACTGAGGAATATAGCTACAGTTCAGAACTCCCATGTTTTTCTCATGGGAGAAAGCCACTGATGCATTGATTTCTGGCAGTGGATTACAATATTTAAAGGAGCAGCCTACCATACATGAAATGCACTCCAAACAAAATGTGTTTATATTTAATGTATCAAAAGACTTGTATCTGTTGCTCCACTGATATCCCTTAGCTCTCTATTACATATATCAGCAAATGTTAATAAATGTATCTTCATTATTACCAGGGTACACAGAAAGAGCCTCTTCATAGATTGTGATATTTTTTAACCACAATTGGGCGTACCATGGTAATAGCAACCTTGTGTTGATGCCTAATCTTTCTCACACTAGGATCAGGCGAAAGCAACTGCAGAATGAACTCATCAAAAAGTGGATTCACTTTGGCAGTTTCACATCTGGCCTAGACACAGAAGAAGAAAACTGAGGTAACTAGATGTCTTGTTAGAAAAAGGGTGTGTGTTACTCATCTTTCTACAATCTATTCATGTTGTGTAAAGAATTCATAATTGGCTCATGTTTTGCACACTAATCAGGACATTGTACAAAATGACAATAATACTACAGTATAAGTAACTTTCTCTGTAACAGATAATTTTAGAGCTTTTCTAAAATTTTCTAGCTGCACACCTGTCACACAGTTCAGTCATGCCATCCATTGCTATTAATTAATGCAAATGTTACAATAACACAAACTCTAGCATAGGCAACCTAAGCTGTACTAGAATGACTTTGCTTTTCATCTTCATCATTCCCTTCCTCAGGTATATTACATCCATTTTGCCTCCAAATAAGACAGGGCATTAAAATGTCTATCCTTTGAAAGAAGCACAGGATTCCTTATTAAACATCCTGCCATCATTCAAGAACCTGTTTTTTCAAGTGCCATCTTTTATATTCACCAGCTTCTTAAAGAAATGAAAATTGTTTTCCCATTTCCAAACCTCTAAGAGGCTGAGCTGATAACTGTATCATTGGTTTTTTGTGAGTTTTTTATTACTTCAAAATGTAAGCCAGGAGTTCTCAACCTTTTTAAGCTGGGGGCCGAGTCACACTCCCTCAGACATCTTTAGCCATTTTGCCCTTCCTCCACCACATGGCACTTCCTGGTGTGGTGGAGGCAGTGGGGGGCACATGAAATGGTGCTGCAGGCCGCATCCGGCCTGTGGGCCGCAAGTTGAGAATCCCTGATATAGAATTAAGTAAAAAGAAGAAACTGTCCCATTGATAGATCTGCATTCTCCAAGGGTGGGGCTTTGTGGCCCTCTAGATCAGGGGTGCCCAAACTACAGTCTGTGGGCTGAGGGCTGTAGTTTGGGTACCCCTGGTTTAAGCAGA
The DNA here is from genome assembly GCA_035047345.1 of Bradypodion ventrale. NCBI lineage: Eukaryota > Metazoa > Chordata > Lepidosauria > Squamata > Chamaeleonidae > Bradypodion > Bradypodion ventrale. The sequence goes on from JAWDJE010000002.1 coordinate 274,247,998, forward strand.
GAAAATGGCAGCCTAAAATCTATCTCATCCTGTTGCAAATATATCTGTTGCAAAACAGATTGCAAGGTGTGTTTACTTCCACTTCCAGTGGGAGAAACCATGTGACCGGCCCGCTGATCTACATGACTGGCCCATGGCCCAAAAGGTTTGGGTACCCCTGCTCTAGCTGCTGGCCTACATGTCTTATCATCCCATCATCATGCTTGCTGGAGTTAACAGTAATTTAAATTGAACAGCATCTAGAGAGCCACATGTTTCCAATTGCTGGACTGGAACTTCAAAAGGAAAAAAAGGCTTAAAGACCAATCCTGTGCAACAACAACAACAACAAAATTCTTAGAGAAAACAGAATAAAATTCACAGTCTATTTATCTATTAAAAATAAATATAAAGCCAGAATGCCAACATAGCTGAAATTGTGGCTCATGCCACAATTCTAATAAAAACAAGGTACAGTAAAACCTTGTATAACAAAAATAATTTGTTCTACGAGGCTGTTCGCTATGCGGGTTTTTTTTGGGGGGGTTTTGTTTGTTTGTTGTTATATGGGGTTTTTTGGTACAAGGACAATCTCCGGGGTGGGAGGGGGAAAATTATATAACAAAAATTTAAATGGAAAAACCATATAACAGAAAAAAAAATTGCTAAATGGATTTTCCCATAGAAATTTTCATTATATGATTTTCCCCCATAGGGACGCCATTTCGCATAACGAAAATTTGCGTTGTATGAGTTTTTCCCATAGGGATTGCTATTTTTGCATACAGAAAATTTTTGTTATGTGAGGTGCCATTTTTTCTCAAAATCTTTTTGTTATGTGATTATTATTTTATTTGCTATAGGGGACATTCATTATACAAGGTTCCACTGTATTTAGCTTGGAGAAAAATTATTATTGCACAGAATGGTAATATTTTTATTTTATTTTTTCAAAACATGTTTCTCACATTTCACATTTCACAAGTGAAAATCCAAACAAATTATCACCCATTTAAGACCCCAAAAGCAGAAACCCACATCCTTATGAATCAGCATGAGGATAGAAAAAGGTAACTATTGACTAGGAATTGATTTAGTAAGTGAAATAAAACATTTATCTAACAGGAAGATCTAATATATGTGAAATCTATTCAGTGAACTATATATAATCATGCCCAATAGTCTAAGAACTTAATGTTCCATTCTACTACTAAGAAAACTGATAACTGGTCTTCGGTCAAGAGGAAATCCAAAATTAATACACAGCATAGCATAAATCCTGCACCGTAGAGAAGGAACGCAGAGTTTGGTGACATACTGCTGAGAACACATAATTGGCACCTCTGTTATTACTTCTCGTGTTTCAAGATTGAGTCCTTTCAAAGAGAACACGTTCTAAAACTGACTCCAAGCTTCTATTAGCAGCCAGCTCAGATCGCAAATCCTTGTATTATCAGCAGATGTAAAGCATCAACTCTGGAGTATTTAGTTACAGGATTTAATATGAGACTACCAGAAATTGTGTTAATTGTGCAATTATCTCATATAGTTAAATAGAAGCTAGATGAGAGATGTAGCATCTTTGTATGAGGTGGGCACTGCTGACATAATTGGAGTGAATCAGTTGGGCAGACAGGGCACACCATGAGACATGTGAGGGTAACACCCATGTGAATGGAATTGAAAACTACCTCAAAGTTGTCTCTCTAATTTCAGCCAGCCTGGGTAGTAGCTGACAAAGCACTGCACAGGGGCAAAGGATTTGCCCATCCAGGTTAGAGAGGGGAGGATTAGCCTCCTCTGCTTTGGTACTAGGTGTTAGCACTACCAGGCCCCTTTCCACAGGTCAGAAGTTTAAAATTTTCAATAAAATTGTGGCCAAGGTCTTTAAACCAAAATGATGGTGTCCTGTCTCCTTACCTCACTGGTGGTAGAGGAACTTCACTGACTGACAGACTCGTTTCTTCCTCCTCTGCTTCCAATAACAAATTGCATGCCAAGCAAAGCAAAGATCAGGGTTTAGCTTTTTACTTGGTATGGACTCTGGGGAAGTAACTAGAAAGAGTCTATGATTTCCTCCTCTTTTGAGGTGTAACACTCTAATTATTGGCCAGATTGGATCACTAGTGCATAACTCATAGTCAGATATCAGACAGGACAATGAGTCAATTTTAAAAATAGAAAGCATTGGAAAAAATGGCCAATTATCAGAGCTTAAAAAAAAAACAAATCTTTCATTTTACCCATTTCCATTTTAATTAGGATATCACCCACCATGCTAATTAGTTGTTATTGCTCTCTTCCTTCTCTCACTTTTTAATTGGCTCCTCTAATAGTGACATCTTCAGGAACAGCCTCAAAGCTTAACTCTCATTCCTCACTAAATAAACCCAAGCAGGTTTGTTGAATTTATTAGCTCCACTTGCTGGTAAAAATGCAGAATGGTCCAAGTCTGCTGGAAAATCATGGTGGGAAAGTGCCTTTATACTGCTCCTTATGGCATGGATTAGTTGTTCCAGCATACCATGTTCAGGAGTATGCAATTTTATATTGAACTTTTAAATTAGGTGAAATTTTGAATGAATGTTTTTGTTTTAAATTAACTATCCCTTTATTTATAGTGTCACACCTAAGAAGCCTGAGCTTAAGTGGTAGTTTGATTTCTGGCCATTAAGAACTAATACATCACCTGTTTTGCATAAATAAATTGAACAATTTAAAAGTAAGGAAAGAAGAAAAGTAATTTGCAAGATACCTTTAATTCACACAGTGGATAGAATTTTGTTCATTATTTCAGCTCACACGGTGATGCACTGCAGAAGTATTTGAATACATTCTGAGCTTCTGGTAGGAGTTAATGGATTTCTCATCGTGCATGCTTGGAAATTGTTTGCACAACAGACACACATTGTGAGTAGAAGTGAAAACAATATCTTGCTTGCTATATTTTACTTTAGCAAAGCCTTTGTCAAAATTCCCCATGATGTTCTGATTAGGTGTAAGCCTGGATAGCAAAGAGTTAAGTGGATACACAGTTGGGTTACAGAATCATACTCAGAGACTGCTTATCAGTGGTTCCTTCTCAAGCTGGGAAGGGGTAACAAGTGGAGTAATATAAGGCTTAGCCCTGGACTTGGTGCTCTTCAATATTTTTATTAATGACATAGATGAGGGAGTGCAGGGAACAATTTTAAAATATATGAATGAGACAAAATTGGGTGGAATAGATAATATCTGGGAAGACTAGAACAAAATTCAAAAAGGTCTTGGTAGGCTTCGGCACCGAGCTGAAAACAGCAGAACAAAATTCAACAGGGATAAGTGCAAAGATCTAAAGCTAGGGAGGGAAACCCAAATGCACAGTCACAAGATGGGGAATACTTGACTCAATAATACTATGAGCAAGAAGGATCTTGGAATTGTTGTAGATCTGGCTGCATATAAAGCAAATGCTATTTTAGACTGCATTAATAGAAGTATCCATGAGGTACTAGTCCCTTTTGTTCGGCACTGGTCAGACTTCATCTAGAATACTGTGCCCAGTTCTGGACACTGCACTTGAAGGAAGATGCTAACAAAGTGGAAGAAGTTCAGAGGAGGGAAACAAGGATGATCAGGGGGCTGGAACCCAAGCCCTATGAGAGAAGACTGAAGAAATTGGCCATGTTTAACCTTGAGAAAAGGAAACTGAGAGGACATCACACAACTTTTCATATACTTGAAAGACAGCCATAACAAGAAGGGACAGGATTTGTTCTTGACCATCACTGAGTGTAGGACATGTAATAATGGGCTGAAAATACAGGAATAGGCTGAATATCAGGGGGGGAACCATTTTAACTATTAGAGCAGTATAACAAAGGAAGCAATAACCTTGGGAGATAGGGAAGTGTAATGAGATAGGTCACAAGTTATTCAACATGAAGTTTCTCTGGTTCTGAAACTGTTTTACAGTACTTAGTGTAGCTTTGCCTCTTTGCAAAGGCCTTATTTTCTTTCTGCTTCGCTTATTAAACAGGTGTACCCAGTAGAAACTTTTTCAAGGCCCTAGGCCTGTGTTTAGTCTTATTCTCCAAGCCTGGAATATCTGGTACATCAACATCCAGATATTGGGAACAATAAGACTGTATTATGGGAACCAGGGAATGTTTGCATAAACTCTGGACTCTGATTGGCCATATGCTAATTCAGAGGGTCAAACCCATGATCTAGACACATGGGATTGACAAGAGTTCGATTTTGGGATCTGTGAGTGACATCTCAGGAAGGGAGAGTTGGATTCTAATATCTGAGTCCATGCTCCACCCAAGCTTAATTATGCTTACCTAGTTCAGTGATGGCGAACCTCGGCACTCTAGGAGTTCTTGGACTTCAATTCCCAGAAGCCCAAGTCAGCACTCCTGCTGATCAGGGCTTCTGGGAATTGAAGTTCAAGAACAGCTGGAGTGCCAAGGTTGGTCATCACTGAACTAGTTAGTCAGATTTTCTTTCTTTTCTGGGGGGAAATCTGAGTGTGAATATTCCAATGTATTTTGATTAGAAATTGCTTTTTTGATTCATGGTATCCTGAAACCAACAGATGAACTGTAACTTACTTCATGCTTCAAGATCAATAAACAACCTTTTCTTCATCACAACGTCTGTTTATTGGAAGAGGGGGTAAGACAAGAGTAAAGCCAATTACATGCCACACGCTACCATATACACAAACTAATACTACTCTACATAGTGTTGTCTAGGCTCTTTATAACTAAGGTAAGCCCCAGGGTGCTGCAAGGTGATTGCAGGACAAGATACTGGCAACTAGGACTCGGAGTTTTAGGTGTTCCATAGGAGTTGGCTGGTAAAGGAAACTCTGGGGGAACAGGAGAGGCCTAAGGCAAGGGTCTAGCCGAATCCAGTAAACCTTACAAGGAGTACTCAAACACTGGAGGGATTCAAGAGAAATTGGACAATCTTCTGTCAGATCTGCTTTGATTTAGAATCCTGCACTGAGCAGTGGGTTGGACTTGATGTCCTCATGGATCTCTTCCAACTCAATTATTCTATGAATCTGTGATGTTATGATTTAAACTGTTTACTGGATCAGTTTCTAACTCTTTGGAGACATAAACAATCCTATACATGTGTACACTTCAACTTCAATAAAATGAACTCTGAGTAATTGCTATGGAGCCACAGCTTCCAATCACAAGTATTTAAAAACACTGTTGTAGTCTGCAACTACTCACATCTGACAAGGGCATAATTGCTTTTAATGTAACTAAGCCAACCTATGTGGAACAAGCTGCAGAGTTTCAAGATGTTCCCAGAAGAAGGCAAATCCCAGGAAAAGGTCACCATAAGTCAAAATTGACTTTATAGAGGAGTAGTAGTAGTAGTAGTAGTAGTAGTAGTAGTAGCAGTAAACGACCAGATGATGATGTACACAGTTCAGACCAGAGTTTTGGAAACCCACTGGTTAGGTCCTAGCCTTGGACCTATGACAATGGTGATGACGATCATTGTTCATTGCTGTTGATGTTGCTATTGTTGTTATATGGTATAATTTTACAAACACAGTGGCTTAAGCTGTTTATGCAAGTCACTGGGTAAAATCCTTTTTGCTCCTCCTTGTTTAATCAAACATGGCAGACCTTTCACACAACATACAACAATCCTATGCACCTGAATGGAGACTTACTTCAAAGTCAAAGAGTAGCAGTATTCATTAAAATTCTGTATGCTCATTAAAACCATAAATTAAGGAGTGCTTTCCATAGCAACTGGAGTCCAGCGAATGGCTGCTAAGTTGACATCCATGCAATATTCACAAAAGCCAACAATATAGCTGTTATGTTGCTGTGAATGACTGAATAAGAGAATGGTGTCTAGGGTAAATAATTATCCCATTGTTTCAAAACCATGTATTGCCTGGTAACATGGAACGTGTGGCAGCAAGAATTGGCTGTTGCATGCTTTACCGCCCCCACCCCCATGGGAGACGGCGCGTGCTGGCAAAAGGGCGGGGCCGTGCCTTTCTTTAAGAGGGGACGTGCGGCCCACCCAGCCAGCAGTTATTCGACTGGGTCAGGAAGCGTTTGAATCCTGCCCCAGCCGAACAGCTTTAGCGCAGTCTCTGGGCATTGCCCCGTTGCCGCTTGTGCTAACCAGCAGCGCTTGGCCGCGGATGTTGCATTAGCGCCTCTACAAAGGTGCGGCGGCTCGTTCTCAGCCTAGGACTTCTCGGCCCAGGGCGGACGTAGGGTGTGGCCGGCCGGGCTCTCAGCTCTGCCAGGGCCTTGCCTCTGCCGACGTTGCCGGTTTTATTGTTTGGCGTGCTATGGCGCCGAAGAAAGGGGCGCATAGGCCTCCCAGAGCCCGTAGGGCGCGGCTGCAGGGTGTGGCGCCCGCCCCTCGGGGCACCCCTCATGGGGCCAGGGCCCGGCCTGAGCCTGGGATCGCTACTCCCCCACCCGGGCTGCCCCTGAGCCGGAGGCCTCACGCGAGGGCCACCCCCAGGCCCTGTTGGGGCTGTAGCGGGTGGTTCAGCGTGGGCCCAATCGGGGCCACCACCGCTTTTGGCCCAGCAAGCAGCCCATGATGGCTTGGGGCATGACCAGGCCTTGATGGCCAGGATCGAGACCCTAGGGAGGGCTGCAGGCCTCGGCCCTATATTGCCCATGCAACGGTCGAATAGGATGCCGTCGACCGGTGGGCAGCACCGACTGGAGGTGGTGGCGCCCCAGCTTCCACCCCTTCTTGACAGAAGGGTTGAGCAGCTGGAGGAGGCCATGTCCTCTGGCTCCGAGCAAGCAGACAATCAGGCAGTGGAGGGGTCATCAATGACTGGTCCAGTGGGCTCCGATTCGATCGGGAGCCCTGACGCTCACAGGCAGCTGGAACCCCCGGTGGGGGCAGCAGCCACAGGTGCACCTGGTGAGTATCCAGGTCAAGTTAGTACACCTCTTCCTGGATCCTTTCCCCCGATGGGGACCGGGCAGTGGCCCTGGCCACAACAATCACATGTGGGAGGTCAGGTTCAACAGCTCGCTACAGTCGGCTTGGGGTTTGCCCCCGTGCCTCTAGCTCCTCAGACTGCTACGTGGCGCGCACCTTACCCTCCTGTACCACCTGGGGTTTTGCCGGTGAGGCCCAATGTGCCGTACCCGATATGGCCATATGGTCCGCTGATGAACACAGCGTATCATACAGTCCTGGTTTCTGCTATCCTGACTGCTGGTAGGTCCCTACCACTGGGCAATCACTTGTTACCGGCTACTAGGGACAAAATATGGAGACGGGAATATGTAGATATCTTTAGCCTTCTTAATAGGGAGGCAACCAAGGAAGAAAAAGAGGAGGAGGAGGATTGGGACAAGGAATTGGCCCGGCATTGTAAATCCCCGAGGACTTGGGCTAATTGGCTGCCGGTGTATTTAATATACGCAGCTGTGTCCATTAGGGCCCGTCCAGATCTTGCGATCCCTTTGATCCAATATCTGGACCTTATTTACAGGGCGTATGTAGATTTCCCTGGCCAATCCTGGTTGGCTTATGATGAGGAGTTCCGCATGCACGCTGCATTGCACCCTGAGATGCCGTGGGACCAGCCCGACTAGTTGTTATGGCTGCTCTATATGACGCCGTCTCGCCCGGCATCCAGTGACCGCTATCACTGCAGCCATGTAGTGCAGCGTCCTGGCATGACACAGTCTCCCCGCCAACTGGCGGGGCAGGGGGTTCCAACCCGCCTGCTGTGTTGGAGTTTCTCCTCGCCAGGGGGCTGCACTCGAAAACCATGCAAATACAGGCATGAGTGCTCCATCTGCGGTGGACCTCATTCCGCATCTGCTTGCACCCAGCCGGGCGGATCACGAGGGCAACTTCAAAAGGGCCCCTCCCCAATTAGGTTGCAGGTACTCGAACGCTGGCTCCGGGTTTACCCCAGCCGAGTCGATGCCGACTACCTTTTAGCAGGTTTTTCAGTTGGATTTCGCATCCCTTTTGTTGGTGTACGCGCACCACAGGATGCGCCTAACTTGCAGTCATTAAGGGGCAAGGAGGGTTTGGCTAGGGATAAGATATTTAAGGAGGTTCGTGAGGGGCGGGTATCAGGCCCTTTCGTTGAGCTAACCTATCTAAATTTGAAGGTATCTCCGCTCGGCTTGGTGCCCAAGAAGGTTTCAGTCGGATTTCGCCTGATACACCATCTGTTGTACCCGGCAGGCTCCTCAGTTAATGATGCTATACCGGACGAACTATGTTCAGTCCAATATACATCTTTTGACCAGGCGATAGAGATAGTACATTCCTGTGATCCCGGAGCGTTACTTGCCAAATGCGATATTAAATCAGCTTTTCGGCTGCTCCCGGTGCACCTAGACAATTTTGAATTGCTGGGTTTTCGATTCGAGGGTCAATTCTTTGTGGATAAGGCGATGCCCTTTGGCTGCTCAATATAATGTTCGGCCTTCGAAAGCTTTAGTTCCTTTTTGCATTGGGCATTTGTTCGCAGGTCCGGCTTTACCACAGCCCCCATTACTTGGACGATTTTTTGTTCGGGGGAGCGGGCCGGTCAGGGACATGCGAGCAAATGCTTTTGATTTTTAAGGAACTCATGGCCGAACTAGGCGTGCCTTTAGCCCCGGAGAAGACAGAGGGTCCGGCCACTGCCCTAACTTTCCTGGGTATTGAAATTGACACGGTTGAGCAAACGTCCAGACTTCCCATTGAGAAGGTTGCCTGCATATCGGAGGCGATATCGGCCATGTTGGCTAAGCGTAAGGTCTCCCTCCGTGATCTGCAGGTGCTCCATGGACACCTCAACTTCGCTTGCAGGGTGGTTGCATCTGGCAGGGCCTTCGCCAGGCATCTCTGCGACGCCATGGTTGGTATATCCAAGAAGCATCACAGGGTTCGGATCACGAGCGGGATGCGGGCCAACCTCCAGGTTTGGCTTGCATTTTTGTCCAATTTTAATGGGGTTTCCTTTTGGCACTGGGAGCTTGCCATGATGCCTAAATTCCAGGTGCAGTCTGATGCCTCGGGGTCACTGGGCTACGGCATCTACTTTGATGGCCGTTGGTGCTGTGGTCGTTGGCCCGACGCCTGGCAGGGTACGGAAATACTCCGGGACTTGAACGTTTTAAAGTTCTTTCCCATTCTTGGGGCCGTACTACTCTGGGGGCATATGTGGAAAGATTCTGTAGTACAATTTTGGTGCGATAACGTGGCCGTTGTGCGCATTATCAATGCGCAGATGTCCCACTCGCCCAGGGTCATGTCGCTGGTGCACCACTTTGTGTTGCGCTCCTTGCGTTACAATATTCTGTTCAGGGCCCAGCACGTGCCGGGTATTGACAATAGTATCTCTGACGCTTTGTCCCGCCTACAAATACCCCGTTTTCGGGCACTTGCGCCATGGGCCGACGAACTTCCCTCTCCGCTTCCCACCGAGATGTGGACATTTGGCAAGGTGAAGTGTGCCGGGTGATAGGCCTATCCCTTGCCGGCCGTACCCGTCGGGCATATTCCGGCGCTTATCAATCCTTTTTGGCATTTCACCGGAATGTGCAGCTCCCTGACCTGTGGCCTGTGCCAGTGGATCATGTTCTACAATATATGGTACATCTACATGAGGGTGGTTTGGCGCCTCATACCATAGCTGGGCGCTTGTCTGCCTTGGCGTTTGCAGCTAAGGCAGGGGGCTATACGGACACCACAGGTGATTTCAGGGTGCGTAGGGTGCTGGAGGGTTGGGCCAGGGAGTGCGGCCCTCACCCGGACACTCGGCAGCTAGTGTCTCCGGCTCTCCTTGCCAGCTTGGCCCAGGCTTGGTCGTCCCTTTGTCATGACCATTATGAAGCAATTCTTTTTCATGCGGCCACCACAGTGGCTTTCTTTGGGGCATTGCGGGTTAGCGAATTGGTTCCCCTTTCCCGGAATGATCAGTCCCGCAGGTCCCTTGAATTGGCTGATGTCGTTATTACCTAGGGTTCCGTGCAACTGCACATATGTTATTCCAAATCAGATCAGCAAGGCAGGGGCTGTGTGGTACCCCTCCTCAGCTGTAGTATGCCAGCAATTTGCCCAGTGGCCACTTTGACAGCATTCCTGGCAGTTCAGGGTATGGCCCATGGGCCCCTTTTTTGCCACCAAGACGGGCAGCCACTGACCAAGTACTAATTTTAGAGGGTGACTGGGACAGCTCTTTCTGACCTAGGCCTTCCTGGTGCACGGTATGGCACCCACTCTTTTCGGATTGGCGCTGCATCAATGGCCGCCCTCTTTGGTTATTCGGACAATGACATCCACCGGATGGGTCGGTGGGGTTCTGCCCATTTTAGATCTTATGTTCGCCCTATGTTGCGTTGAACACATAGCTGGCGCATGTTTTTCTTTCTTCTCTTTCAGATCCTGTATCCTTCAACCCTACCATGCGTGTGTGGCTTGTGGGCCACAGTTACATATTTTGGGCGGCCCGCCATGCTGCGGCATCACGATGGGGTCCTCATCTGGGCCTCCAGGATGTGGCTCAGCTTTGCTGGCATGGCATTCGTGGGATGCAATGGCACGACCTTCTTCCTTTCCTCGTATCCCTTGGGGACGTTTCCCCTCCTGATGTTCTGCTGGTTCATTTGGGCGGAAATTATTTGGGCCAGATTACGGGTTTGGGCTTAACCATAGCCATACGGAGGGATCTGGATTTGATCAGGCACAGATGGCCATGGGTGCGGTTGGTGTGGTCTCACATGATCCCACAATCCTTTTTTCGAGGAGGAGGCGACCCGCACTGCATTGACCGGGCACGGCGGTCGGTAAATCGAGCTGTAGCTCAATTTTTTGGTGAACATGGCTTGGGCACCATGGTGGAACACCCTGCAATACGCATACAGGATGCTGGATTGTAACACAGGGACGGAGTCCATCTCTCTGCAAGAGGCGTGGACAGGTTTTTTGCCTCCTTGCAAGCAGGCCTGGTGACCGAGTTGGCGGTCAGGGGGGGGCGGTGAGTCGTGGTAGACTCCACCCCGTGTGGCGGCTAGCACTGGTAAGGAGGTACTGGATGACCCCTACGAGTCCAGCAGGTACGCACTTGGTTGGCCACAGGAAGGACAAGATAGAGGGAAATTCGGGGTAGCCAATCAAGTGTGTACCAGGAACAAGGTGATGCTATGCTATACACAGCCTGCAAAACCTTACAGTTCACCGGACATACGTCAGAAGCAGAGGTTAACCATTTGTGCTTCTGTTTGGGGTCAATTATAATTTTGTTAATTAAGTAAACAAAATAGATACGTTGTATCTGATTAATATTTGAAAATAACCATTAATCCTTACCAGTGCTATTTCGGCCCGCTTGCATTTTGAAGTTACGATTTAAATAAAGTGGCCCAGTTTTAAAATCCAGCACAGTTGTCCGTCTCTTTATTGGGGAGTGGGTCCGGCAAAGCATATCTGCAGCCACTAGTAACTAAGGCTTGGCCACTTGATATACATGGCAAATGTGAAGGAATATTATGCTCACACTCAGGGGATTTGCATAAATGTTTAATGTATGGCACTGAAGTAGCACGGAAAATGTTTCCACAAAAATTTGACCGCTATAATTATCTTCTGAATTCACTGTCCCTCAATTTCAACTATCCCATTTATCCCTAGGAAAGCAAGCCCAAAAGGCAGGCAACAGGCACTTGAGCTATATATTTCTGCCCTCTATGATTAATTATGCTGTACTGTAATTCTATTTTACAATGCTTTCTGTATTAATTTAGAGTCAGACCTCGTCGAACCGTCCAGAATAAGGAGAATAAAATGTGGTTCTGCAGCCCCCTATGTCATCTCACTTCGGAAAGGTAGGTAGGGCCATACCTAGTTAGTACAGTGGAACCTCAGTTAACAAACAGCTCGGTTAACATAAAAATTGCATAACAAAAGGAAATCCATAGAAAATAGTGGTTCGGTTTAAGGATTTTTTTTCCAGAACTGATTAACTGATTTTCAATGCATTCATGTGGGAAACCGCATTTCGGTTAACATATTTTGGTTTTCAATGCATTCCTATGGGAAATTGCATACAATGCATTCCTATGGGAAATTTGGTTTAAGTAATTTTTGCTTTAAGAAACGTCCCGAGGAATGCATTAATTATGTTAACCAAGGTTTTGCTGTACTTGGATAGGACATCACCAGGTAATTTGAGAGCTCTTTGACTAGAAATGCCACTGCCAGTTAAAGTTAGTAAACCTGGGCCAGATGGACTAAGAATACAACTCAGTATAAGGCAGAACCCCATCTTCTTATGAGGAAAGACAAGATAAAAATATAAATAATAGTAACGATTTCCAGTTCCCCATTACAGCCTTAAACTCAGACCAAAAAATGTTCACAAGCTCATACACAATTTGCTTTTCACATACCACCCCAAGCCCTATTCAGTGATGCTCACCAGACGATTTGCGAGAGAGATGGTGTTCGCAGTGGCTTCAGCTTCTCTTTGACACTTTAATTTCTCTGCTGTGGCCTTCTCAAACTTGGCGGTGAGCCTCGCCAAATTCTCATTGAGGTGCTGTATTGTGAAAAGAAGAAAACCAGAGGAGAAATTTTAAAAAATTGAAGCAGTCCAATCTGAGTTTATGCATCTAACTGATGAACTTAGAAAGTTTATTCTTTGGAGAAACCAGATTTCAAGAATCTTCTGGTCCCCTCAGCCAGAAGTAGGCATCCGGACATTAGTCCTCTATTCCTCAGGGAACTGCACACGATAGAAGCTATTCATTATCAGCACTGTTGGAATTGTGAGATTACCCAGCCAAACAAATGAAAAACACAAACCCACTGAATCCCCTTTACCCAACACTCTGATATTCATTCAATGGGAAAGACTAAGTCAACCTATTCTGGCATGCAGCTAGTGGCTAAACCTTAAGGGAACAGATGACTTATTCAAGGAATTTGACTAGCTTTCTGACATCCACTTAATTCCGTTGTTAACAAAGCTTGCTTTGTGTAACGCTTTTTCAGCTTTAATTTCGCAATATTAACCTAAAAATGACCTTACTGCTGTCTTAACAAATACGAATCCATTTGAAACATAATTATACACTTTTTCTGTAAAGCCATAAAGGCAGGATGCAACAGTTCAAAAAATCTTTTTAAGAAATCCAACAAACTGCATGCAAAACAACTGGCAACAAGTACAGACCTTGCAGTCTTGAAATAATGCAGTTCTGATACTGCATATCAGTTTAGTCATCCGGTTGCCTGGAAATGAAATTTCCAGGTGTATCTAGATAGGAGTGTATTTCAAGCATGTCTGTCTGTGACATAAGCAAGACATGGATTACTATTATAAAATCCAACTGATTTAGGAAAGTGAAAACTGGAACACAGAATGCAACTGTGCAATGTGCTCTTTCTCACTGCCACCACCCGGAAATCCAAAAGCAGTACAATCTTCTCTGCTAAAGACATAACTTGAATACTGTATCTGCATCCTGTTTTCTTCTTTACCACACTGTGAATGTGCAATGCCATGATCAACCTGCATGTACAATTGGGAGCGATTCAAACTGATCCCCCATTTGTGCTTTTTATTTCAAAATCCCTTCCACACACAGAATTTTAAAGAGGAAAGCAACTCTATTGCTGACAATAGAATCCCCACCACCACCTTTTTAAACACCATTCAGTGGTTTAGTGCTAATCTCAATCTAGATTTAGGAGGCCTGCACTTGCATTAAAAATAATTTGAGGGTATGATGCTACATGCTATGTATTTATTGTGGTGTGATGTTTCACCTGTGAACACAAATGTGACAGAAATATGTTATAGCTATAATGACTTTGCAAAGAAGGGATTTAGGCAGGGTGCCTTTGTCACATTAACAGTGCAAAAGGTTGTACTTTCCAAAACGCAACATCTCTCATCAACTGTTAAAGACACAGTATCTCTGTTGTTCTTTTGCATATGTATAAAATCCAGGGAATGAGAAGAGCAATTGCTTTTCTCAGCTCAGTGTTTCTTCCCTTGAGGTGATTTCCCCTATGGAAGAACCATCACCTCTAACTTGGCTAAATAAATTTTCCTGTTTTCCTGCAACAGAATGACATCCAAAATAGCGAACAAGAAGATTTATTCCCATAAAAAGAGGCCTCTCCTTCCCTACCTTCCTTTCCACAAAGATATCCTAGACCTGCTGCAAAAGCACCTGGGGCTTGTCAGGCTATTGCTACAGGCACTAAAACTTAGATTGCATCAATGATGCAATTGTTTTTATTTCTTTTAAATAAAAACACAGAGCCTCTCTGTAGGAAACACCTGATAAAACAGCTATGTGCAATTTGATCTTTAAACACATACTGGTTAGACTGAGCGTAGTGTGCTTAGTACCATTGGTGTTAAAACTACAAATGGTCTGAATCTCCCTCATGGCCTTGATGTTTGAAGGCCATGAGGCCTTCAAACGAGAACAAATCTTTTACAAAGGATGTAAAATTGATTTTGTTATATTTCTTATCATTTTATGATAGATTTTAATCAATCAAGAAAGGTTTAGTTTGGCCCATTCACTGTAGCCTGACAGGAAAAAAATGCTGCAGTACAGATCTGTGGATTTGCCAAATTCAGAGCAATGTTTAAATTAGACATTTCCAACAATGCTGCATTAAAGGTCAAGGTCGCCCTTGCTCGAAAGCCAGTTGTTTCTGACTCTAGGATTCAGTGCTCATCTCTGTTTATAGCCAAAGAGCCAGCGCTGTCGGCGTCTGCAAACATTTCCGTGGACATGTGGCAGCCATGCCTCAACACCTGAGCGCATGGAACGCAGTTTACCTTTCCCACCGAAGTGGTCCCTATTTATCTACTTGCAATTTCTTGCTTTTGAACTGCTAGGTTGGCAAGAGCTGGGACAAAGACAGGAGCTCAAATCGTCATACAGTACCCGGGAATCGAACTCCGACCTTCCAGTCAGCAAGTTCAGCGTCTTAACCACTTAAGCCACCACAGTCCCTCATTGCTGCATTCTATTGTGATATATTAGAAAAGCAAGAGTAATTTTTAATAAAACCTATTAGTGTTTAATGAAATCAACTTAAAGAGAGTGGAGAGCTTCAAATCTGTGCATAATAACAGAGGAGGAGGAGGAGGAGGGAAAGAATAATGATTTAAAACAAGCTGTCCTTTAACCAATTTGTTGGTAATTGTTTGTTGGCAATTATCTATACACTATTATTAATAAAAATAATGCAAACCATGTTGTGCAATAACAAAAGATTGATTCCCCTCTTCGGCTTTGAAACAGAGAAGAGCACTGAACCCTAGAGTCAGATACGACTGGCTTTTGAGCAAGGGTGGCCTAGAGGAGCCATGGCAAGAGTGATGAGGTGTGGGGAAGTGAGATCCTCATGAGTGGTGGTGACAGGATATGAAAGAAGACTAAATAAGTTCCGCATCAGAGTAAAAGCCAATGATCATGGACATCAGCCTTAATCGACTAATGGTGATATTTGTCCAGTGTGGGCAGTGGGTTTGGAGACAAGTTTGGTGCCAATAAAAAGGCCATGGCAATGATCTGTGGTACACGAAACTTCAACATCAAGCACCAGTTCAGCTCCTGACCTTCATGCTGCAGTTGAAGAAAAATAGAGTCCAAGGGACTGATTTTTCTCCCTCTTGTGTCTTTTTTATTGCCCTGTGAATGAGAGAAAAGGGTGCTTATGGTAAATTTATGGTGTCAGGTCCACTGAAGACCATGAGGCCAAGTTTGCCAAAGTGCGTGGCGCAAGTTTGCTGGAGACAGGGCATACAGCTGCGACTCTGGGCAAGATTTGATGCTGAGCAGTCTGCTCTGAAGCCTGTAGGTTTTTTCCTAAGAGAAACTCCAGAGGTATAGCTGCCATTTTTGAAGCACTGGCTTCAAGAGGTTCTAGCAGTGGTGGCATTTCTCCCAGTGTGGCCCCCTATGAGGCAAAATAAACATTTGAAGTGGCTGTCACTATGTGGGATCTCACTGTCACATTGAGTGCACTTGATGGAAAAGGGCTTTGAGGCCATTCCACATGGGAGAAAAAGAGCAACTTTGAGAAACAAGGTTAAGGTTGATGCTCGAATAAGCATTGATTGAAGCTAGCCAAGCCAAGAACAAAGTCCCCGAGGAATCCAAAGTTGTACTGGTATCGATTAGCCAAAACAAACAAATAGCAACAGAAGAACCCCTCCAAGTCTGCTGGTTTTGTGGCAGATGAGAAGTAACTGACTTAAGGCAGGACTCTTGTGTCTTTTTTTCTTGCTTGATGGGAGGTAGGGGATGGGACTCTCTCCAAAATTCTTTAGCTTTAGGACACTCTGACATGTCTGTGTATGTGTCAGATTAACCGATATGTGTGATAAAGAGAGATTAGGACAAAAAATTCCCCAGCCAGCTTGCCCTTGGCCATGGTGGCCGGAGGAGTTTAAATATCATAGTCCAAAATTTAACATTTCTAAGTTCTAACTTTAAGCTAGCCCAGCCCCTGATCAATTTATTAGCCTGGAAATATAAAACTTTCTTTGTCTCATAGTCCTTGGACTACAATAAAAGAACTAATTCAATGCATAACAGCTTATTTTAACTGAATGTACAAAATCCAGCTCATTTACTGGTCTGCCAGTTACTATCAGAAACATGTACCAATAAAGATTTACTTTTGGCCAATGACAAAGTCAAGAAAGTTGCTTCATTTTGGCAATCCAAAGTTTGATCCGGACACGAAAGATGAAATACTGGAGATGATTCTCTTACACCAGGCAACCAGAATAAAAGCTATTTGCAAGCATGATGATAGGTTATAGTGGATCACACTGCTGCAATATCTGTTTCTATTTCTTTTCATTTTGCACATCTAATGATGAGTAAAGCAAATGGCACCAACTTAGTTGAATGTTAATAATAATGTGGATACTGTACCTATATAGTGCAATTATTGCAACATATTGTACTGGTTAGAATGTCAGAATAGAAAAAGGAATACACCTCAAGGGAGCCCAATATTTCAGTCCAACTCTACTCAATAGGGTTTATGTGAGGATAAAATGAGGGTTGGTAGAACCATCTACACCACCTGTGCTCCTTGGAGGAAAGATCAGGTACAGTGGCACTGAATACATTACATGAAATAAATGAATAATATTTTTCATGTAGGTAGGAAAGGAAGAATGGTGCTACAGAAAATGCAGAGAAACTTTTTTGCACATCATTTGAAACCTTGTAGAGTGTGCAAGGCCAATTGTGCAATTGTCTGAGTATATACCTACATTTAGATAACTGAGAACAGTTCAGCTTGGATTTTAAAAAATACATTCAAATCTTTCAACAGATATGAATATAAAATCTTTCAAATAGGCTGAAATACTACTGCTTAGTACAGGAGTTCTCAACCTTTTTAAGCCGGGGGCCAGGGAACGCTCCCTCAGACAGCTTTGGGGGTCGGATGACCGTTTTGCCCTTCCTCCCCCCATGACACTTCCTGGTGTGGTGGAGGCAGTGGGGGGCCACAAGAAATGGTGCTGTGGGCCACCTCCAGCCCACAGGCCACAGGTTGGGAATCCCTGGCTTAGTATAATAAATGGCAGCAAGAAAGGGACAGTTGAATCAATGGAGATCTAATGAGTCAACACCTCCATAATAATTTTGTGTCAGAAATTATTCTGGGTTGAAAGGATTTTTGTGGGAGAAACTCCACTCAGGGAATGCCCAAATGAGGCTCCTTTCATGTCCCCAAGAGCTGGGACAGAGCTCGGTGCTCAATCTGGTCATGCAGTACCTGGGTCTTGAACTGCCAACTTGCCGGCCTTCCAGCTAACAAGGCGAGCTTCTTAACCACTGAGCCACCACAGCACTCCACAAAACTCATGGATTCAATGGGCCTGCTTTGGTTGCAATTTGCTAAACTGAGCAACAGGATATCAGTCATCGATTATATAGGAAATTCCAACTTAGGTACTACAAAAGCTAATGATAGATGTGGAATAATACCAAACTGTGAAGTTTGGCACTTGTGAAAAAATGTCTCAACACAGCTAGGAAACATTAACATTTTGATCTATAACTCCCAGAATACTCCAGCTCATGTGGCCATTTATAAAGATCTTGGCACTGCATTAAAAAAAGTAACTTTGCCAAACTCAGGTCTAGCATTGTACTTCTTCCTCTAGCAGCAAGAACCCAGGCTTTACAGACATTCCAAATTACTGTACCCAATATCCACAAATGCCATGCTATAAGGCCATTCATCTCCTGGTACCTTAGAAGCAGAGTATACACCTGATGAGTAGAAAGTCTTAGGTTTTTCAACAGAAAGTCCTACCAACTCCGCTGTAAAAAGTGACACGAACGGCCTCTGCTGGAGACTATGGAGGGTCATTCCTAATCAAAATATACAGCAACAGACTGGATGGTCAATCAGGCTGACTTACTATGGCTTCCAGTGTTCTACCTAAAGCACAAAGGACCACTCCTTAGTGAGATGTATATCCATTTAACAGGACACCGTGTGCATTTGTGGACTTACGGTAATTTTGGCTTTGATGCTAGCCAGCTTTTCCTGGGCAGCAGCAAGCTCTGCATTGGCCTTGCTGAGAGCCTGTCGCTTGGGCTCCACATCACAGTAGACTTCATAAAAGCGCACAATGTTGACGACCCAGGAGCACAGACCAGCAGCTGCATAGGACTTGGAAGCCACCAACTCAGGGTTGAACTCTTTATCCTGAAGATAGCTCTGCAGGGCTCGGAGACAGTTCTCATGTATATTCTCCTTGTTGAAGTGGACAAGAGAGTCCAGGAAACTATCCACCTTGGCCATGGCCACTTTGGCTGCTTTCCAACTCCGATCTTTGGGCACCTTCCCCCCTGGAGCTGTGAGCACCATCACAGCAGCAGTGACATTGCTGACAGCAGAAGGCGGCGATCCAAAGGACTTCAATTCTGTCAGATTGGTCTGGGGAAAAAGGACAGAGGAACAAGTTGTTAGAGAAAATGGATGGATTTTCTTTTTTACTTCACTGGTAATGGAGTCAAGCTCTAGAGCTATCAATCTGAGAGAAGAGCTTTGAAGTCAGGAGCAACACTCTGAATTTTAAATAATATGACTCATTCAGTGCAAAGCAATGAAACCCTCTAGTACATAGGTACTTTCACTGACTTGCAAAATGAGCACCAGTTGCCTTCCTTCA
The DNA here is from genome assembly GCA_035047345.1 of Bradypodion ventrale. NCBI lineage: Eukaryota > Metazoa > Chordata > Lepidosauria > Squamata > Chamaeleonidae > Bradypodion > Bradypodion ventrale. Next base: position 274,267,169 of record JAWDJE010000002.1, read on the forward strand.
GCAATTCAACAGACTTGCAGCCATTAAAATTGGATAACAAGATTATAGATTCATCCAGTATGGGGGGAGGCTAACCAAAACAATAAACAAGATCATCATGTCCTAAAATCAACAGAGCATATCTCAAACTACATGGTTTAAGCAGGGATATTAATGGAGAATTCTCATAAAGACAACTGCCTTATTTTATTTTTTTAAAAAAAAACTTTTCCTGTTCAATGTATGCTGTGTTCAGAGAACTCTCCTCCCCTGCATTGGTTTCATCCATACAGGGAGCTAACTGTTAGCAGGAACAAATCATGTGCCCTCAGAAAAAGGCCTCACCACTCCCAGGTTCAAGAGCATCAGAAAGTCAAGTGCCATGGACCATCTGGATCTTCATCCACACATTGCTGGTTTTTTATGAGTGGGAAGCTGATAGTCAAGAAACAAATGTTGTTTTTCTAGGACTCCTAAACATCATGACCACTGGCCATGGCAGCTGAGTAGTGACAGAAGCTGTAATTCAGAAAACTGTATTTTCTGGAAACTGTAATTCACAAAACTGTATTTTCTAAGTCCTGGGGCTGTGTCCTTTGAGCACGAACCAGGCAAAATTAGCCCTTTTCAGTCCCATTTGTTTCCATGGGTTAAACACATATTTAATCCTCTTATCAAAATCAGTGGGATTTAAATGAACTTAATTTGGCCCAGCCATGCCCTGTGTTTGTGCACCATGTTCTCTGAAAAATATAATGAACTTTGTTTTTTCTCTTCTTGCCCAGGATAATCTTTATGGTATAACACCTTGCACATAAACACTTGAGAGCATTAGCTCAGATGGGTACTCTAGTCTTCTGTCACATGACAACTAATTCTCATTAGCTGGAACCAGCAAATTAGCACCAAATTACACTATGCAAGACTCCTCTTCCCATGCAGGGGTGAGCTGCAAAGCTAAATTCCACACACTCATTATGGGGCTGATAGTGTCATTTGAAAATTAGACAACCACCAATGTACACAGTTGTCACAAAGGACGGAAGAAGCATTCTGAAAGACCTGGGTTTATGCCACCAGAGGAGCCATCATGCCAAAGTCCTATGTCACGACGAAAAGCCTTATCATGCTGACATCCCGCAAACAGTGAAAGCCCTGTCAGAATCAGCTGTATTCCACACCATGGAATCCACCTGAAGCACAGGAATGGGTAAAACTCTAAAGGCAAATCTGAATGAAATGAAGCAAACTGTCTAACTGTAGCCTACTCCCAACATGCTCCCTTTGAATTTGCTTGAAGTTGTTGTGAGAGACACCAGGTCTCCGCTGCAATCAATAAACATAAGAAGTGCCACATTGAGAGAAGCTTGAGCTGCACTGTCAAATTGAAGTCCTGTAGACTGTTATGGAAGAGGAGAAGGGCTTAGAGTTGTATGTCTATATGCTACTCATCCACACCTTGTCAATGCTACTCTCAAACAAAGCTTCACATGATTTGTCTGATAGCAGAGTCTACCTGGAGCTAAAATGCTTTTATTTTGTTTCCCCTTAGTTAGGAACAACAGCATCTGTTTTAACACCACAGAGACAGCTGCCTGTCTGTTGTGCTTTGGGTTCTGAATTATTTTTGCAAATGTATTAACAGCACAAAAGACTGTGCAGTACAGCCACCCATGATGCCAGCTACAGAAGGCAACAGCTTCATCTTAAGAAAGGCCTCCGGGGAGAGAGGTTGTGTGTCTGTCTGTCTGTCTGTTTGTGTCTGTGTCTCTCTGTGTCTGTCTGTGTGCCTGTGTCTATGTCTGCATGTGTCTCTGTGTCTGTGTGTGCCTTTTCTTTGTGTCTGTGTGTGTGTACCTGATTTGATATTCTTTTAGAAGTTGCTTGAGAGAAAGCTCTACAGACCTGCTCACACAGCTAATAGTGCAAAGCCACTGCAGTGGGATGGGTGGCCAATGAGAAAACTCTTTGAGTCCTCATGCATTCAATTCAGAATACAGTACCTGTACAACAAAGCACTGAGTGAAGGCTGAGGCTCTCATCTGCAAAGTGCTTCCCTCAACCTTCATATTGATTACAAACAGTTTTCTGAAGTAGCAGAGCATTTAGTCCTCTCTCTCCCTGAAATACTTCCCTAATTAGAATTATTGTTCACCCGGCCCTTAAGAATGAGGATGGGGACAATTACTTCTTATCTCATCTTAACCTTATAAGAATACTGAGAGATGGATAATTATTATTTACAGGCAAAGAACTGAAAGTGATGATCTTAAAATTACCAAGCAAGCCCATGACTGAATGGTGCAAGATCCAAGGTCTAAGCCTAATATTCTCTTCACAATTGTTTGAGTACAATTTAAAAAGCCAAGACAAATTATTGCCCCCCACCCCACCCCTGGGAAAGGACAAAAGGCCGCCGGCTTGAGACCAAAGGAAGCTCCCGCTCGCACACCTCTGCGCCTTACCACCACCAGAGGAGGAGGAGGAGATGGTCTGAGCCAGGTGGGGCCACTTGGAGACTCTCGCCTGCCTTGTTCTGGGCCCCTCCCCCCCCCCCCCCGGGAAATGACTTTACTGCTCTGTTTGATGCTTCATGATAATTTGAATTTGTAAAGTGTATTATTGTCGATTTTTTGTCGACTGCTTTATTGTGTATTTTGAACTCTGTATTGTGTTTTAGCTGTGTGTATTTTTGGACTATATTGTGAACCTATTGGATATAAAAACTTGATGATCCAACACAGCAGTTCTAAGATGATGATGGTGAGGAGGAAGAGGATTTTGTAAAGCCTCGTGATATTTATGAGCACCAGAGCATTAATGGGAAAATATTTCACAATGGTGCCATTTTTTAAAAAATGAGATCTTCATGACTAAAATTGATTAGATAGCAACACAACTAAAATAGAGAGACAATGTAATCACTTTTGACACCCACCAATCTTCAAACTTCTTTTCCGGACAATCTATAATTTTCCAGTTCTTTCTGCTAAAGATCTATCTGTGCTTATTGTTTTGTTTGTTAG